>CM042149.1:58344487-58406987 GCA_023376005.1 Doryteuthis pealeii | reverse complement strand
TGGAGGGGGGAGGGGGAGGAATGTGTAATTGGATAAAAACTTTAACAAATCTGTTTTTATTCTTGTTAAAAACACGACTTTTGTTTTTTATACAAGGAAACTAATGAGGTTAAATTGTTAACAGCATTATTCTTTAAATACTAGCTCAGTTTCAGTTGTGGAGAGAAAAATAAAAAATAAAAAAGGCATTTGTACATACAAGAACATTTAACCTTTTATATACATGACTTTCTATATATGGCTAGTCATTCCTGTCTGGAATCAGAGTATAGCATCTGTGGGAATTTTGTAAAAATGTTGCACATACAAACATTTTACATAATATATCAGTTTGCTATTTAAGTAAGGAATGGGTTATTTCCTATAACTCCAACATAAAAAAGGGGGAACTACTCTGACTGATAAATTATTTATTTATTGATCTACAAGGAAAAAAATAAGATGAGGTTAGGGTTAGGGTTAGTTTAATGGGAAAATAAATAATTTTTCAGTCAATCAGAGTGGTTCCCTTTTTTATTGTTTGGTTCATTTTGTTTTACGGCATATCAACCTCGGTGGGTCATTTAATGCAGACAAGTTGTGAAACAAATTCATTCTTGATGCATAATACAATTTTGTTTATCAACTCATGTTTTTCTATTTAACCCATAGATGGGACCCTAACAGGTACTACCAGGGAGCAATAGTGATGAAGGGATGCTCCAAAACCTCCAAAACTGGAACCTCACCATCAGATAGAGTTTAACGTCATTCCCAGGACATGTAGACCTTCAGTCACCGCCTTCTAGAATCCATAAGATAAAAAGGGGTTGGGGCTTGTCATAAGGGCAATAGGGTTGGGAAAAATCATATAGGTGCTAGGGCTTGACGTGACCCTCCGATCAATCGGCTGAGGCCTCTCCAACCACCCGTCTAGCCCAAGATAGGGCCAAAAAGGAGTATTGCAAGTCATGAACTGCTCATCCACCTGGGCTCTATCCTTAAGCATCACGGGTTGCCACTCACGGCCAACAGGTGGCCCCATTTGGGGAGTCTTACCCCTCTGCAGAGGTGCAGTCGGTGCATTCTAACGCCCCAGCTGACTGGGCAGACCCTTTTTATGTTGTAGTTATAGGAAATAACCAAGGAATGGTTGATATTAACACATTTTTACTTTTTTTTTTCTTTCAACCACTCCATTTTAATTTTTTTTTAAATCATTTGGATTATATGTCTAACATAACTTTTCCTTGAAGAAAAGAAATGTAAAAGTTTTTAGAGCATTATATCTTTTATTCATTAATATATCAACACTGAAAATTTAATTAAATTTGGTTAATTCCCTGATTTTTGGAATTTTTTTTTCTTTCAACGGGGTGACATACGATGATGGAATTTAGGTCCGTTAAGTTCAATTTAACCATTTTGTTTCATAAACGGCCTTAATCATGGAACTAAGAAAATCTAGCTATGGGTAAATAGTAGGGCAGACTGGGTTCTCTAGCTTTGGTTAACCAATCTAGGAGAAGGAAAATTGAATTCAAATCAAATGTACTTAAAAAATTGACAATGTCAGATGCTGCTCTAACTCAAAGATCAATTTCCAGTTCAATATGTAACAATGAAAAATTGTGTGAGTATATGTGAACTTTTTTTAATTCACTAAAATAACTATGAAATGGTAATTAGAATCCTTCACTCCTCTCTAAATAGAAGCACCAATATCATCATGGACTGCGATAACCGTTCAAATCCTGCACAAGGCTGTTGGCATTTCACAGTGCTAATACCCTAATAAGAAAGATATGAACCCGACTATTCTCTCTCCAGCTATGGGTAAATAGTAGGGCAGACTGGGCTAGAAGGAAAACTGAATTCGAAGCTGTTAAACTCTGCTTAGGAAATTGACCTTGTGTCGCATCCTTCTCGTGTGGAGGGGGATGAGAGAGAAAATACACGTGTGTGTGTATGTTTATATATAATTCAGCATATGAGTAGCACAGGGATCTGTGTTTAGGCCACCTCAACGACTTTGCACACGCACCCGTACTTGTTGATTAATTGATAAGCAACCTTCTGATAGAATATGTTATTTACTTTAGCTTTGCATTGGGTGGATAAAAAAAAAATCACTTTTTGTTGCTTGTGCTTTTTTAAGATTTTTATGAAACGATAACCATAAAAGCAAAAGAAATGCTGACGTCCAAGTTTTGTTTAGATTTCAATTCTGCCTGAATGCACCAAATAAAACACACTGCATCTCTTTGTAGTCAAAAAGTATTTTCTAAACAAACAAACAAAAACACACAGACACACAACACAAAAAAAACCCACAAAACACCAAAAGAAAAGAAAAAGAAAAAAAAAAAAAAAAAAAGAAAAAAAACACCAACACAAAAAATAAAAATAAACACAAACACAAAAAAACAACACACACACAAAAAAACAATAACACCCACACAGAGCCAAGATTTAGTCAAGCACAAACAACAAAAAACAGAAAGAAAGCAAGAAGAAAAATAAGCAATGGTTTTCTTACTTGACAAACTGGTCCATCAATTTTTCCAACTGTGACATTGTAATATTGGGGTCTGTGAGTTGTTGTTGTAAGCTTTTAGAGCAACGATGTAGGGCACTCAGAGACACCATACTTGATAGATTCACAACCCTGAAATAAAAAAAAAAGAAAACAGATAAAAAGAGGGCTTTTGTTTTATTTTTATTATTTTCTTCACTGCAGGGCTAGAGATTAAGGGTGTCTAGGGGGGGGGGGCACTAGAATACTCATAAGGGACACTTAGCCACCTCATTAGGAACACCCTACAAAACAGGAAAGTGAGAGGAAAAAAAAAAAATGTTTATCAAACAGGTAAAAAACCTTTGAATTCTTTACATCATTTTGGGAGTAATTTTAAACTGAAAAAATTTTTTTTTTAAATTCAATTTGTCCAAATTAATGGAGATTCAGTGTGTGTATGTAACAGAAATCAGGTCACAATAACCTCAGGAATTGTGTAAGTTCATCAAGGAGTAATTTATAGTCATTAATACATGGAACAGACTTTATTTATCAACAAAGTCTATGAAAATCTGAGAATCCTACAATGTGTCTTATATATCAGAAAGAAATAAAGGTTTACATTATATACATGTGGTTAATTTGAATATTAATTTTAACAAAACCGGGCTAAATAAATAATTGCTTGTGTTATTGATCTCTAATATTATTGTTTTATTCTCCAATGTATTAAAATCAATCCTATGAATGATTTTATATAGAAATCAATTAAAATATAATTAAAATAAATAATCTTTTTATATGCATTCTTATTTAATTTTGTTAGTCTTTCTAATTTAATATATTTCATTACATTTAAGCTTTGACAAAACTAAGGTTTCATATCATTTATGTGGTGTACTTTATGTATCAATTAAAAATGCTTTTCTTTCTTTTTAGAATTAAAATCCTTGTTTAATTCACGTATAACACCATCATGGTGTTATGGAGTGACTGGCGATATCTTAATAGATAGTTGAAAAAAAAAAAAAAAAAAAAAAAAATTTTGGATATAAAAATAACAATTGTTTTTAGAACACTAGATAAGAACAATTTATTACTCGAACAAGGAAGATTTTAAAGGCTAAAAATTTGGTTGATATAAAGCAAATGTCTGTTTCATACAAATGTCATATTCATATCTATTGTCGTTCTTGTGAGGACTTCATAAGATAAGAGAATTTACTCAACGAAGTCAGTTTAAAGATTAAATCTTAAAAATGTTATTTTATATAGGAATAACAATTCGCGAGTAATCCGTGACCAATTTCTGGGAATTATCATAGCAACTGACATAAGTCTGGCACAAGACCATTTATACAATAACAAGAATATTATCAGGTGCCTCATCAATCAGGAAACTGGGGCGGAGACTTGTTGCCCCACCCCCAAGATGTGTAACCCAAGGCCATGATTTCGATTGGCCGTCCAATCAAATGCGACCACATGGGTGGGTTTTTGTACACCCGCCTGATGTTTACACTGTAGGGCCATTGGTCCAGCGTTTCTATTGGCTGGCCAATCAGAGCCCTGGAATCAGGGGTTTGGAACCTATAAAAGAGGTCCCAAATGGGTTCCAGGCAGATTGGAGAGCTGGTTCTTGACCAGATTGGAGAGCTCCGTCTCACAGCCTTTGTCACCGTCTTTGCTTTGTCATCTTGTTACTCAAAATCCTGAATTTGAA
Organism: Doryteuthis pealeii; assembly: GCA_023376005.1. Taxonomy (NCBI): domain Eukaryota; kingdom Metazoa; phylum Mollusca; class Cephalopoda; order Myopsida; family Loliginidae; genus Doryteuthis; species Doryteuthis pealeii. The sequence continues at coordinate 58,402,767 of CM042149.1, read as the reverse complement.
TCAGAACCCAACATATATCGCCAGTCAGTCCACAAAATTCCGACTCAACTTCAGCTTCGATACCCCTTTGTGGTTGTACATGATTTTTTTATCACTGTATAATTAATAAAGGTCATTTATTGTTAAAAACGCGTTCGTATTAATTGTGGAACAACATTGGTGAATTTGGTCGCTTTCAGGTACAGCCCGGAGCAAGCACTTCAACTTTCCTGTGGGTCAAATAACACCCATCGTGACCAGCATAGTGTTACATTTGTTGCAGCGACCAGATCATAGTATTACATTTGGTCCCATGACCAGATCATAGTATTACACACGTTTCATAAATAAAAAATAGACCGAGACAAGTATTTATTTCCTAAAAATGTTTTAATAACAAAAACAACAACAGGGGAAGTAAAAAATAAAAAAAATAAAAAAATTTTTAAAATGGAAATATAATATTGTTTATAGGTTGCAGTCACATGACCTACCTAGAATGAGGTCTGAGTAGCGGGAAGAGTTGTTTGCATACATTCAAGGTTCCATTAAAGTTGCATTTCACAGTCACTGCTGCTTGTTCACTAAATGGAGCAGTTGAGGCTTGCTGTATAGATAGAAAGAAATAAAATACTTCAATTTTGGGGGAATGAATGTGAAAATAAAGCTTGATAAGAATAATTGAATTTTTTTTTTTAATCATTTATTCATTTTCCCATTAAACTAACCCCTAGTTTTTGTTTTTTATTGCAAGTGACACCACTTCGGCTAGACTTCAATCGTAGCTGGGTTTTTTTGGGGGGTTTTTTCAGCATCCACTGGCTAGCAGTTTTTGAGGCAGGAGGCAAAAGGGCCGGGACAGAACTCTGCGAATATATATACCCCCCCGCTTCTTTTTATAGTCATAGGAGAAGAGTCCATTTACAGAGAGGTTATAGCTTTTTAATTTAGAAAAAAAAAAAAAAAAGAAGAAAACAGAGAGGGAAGAAAGAAAAAAAAAAAAAGAAAAAGAGAGGGAAGAAAGAAAAAAAAAAGAAGAAAACAGAGAGGGAAGAAAAAGAAAAAAAAAAAAAAGAAGAAAACAGAGGGAAGAAGAAAAAAAAAAAAGAAGAAAACAGAGAGGAAAGAAAGAAAAAAAAAAAAAAAGAAGAAAACAGAGAGGGAAGAAAGAAAAAAAAAAAAGAGAAACAGAGAGGGAAGAAAGAAAAAAAAAAAAGAAGAAAACAGAGAAGAAAGAAAAAAAAAAAAAAAAAAGAAACAGAGAGGGAAGAAAAGAAAAAAAAAAAAAAAGAAAGAAAACAGAGAGGGAAGAAAGAAAAAAAAAAAAAAAAGAAACAGAGAGGGAAGAAAGAAAAAAAAAAAAAAAAAAAGAAAAAGAGAGAGGGAAGAAAGAAAAAAAAAAAAAAAAAAGAAAACAGAGAGGGAAGAAAGAAAAAAAAAAAAAAGAAAACAGAGAGGGAAGAAAGAAAAAAAAAAGAAAACAGAGAGGGAAGAAGAGAAAACAGAGAGGGAAAGAAAGAAAACAGAGAGGGAAGAAAGAAAAAAAAAAGAAACAGAGAGGGAAGAAGAAAAAAAAAAAAAAAAGAAAACAGAGAGGAAGAAAGAAAAAAAAAGAAAAACAGAGAGGGAAGAAAGAAAAAAAAAAAGAAAACAGAGAGGGAAGAAAGAAAAAAAAAAGAAAAGAGAAAGAAAGAAAAAACAGAAAAAGAAAAAAGAAGAAAACAGAGAGGGAAGAAAGAAAAAAGAAGAAAACAGAGAGGGAAAAGAAAAAAAAAAAAAGAAACAGAGAGGGAAGAAGAAAAAAAAAAAAAGAAGAAAACAAGAGAGGGAAGAAAGAAAAAAAAAAAAGAAGAAAACAGAGAGGGAAGAAAGAAAAAAAAAAAGAAGAAAACAGAGAGGGAAGAAAGAAAAAAAAAAAAAGAAGAAAACAGAGAGGGAAGAAAGAAAAAAAAAAAGAAAACAGAAGGGGAAGAAGAAAAAAAAAAAGAAGAAAACAGAGAGGGAAGAAAGAAAAAAAAAAAAAGAAGAAAACAGAGAGGGAAAGAAAGAAAAAAAAAAAAAAAAGAAGAAAAACAGAGAGGGAAGAAAGAAAAAAAAAAAAAAAAGAAGAAACAGAGAGGGAAAGAAAAGAAAAAAAAAAAAGAAAACAGAGAGGGAAGAAAGAAAAAAAAAAAAGAAACAGAGAGGGAAGAAGAAAAAAAAAGAAAACAGAGAGGAAGAAAGAAAAAAAAAAAAGAAACAGAGAGGAAGAAAAGAAAACAGAGAGGGAAGAAAGAAAAAAAAAAGAAAACAGAGAGGGAAGGAAGAAAAAAAAAAAAAGAAAACAGAGAGGGAAGGAAAGAAAAAAAAAAAAGGAAAACAGAGAGGGAAGAAAAAAAAAAAAAAAAAAGAAAGAAAACAGAGAGGAGGAAGAAAAAAAAGAAAAAAACAGAAGAAAAAACAGAGAGAAGAAAAAAAAAAAAGAAAACGAGAGGAAGGAAGAAAAAACAGAGAGGGAAAGAACAGAGAGGAAGAAAGAAAAAAAAAAAGAAAACAGAGAGGGAAGAAGAAAAAAAAAAAAGAAAAAAGAAAAGAAAGAAAAAAAAAAAGAAAACAGAGAGGGAAGAAAGAAAAAAAAAAAAAAGAAAACAGAGAGGAAGAAAGAAAAAAAAAAGAAAAACAGAGAGGGAAAGAGAAAGAAAGAAAAAAAAAAAAAAAAAAGAAAACAGAGAGGAAAAAGAAAAAAAAAAAAAAAAAAAAAAGAAAAAAAAAAAAGAAAACAGAGAGGGAAGAAAGAAAAAAAAAAAAAAAAGAAACAGAAAGAAAGAAAAAAAAAAAAAAAAAAAAAAGAAAACAGAGAGAAGAAAGAAAAAAAAAAAAAAAAAAAAAAAAAAAAAGAAAGAAAGACAGAGAGGAAAGAAAAAACAGAACTCCGCGAATATACCCCGCTTCTTCTTTTATAGTCATAGGAGAAGAGTCCATTTACAGAGAGGTTATAGCTTTTTAATTTAGAAGGTTCCATAATAAAATCTTGGGTAATAGAATCAACTAAAACATGACTAGCAGTCAAACAAAGATTTTGATTTTTTTTTAAATTATTATTATCCTATTATAACCAAACAGCTGTTTCTTATTTAGATTTGAATAAAAAGAGATGACCACACCTATGAATTATATTTCAAAAGTAGTTCACACCTGTCCCATGGTTATGATTAATGAGGATCTTGTATTCATTTCTCTGCAACAGTGACCTTGCAAATATTTAAAGTTAAAAAAAACAAAAAACGATGGTCTTATTAAAAAAGTTGAGGGGGGGGGATAGAATTGAATGTTGCTTAACTGTAATTATATCACATGCAAAAAGATTGTACTTTAAGATTGGGGTATGACCAATTGCAATTAGTGATTTGAAACTCATTAATCTTTGTCAAAAAAGAGAGAGAGAAAAACAAACAGAAAAAACAGAGAGAGAGAAAGAGAAAACAGAGAGAGAGAGAAAAAAACAGAAAAAACAGAAAAGAAAGAGAAAAAAACAGAAAAGAAGAGAAAAAACAGAAAAGAAAGAGAAAAAAAACCAAACAGAAAACAGAGAGGGAAGACAAAAAAAAAAAGAAACAGAGAGGGAAAAAAAAAAAAAAGAAAACAGAGAGGAAGAAAAAAAAAAGAAACAGAGGGGAAGAAAAAAAAGAAGAAAACAGAGAGGAAGAAAAAAAAAGAAAACAGAGAGAAGAAAAAAAAAGAAGAAAACAGAGAGGGAAGAAAAAAAAAGAAGAAAACAGAGAGGGAAGAAAAAAAAAGAAGAAAACAAAGATACTACCCGAGTGGACCTCGAAGTAATGGCACTGTGTAACCAACACTCCCCAGAGCTTCAGAACTGGTTCGATTTTACAGCGTGTCAACTCTTTTGGGTTATATTATGCTTATTCTTAATGGGTATTCAACATTTATTTCAAACTTAATTTATTTATTAAAACACATTTTTTCTATTTAAACTATACATGGGACCCTAACAGGTACTATCACTGCAGTCAGAGTAGAGCTGGGAGTAATCGTGTTGAAGGGACACTCTACAATACCCAGGACATTAAGACCCTCAACCACTGTCTTCTATCACATTTGATAAAAAGGTTTGGGCGCTTGCCATAAGAGCAATAGAGCTGGGACAATCATTGCTGCTAGGCTTAATGTGACCAGCTGACTGATTAGAGGGAGGTCTCCCCGACCACCCAAGTATAGCCCCCCCCCCAACTAGAGTCTCACCATCCAAAGCAGTTTAGTGTCCTCTTTTTTTTAGGGGAGGGGGATCTTACCCCTTTGTATGGGATGCAGCCAGTATATTCTAAGCCCCACCAACAGAGCAATATTCTGAAGAGAAACAAACCTTATAGGCAATCCCAGCATTATTAACCAGAAGGTCTAAGCCTCCATACTCCTCCTTAAGGAACTTGGCCAGATTGGCTATGCTGTCCTGATCAGAGATGTCCAATTGGTAAAATTTGGCATCATGGCCTTCATTCTTCAGTTCGGCAATAGCGGCTTCACCTCGGTCAGCATTTCGGGCTGAAAGGAGAAAAAAAAAAAAAAAAAAAAAAAAAAAAAATGCACAATCAGAAAGATTAGGGAGGAGGAGAGAGAGGGGGGGAAAAAAGTATTAATACTTATGTTTCTTAATTGTACAACCGTTATCTTGCAACACCCTCTGGTTAAAAATGAGACTGGCCAAATTGCCCAAGATGAAATGCAAAAGAGTAAATCCCGATTATCTAGTGTTGCTTATCCACCGAATTCTTATAAGTGTCATCACCTCAGCTAAATAGACCATTCTGTTTTATCATAAAAAGAAAGGGAAGAAAAAGAACATGTTACACAGAAAAAATATAAAGGAAGAGTAGGAGAAAGAGAAGGGGGTGAGGGCCCAGAAGCGATAACACTAATCTGTTTCAATCGAACATAAAAGATGAAAAGTTAAAAAAAAAAAAAAAAAAAAAAAAAAGCGAGTTAAATCAAGATTATACTTTTTACATATTGAAATAATTAGCAATAACTCTTAAGTAAACATACAAAAATTGTAATAATTAAATTATCATACTGTGGTATATCCACAGGTCCTGCTAGTAAATAATAATAATATAGCAATAAGATAACCAGCTTTGTTGGAAGTTGTTGGAGTATTGTTGATATAGGTACCACACAGAATCACCACTTCTATTTATAGCCTGAACAGTAGTACCAGCAATGGTTTGTGATAAAATAGCCAATAAAAAGCAGCAGAGATTTAAGTTCATTCTGTCTCACCAAGGACTATGAACCGTATTGGGATTTGCTACTGAATACAATAAATTTTTTTAGATTGGCAAGAAAATGGCTGAAAGAAATCCAACAGAAGTCGTCATCATGTCACGCTAGTAGCACGGATATCCATGAAAATCTCCCACCAATCATCATCATAGGATATTAGAATAATTACCCTCCTGTTAAAGTCTTTAAAAAAGATTTCCATCCACCCCCTCTCAGTGAAAAAAAAAAAAAAAAAAAAAAAATTCTACCTAGCCTGAGGGTGATTTGCTCTATATTAAAATGAGAGGGGGACTTGGACTTATACCAAGTTAAAACTTAGAAATCTCAAAGTGCCCCCCCTCCCACGGCGCCTGACAATTTTTTGCTATTGGACAGCAATTCAAGGCAGCGTATTTTACATGCCATAATAGCGTGTAATACCTGAAACCATGAGTAGCAACATGGTGGATATCACACGTAGGAGTTTTTTTTTGAGAGGCAATGAAGCGCTGCTCCACACTACCCAGAACTAGAGAGCCTTATCAGATGCAGTTTCGTATCATAAACAACACACTCCTTTGGGGAAGGGTCTTACCCCCTCTACAGGGGGATACAGTGTATTCTAAGTCCCCACCGACAGGTCAGGTAGACTGGAAAGTTAACTCAAGGAATTCTTTGTTGAGAAAGATAAGTTTTGGAAGATAGAATTATGAAGTTGCCTGAAAAGATAAAACATTTCAACAAAATAGTAAATATATCGAGTAATTTTGATTTTTCATACTGTTGTCCTCATCTTTATTGTGGCAGTGATGCTGATAGCAATTTTTTTACTGATCGCCCAACAGTGGTGTGTCCATGTTTAGTGATGCTGATAGCATTTTGATTTAGTGCGTCCAGGGACGTATATATTTGCTTTGAATGCATCCCCAGGAAAATTTATGGGTTCCAAATAAAGTTTCTTAATACAATGTAATTTGTTTCCAAAAAACTATTGAAATGTATTTACAGTTAGCTGGAAATGATGGGGGGAGAAGAATAAAAAAACAAACAAAAAAAAAAACAAAAAAAAACACTGGGACGCATTGATACGATTTTTCTGCGTCCTTTTAGATTTTTATGCATCAGTGATGCAGAACACATCTATCAGCATATCAGCCATCTAGCAAATAACATACGTGGAGACGTAGAAATAATTGGATTGGTATCCAGGCACGTAGCAAAACCACCGGGAGAGATACATTCCTCAGCCTTGTCAAGGCAAGTATCTAGAAGGAAAACTCCAAAATTTAACCTGCGACGGCTGCTGCAGCCAATGATGTTGACTTGTTCTTCTTTTTGGTTCAATGTGGCAGTCACTTAGAGAGTGGTATTGGTTCTGTGCAAAGCATTTCCTCACTTAAAAAAGCTTCAGGCACAGGCATTGCTTGATATGAAATACGTCTTGTCCTTTATGTGTACTAAGGCTGGCTGTAGCCTAAAACGACAATTGGGCTTCAAATCGGTCTACTATGTGACCAGTGTGGAAGGCTATGTATGAGCAAGGCTGGCCTGATCAGTCACCAATCTGTGCATCAGGCGGGATGGACTAATAAAATACCCTGTGCTCCCTGGAATTAGCTGTAAATGTGGGAAGATGTGCAAGACTTTGGCAGGACTAAAGAGCCACTTTTGTGCAGCTCATTGTTGAACTTTTTGAAGCTCACCGTTATATTCTTTGAACTGTTGAACATTTTTTTATTTTATATATATATATATATATATATATATATATATATATATATATATACATATATATATATATAAAAGCAATGGCAATACTTGAACACGAGTTTGCTGCCATCATCTATCAGCATCTATCCATGTCTTGTAGTTCATTTGGAATTATAAAAAGCATCATCTACAGAGATTTACCTTAAAAAGAAAGAATTACACTTTGGTTTATTTGCTTTCTTTGGGATGAGGGAGATATTTCTGTCTTATATTTATAAGGTTGAATCTTACTGTGTGGAAGAAATACTGTTTTTTTTTATTATTTCAAAGGAGAAAACTGAAATTTTTGAGATTATAAAGTCTCTAAGGACATGATGGGGGAAAAATAAACTTGTATAATATATTAGACTAACAAAAGTATGCACTCTCTGGGTGCAAGTATTTCAGTTTTAATATAATAAAATATACAATTAAAAAGACTAACAAAACTAAAGAATGAATATAAAAATATTACTTATTTTAATTGATTTCTATATAAATTACATAGGATTGTTTTTAATACATTTGAGAATAACATGATTGTCTTGGCTAGTAATTACGATTCTGCGGTAAGAATCCCTTAGACCTCAGTTTTTTTCGTAAATAGGATGCATTTATGCCTTTGAACGGTCATTTCCAGTTATGAGTCAGCGGGAATTTCAAGTCTCTTTTCCACTTATCTCGGCATGACAAGACGTGTTCGCCGACACCTCTATCCATCTCAGAAGAGTATTATAGGCACCCGGTAAGAAAGATTTCATTATCTTCTTTCCCTAATTTACATAGCTATTTTGTTTACTGCTATTTTCTACTATTTTATTTTCATCGAAGTTCCCATGCGAGACTCCCGTCTTTTCGTATTATTTCTCTTATTTGCCTACTCCACGGGCACTAGTATTTCGTGTATTATTATTCTCCCACACTTACTGTTGCCTTTCTCTTAGTAAGTTATGTTTGCATTCACTGGCACATGTTGAAATAGCATTATTCTGAGAAATACATGCTACTTTCACCGCCGCCTCATGCCTAAATATGTCTAACATAGGCCATTACTTAGACCTTTTCCGTGGACATTTTTCTCAGAAACGCCTTGCTTTAACGTATTCCCCTTAGCACCGTTTTCCTACTCCTTCACGTTTTTAAATAGCCCTATTCCGAGTGAAACGTGCCTACTGGACGTATGAGTTTACCGCTTGCCTCATCCTCCTCCCTCTTTCACCTTGTCTGCTACCTTTCTCCTTCCCTGGGTCTCTGGGCTTCGTTGCTGCTACTACCATTACTGATGTTATTGTCACTGCTATGCTATCTGCTCATTTACCTTGTGTCCCTTATCCGTTCTCTGTAATTCTTACAATTACCTTGCCTTTTGTAACCTTGATTTACCTTGTTGCTTGCTGTGTCTGTTACTCGTTTCTTTTATTTCAGCTTCTTACCTTTTCCTACGGAATAAATGCATTTTAACTATACCCACGGTTATTTGTGTTTCATTGCTGGAGAGGTTAAACTACATGCAATTAGATTGATCCTATTGCCAGGTGGTCGAGACAGACATAACATTAAGGAGGCGTGATAATGATAGTATTAGAAATCAGTAACAGTGAATTATTACTTGTTAAAATCAGAAGAAAAAAATAAAAATAAAAATCTCCACAACGCTATAAAATTTAATTTTTGAAAGATTATTGCCCGAGGGAGTGGGCGCTAAAAATATATTTAAAAATAGATTAAAGCTAATGTCATTTTTGAAAGATATTATTGCCCGAGGGAGTGGGCGCTAAAAATATATTTAAAATTAGATTAAAGCTAATGTCAACCAAATTGGCATAAAGACACATATTGCATTTCAGGATGTTGAAGACAACTGAAGCATGTACTCCAATTTAAAATTTAAAAAAAAAATAAATTTACCTGTGGCATAGACATCTCCTTGAAATGATTTTGAAAGAACACGGACAATACCATAGCCAATTCCTTTGTTGCTTCCAGTAATCTGAAAGAGCAAAAATAAATGGGAGATTTGAAAAAGATATTTTACAGATATTTAAAGGGTCACAAAGTTAAGAGTTAATAGGTTTTGTTTGGTTATTGTTTAATAAATTGTTAGACCAGTTCTCAACCTTTTTCTATACCCACACCCTTAGAGTTTTGCTCTGACCTCAAACCTCTACAATTTATACTTTTGTTCAAAAATATAGAATGGGAATCCATACTACAATTTTATCAAAAGATCATATATATTACATGATGAAGGATAATGATAATAATCTAAGAAAAAAAAAAAATAATTACAAAAGACAAAAATTTAATCTAAATTTAAATGAACACCTACACTCACACCCCCTGGAATGATGCTCTCACTCCCTGGGGGTGTGAGTACCCCTGGTCGGGAACCCCTGGGTGAGAAAATCTTGCTTGAAAGACGTAGGTTTTGCAGATGTCTTATTTTATGGACATTTTATCATTGGCATACGTCTGTCTACGAGAGATGATTGTATGGTGTCCAAAAACAAGTGGAACTATGTAGCCTGAGCCGGGTTGATATGGAGGATGAGCTGTCTCCCAAGCACCAGGTCCTGTCTCTCCACACTGCCGTTGTAGGCCAAAGGAAAGGAGAACAAAAAAAATCAGTCTGGCAATGATAATGTAGATACTTTCCTTTTCTAGATGGACTGCCATCCATAGCTAAGGAGCCATCTACCTCATTTGGGGGATTTATAGACATTTTATATACATACATGGGCCAGGTTAGCTCAGTCGGTAGAGCGTTGGGCTAGAAACCACAAGGTTCCTAGTTCAATACCGGTCCTCGCCAACTCAGCGTATGAGTAGCACACGGATCTGTGCGGTAAAGTAAGGAGCTGATGGTAGGAGTGGCGCTCCACCTCAGACACCAAAACAATCTCCTTGGTCTAGCGCTATTGAAAAGGGGATAGACACCCTCGCAGACTGGCTGATACCGACTTTAGGCCGCCCCAACGGCTTTACTTTTATATACATACAGATTTGAGGGGTGCAATTATGTTGCCCATTTCAATATCCATACTTTCCACACTCAGAGATGCTGATAGGTACGCGTCCTACGTCAGTGACACATAAAAATCTAAAAGGACTCAATAAAATAGTATCCATGCAGCAGATTTTTTTTTTCTTCTTCCCCCACCATTTCTAGCATACTGTAAATACATTTCAACATTTTCTTGGAAATGAATTACACACTATGGGGTACAAGGTAGGGGTTAGACTGCTTTATTTGTTCATAGATAAAAACTAAAAATTTATTAAACTTTAGTTAATACCCATCAAATACATATGTCCCAGGATACACTAAATTAAAAAAAAGCTATCACTGCACACTTTGATCTATTTAGAGGTTTGTTTTTTTTTATGTTTTTATTCTTGGGAGTTCGAGATGATCATGTGACGGAGAACGAAAAAGAGCAAGACTGTCTTGCCTGCTGGGATCGAACCCGCATCCTCCCGCATGCGAAAACAGATGCGATGTAGGAACTGGAAGGACGCGAGGTTTGACTGACGTGCCCGGATGTTTGGCTAATATGCCCATAAAATAACAAGGGAGTCAAGCGCTGGGCAGTCAGCAGTAGCAATCGACAACGAAGCGCTTTTCAGTAAGGAAATGTGATTTTGAACGGCTAAAGATTATTTCGACTACGACGACGGATTTTTTTAGCTGCTAGACGAAGAATGTGTTGACCAACAGAGGGTCTGACTTGTGAGAAGACTGAGAACTAGCTTGTTTTTGGTTCCCCCTTGGCGGGAGCTTGTTAATTCAAAGGTCTATTTCGCCCCATATATTTCCCCCCCCCCTTCTATAGATCATTAAATTGTTTATTCTTCAGACTAACACAGAAATGGAGAGTCAAAGTAAGAAACCTTTAGAGAATGACATAAGAAAAATAAATAAATAAATAGATGTAATGAGTATACTAAAATAAACTGTTGTATGTACATGCAAAATCTCTTAAACATAAAACATAATTAAATTATCATACTGAGGTAAGATTTTTGGTTTTAGAATTATCAGAATTCATCCAGAACTTAGTGAAATATAAGCAGTAGTACTTGGGAAAGTTTAGGGAACAACCCCACCCCCACAAAAAAACCCTTATTATCCTGAAAATATTTGGACAATGTATTGTTTTCATACAGCAAAATCCATTCAAGATTTTAAAGGAATGGAATTTGGCACACACACACATACATTATATATATATATATATATATATATATATATTTTAAATAAAAACATAACTGGGCTTACTTCTGATTTAGGTCGGAAAATTAAAATGGAAAGTTTTTTGGTGGTACCCAATGACAGTTTAACTGCGAATTGGGTTACGGTTTTAGGGGATTATGGTTGTTTTTAATTACATATTGCTTTAAAAAAAATAAACAAAAACCCAAATTACTATACATTTAATGTTGAAAAATATCTTTTTAAACTAAGGTTAATTGAAATTATATATTGCAATACTAACACAGACAACTGTCTCAATAATAGATTCAATAATTAATTTCAATGGTTAATTAAATGTATAGTAATTTGTTTTTTTTGTTGTTTTTTTTTTAAAAGCAATATGTAATTAAAAACAACCTTATTCGCAAAATGTTAATTCATAGACTGTAGTTAAACTGTCATTGGGTACCACCAAAAAACTTTCCGTTTTAATTTTCCAACCTAAATCAGAAGTCAGCCCATAACTCATTATTTGACCCTTTTCACATGACACCTGAGCACAGTACGCAATAAATTTCATTTAATGGTTGGTTGATTGATTTTAACAGCATATCAACCCATCCAGGGTTATGTCATGCCTAACAGTTAAGAAGTAATATAAGTTGTGTATTTATATTTATACTTTTGTAGTAATTTGTTTTAATAATGTATTGGGGATCATGTATGGTATTGCTTAGGTTCATGTCTATATTATATGATATTATTTTATTTCCTTCAAAAAGGACAAAATGTCCATGTTGACATTTTCAAATAGATCTTTCATATTTTATGTATTAAAATAAAGGTTTCTGATGTGAGAAAAAAAAAAATCCTGCATTCTATGACTAAATGTTTAACAGACAAAGGAGTTTGACATGTTTCACACTGTGGGTGTTGTTATTGTTTGAGTATTTAGGAGTGCATTAGTCTTGTGTGACCAATCCGTAATCGGGACACAATGACTTGTTCCTTTCTAGACTATTAAAGCTGGTCTCCAGTCTCCTAAAGTTGGTTTGATCAGGAAGAGTTTATTGTGGATGTTGTTATTCCAGTATTGTTGCAATTTTGTATGAAGGAATCTATTAATTTTAGGTTTCAAGTCAGTATACTTGAACTTGTTGGGGATCGAATCTAGAGCCGAATTAGCTGCAGAGTCAGTTAATTTCAAATGAAATCAAATAATGGCTTGAAAGACTGGCATGTTAATCATCACGGCAACAAGTTTTCAACTTCATATTACAATCTTATATTAATACTTGTGTTCCTTAATTGTATGACATCTTGCAACACCCTTGAGTTAAAAAGGAGACCATCTAAGATGAAATGCAAAAATGTAAATATTGATTATCTGGTGTTGCTTATCCATCAAATTATTATGAGTGTCGTCACCTCAGTTAAATAATGAACCATTCCATTTTTATTATAGAGAAATGGAACACAAAGGACATGCTACACAGAAAAAATATAGAAAAGAGTAGGGAAAGAGAGAGGGGGGATGCAAAATCAATAACTAACCTGTTTCAATTGAACATAATGAAAAGGAAAGAAAGTGTGTGTGCGTGCGTATATACATATATATAAAAATTGAAATTAAAATTTAGAAAATTATGAAATTTCTAAATAACAGAAATTACAAAAAACTATCTACATTTGATCATTGACGAAGATGAGGGAGTCGCATGATGTGATTGTGAAAAATGCTTATTTCTTTCATCTGTCTGCCACTCTCAGCTAGGGCATATATTAGAATCATCCTGAAAAATCACGTTATGTTTTACTTTCGGTAAACACATGTAATGAACAACTTTTTAAGACCAATTTTTCAATTAAAAAAAAAAAAAAAAAAAAAAAAAAAAAAAAAAAAAAAAGGAGGCTGTTCATTACAAGAGATTCTTTATTTTTTTATCAGCTGACAGAGACCTGCACTAGCAAGGACTTCAGTGACAGAAATGTTCGCCTGATACAATGGAAAAATGTTCGGGATTCCGAAAATTCCGATCCAGACATCCAGAATGACAACCATCGACTCAAAAGAGACTTGGCTAACTTTAATGGGGGAATTAATATTGTTTGGTTTAAAAGATAGAGAAGTAATCAAAATACCAAAAAAAAAAAAAAAAAAAAAAAAAAAAAAAGAGACCCAAAATCTACAATTAATAACCTTTGTTCTTTAAAGAATTACTTATATCTTAAAATATTTTAAAGCTGAAAACCTATGAAATAGCAGAGGTGGTCACTAGTAGAATAGGCTCAGTCCTAATTAGTGATCACCCTCCACACATTACAATTTTTTACAAAAAACACAACAAATGATTAATGTTTGAAAATAAAGATATTTTTCTTTATAGATCACATGACCTAAAGACTTCTGTCATGTGATCATCTGCTTGAAGATTTTAAAATTTGGAAGTCAATCTTAATTGGTCTCGGTATGAAGCATTTAGTAGAAACTATGAGGTAGCACATTTAGCAGTAAGTTTAGAATCTAATTGTAATTAGTATAAAAGCCGAGGTTGTGCTGTCCAGCAGAAGTATGTTAGGCAGTAGGACCGTTTCTAAAAGGTAGACTTTTTCTAAATTTAGGCTAGTCTGGTTTGTATAGAAAGATTAGGTTTAAATTAAAGCAGGTCTTGAAAATAAACACAGACTTCTGGTGTTGAAAATGAGTATAATATAAGCCTAAGTGTATCTAATTTTATTTTGATTGATTTTGTCAACATGTCTGGGGTTGTTTTATATCGAGAGATTAGGGAACTGCAGTGATGCTGATAGCTTTTTGATTTAGTGCGTCCTGGGATGCACATATTTGCATTAAATGAGTCACAGGGAAATTAATGGGTCCCAACTAAAAAGTTTCTTAGTAGATTGTAGGGTTTTTTATTTATGATCTGAGAAAACAACTTAAGCCGGCTGACTCCTACCTTGTAACCTATCCTGCATGATTCATTTCTAAGAAACTATTGAAATGTATTTACAGTTAACTTAAAATGGTGAGAGGGGAGAAAAAAAAAAAAAAAAAAAAAAAAAAAAAAAAAACACTGGCCCGCTGGGTATGGTTTTACTGCATCCTTTTAGATTTTTGTGTGTTAGGGACACAAGGCACATAGCTATCAACATCTCTGGAACTGCATTCATTATTAATTTATTGTACAATAAGGTTTGGTTTGTTTTGTGGCATATCAACCTCGGTGGGTCATATAATGCCGACAAATTTGTGAAATAAATTCATTCTTAATGTATAATACAATTTTGTTTATAAACTCATGTTTTTCTATTCAACCCATAGATGGGACCCTAACAGGTACTACCACTCCGGGTCAGAGTGGACCAGGGAGCATTGGTGATGAAGGGGTGCTCCACATTCCCCAAACCTCCAGAACTGGAACCTCACTATCAGATAGTTTAACGTCATTCCCAGGACATGTAAACGCTCAGCCACCACCTTCTAGCACCCATATGATAAAAAGGATTGGGGGTTGCCATAAGAGCAATAGGGTTGAGGCAATCATAAGTGCTAGGGCTCGACATGGCCAGCCAATTGATCGGACGGGACCTCTCCGACCGCCACAATAATGTTTCAATCAATCATAAAAGAGATTAAAAAGAGATTAAAAAAAAAAAAAAAAAAAAAAAAAAAAAAAGTTAAAGATTATACTTTTTACATATCGAACTATTTGGCAATACCTCTTAAGTAAACATCAAACATTTAATGGGAGTTTATTTTCACTGCAAATTTGTTGCATAATGAACATGTCCGTGTGTTTGTTCTAAATACTGTGTAAATTTTCTGTTTTAAGACATAAAATGTTAAACAAATGCTAAATTTAGGTTAAATTTAGCTGCTAAAAATTCTAAAAAGTCGGTGAATATAATATCATCCCCCCCCCCCACGAATTTTGTAGCCCTCCCCCCACAATTCTGGGGGGGGGGCAATAATTACGCTAATACCACAAAAAATTTAAAAAACAATTAGTCTGAAACAATACATTTATTAGTATAAGATTAATCCCCCCCCCCTTTTTTTTCAAATAGTAAAAAAAAAAAAAAAAAAAAAAAAAAACTTGAACGCAATTAAGTTATTTACAAAGCTTAGCACAAGACAAGAAAGCATAGGATACTCGGTGAGAAATTGTGAAATCAAATTAATTATGTGCAATAGAAAAATAAAATAAATAAGCTCCAAGCGAGATAACTCGCTCTGATAAAATAAGAGTTACGCCCCTTGCATTTTCTCTTTCCGTGTAGTAAAGCAGAAATGATACACTGGAAACAGTTCACGTATACACAACTATAGAAGGGATGCTGATAGCTTTTTAATCAAGTGCGTCCTGGGACGTACATATTTGCTTTGAATAAATCCCCAGGAAAATTAATGGGTCCCAACAAAGTTTAGGGTTTTATTTATGGTCTGGGGAAACAACTAAAGCCGTCTAATTCTTACCTTGTAACCTATCCTGTGTAATTAATTTCTAAGAAACTATTGAAATGTATTTACAGTTAGCTTGAAATGGTCAAGGGAGAAATATGAAAAAACACTCGGACGCATACCTATAATCATCTCTGCTATAGATCAATATATTACTGTAGATTGATCTTCACTAGGAACTCAAAAACTTACAGCCTTGTGCTAATTATGCTAAGAAAATAAACTAAACAGAAAAAAACTCCTCAAAAAAAAAAAAAAAAAAAAAAAAAAAAAAAAAAAGCCTCAGTAATATATCTAAGCCCCTTTTTTTTTTGTAGGACACATCTTAGCTACTGAAGGGGATACAATCAGCATATTCTGAGCCTCGCCGACAGGGATAAAATTAGATTTCGGTTAAATCGAACTTAACAGACCTAAATTCCACCATTGTATGTCACCCCGCCGAAATAGAAATAATTTAAAAAAAATAAAAATAAATGAAAAATAACAAAAATCAGGGAATTAACCGAATTTAATGAAATTTTTAGTGTTGATATATTAATAAATAAAAGAATGCACTAGTTATTTCATTTAAAAAGTTTTACATTTTTTCAGGTCAGTTAACTTTGAACCACGTATCTTTGAGAATCTGTGTTACGCCTCTAAGATATGTGGTTCAAATTAACTGACCTGAAAATGTAAAAGTTTTTAAATAAAATAACTGGTGCATTATATCTTCTATTCATTAATATATCAACACTGAAAATTTCATTAAATTCTGTTAATTCCCTGATTTTTGGTATTTTTCTTTTCTTTCAGCAGGGTGACATACGATGGTGAATTTAGGTCCGTTAAGTTCGATTTAACCGAAATTTCTTTGTAATGTATTTTATGAGATTTCCATAATCTGCCGTGATCCTTAGCAGAAGTTACCTGGAGTAACAACTTACTCATGAAATACACTCAAGGAATTTAGTTTGATTTTACAGCATGTCAACCCCACTTGGGTTATTTTATGCCGAAGATGTTATTAAGAATTTGAAACCTAGAAAATTTTATCAAAAGGTCTTATTTTAGCATTAAATTTCCTCATGTTCTGTTGTGCACATTTGTCTATCCTCTCAAGTACTCTCCATAGCAACATGAATTGACAAATCTACCCCCCTCTCGAGTTGGTTAGTCACGTCAAGCCCTAGCACCTATATGATTGTCCCAACAAACCTATTGCCTTTAGTTACTCCATTTTTTTTTAAAACTCAGGTATTTCTAAAGACATTTTTTTAGACTCATTTTTTCAATTTAACCCATAGATGGGACACTAACAGATACCACTCCAGGTCAGAGTGGACCTGGGAGTAATGAAGATTACTGGATACTCCACATTCCCCAGAGAACCAGTTTAACGTTATACCCAGGACACTAAGACCGTCAGTCACCGACTTCTACCACACATGATAATAAGGGTTGAAGATTTGTTATAGGACCAATAGGGTTGGGACAAGCCGATTGATTGGAGGGGCCCCCATATTGCCTGTCTAGCCTAAGTAAAGACCAAGATGCAGTATTGCAACTCATGCACTGCTTAGCCACTAGGATTTCCATCTTAGGCATCACAGGTCGCCACTTATGGCCAACAGGTCGCCCTCATGGAGTTGGGAGGGGGTCTTACCCCTCTGTAGAGTGCAGTGTATTCTAAAGCCCCACCTGACAGGGCTCCATAGCAGAAGTCATTGTTCAATATATAAATCAATAGATTAGTAATATTCAAAGTGCATTGGAAGACATAAAATCACCACCAAAATGGTGATAATGACAAAAAAGTCAGTGGGTTGGTTGTACGGCATGCCAATCAATTGGGTTATTTTATGCCAGACGTTTTGTTTTATCCATTCTTAATGGGTACACTTTTTTTTTTAACTCATGTTTTTCTATTTAACCCATTGATGGGACCTTAACAGGTACTACCACTCTGGGTCAGAGTGGACTTGGAAGTAATGGTGGTGGAAGGGGGGGAGGCTCCACATTCCCTAAATCTCCAGAACTGCAACCTCACCATCAGATAGTTTAACCTCATTCCCAGGACATGAAGACCCTCAACCACCGCCTTCTAGAACATATTGATGAAAAGGGTTGGGGCCCATTAGGGCAATATGGTTGGGAAAATCATGCTGGTGCTAGGGCTTGACGTGACCAGCTGATTGATAGAGGGGGCTCTCTGCAAACGCCCGACTAAGGGCCAAAGTGGAGTGTTGCATGTTATGGACTGCTCAGCCACCAGTGTTCCATCCATAAACATCACAGGTCATCACCCACAGTCAACAGGTGGCCTCATTGAGGGAGGTTTATCCCTCTGCAGAGGTGCAGTTGGTGTATTCTAAACACCCACCGACAGGGCTACAAAGTCGACAGGGTTCCATATTAAGTGTGCACCTACCAAGGAATGCAACATGTCAGTGAATGCAACACCCTAATTCCAAATGTAAAAATTTTGCAGATTGTATCTTAATTATTCATGTTGTAAGAATGAATTGCATTTAAAAGATATGTTGTACAGATAACAGTGAAGATGAGGACAATAGTCCGAATAATGCAGATCATACAAGAAATGAAACAGTTAATCACATAAAAAGCGAATGCAGCAAACTGGCACAAAAGGAATGTAAGAACAGATAATACAATAAATCCTGCTGCTCAGACTATAAATCTGGAAGATCAAGGACCCTTTTATCTATTTAAGTAGCCGGTTCGGATTGCGGTAATAATAAAAATTCAACACCAACCAGATGAGTCTCTCTGAGTCTCTCACTCTCGTTAACATTAGTGTTGTGGATAGAAGAAACCTGCTGCTCATGCCAACACAGAATGGGTAATCTGATCTGTGCAGTAAAGTGGGGGAGTTGACGGTAGATGTGGCAATCCACCTCAGCATAACAATCTCCTTGGTCTTTACAAGCAAAAAGAGGATGGATTCCCTCGTTACCCAGCTGATACCGACAATAGGCCACTCCGCCAACTTTTGTTTTTTTTTGGGGGGGGGAGGGGGCATTGGCTTAACGTATTTGTTTAAACTGGTTTTTCTTTTTTTATCATCAAAACCTGCAACTTTGATAAGAAAAATATAAAAAAATGTCAAAAATTTACATCAAGGACAAAAGATATTTTGAAAGTTATCGCTGATAAAAAAAATATTTAAGTTTTATTAGTCTACAACACTTGGTGTCTAAAGTCCTGGCTGGTTGGATTTTATGGCATGTCAACCCCTCTTGGGTTATTTTATGCTGAAGACGTTTTAGTTTTATTTATTCTTGTTAGGTATTCAATTTCTTTTTAAAAACGCATTTTTTTTTAATCTATTTAAATCATAGATAGAATCATAACAGGTACTACCACTCAAGGTGGACCTGGTAGTAATGGCATTAAAGTGTTACTCCACACTACCTAGAGCTCCAGAATTGGAATCTCACTACTAAAAGGCAGTTTGACATCATATCCAGGATACCAACACCCTTAACCATTGCCTTCTTGCAGATATATGATAAAAGGGTTGGGACAATCATGCAGGAGCTGGAGGTTAACACAACCAAGCTGTTTGATTAGAGGGGGCCTCTTCCGACTGTCAAGCCCAAGTTAGGGCCAAAGTGAAAGTTGCATGCCATGGACAGACTGCTCAGCAATTAGATTCAGTCCTTAAGCATCACAGGTCACCACCTATGGCCAAACAGGTAGCCCCATGGAAAAGGTCTTACCTCCCTCTGCAGAGATGCAGTCAGTGTAGTTTACAGACCTAGCTGACAGGGCTATCCAAAACTGATTATTGCAAATTCCAGTGTAGAAACATTGTTACAATACCACGTTTTTCATTACTCCCAGGTTCACTGACGAGTGGTGTGGCATAATTAAAAATGGTCTGTGGAGAATTTGGACTAAAAAGAAAATGATAATCAGATTTCTGGATAAAGAGAAAGAGAAAAAAAGAAATAACAAAAAGAAAAAGTTTTGAGATTCTAAGCACTCAATGTATGTCAACAAGTGATTGGTCTCATTTATGGGTCCATTAGAAACAAAAACCTTAAGAAACAATTGCACAAAAAAGTAAATAGGAACATACAATGAACATGATTCCTTTACCTTTGGGCAAAAATAACCCTAGACAGGTTGATATACCATAAAAAAAAAAAAATTAAAAAATTTTTAAATTAAAAAATAAATATATAAAAAAAAATTAAAATATATATAAAAAATAATTAAAATATATATAAAAAATAATTAAAATATATATAAAAAATAATTAAAATATATATAAAAAATAATTAAAATATATATAAAAAATTTACAGAAGTATTTTTCCTTTACCCCTCCCCAAACAAAAGGCTTAACAAAAACTTTAAAAATCTAATGTGATTTTCCAATCTAAACTCAAGGACAGCATGCCCCTTCATCACATTTTAATTCATCAATATCAGTATTATTTGAATTATTCAGACTATTGTCCTCATTTTCATTGTTATCTGTACAACGTTTCAGCCGATATGCCCTCCGGCCTTCTTCAGGTATTTCTTGTCAGACTTGGGAACCTTCTTGTCATAATCGGGAACCATCACGGAACTTTGAACCTAACCCTTTATTCAGTCTATAGGGGTATCCTGTTCTCATGCCACTAACCATAGCTGGGGTACAGGTGTTAAGCGGTGGTAATTCCAGAGCCCAGTAAGAAATACCTGAAGAAAGCCCGAGAGCACATCGGCCGAAACGTTGTACAGAGAACAATGAAGATGAGGACAATAGTCCAAATAATACTAATTATAAAGCCTCATCTCAAAAATTCAGAGAAATATTATCAATGTGATATTTGCTATATTGGCACACTACCCAGAGGCTTGAAAATAGAATCAACGAACATGTGCCTTTAATCATTCGTTCACATACTTAGAGACATCTGTACATAAGAATTAAAGATATTAACTTTTGATAGAGAGGGACTAACAAAACAAATGATCTTCCTTATCACACACTTATTTTACTTTAATGGTTTTTCTTTAACTTATTATCCTAAGTCAACCTCTTAAAGAGACCTAGAGTATATAATAATATCTGGTAGATCCCACTTGTTATTCTCAAGGATGTGGTGGTGGGAGGGGTTGAGCTACTTACTAAGAGGTTCATAATTCAAGTGGAGGATTGTTGGTGGGGAGAAGGTCACTGGTGATTAAATACATTACTATCTGAAAGTTAATTCACAAATTTATCAAGATCTTTTTTTTATATATATAATTCCCAACATTTAATCTTTTTGTAGTGAGGCGGGAATGATAGAATTTTTCTTTAAAAAAAATTTTTTTTTTTACCCACCCGTCGTTGGGGTGGCCTAAAGTCGGTATCAGCCAATCAGCGAGAAAGTCTATTCCCTTCTCACGAGCGCTAGACCGAGAAGATTGTTTTTGAATCTGAGGTGGAGCGCCACACCTACCATCAGCTCCTTTACCACACAGATCCCTGTGCTACTCATACGCCGAATTGGTGAGGTCCGGTATTGAACTAGGAACCTTGTGGTTTCTAGCCTAACACTCTACCGACTGAGCAAACCTAACAGTTTCATTTTTTTTTTTTTTTTTTTTTTTAAATGCGAGTTAGTCTCTAGATAGAAAAAGGGATAGACTCCCTCACTGTTTGGCTGATACAGACATTAGGCCACCCCGACGACCGTGTATTTGAACATGGCATATTTTCAGATATTACACACACCACTACAGTTATCTGAATTGTCTTCCATTGTTGAAATCAAATCAAAACTAAAACAAGTAGCACATTAAGGTTGCATTGATAAAAGGATGTTAAATCAGGTGAAAGAACAAAAAATAACTTTCATTCAGTTAATGTCAGTTGACAGACCAAGAGGGGGGACTATGAAATAATGATCTATATATTAATACTTGTGTTCCTTAATTGTACGGCCGTTATCTTGCAACACGCTCTGGTTAAAAACAAAACCAGTCAAATCATCCAAGATGAAATGCAAAAGTGTAAATCCTGATTATCTGGTGTTGCTTATGAACTGAATTCTTATTGCTTATCAGCATTGTCACTTCAGCTAAATAATGGACCATTGTTTTTATAATAAAGAAAGGGAAGAAAAGGGACATGCCAAACATAAATATATAGGAAAGAAAGAGTAGAGGAAAGATAGAAAGAGGGTGTGAGCGTGCACAGGCCATTACAGTAATCCATTTCAATCGAACAAAAATGGAAACATGAAAAAAAAAATTTTATATATAAAAAAATTAAAAATATATATATATATATATATATATATATATATATTATATATATATATATATATATAAAAAAGGGAAGAAAAAAAAGTTAGAGTTCAATCAAGATTATCACATTTTACAAATTGAAATATTATGCAATAGCTCTTAAGTAAACATCAAACGTAATAATTAAATCCCATTTTTCATATTCTATCTTCTACTAGAAGGGCAGGTTTAGCTCAGTTAGTAGAACAACCAACTAGGAATCGCAAGGTTCTGAGTTTGTTACTGGTCCCCACCAACTCAGCGTATGAGTAGCACAGATTGGGTTATCTGACCTTTGTGGTAAAGTGGACAGCTTACAGTAGGTGTGGCGCTCCACCTCAGCAAAAACAATCTCCCTGGTCTTGTGCTAGCGAAAATAGAATAGATTCTCTTTCTATCTGGCTGATACCAACAACAGGTCACTCCGACAACTTTTTAGAAGGGCTACTATGTGGCATTGTGAAATATAAAAAAATTCATATAAAAAAAAAAAAATAAATAAATAAATAAAAAATTCAATCCATCATTGAAAACCTGATAAGTATGGTTCATGAATGAAAGACTTGTTTTAAATTGGTCATATTCTCATAGCTTAAAAGTTTCTAAAAGTAGCATTCCCAGTTGATTTTTTTTTTATTTGAGGTTATTGTTGTTTAATCACATTAGTTATATAGTGCTGTGTAAATGGAGTACAGAACTGTTTGAATTATGCAAATATCCCCAGTGGTTCAAAAGTTATGAGAATTTAAAGCCCCGAGTCCCGAAACTGGGGGTACAAATGTGGACATGATTTTGTTTCAAAAATGTCAAATCACAGACCATTTAAAAAAAAAAGAAATTCAGTGATTTCTTCACTGTTTCTTTATTTTTGGAGCAATTTTGATAAAATTTGGTATTATGTAAAATTGTATGTTCTTTCTGATTATGCACTCAAATTGTATGTATCTCTATGCTTTAACCCATTATTTAGAGAATAGGAGATACAGATAGCAGCGTTTTGTTTTTTTTTTTAAAGTTTAACACCCAATTATTCAACATTTTCATTATAATACTGCATGTATATTCTATTTGAGTGCAAAATCTCAAGAATATTGATAAAGATTAGCCACTTTAATTTTGAAAAACAAAACAGTGTGGAAAATTTATCCTTAAAAAAAATTTAAAAAAAAAAAAAAAAAAAAAAAAAAAAATACGGATTTAACTCGCTGTAAAAAATAATTCAAATGATGAAGACCAATAAAAATTACATATTTAGAAAGATTACTCTATTCTCTTTCCAATTATAAAAATTTAAGATTGGTTAAGAAATACTCGAGAAATTTCAAATTTAACTGATTAAGGTCGCAAATTTGAAAATGTCAGCGTTTTTCAGCTAAATGCTTGTAATGCTACTAAAAGACGTTCAATTTCAATATGTGATGTTACTCCTTCCACTCAAGCAAAGCCAGGTAGCCATTCTAGTAAATCATAAATGTATATTAGTTAATGATATATATTATACTAGAAGGGACTACCAGGTGTTGCCTAGGTAGAGGGAATGACATCACATAATATAGTAAGAAATTTTAATTCAATAATTTACAATTTTTAAAAATAAAATTAATGAGGCTGTTGTCAACATGGCTAAGCAGACTGAAGAGAATTTAATGCTATTACTATGTAAATTTTTATTTTGAAATTTATTCACAAATATAAATCAATTTGCATAATGTTTTGCATAAAAGCTAGTTTTAGTGATAGCGAATGTGCATATATATTTAATTCGTTGTTAGTGGTTTTATTTTCATAGTTTTATTAGACATACATACAACTGCCCATTATATATGCAGACACGTGGTGGTGCAATGGTTAGAGTCTTGGGAAATGGACAAGAGACAAGTTCAAATCCTGGATGAGGTTGTTTGCATTTCACAGAGCGCTAATACCCTTGGGAAAGGTATGAATCCAACTACTCTCCCTCCAGCTATGGGTAAATAGTAGGACAGACTAGGCTCTTTAACCTTGGTTAGGCAACCAGTCTAGAAGGAAAACTGAATTCAAACCTGTTAAACTCCATGTAGTGAGAGAGGAGACCTATCTCATGCATCATGGTGTGACAGAGAGAGTGGCGGGTGTGAAGACTTGCCGTATTCTCGAAGGAAGCGGGCTAGGCTTTGCCTGGCGTGTTGGACTGACCTTGAGTCGAACCCGCTTCCTTCAGAATGTGAGAGCTGTGGACGATCAATGAAATAAGAAATAGCATAGTGGCCCGGATGTAGGTGGTCGTGCCGTGCTGACGAGTGCTGCACAAACAATTATGAGTGAAGAGCCCGGATGTGGTGAGATTGAGGTGTATTTAAAGGACTTATTCTCACAGACTGGGGAGAACAACTGCAGTAGTATTTTGTTGTCGAGACGAGCGGGACAAAGAAATAATTTTGGATATTGGATTTTGGAGCGTGCTACAGTTGGGAGTGTTTAGACTGTCGATTGGAACCTTGAGTCAGACTTGACTGTGACCCCCCCACACACATACACACACACCAATTAGACTTCACTTAAGAAATTGACCTTGTGTCACATCCTGCTTGTGCAGAGGAGTTTGGTAAATACCTATATGCAGAGATGCTTATAGGTATGCGTCCTGCATCACTGATGCAGAAAAATCTAAAGGGATGCAGAAAAATCATATCAATGCATCCCAGTGTTTTTCTTTTTTCTTCCCTCACCATTTCAAGCTAACTGTAAATACACTTCAATATTTTCTTGGAAACGAATTACACTGTATGGGATACAAGGTAGGTGTTAGATGGCTTTAGTTGTTCATAGATAAAAATTCTACAATTTATCAAAAAACTTTAGTTATGACCAATCAAATTTCCGAATCTGTACCTCCCAGGATGCACGAAATTAGAAAGCTATCAGCATCACTGTATATGTATAGATAATGAGCCAATATAAATTAAGATAATTAAAAATCCTCATGATGTTCCTATATCTCATTAAAAGATAAAACACAATGGCTTCTTTCCATCATGTAAGCTGGCCTCACTTCAATTAGAATTTCTGTTGTTATGGTAATACAAAGTATTATTCAACAGTGAACATGACTAGTGCTTCCAAAATGGAATGTCTAATTACTCAGTAGTAAGACTGAGTTATTAGTACATTTGGGGGGTAGGGAAAAAAAAAAAACTTAGTTTTCAGTTTAAAAATTAACAGAAGTTGGACTTAATTTTTGTTGTCTTGTCAAAATTCGAATACATAGATTTAACTTTATAATTTGTATGATTGGTACATCTCATCTGATGATTGTATTGTTATTTTTTGAGTAAACACACAGAATTTGGAGGTATATCAGCACAATATAAAGATATAGTTTATATCTTTGATTTGAGTGAATAGTCTTAATTCTACAGCCTAACATTTTCGCAAGCTTATTACACAACCAAACTTAATGATAGTGAAAATACTTTAATATATAAAGTGGGTTTCACCATCTCTATTAATAATGGAGATGGTCTGTATTTCTGTAACAAAAACGACGACATAGCTCTACGTCACAATATTCTTATGCTATATACACCCAAAATTTGAGTAAGCAACTCTAAAAATTGTTTTTTACACTTTCTTTTTCTTTTTTTTTTTACAGTAACAATAAGTTAACTAAAAAGTTTACAAATAATTAAATACCTATGAATTTGTGGAAAATATTCAAAATAATTGTTTGATTATTACATGCACACAACATTTTATTTGAGAGGGACGGGGCTCAGTTTTCATTTCAAATGTTTTTTTTTTTTGTTTTTTTTTTTACTCCATTAATAAATATGAGGATTTTGTTTACTTATGATACAAACCCTCCGACATTGAATTTTTAACTCCCACCCTCTCAGGCAATGTCTTTCAAAAATTAATTTTTATGACGCCCGGAAGGTGTTTTCTGTTGATAGTTTATTTAAAGTAGCCGTTTTATTTCTATACCCTGTTGGCAAAGTTTAGAATATCCTGACTGTATCCCATGCGGATCCCCACTCCCCCAAAATTTGAACACAGCTCTGTTGGCTGGGGCTTTAAAATACACTGACTGTACCACTGCAGAAAGGGTAAGCCCCCCTTCCAATGAGGCCACCTATTTGCTGTAGGTAGCAACTTGTGATGTTTAAAGACAGAAACCTTGTGGCTGAGCAGTTCAGGAGATCAAACACTCCACTTTAGTCCTTAGGTGGTTGAAGAGGGCCCCACCGATCAATCGGCTGGTCACGTCAAACCCTAGCACCTATATGATTGTCCCAACACTATTGTACTTATAGCAACACCAACCTTTTTTTATCATATACGTGCTCGAAGGCAGTGGCTGACGGTCTGTGTCCTGGATACAACATTAAACTATCTGATGGTGAAGTTCCAATTCTGGAGCTCTGGGGAATGCGGTGTACCCCTTCATCGCCATTACTCCCAGGTCCACTCTGACCTGGAATGGTAATAACTGTTAAGGTTCCATTTATGGGTTAAATAGAAAAAATGAGCTTGAAAGAAGAAGAAAAAATATCAAG
This sequence comes from Doryteuthis pealeii, assembly GCA_023376005.1. NCBI lineage: Eukaryota > Metazoa > Mollusca > Cephalopoda > Myopsida > Loliginidae > Doryteuthis > Doryteuthis pealeii. The sequence continues at coordinate 58,376,313 of CM042149.1, read as the reverse complement.
AATGAATAAAACATCTTCAGCATAAAATAAGGGCAATAGGTTTATTGGGACAATCATATAGGTGCTAGGGCTTGACGTGACCAACCAACAAGAGAGGGGGTAGATTTGTCAATTCATGTTGATATGGAGAGTACTTGAGAAGATAGACAAACATTCACAACAGAACATGAGGAAATTTATTGTTTTTTGTTTTTTTTTAATGGCATATCAACCCTTTTCAGGCCATTTAATGCCAAAATAAGTCATTTTGATAAAAGTTTCTAGGTTTCAAATTCTTAATATCTTCAAAATGGTAGGAATAATTTTCATTAACTTCATTTGGTTGGTTTAAAAATAATTTAAAAAAATAATAATGAAATTTATTGTGTACAGTGCTCAGGTGCACCACAACTCATCAAAGTCTCATGTCAAGTACACAGAATAATGTATTAGTGTCAGGAACATGAACAGTTTACAGTAGTAATATGCATGTATGTGTGTGCAGAGAGGGTCATCAGGTATAGTTGTTGCAGTTTTTGTGATATAAAGCGTGTGATAGAAGCCTACTCCTAAATATAGACTCGTTGACTACCACGTGACCTGAGGAAGATCCCCACTGTCCAATCACTGGCACTGCTGGTGTTGGTGTACATATAGAGACCCCATTCTGAGCTTATGTCATTGACACTTGGATTCTCTTGGACGACAGACTTACAAAGAATACTATAACACCGGATTCTTATTGGCTTGCTTACTTACTGTTGGTCGACTTATATACATAAGCGGCCCTAATATCTGTAAGGTCTTAAGGAGCTTTCACGGCGACGCAGTCTTTAAATGTTGTTGACAAATAAACATGTATATTTACACACACGCGTCTTGAAGTTATTAATGACGAACATGGTGTCAGAAGTGGAAAAACTTGAATTCCGGCGATACATGATTGAACTAGAAAATGGAAGAAGACTAGTGAGAAACAGAAGACATTTAAGACACACAAACATACCAAAACACAGAAATATGACAGGAACAAACCGTAGACATGATATCACCAAACAACAGCAACCAGACATGGCTGAAAGACAGCCACGTCTGAAAAGAGCCACAGCAGGCAAGACACCTAACCACTATGGTGAATGGCAATTCACATAAAATAAACATTTCAGACTTTTTGTATGTATAGGGGATGTTGGTCGACTTATATACATAAGCGGCCCTAATATCTGTAAGGTCTTAAGGAGCCTTCACGGCGACGCAGTCTTTAAATGTTGTTGACAAATAAACATGTATATTTACACACACGCGTCTTGGAGTTATTAATGACGAACACTTACTTATTACATCTGGAACTAAGGATGCCGACCAGATACTTAACAGGTTATGGAACCAGTCGCGCACAAATCTTTTTCAATGGCAATGATGCCAGCTACGAAATTTGGGAAACTAAGTTCAATGGGTACCTTAGAACCCTTCAACTGCATGATATAATCAATGCACCATCTGACCACCCGGAGGACCCAGTTTTCATAGATAAAAATGCTGCAATATACGCAGAATTAATACAATGCTTGGATGATCGGAGTCTCTCACTCATAATGCGAGAAGCTCGTGATAATGGTAGAAAAGCAATGGAAATATTAAGGACCCACTATTTGTCGAAAGGCAAACCAAGAATTGTGGGGTTGTATCGACAATTAAGTTCGTTGAGTAGAAACGATTATGAATCAATTACTGATTACATAATCCAAACTGAGAGCATTGCTAGCTCATTAAGGGAGGCCGGGGAGATTGTAAGCGATGGATTGTTGATCGCTATGGTATTGAAGGGCCTGCCTTCAAATTTTAAACCCTTTGCAACAGTAATAACCCAAAGGGATAAGACTATGACATTTACGGAATTCAAAGTCAGTCTTCGTAGTTATGAGGAAACAGAAAGTATGTACTCTGGGGAACCAGAAAATAGAACTATACAACTAAAGACCCAATTCAAAAAGGGTAAAATCAACCCTCGCTATGAGGGCAGATCAACTAGATATACCAACTACCAGAATTATCAGGGCAAACCTAAGAAGTCGCCAACAAAAACAAATATTATTTGTTATGTTTGTCAGAAAAAGGGCCATATGTCCTATGATTGCAGGAATAAGAAAGACTTGTCAAAATGTTAAATATTCCCCCCAAAGAAAAAAGACATTTCTTTTCTGCTGGATATGATTCTTTAGCACATAAAGAACATTTGCTCGTTGATTGCAGGGCCACTCAACATGTCGTCAACGATAAAACTAAATTTATCAGTTGGGACCCCAATTTTCAACCTGAGAATCACTTCGTGGAATTGGCTGATGGAAGCCAATCCACTGGCTTAGTACAAAAACGCGGAGACGCGCGTGTATATTTGAAAAATAGTAAAGGTCAAATTTGCGAAAGCATTTTGAAAGGGGCATTATATATCCCCACTTTTAAACAAAACATCTTTTCAGTAAGGGCAGCTACAGCTTCCGGGGACCACATGAATTTTGGACACAAAACATCAAAGTTGATCTACCCAAATGGTACTATATTTAATATAGTAAGAATGGGCTGTTTGTATTATTTAAAAAGATATTAATTCCTCCAAGACTGCGAAATATGATGTTAATACGTGGCATAGTCTTGGGACACTGTAACTGTTGTAGATATAAAAAAAAAAAAAAAAAACTGCCAAAAGTAGTAAATGTAAGGAAAATGAAATTTACCCCCCTCATTAAAAACTAACTGTTGTAATATATGTATTCAGGGAAAAAATGGCCGAGACTAAAAACAAAGTGTTAAAGAAAAGAGAAACGAAGATATTGTCGCTCGTTTTTGCGACTTAGCTGGTCCAATTGAACCTCTTGGAAAATCCAATTTCAGGTATGTTGTAAATTTTATTGACGATTTTTCTGGACTTATGATGTTATATTTTCTAGCCCATAAATCTGATACTCTGCTAGTTACGAAACAATACTTAGCAGATGTAAGCCAATGTGGCAAAGTTTGAAGTTTTTACCGGTTCTAGACCGAATTTAAGTCGTATGCATATTTTTGGGACGACTTGTTTTTGCTGTGTGCAAAATAAAAAGAAATTGGATCCCCGTTCTAAGGAGGGTATTTTTATCGAGTATGATAAACAAAGTGGGCGTTCCTGGAATAATATTTTCCAGAGTTACCTGGTTAAACAGGATTATGTGATGCCGAATGGGCAGGTTCAAGTGACCGAAATACTATATCAGGATACTGTTTTAAATTATCGGACGAAGGCTCGAGTATTTCCTGAAAATCTAAAAAACAACCAGTTGTCTCTTTGTCAACATGTGAGGCCGAATTTGTTAATATGGCGGTAACAGTCCGCGAAGCCCTTTATTTACGAACATTAGTGAATTGTACCATGGAACCAGGGATCGTTAAAAACCCTGTAACTATTTATTGTGACAATCAGTCGAGCATACTACTGGCACCCCCCCCCCCATACACCAGAGAACAAAACATTGATATAAAATATCAATTTATAAGGGATGAAATTAAAAAGGGGTCTATACTCTTAAAGTATATGGAATCAGAAAATAACATTTCAGATCTGTTCACAGGATCGTTGAACAGGATAAAGCTGAATGATTTTAAAAGAGATATCATGGGGGGCCAAAATTAAACTTAAGATTTTGCCCTGTCGGTTTGGGCTGTAGAATAATCCGACTGTATTCATGCAGAGGGGTAAGATCCCCCCAAAAATGAATGTCCTGGGCAATGACATTAAACCTGTTCAATATGTTACTAATCCATTAACTTGTATTACAATGTATTGTATTGTACTCTATAGTACTGTATTTTTGAATTAACACAACCAAAAAACAAAAACAAAAAAAAAAAAAAAAAAAAAAAAAATCAAAAAAACAGAAACCCCAAAAAGTGGCCAATACTAACTTTGGACAGTAACGTTTTACAGTAATAGGATTAGGAGTAGGAAAATAATAATAATAATAATTAATATTTTTTTTTTTTACAAAGTAGGCTTAGTAGAATATTAGATTAGATTAGTAATAGTTATAGTATTTTTGCTTTTACTACAAAAATGAAATTACAAATTTCTTAATGACTTTATTGTAAACATTTATGAATGGAAAGATTGTCGATTGTAATCGATTGTAAATTTCCTCAATGGAAGGATGTAATATTGTTGAATGGAAGAGCTCTCCTTATATCAAAAAAGGGGGTGTGTTGCAGTTTTTGTGATATAAGGCGTGTGATAGAAGCCTACTCTTAAATATAGACTCGCTGACTACCACGTGACCTGAGAAAGATTCCCACTGTCCAATCACTAGCACTGCTGGTGTTGGTGTACATATAGAGACCCCATTCTGAGCTTATGTCATTGACACTTGGATTCTCTTGGACGACGGACTTACAAAGAATACTATAACACCGGATTCTTATTGGCTTGCTTACTTACTTATTACATCTGGAACTAAGGATGCCGACCAGATACTTAACAATAGTGTCGGTGGATTACAGGAAGCATGGAGGCTTTGAAAGATTCAGTGTTTCAGCAGCCTACAACAAACGTGGGAAGCTTATTCCATGCCCCCACAATTCTGTATTGATTTTAATGGCATATCAAACCGTCTGGGGTTACGTCATGCCTAACGGTTAGGAAGTAATACATATTGTGTATTTATATTTATACTTTTTAGTAATTGGTTTTAACGTGTTAGCATTATTGAGGATTATATTGTATGGTATTGATTTGTCTATATTCTATGGTATAATTTTATTTCCCTCAAAAATGAGAGAATATCCTCTATGTTGACATTTTCAAATAGATCTTTCATATCGTTTGCTTTAAAATAACGGCGGGCAAAAAATCTGCATTCCATTAATAGGTGTTTGACATGTTTCACACTGGTTCTTTTTTTGAGTTTATAGGAGTGTATGACCAATGCATAATTGGGACACAATGACTTGTTCCTTTCTAGACTTCCTTAAAGTTGGTCTCCAGCCTCCCAAAATGGGTTTCATTAGGAAGAGTTTATTGTGGATGTTATTCCAGTGTTGTTGCCATTTTGCATGAAGGATTCTATTAATTTTAGGTCTCAAGTCAGTATGAATATTTACCAACCCCTCCGCACGAGCAGGATGCGACACAAGGTCAATTTTTTTAAGCGGAGTTCAACAGGTTTGAATTCAGAGTTTTCCTTCTCCTAGACTGGTTACCTAGCCATGGTTAAAGAACCCAGTCTGCCCTGCTATTTACCCATAGCTGGAGGGAGAGTAGGATTCATACCTTTCCCAAGGGTATTTGCGGTAAGTGAAATGCAATTACCATGTCCAGGATTTGAACTCGGGGCGACGAGTCCATTTCCCATGACTTTAACCATTACACCACGCGCTTAAAGTCAGTATATGGTATCTTGATTGGTTTGGATTGATTTGTTTAATGGGATAAAATCCCTGTGGGTTATTCAATGCCAAAAACTATTAGTGTGAGATAAGAGTTGATACTCAAATTTCCTTTACAAGTGTAATTTTTATAGATGTATTTCGGGGATACATTTTATATCAGATTCATAATTTGATATTTCATTTCTCTCAAGAAGGATAAAATGTCATCTATGTTCATATTCTCAAAACAATCTGGACTGCTCAGCCACCAGGATTCCGTCCTTACGCATCACAGGTTGTCACCCATGGCCAACAGGTGGCTCCATTGGGGGAGGAAGATTTTTACCCCTCAGCAGAGGTGTATTCTATTGTTTTACCGACAGAGTGCTTGAGGATGTAGAGAACATTAAAGGGTCATTCCACATCAATTCACCAGGGCATTACACCCGACACCAATGAAACTTGAAATTTGGCACAAATGTTCCCCTTAATAAGTTAGGAAAGTGCGCCAAATTATTTTGTGCAAGACCTTACCATTCCGATTTTAGGGGAGGGGGTATAATTTTCCTATTTTGTCTCTAAATTAAGGCCGCGCAGTGTCGCAGAATTAGTGATTTTTTTTTTTTTTTAATTTTTAAAATACTTCCATACATTCAATATTTCTGCAAATTAAGTATGTAGGGCAAATAAAGACTGTAGAATCCAAATATTTTAACCCTATACCTGATAGAAAACTATTTTACTCACCCAAATGCATTACTCCAAAATCAACAACTTTTCACCTATGTAGCTTATGGTCATTCCGTAGAAAATAGGTCCGCTTCAATTTTCATTTTTTTTTCCTAACATCTATGCCTATTTAAGTTCAAAGAATTTTGTGAGGGTTTCAAGTCTACTTTAGGAGATATGGTTGGTTGGTTTATTAATTTTAACAGCATATCAACCCGTCCAGGGTTATATCATGCCTAGCGGTTGGGTTGTTATACATATTGTGTATTCATATATATACATTTAGTAATTGGTTTTAACAATGTGTTAGCATTATTGGGAATCATACTGTATGCCATTGATTTGTTTCATGTCTATATTCTATGGTATAATTTTATTTCCCTCAAAAAGGAGAAAATATCCTCTATGTTAACATTTTCAAATAGGTCCTTCATATTGTTTGCTTTAAAATAATGTTTTCTGATGTGAGCAAAAAATCTGCATTCCATCAATAAGTGTTTGACTGTCAGGGGTGTTTGACATATTTCACATTGTGGTTGTTGTTCTTGTTTGAGTATATAAGAGTGTGTTAGTTTTGTATGACCAATGCATAATCGGGACATAATGACTTGTTCCTTTCTAGACTTCCTTAAAGTTGGTCTGCAGCCTCCCAAAGTTGGTTTGATTAGGAAGAGTTTATTGTGGTACAGTTATTCCAGTGTTGCTGCCATTTTGTATGAAGGAATCTATTAATTTTAGGTTTCAAGTCAGTATATGGTATCTGGAACTTGTCAGGGATTAAATCTAGAGCCGATTTAGCTGCAGAGTCAGCTCTTTCATTCCCCCTCACTCCTATATGACTTGGTATCCAGCATATAATAATCTCCTTAGAGTTAGACATTGAGTCTAATCTATTCAGGAGCTTGCCAATTTTAGTGTTTTTTTCCTATGTATGTGCACGATCTCAGTGAAAGATTATAATTAAAAACAAACATCCTAATGCTCCATGTCCTCAAATGTTGATATTGTGCTAAGTGACGTCTTAAACTTTTCAATAATATAATTTTATTAATTAAAAAAAAAAAAAAAAAAAAAAAAAAAGTTAATTTATGAGGAAGTGCGTCCCGGTCTCCTGCCTCAAAAATTGCTGCCCGGTGACTATCAAAGTAACAACCCCAGCTCGTCGTAATTCTTGTTTAGATATGAAGATGATCGCCCGGTTTCGACTGGGGTCCGGTGATTCTGTGGCAACACTGCCCCCTCGATTTAAAGGGGCAGGGCTGGGTTTATTGCCCAGTGCATGTCGACGCAATACTTGCCATTCCATGAGCTAGGGACTTTGTGCCTGATACATGTGGGGTACGCGGTAAATACAATGAAGATGGATATATAGTTTTGAATAGACTGAGATAGATAAACAAACAAAATAATATACAGAGATACGAACAAATGGAGATAGATATTTTCAACAAGTAAATGTATTGGGGGGGGGGGTCGCTTCTTTTTTTTGGTCGTAATTCTTGTTTATTTAAACTAAAAACAAGACATTAAACAAACATGAATAAAAAAAAATCTTAGTATTTAAAGTAATATAGATAAATAGGAACAAATTGAGATAGATAGATAGATATAAGATGGATAGTTTTGAATAGACTGAGCTGGGTCATTATTTTAATAGTCACCGGGCAGCAACTCTTGAGGCAGGAGACCGAGAAGATTCCTCATAAATTACCAAAAAAAAACAATTTAAGTATATTTTGTAGATATTGATTGTCTTTAACAAGTGGTAAACATGCATAATAATCAACAAGGCATAGAATATTTGTAGATGGCACTAAACATTGCATTGCTGAAGAAATTTTTCTCTTACCTAAACAAGCTTTTCTAGAGTAATAAAGCCCTTTTGTTTTTAGCAGAGACACATTCATTAATATTTATTTTTTTCTGTTTCAGTAGAAGTACTTGTATCAAGCTCTCATTCCTCATCTGATACACATCTTAGTCCTTCATCAGGAAGAAGTTTGTAGATCAGTATGTACATCCGTCCCTTGGGGTGGGGGTCCAGTGATTTTGGCCCTGGACCGTGGCTACAATTAACAGTGTTGATCCAAGAGGGCTATCCCTCCAGGCAAAACCTGCTCCCCCGATTTAAAAGGACAGGGTTGGGTTTATTGCCCAGTGCCTGAGGTGCCCTCCTTGAGGTGGGATGCTGATGGGATCAATGCAATTTTTCACCTGCCACCCATGAGTGGCAGTGGTCTCACATTAATAGGGCCTTGTGCCTAACCTGTACGTGTGGGGTATGAGGTAAATACTAGTTTGTAGATTTGTATTCAACAATTAGGGCAGAGTTTCTTGTCCGAGATTAGTATCAACTTAACCTTTGCCTTGTCTGTCATTTCCCATGAATTTGCTTTTTATGATTTTTAAAAATGGATTACAACATCTCTTTTCAAGCCATTCATATTTAGTCAACAAGGTCTGCTTGTGATGGTAACAGATAGAACTTGATGAAGATAAAATACAGACTGTTCTATAGGCAATAAGCTTTATATCTATTGCATCAACTGATATCAATCCAACCTGTTTATCATGGAATAAACCATGATATATTTCAACTGTTAGGTCAGTACAAATAGAACAATTCATCGGCTATTTCCTATAAGGCTAACATAATCAAAGGGGAACCACTCTTGACTGATAAATTATTTACTTATTGATCTACTAGAAAAAAAAAAGAAGACGGGGTTAGGGGTAGTTTAATGGGAAAATAAATAATTTATCAGTCAAGAGTGGTTCCCTTTTGATCATGTTAGACTTGTAGGAAATAACCAAATTCATCTTTAACTGAAAAAAGAACCTACTGTACTTCAATTATCCTGTGTGCTAGAAAAAAGTATTTAGGAAAATGCCACCTTTCTCCTTGGATACTGGGTGGTAAGTGATTGATGTTTCAGGACCAACAGACTGATGCCAAAGACATTTTGTTTCACTCATTTTTGGTGGGTACTCAATTTTTTGAAAACTTACTTTTTAAGATTTTTTTTTTTCAATCCATAGATGGGACCCTAACAGGTACTACCACTCCTAGTCCTGGGAGTAATGGTGATGAAGGGGTATTCCACACTCCCCAGAGCTCCAGAATTGGAATTTCGCCATCAGAGTTTAACATCATACTCAGGACATTAAGACCCTCAGCCACCACCTAGCACATGATAAAAAGGGTTGGGGCAATCGTATAGGTACTACAGCTCGACGTGACCAACTGATTGATCGGAGGGGGTCTCTCCGACTGACCATAAGGGCCAAAGAAAGGGAATAACTTGGTAGAGCTCATCTCTAGGTCTACAAATGGTTTGGATTCTAAGTTTTTCTTTTAGACCAGTTGAAATAGCAAGATGAGAGAGTCCTACTATTTACTTAAGTTGGAGGTAGAATAGATGGATTCATACCTTTCCCAAGGGTATTTGCACTAGGTGAAATGCTGTCTCATTCAGGATTTGAAGTGGAGTAGTTGCATCCACTTTGTATGATAATCATGACATAAATGTATCCTATTCATAACTTTCTTAACATTAAGGGGGTTTATTGGTGGGTGGGGGGATTGAGGTCAAGCGTGTATAAATGTTGGTCAAGTGTTGGATCAGGCAGTGCAATCCAGATCCTCTGATTTAGCAGAAATGTTATAAAAAGATGAACCAACAGAATTAACTTAAACGAGATATCTACTAGCTCGGATTTGAGATTATATATTGCGTCTACTTTGGGATGAACTTAAATTTTTTTAAAAAAAAAAAAAAAAAAAAAAAAAAAAAAAAAAAAAAAATCATAGAATAAACGAATAATTTTCATTTGTATTAATAATGAAATTTTCTACCTACAAATAAGGACAAGTTTAATTCTGAGCTTCTACCATTACATTTTTAGGAGGAAAAGATTTGAAGAAGAAAAAAAAAAAAAAAAAAGAGTACTATATCTTTAATAGAAGATAAGTCTCCGAATTATTTTTGATATATGCGTGACATTTGGATGATGGTTAACAGCCAGGATTTTGTGCCAAATTTTCAATTTTGGGGAAAAAAAAAAAAAAAAAAAAAAAAAAAAAAAAAAACAAAAACGAACTTACAATATAGTATTAAAACATTAACAAAAAAATCACATGCCGGTTGGACAGGCTTTGCTTAAAAAAAAAAAAAAAAAAAAAAAAAAATGTAAATAGGTATTCTATTTCTTGTATGTAATACAACATAGCAAGTATTTAAAGATGTATTTTTAAGTTCAAAGTGATGTTATATATTTAAATTAATACTAGATATGTGTATCATACACGCAGTATTAAAAAGAAAATGTTGAATATTCTTGTGGTTAACTAAAAAAAAAAAAAAAAAAGATACAGAGATACATACAATTTGAGTGAGAATCAGAAAAAACAATTTTACATAATTCCAAGTTTTACCAAAATTGCTCCAAGAATAAAGAAATGGTAAAGAAATTACTGAATTTCTGGTCTGTGATTTGACATTTTTTTTTTTTTTAACAAAATCATGTCTACTTTTGTACCCCCAATTTCGGGGCTTTAAATTTTCCTAACTTTTGAACCACTGGGGATATTTGCAAAATTCAAACAGTTTTGAACTCCATTTACAGAGTTCTATATAACTAATATGATTAAATAACAATAATCTCAAATAAACATTTTTTTAAAATAAACTGGGAATGATACATTTCTGGGTAGTGTGAATTGATTGGTTTTAATGACGTATCAACAGATCCAGGGTTATTTTATGTTAAACAGTAAATTGTGAGGGATAGTTAAATTTATTATGTCTTTTACAAGGATTTTCTTGATTTTGACAGCAGGTTGCTTGTAGTTGTCCATTGCTAGATGGATTGTGAATCACTTTAAGGAACATGTTTATAGGGTAAAGTTCAAGTTTGTTATATTTGGTTATGATTTTATTTATTTATGGAAGGTTGGTGTTATAACAGAAATAGATATCTCTTGATTCACAAATTTTACTAACCCAATATATCCACTCACCAACAAAACAAATTAAAAATAAAAACAAACCACTTTGGAACAGAACCTAAGCTACTGAGAAATGTAAAATCAGATGGATGTTGACCCAACAGTAGCTCTAAACGAAATGAACGGTACTCTTCGAGCAGAGTTCCATCCAAAAACCGCTAGCTGCTGAAAAAAAAAAAAAAAAAAACAGCAGCTACGATTGAAGTCTGTAGCGGTGTCACTGAAAAAAAAAAAAAAAAAACAACCAACTTAAGGTGTTTTTCCCGAAAACCCAACTCCAAATTCCCCCTAGTTAAAATTAACAGTTTTATTACAAAATGTGTGGGTTCTGTTTTTTCTGGGTCACCCTATATACAGGGTGACTAGGAAAAAAAAAAAACAGAGCCCAAATTATTTATTTATTTTCCCATTAAACCTAAACCTAGTTTTTTTTGTTTCAAGTGACACCGCTTCAGCTACGGACTTCAATCGTAGCTGGTGTTTTTTTTCAGCAGCCACCAGCTAGCAGTTTTTGAGGCAGGGACAGAACTCCGCGAACATACCCAAATTAACAAAACAACTGTTCCACGCAAGCTTACAGGTGAAATTTATAAACAATTAAAAATATCTCCTATTTAACGTTTTTTCAACCAGTCATAAATTTTTCCCCCAAAACCTTTCAAAGCGTTTTTTTTTTCAAGCCTACTGACAATTATAAAAACAGCTTACTTAAAGTCAATAAGTCAGTTGACTATTAGTGTCGGCACACAGAATGTCACTCCTACCAGGCCAAGATCAAGGGACTACCGACCTCCGACCCCCCATGTCACACAGAACCAAGTCGTCAGCCAAGAAAAACTTATCTTCTCCACAATTCCTGCTTTTGTTTATTTTTTAAATAAATGAAATTAATCCAATTTTTCTCGTCCGTTTTTCTTTTGCTACCATACGCTCATATTTCAATGAGTGTGTGGAGTTACCCCTTTGTTGCCATTACTCTTACCTGGAGTGGTAGTATTTGTATGGGTCAGCTAGATCTGTTTAAATATGATTACTATTACATAGGAATACTCAAAAGCTATAATTGTTTTCAAAGAATTATTAGTAACTCAAACCCCTATAATTGCTTGAAATACTTGAAAGCACTTGATTGTATACAAATTATTACTATTTAGATGAGAATACTTGAAACTGTACAGTGATGCTGATAGCTTTTTGATTTAGTGCATCCTGGGATGCACATATTTGCTTTGAACGAGTTCCCGGGAAAATTTATGGGTCCCAACTAAAGCCACCTAACTCCTATCTTGTAACCTACCCTGTGCAATTGGTTTCTAAGAAACTATTGAAATGTGTTTTACTGTGTCCTTTTAGATTTTTGTGTGTCAGGGACGCAGGACGCATACCTATCAGCATCTTTGTGTGTACAAAGAAAATCATTGAATAGGAATAATTCTCTCAAACAATTGTATAGTTTGGGGGGGACAAAAAAAAAAAAAAAAAAAAAAAAAAAAAAAAAAAAAACTCAGCATTAAATAATCCAACAACTGGATAAAAAAAATCTGTAGCAAGAACATTCTTCAAAAATGTATTTGTTTGATTGTATATGTGAAGGCATTAAAGTAGTCACTAACAATTTTGGTAATTTATGAGGAAGTGCGTCCCAGTCACCTGCCTCAAAAATTGCTACCCGGTGACTATTCAAAACTATCCATCTTCATATCTATCTCAATTTGTTCATATTTATCTATATTACTTTAAATACTAAGATTTTCTTTTATTCATGTTTGTTTAATGTCCTGTTTTTAGTTTAAATAAACAAGAATTACGACAAAAAAAAAAAAAAAGAAGCGCCCCCCCCCAAAAAAAAACATTTACTTGTCGAAAATATCTATCTATCTCCATTTGTTCATATCTATCTATATTATTGTTTTTTATCTATCTATCTCAGTCTATTACAAACTATATATTTAACTTCATATCTAAACAAGAATTACGACAAATTACGATAAATAAACAAGAATTACGACGAGCTGGGGTTGTTATTTTGATAGTCACCGGGTAGCAATTTTTGAGGCAGGAGAGCGGGACGCACTTCCTCTTAAATTACCACAATTTTGCCGCCAAGGAGGCGATGGTAGGTGTGGCGCTCCACCTCAGATGCAAAAAAAAAAAAAAAAAAAAAAAAAATCCTTGTCTAGCGCTAGTGAAAAGGTGATAGATTCCCTCGCTGTCTGGCTGATATAAGTTAATAAAAATCATGGAATTTTCAGATTTTAATGACATTTTCAGTGTTGATTTATCAATGAATGAATTTTATAATGCATCAGTTATTTTATTTAAAAAAAATTTTTTTCAGGTTGCTTAACTTTGCCCCCCCCCCTTCCTTATGTTTGATGGTTTAATGATTAAACCTTTTTAAGCTATTAAAGACATGAAAGGCCGGTGTTAACGGCAAACTTGTTAGTGAGCTAGATTCTCACTGGGTGCTACATACACCCGGCTTTGTCCCAAACTATCACAAACTTAGCAAATGACTTGAGGAAACAACAAAAACAAAAACACCGGTGAGGACAAGCTTTAAAAAATATTTTATTCTAAATAAAAATAAGAGTAGAATTTAAATAAATTGTATGAATAAATGATCGTCTGTTCATAAGTTTTTTGTTTTGTTTTCATTTTTAAAAACAACGGTGTTGAAATATTAAAACGTTTATAATGTGTGTGGGTGTGTATCAAGAAAAAACGGCGACTAACATTAGAGAAAGAAAGAAATTAAAGAAAAAAAAAAAAAAGACAGCCTTAGATTTACGGCCACATCGAGAAGGTAGGAGATATGCGAGAAAAAAAAAAAAAAAAAGAAAAAAACTTCTCACATTGTTGAAGTCTTTATCTTCAAAATTCTGCCCATATTTAATTACATCTTTATTTTTTGGGCCAGTCACAACATTGCTTCATGCATTTTTTTTTATTCTTTATATTTACCTTTCATAACGAATCAAATGTGGATTCTTTGGAAGAATAATAATGAATTTGTGCTATGCATTGTTGGTGAGAATAATTGACTAATGTAAAAATTAGTAAAATAAAATAGTTTTATTATAGGTCGACCGAAAAAAAAAAAAAAAAAAAAAAAATCTCTAGACCTATTTACAAAAAAAAAAAAAAAATGACAAAAGACAATTTGCAAACCAAATAAAGAGAGAAGACTAATATTTAAAATAATTGGTAATGCCAATAATGGAATTAAAATAACTTCTAGACGTATTGGTCTCATTTAATGAATAAAATTTTTTTATATATATCAAGTACTCCACGTGTTGTGAAGGCATTTAAGGTTTTTGCTTTGTAAAAAGTAAGTATAGCTATCAACAATTCAAGTACCGATTTTCACTTTAAAAACGAATTAAAATCAATTAAATCGATTATTTAAGATCATATTTTTGTTTAAGTCGAAAAGTAGTAACATAATGAGCATCATTAATAAAAGCAAAATATTACATATGCGATTTGTTTTGTTTTTTTTAAATACATTTTAAACAAATTCTGGCAAAGATTTACGAAAACGGGGGCTTTGTGTGAAGTAAATTACGTATACTAAAACAAACACGTTAAGATTTTAAAACACTTAAGATACAGTTTTATAAAAATTACAGTAACTTTTTAAATAAAGAAATAAAAGTTGTCTGCAATTTAAATAATCAGAGATTTACCTTTTTTTTTATACACACAGACAAAATAAAGCTGACAAAATAGTAAATAAAAAACCTAAGATTTGACATACTAACAAAACTATATATTTTTTTTAGAATAAATCTTAAGCAAAAACTAAAGAAAGCATTGGAAATCTTTAAAGTCTAAGTTTAAAACTAAAAAAAAAAAAATAAACAAACATTTCCAATGAAATAAAGTCAAATTCGTAAATTTGAATCAATCGTTACTTATACTACGAATAATTTAATCAAGTAAAAGAAAGTAATTTTTTTTTCTTTTTAAAAATGTATTTTCACCTTTTGAGTTGTTTTTCATTTCGTAAGAAAAACCATCTAAATTCTGATTAAAATATATATACAAAGAAAAGAGTTTTATTCATTCATTCATTTATTTTCTAATATGAAAATGATAATCAAATTAAAATTCTTTAACTTTTACCAAGATTACTTGGTAAGTGAGCTTTTGTTTTACAGATAAAATTTTGACTCAAACCGATTGAAAAAATTAAATGTAAATGACCTTGTCTAAAAGATAGGAACTGAGAAAAAAAAAGAAAAAACATGATTTTACAGTTTTTTTCCTTCTTTACAAAAAAACACAGATTAAAAAGAATTAACTTAAGTTAATTTGAAAAGTCTAAAAATTGAAAAAAATAAAGACATTCAAATACTTAAGATAAAAAAATCAGAAAAATGATTAAATTTGAATAACTTAAGTGAATTTTCACCTGAAGTTAATTTGATAAATAATTAGAAGAAAAAAAAAAACAAACAAAAAGAAAACAATTAAAAAAATACCTCGTTTTACTCGGGCAGCAAATAATTTCTTTTAAATTAATATTAAAAAATAATTTTTTCTTTAATAAACCGCCATTTTTGCAATGGACACAGATCGTAAATTAAATAACAATTGTCAAAAAAGACTGTCATTTCGTTTTTAAGAATTAAATACTAAAATAAATGCAAAGACCTGAGACAACATAAAAATGTTTCGTTTAAAAAACTGAATAAATTTTCAGCAAAAATTGCCGCCCGCCTGAACGTGTGTGAAACTTAAGATTTTTAACCCTTTTAATATCTTAAGACATAGAAAGAAAAGAAAAAAGGGGGTGAGAGAGAGCGAGAGAAAAAGAAATAAACAGTTATTACATATTAAATTTCACTTTAAATGATAAGACAATTATAATAAAACAATGATAAACGATTTGACACTAAAATATAACTAAAATAATACCACAATTCAAAAAAATAACGAATGTCAGCAGTGATTTTTGCCTTCTGGCAATAAAATGACTGAAAAGGAGTTGATATTTTAGAGAAATATTCACGTTTATTTTAATCATCGGTACCAGAAAACTTGCAAAAAAGATTCTAAAAATTAAAACGATAACACCGACAAATTAAAATTCAGATAAATTAAAGCATAACTATGAAAAAAAACCAATAATACAACATAAAAATATCCCACTTTACCCCATCAATTTAAAAACAAAAAAATAAATAAATATAATCAAAGCATTGTATAACGAACACTTCGTACGTTGCTACTTATTATTTAAAAAAAAGTAATTTAAATTCCTACTTGTGAATAATGACAGTAATTCTGTTTTATGTACTTAAAAATAAATCATTTCTACTTTGCTTTATGAATAGCAGCCGAGCTTTAAAATCACGTCACAAACCACCACGCGCTCAAAAAAATGACAAAAAATTAAACTTACCACAGCTACACGTTTCGACGCCATTTTGTCAGACTAACCACAATCCCCCGGTGCGCGTTTTATAAAGTCCCACACAAAAAAATGTTCCGGTTATAAAACTTCTTTTTCTCGTAACGTAATGGTTCGCCGACTCAGAGGAATTCGCTAATTGGGTGAAATCACGTCTCAGCCACACTCTCCAGATGTATCAGAACTGGAACATCAATATCAGATGTTGGTTAGTGTCATACCAGTACGACCCCTTTTTGGTGGGATATTGCAGGGGATTTAACCAAGGCCCTCTAAGATATCTTAGAAGGCGCTGATTCAACCCCGCCGAAAGGGCGGGACAGGAAGTCAAATGACAAAAATTAAAATAGCTTTATTATTCGTAATCGCGGTGTGATGGTTAGCAAGCTAGTCTCACTGATCAATTACTACTGAATAGCGAATTTTGATCCCCGCTAGATGTCCCATAAAGATATTCACGTAATAAAGACTGTGTTAATCCAGCCTAGTAGGGAGGGGGTGTCAGAAAAATAATTTATTTTTTTATTTTTTAGGATTGAAATCAATTTAATTGTTTTAAAATATGTGAATCTTGATATTAGGTTTAAAATGTTATATTTTTAGTTTCTAGAAATAAATATCTATTTAATGCAAACCTTACTTTACTCATGAAGTAATAAGTTTTGAAGAAAAATTCTATTTTCGCAGAAAAAATATCGATGTATAATTCTTTTTTTTAATAAGATAATAGTCAATTAAATAATTATGGAAATGAGTAAAAAAGAAATCTCCTAAAAAATTATTTTATAATTTTATTTTTACATTTTATTTTTCGATAAGCAATACTTATTTTCTCATAGAAGAGCAACCGTAAAAATTTTTTTTTATGTTTCTATTCATAACTTCGGTCTGTTATCTCTTTATTTATACTGTAATTTAGTATCAAGTTAGGACCAACTTGAAGCAATTTTACGCCCCCAACATAAGGGGGGTCAAAATTAAGTGACCTGAAAAAAAATGAGAAAGTTTTGAAATAAAATAAATAATGCATTATAAAGATCATTCATTGATACATAAACACTGAAAATTTCATTAAAATCCGATAATTCCCTGATTTTTGGTAAATTATTTTCTGTAGGGGCTAAAGTCATTTTGTCAAAAACGAATTTTAGCCTCTGTTTGCCAGTCCCTATATATATTATATCTCGACAATGGTAGACAGTGAATTCAGGGTCGTAAATCTTTACCATAGCCTACAGGACAAATATTAGTGTATGAAGCCTAATGTATGTATTTTTAATTTCTCAACTGGGATTAATTTTTATAATAAAAATGAAACACTGAGGAAAAGATTGATATTGTATAGATTTAAATGTGTTGCATAATGATTCAGTTATACTAGGGATTGCCAAAAATTTTGTTTTATTATCATTTTAAAAACAAATTAAAACAAATTAAATCGATTATTTATTGTCAAATTTTTATCAAAGTCGAAAAGTAGTTACATAATGAGCATTAGTAAAAAAAAAAAAATTTTTTAAATAAAAATAATATTACACATGTAATTTATTTTTAAAACATTTTAAACTATTATTTTCGGTCAATTTGTTCAAATATATCGCAAACATGGTCGCTTTGTTTATGTATCTACGGAGTAAAGAAGTATATTATTTAGGATTTTAAGGCTTATAACAGTTTCTTCTTACAAATCAATAACAAAAACAATAAATACACTCAATTACAGAAGAATCTTTTAAATGAAATATCTTTTTCTTCTTGGTCTAAACACATAGAAGAAGAAAAAAGACGCCCTAAAACTTTTGTTTAACAAAAGTTTTGACAGGAAGAAAATGTCATGTGACCTCTGATCTTATGGAAGGCCGTAGTGGACGAAAAACGATTATCAAAAATGAGGGAATTATCTGATTTAAATAAAATTTTCTGTGTTGACTTACTAGTGAACGAATTCTTTTTTTTTTTTTTTTTTTTTTAATTACTGAATCGTTTCATCAAACTGATTCAATGGAAATAAATTGAAATTCTTTAAAATAAATATTACCATTGCTGCCTACCATAGCAGAAATAATTTATACGCCTAATTAATAGATCAAATTTATTTAAAATATGAAACGCCTACTTTTAAGTGTTAACTTTCATATTTTTAGATTCTAAAAACAAATCTTTATTTAATAAAGAGTCTACTTTAGTATTGTTATCTAATAATTTTTTGAGAAAACTCAATTGGAAAGTTAGGCCCCCACCCTTTTAGACAGAACAAACATTGATGTATATTTTTTCACTGATATTCTAGAAGCTAATTATATACAAAAACAACAGGGTAAAAAATGTCTCGAAAAAATTTTTTTTTTAAATTACATTTAATTTTCGGATTTTCGGCACTTATTTTCTACCAGAATAGCTACCTTAATTTTTTTTCTTCAATTCACACCTTCGGTCTTTTGTCTTTTTTACTTATACTGTAATTAGTTTCAACTTTATATAACCCACCGATATTTTGCGCCCTAAAAATAAGGGAGCGGGGTCAAAGTTAAGTGACCTGAAAAAAAAAAGAAGTTTTAAAATAAAATAGCTGATGCATTATGAAATTCATTCATTGATAAATCAACACTAAAAATTTCATTAAAATCGGATGATTTCCTGAGTTTTGGTATTTTTTTTCAATCGGGGAGGGGGGTAAATTTATTTTGTAAAATGCGGATTTTACGTCATCTTTGGTACATCCTAAGTTATACACTTTTGGGGCCTCTGGAGCGTTGTTATTTTAAGGGAATTGAGATTATAAACGTATCAAGTCATATACTTAAATAAACTAAAATTTACTATTCGCAGATAATTTTTCCAAGTATTTAACGAACTTTCTATATCTGGGTAAAAAAAAAAAAAAAAAAAAAAAACTTAAAACAGTTCAGTTTCTCTGAATTTTTTTTAGACTTAATAATTTGTATTATTTTTTAAACTTAATAATTTGTATTATTTGGATTATTTTGACTATCGACTTCAGCTTTATTGTTATCTGTACAACGTTTCGACCGATGTGCTCTCCGATCTTCTTCAGGTATTTCTTGTCGGACTCGGGAACGTTTTCGAACTCGGGAACGTTCTTTTCGAACTCTAACTATGGTTAGCGGAATGAGAACAGGATATATCCCCGTGGATTGAATAAAGAGTTGGGTTCAAAGTTCCGTGATGGCTCCTGAGTTCGAAGAGAAGGTTCCCGAGTTTGAAAAGGCTTCCGAGTCCGACAAGAAATATTTGAAGAAGGCCGGAGGGCACATCTGCCAAAACGTTGTACAGATAACAATAAAAGTGAGGACAATAGTCCGAATAATCCAAATAATACTAAAACAGTCCACTTTTGCAGTTCTTAGGTCAAAAAAGTATTAATCCTAGTTCAAAAATTAAAATTATATACATTGGACTTAATTTCATATTCCACTAATACCTGTACGGTCGACGATATGTTCTTTTTTGTCGGGCCTTATATACTTTCCCAGGTTAAAAGGTAGGCTATTAAACTCAGATGAAGAAGACAACATCAACTGCAGATAAAAAAAAAATAAAATAAAATAAACATATATTCAGAAAGGTACAAAATTGCAAACTTAATGGCGTTTGCGGCCAGACTTATCTGCTGAAGTTCTATGGAGTTTTGTGAGCAACCTGATTTAGATGTCTCGCTGCTATCGGATCAATACTATAAGTGATTTAGTCATGGAATCCAATTTAGGCACCAATATCGTATATTGGCGATTTCGGCCCCTGGTGCCAAGGGCAGATAATTAATCCATATTTTTTTCCAATAACTATGGTAAAAATATATGCCCCTGAATTCACTGTCTACCCTCAACAACACCTTCGAATTTGGACCAAATTACAATTATTCATTTTTGAGAGGATAGAAACTATATTTTTGTGCCAGTCAGGGTCCATTATCTGATTGCCCCCCCCCTCCCGAGAAGACCCTTATAAATTTATAACTAAATTTAGTTTAGATAAATATCAAAGCAAGTTAGCTTCGGTTTAGTTTGGTTGGTTATGTGGTGAGTCG
The DNA here is from genome assembly GCA_023376005.1 of Doryteuthis pealeii. NCBI lineage: Eukaryota > Metazoa > Mollusca > Cephalopoda > Myopsida > Loliginidae > Doryteuthis > Doryteuthis pealeii. The sequence continues at coordinate 58,355,733 of CM042149.1, read as the reverse complement.
GAAGTTAACGCTTTGAAAGCAGAAATAAAATTACGAAAATAAGTCTGCGCATAGGATCATCGCAGGTAGAAAGAAAAAAAAAGAAATATTAAAAATGATAATTTTCAACCTATCAGAAGCGTTCGCGCCTAAAAAGAAGTTTTTCAAAAAGACCGAATTCGAGCCTAGGTAAATATTATAAACAGCAGGGTTTTCAAAGAACAGTTCAGAAGACAAACCTATGCCTAATTAGTCCACGTCGCTCGACTCCGAAATATTTGCCTACAAGCTATATCTTTCTCTCTCAAAAAGTTACTTCACTGCTGATATATTGAGCATTACAATTTTTTTCTCATTTGGAGTTAACTCAACACTTTTTCTAATTACATGAACTATTAAAAAGGCATATTCTGCAGGAATTGGATCAGTATTCTTGACTACTGTAATCTATGTTTTAATACACATATCACTTGTTGAATTTATGAGTTATTTGTTTTTCTGTCTCAATATATGTGATCTTATTAAGTGTTTGTTGTAATTACCAATACATATATACCCACTCATTACAACCACCATAGTTATATGCACGGGCCAATGCGTACTATTCCTTTGGGGCCCCGGAAGAGCAAGTTTCATATCAAAATATAGTCGGGACTCCATATAATATATAGATTCGGGGTGGGTGCGTATCATAGATTGGGAAGGGGGCTCTAGCACCAATCCTGGTTTTATGGCATATCAACCCTTGTTGGGTTATATAATGCTGAAGTCATTTTTTCTCCAAATAATTATATAGTTTTGTTACGAGAGCAGTGTGAATTCAAACAAATTATGCGTAACGAAATATTGGGACCACATGGCCATTAGACACCTCTTTTGTGATCTCAATTCATAAGGACATTTTTTTCATTTACACCATCAAAATCTGGTTGTTTGTTAGGTGTTAGGGTTAGAGTTAGGGGTTAGGGTTAGGGGTTAGTTTTATAATTAAAAGAACAAACTCTAAAAATCGTCTTTTAACAAACAACCGGATTTTGACGGTGTAAATGAAAAAATGTCCTTATGAATCGAGATCGCAAAAGGGGTACCTAACGGTCATATGGTCGAAATATTACAACTAAGCATAGCTTAATATTATAGCAGAGGAATATTCCGGGTAATTGTGATAGTGGGTTAATGCTGAAACGAATTATAAATAAAACAAGTACAACAGGAAAATAAATAACAGGAGGTTGAGTTGAACATACGTTATCTTCTTATGTATTATTTTAACAATAAACCATAATTTTAAAAACACGTTTTTTGTGTGAGTATTCATTGTTGTATGTGTAGAGTTATAGGCGTATGAGAGGAAATTTTACACGGTGGGTAGGGCTCTGAAGGAATTTGCCCTAAAATTTTTCTAAGTTGCCCTAGATCTTCATTTTCGGTGGCGGGGTCAAAAATTAAGATCTAGAAAATTTTTAGGGCAAATTCCTTCAGAACCCTACCCACCGTGTAAAATAAGACTGAACCCTAGATCTTAATTTTTTGACGCCCTACCCCGCCACCGAAAATTAAGATCTGGAGAACAGTCGTTACAACGACTATACCAATAAAATAAAATGTTTTTTGTTCAACTCTTTGCCTTCTTTAAGCCGCTAACAGTGACTGTCTGTTTTCATGTATACCGTTGGGATTAAAATAAAATTAAAAGAAAAAGATAAAAAGTAACAAACTCCCAGTATCCTTCACACCGGAAGAACCCTCCGAGCATGTGCAGGACAAAGGACCCACTTCCGACCCCAAGATAATCCCTCGGCCTTGACTGAGGTTAGATACGACTACTGGTCAGGAAGGAATTTCCTTATCACGTGGTGGCTATGTCTCTTCCTTTTCTTTCTTTGAATTCTGTTTCAGCGCGACCACCAAATAAGATGAGGTTAAAAGCAAACCCTAGGAATACGCACCAAGAATAACCAGCTATCTTTTAAATCTAAAATATTAAACCTCTTGTAATCCCACAAATTCCAATTCTAATCGGTTGGATTTGGTATAACATTATCTTTTCTTGGTTGATTTGTCGGTTGGTTGGGTTTTACGGCATGTCAACCCTTATTGGGTTATTCTATGTCGAAGACGTTATGTTTTATTCATTCTTAATGGTACTTAATTTCTTTTAATTCAATTTTTTAAACAATTTTTAAAAAACTCATTTTTCTATTTAGCCCATAAATGAGACTCTAACAGGTAACTACCACTCTGGGCCAGAGTGGACCACGGAGTAATAGTGATGAAGGGGTACTCTACACTCCCCAGAGATCCCGAATTGGAACCTCACCATCAGATAGAGTTTAACGTCATACCCAGGACATGTAGACCCTCGGCCACTGCCTTCTAGAATTTTATGACAAAAAGAGTTGGGAGCTTTCCAATAAGGGCAATAAGGTTGGGACAAGCATATAGTTGCTAGGGCTTGACGTTACTTGCCGATTGATCGGAGGGTCCTATCCAACCGCCCGTCTAGCCTAAGTGGAGTGTTGCATGTCATGGACGGCTCATCCATAAGGGTTCTATCCTTAAGCATCACGGGTCGCCATCCACGACAAACAGGTGGCCTGATTCGGAGAAGAGTCTTACCCTTCTGGAGAGGTGCAGTCGGTGTATTCTAAAGCCCTAATCGACAGATGATTTTATTTTGTCGCCTAGTACTTAACAAGCCATAAGGGCTAAGGTACTACGACTTCATATTGCAACATATACGACATCAGGTATATCTCTTGTGAAAAATAATGTGGCAGTTTCATTTTGATTGCAATATTGATAACGTGAAGCTTAACGCGAAATCTTAAAACATTATCATTTGCATAATTTTGATATTTGGTACAGTTGTCACCATCTTTATTGTGTATAAACACAATGTTCATACCCCAGTAACATCGGGCTTAGTTTAGGTGCTTTTTTTAAAAATTACCCTTTAATGTAGATTCGTGTTAGGGCAGATTTGAGAAACAAAACAAAAAAAGGGTCGTATTCTAAAAATAGACAAAGCTAGACTGACCGACGCCAAAGTTCAAAACTCCCGCCACCTAACCGACATTCTGAGAGCGGGGGAAGAGAAAATGATTTTTCTAGTAGCAGAGGCAGAAGGGCAGTGGCAAGCGAAGGGACCAGTCACGAGTACGATCCTGTTAGAATCGGGTGAACTAAAATACAATTAAGCTTTAACACTAATAAGACTTTGTAAAAAGGAAAATTCATTAACCAAACCACACCTTTGTAACTTGTTGTTCATCTGATACAATTTCTAATACACATATAAAGGACAATTTGTGTTACGACTCAAACTTATTTGTTCATTACTTGTACTGTTTTGCTTATTTCTTTGATGTTGTATTTCACATAAAAATTACCTTCGACCAACATACGACAACCTTAAGACAATTACCCTGAATACAAACTAGTGGTAACGATTTCAGCTCTAAAACAACGTTTCAATTCAGGCTAATCGTTTGAAGATGATTCATTTTAAGGTAATGAAAAAAACAAAAACCACCACCAACAACACAGAACACAGAGGCCTAGATTACAGTAGCCTGAACATTGTATTTTGTTAGAAAGACCTAACGAGAATAGAGTTGCTCCCCTTGATCAGTAGGGGTCTTTTGGGAATCCGGAAGTGGGGTTTCCTCCAGGACACTTTTGAATTGGGGTTCGTTCTGAGTGGGTATTTGCCTCATACCCCACTTGTATGGGCTGGGCACAAGGCCTCGTTTTAATGTGGGCCCACCCACAAGCCGAAGCTCATGGGTGGGAAAGAACAAAAATTGCGTCGATCCCTTTGGCATTGCCCCTCAAGGGGGGCGCCTCAGGCGCTGGGCAATAAACCCAGCCCTGCCCCCAAAGGGGCAAGTATTGCCTGGAGGGACGGCCCTCTGGGATCGACGCTAGTAATTTAACACCTCACCGGTCCAGAGGCCGAAGCTCACTGGACCCCGTCCCGAAGGACGGGCTGGTAGTGTAATTGGGGTTCGTTCTGAGTGGAAGCACGTGCACAGCAAGGTTGAGCTAGTTAAGTCACTTTTAGGGTAGAAGCATTCTCTTCCCTGTGTTAAATAAAACCTTGTTAATTTTCCAACAACCTGGTCTTGCATTTTCGTTCAGTGTTCCGTATTTTATCTGTATGTAAAAACATAACATATTTATACACAATAAAGATGAGGTCAACTGTTCGAAATATAAAAATTATTCATATCAAGCCTCATTTCATAAATACAGACAAGTAAAATTATTTGCCCTGACAATAACCAGCTTTTGCTGTGAAAATGTAGAATTCTTTTGCTTGGGGGAAGGGGTGCAGCCCCCGACCCTCCATCTTGTACGTCTATGAGTACAGTGTAAATAAATGTTTTAGTGCTATAGAAGCGCCTTGTGTAATGGTTATCATTGTAGGAAATGGACACGGTGCCACGTGTTCAAATCCTGGGCGAGGCCAATAGCATTTTCACATAGCGCTAATACCCCTGGGAAAGATTTTTATTCAACAAAAAAGAGATGGAGGCTTGCCAATAAGAGCAAAAGGGTTGGGACAAACATATAGGTGCTAGTGCTTGACTTGCCAATTGATCGGAGGGTCCTCTCTAACTGTCCGTCTAGCCTAAGTAAGGACCAAAGTGGAATGTTGCATGTAATGTACTGTTCATCCATCAGGGTTCCATCCTTAAGCATCACGGGTCTCCACCCATGGCCAGTTATGTGTAAATAGTTGGTTGATTGGCTTTTACGGCATGTCAACTCTTGTTGGGTTATTTTATGCCGAAGACGTTTTGTTTTATTCATTTTCCTTAAAACTCAATTTTTTATTAAACACATTTTTTAATACTCACCTTTTTATCCATTTAACACAACAGAGGTACTACCACACAGAGTCAATATAGACCTGGGTGTAATGGCGATAAAGGGGTACTCCACACTCCCCAGAGCTCCACAATTGGAACTTCATTATTAGATGCAGTTTAACGTTATACCCAGGACACTGTGTAAGTAGTAGGGTAAACCGTTCCTTTTTAATCTTGTTATGGTAACCGATCTTGGAGAAGGAAAACTCTGAATTCAAACCTGTTAAACTCCGCTTAAGAAATTGACCCTGTGCCAAGACCTGCAGAGGGCTTTGGTAAATACATATATTGTTTATGGAAGCGCGTGGTGTAATGGTTAAAGTCTTGGGAAATGGACTCGTCGCCCCGAGTTCAAATCCTAGATGTGGAAATAGCATTTTCACTTAGCGCTAATACCCTTGGGTAAGGTATGAATCCTACTCTCCTTCCAGCTATGGGTAAATAGTAGGGCAGACTGGGCTCTTTAACCTTGGCTAGGCAACAAGTCTAGGAGAAGGAAAATTCTGAATTCAAACCTGTTAAAATCCGCTTAAGAAATTGACCTTGTGTCACATTCTGCTCGCGCAGAGGGCTTTGGTAAATACATATATGGTTTATGGGGATTCAAATGAAAAAAAATGGGCGCTCAGAGAGGAAAAACCTCTGGGCATGCGCAGAAACGTGGTCGGAGATGAGGTAAACGTATGGGGTGATGCGAGCTCCCTGGCAATGGATGTGGTGTTAGAGAGCCGTGGTACTTTTCTGGAAGATGCATGCTGGCTTTGACCGACGGACGATGCTCAGCATCACCAAATGAGGTGGGGTTAAAATCAAAACCCTAAGAACACGCAACAAGAATATCCAGCTGCCTTAAAACCTTAAAAACCCAAAACCTCTTGCAACCCCATACTGAACGAGGCGGTCGGACGACTGACTTCCTGTATTAGAAGATGCAGGGACAGGGTCAGACAATAACGACGGCGGTGATGACACCGGGAATGACTCGGATCCTCAGGGCATAGAAGCGGAACTGTTACCACCGGAAGAGGTCCCTGCGGTCGCCCCCTCACTGTCAGCTGTGGGATAATGAGATCATGGGGGAGGGGGTAAACAAGGTGACTTACCTTCAGCGAACACAACTGCTTGGCTTGTCAGGTTTTGCCAGGACTAAACTAAAGAAACAGCCGCCATTGACGAACGGCTTTTTAGGGTGTGGTCTCGTCCTGTCTCGTTCATGGCGTGAGCATGGAGGCACCTATACAAATATGCCCACGAGAACCATAGTATAAAAGGAGCTTGTGTCATTTCGGCAAGTGGCAATTTCGGTACGAAGAAGACTGCTCTAATAGTGTTGCAGGCAGAAAGATTTTGCAATTGGGAAATGGATTGCCGTGGTTGATTACAAAGAATCAAGTCCCAAAACATTTACAGTTTTTTTAAAGGGGGGTTGTCTCATTTGTGTCCACCTCTTGCTCTTACCGCCCTGTCGGCTGGGGCGGTAGAATACACCGACTGCACCTCTGCAGAGGATAAAGCCTTCCCCATCAATGAGGCCACCTGTTAGCCGTAGATGGCGAGCTGTGATGCTTAAGGGTGGATTCCTGGTGGCTGAGTAGTCCATGACATGCAACACTCTACTTTGGTCCTTACTTAGGTTACCTGCGATCAATCGGCTAGCACCTATATGTGACACTATGGTTAAGTGAGAATATGGTCAGAGAAAAAAAAGAGGAAACATAGAATGTGCTAAGCCCAGGCATATGAATATGGGTGGGTGTTTGTACTTTAAGGACACAAAGGATTAGGCAGTAAAGTTTAAGAAAATTGAATCGCCACAATGAAGTTAAATTAGTTAGATTTAAGAGAAAATGCGTTTTAAGAGAAAATGCTGTTTTTATGAGAAAATCTGTTTTGAGGGAGTTAATGGTCTGAAAAGAGGAGACACTGAGCCTGATAAAAAAGTAATGGCTATCGCTTTAAAGAGAGATTGTAGACAAAAAGTCTGAGAAGAAAATAAGTGTTGAATATTTTTAGATATAAGGTGTGCCACCTGGATTTATAGACTAGCCTAGGTCACGTGGTTTACTCCCCCGACCAATCAACAAGCCATACTGCGTGGCTGATACATTACTTAAACACTGATACTTGCCACAGTTCACTTGCAAGTGAACTGTGGCAAGTATCAGTGTTTAAGTAATGTATCAGCCACGCAGTATGGCTTGTTGATTGGTCGGGGGAGTAAAGGAACTTACGATCATTGACAAAGGAACTGAGGACTCTTTACCAGAAGAACCAAAGGATTCATTATCGGAGAACTCTTTACCAAGGGTCCAATGCCATTGGATAAGCGCTCTTGCTTGAAGGCCAAATGATGGCTCATGAAAACTTAACAATAAGTACTGGGTGGTCGAATCACTAGGGCTGTGTAGGGATGGAATTTGCATATATTCAGCCGGTTCAAGCCCTTAAGTAGTTTCAGTCCGGCAGTCGGGGTGATAGTGTCGTCTAAGTAGCAGCAGAGATATAAATAGCTGGGAACCCACATCAGTGAAGCCAGTAATCAACTTAGAGTTAAAACAACTTTCTTGCCAGCTGACAACCTAAGCCTAAATATCCACAAAGTGTCACAACTTCTCTTCCATTATCTAACAAACTAAACTCCTACTATCGTTCCCCCAACTGGAGTCTGTTCATTTGAACACAGTAATTCCTTTCGCCGTCAGCACAGTCTCTACCAACTGAGCACTTCCTGACACTCCAAACACAGCAGTCGTCGAATTTCACTTCTGGTCTCACAAACTTGCTTTGAATTTAAGTTTAAGGTACAAATCGGATTCGTGCGTCCTGGTCTCCTGCCCTAAACACCGCTGAGCGGTGCCTGCTAAAAAGTAAACCGTGTTATTTATGAACAGCTTAACTGTGTGAAGGCATTTTTACCGACAAGTAAATGTGATATGAAAGCGATATTTTTTATTGACAAGTATTTGAAAACATTTCACCCAACCCCTCTTTAAAATATATTTTTTGGCGGATTGAAGGTTAAAATCAATAAGTTAATGCGATAAGAAAGCGATATTTTACAGCCCTCCCCCGAGTTTTTTTTTATCGACAAGTAAATGTAAATATTTTACCCCCTTTTAAAAATATCTTTTTTCTCGGTATTTTCACTTTATTTAATTCAAAACAACTGTCACGTCTTTTTTGAATAAATACGACCGAGTTTCGAATATAAAAACAATCAATACATAAAACAATACCAATAAAAAAATCAGAATATTTAGATATTCTTTTTTATTTTAATATATATATATTATATATATACAGTGATGCTGATAGCTTTTTATACTAGTGTGGCCTGGGACGGCTTTTATTCTAATATAGCCTGTAGGGTTTTATTTATGATCTAGGGAAACAGCTAAAGCCGTCTAACTCCTACCTTGTAACCTATCATGTGTAATTCGTTTCTAGGAAATTATAAACTATAATTAAATGGGAAATACTGCGTCTTACAGAAGGCGCGTAATTCAGCACTTTATTCTCTTTCTCCAATCTCTCATGGAATTATATATATATAATATATATATATATATATATATATATTATGAACGTATCGAGATTTTGTACTTTTTCACACCTCTTTCTTCATTGTATCCTTGTGAATAGATTAAAAATCTGTATTTTTCACACCTTGTTATTCTGAAAAAATACATACATTTATTGTTCAATTCCTACTTGGGTAAATACACCTTCAATCTAGATACTTTTATGACACCTCTTGTATTTATATATAATATATATGTATATATATATATACATATGTGTGTGTGGTGTGTGTGTAATATATATATATATATATAATATATATTCTAGCTAATTTTTTCGTGCTTAAACGGTACATTCAATTTTCTATAAAGTATCATATAATAATGTGTAGCATACGCATACCCTTACCGATTTTAGTTTCAATTATACTTTCAGCTTTCAGAAAAAAACTAACATTTATGTTAGTATTTATAACTTTGTCACTATATGTGAAGTATATGAAACACTTAAAATTATTAAATTTTTTATAATATATATAATATTATATATAAATTATATATATAATATATATATATAACCTAAATTGAGTGAACACAACTTTCATTCGCTTTTAGGCATTTTTTCTTCCGCTCTAATTGTAAATTTTTTTATTCAAATTCAACTGTTCGGTTCTTTCGTTCGTATAATAAAAGAAATTAGTAATAATATAAATTAACCATCACACAACAACACTCACACATCACACACACACAACATATATATATATATATAATGTGTGTGTGTGTGTGGTTGGTGTGTGTGTGTGTGTGGTGTGTGTGGCAATATATACAATATCATATGTGTAGGTAGGTAGAAGGATGGTGAACCAAGATATATATGTGTGTGGTGTATTTGGGCAGCATTTTTCATTTATGCATTTGGAATAAACAAAAACACATCTGTTTAACGAAGATTTATATAATAAAGATTAATTAATTGTTAAACAGAAGTGTGATTTTGTTTAAATTAACATATATATATATATATATAATAATATATAATAACTATATATATATATATAATATAGGCCTCCCTAAAGTATATCTACATTAAAGTAATATTGGTAACGTTTATTAATTAAAAATATCATAATCAAGACGAATCAGCAATAGCAACCGTTATACACTCGGTCAATTTGCATCCAAAAAGTTAAAATGTTTGAATTTCCTATTTGTTTGAGTTTCAAATATGTCCCTTTGGAAATTAAACTAAAGTAAAAATCACAATGAAGCATCGATAAATTTATTATTTATTTAATTTCTATTCAATAAAATCATGTTTAACGCAGTGAGAATAATGCACGAGTCACATATCGAGAACTTATATAATATATAATTTTTGATAATATAGTTTCCGGCTTTATATGTTAAGGAGTGCTTATATCATAGTAGAGTATATAATATTTAAGTATTGTAACGAAAAGAAAATTCAAGCGGGGCTTGGTAACAAACAATTCGCCCTAGTCAATTTTCAACGAATACAGAAAACTGGCATTTACCATGTGCCGTTGTATATATATATATAATGTGATAAAGTTTTTTGAAAACAACAAGATGTTAAACATTTAGCTGACAGATATCTGTTTCGACATTAATGAATATGTCTTTTCAAAGCAACATTGTAAGCGGAAAATACGAATGAATATATTATTATTCCAAGGCAACGAACGCTTCGATCATACCGGAAAATTTTTAAAATTTTTAAAAATTACATATTTGTTGTTAAAATAAAATAAAATTCTATTTTAAAAATGTTTAAGCATTTTTATCATAAAACTCAAAGAGTTTGTAATAAATGTAATGAATATCAAAATTTTCCGCTTACAATGTTGCTTTGGAAAAGACAATATTCATAATGTCGAAACAGATATCTGTCAGCTAAATTGTTAATCATCTTGTGTTTCTATAAACTTTCTCACATATTGTCGGATTCAATATCCCATTTTTACCTTCATATATATTATATAATATAATTAATATATACTATATATTATAGTATATATTGAAATTTATAGTATATTATATATAGTATAAACAGACAAAAGCCAGACTAACACCACACGCTGATTAATATATATATATATATATATATAAAATATATAATAATATATATCTTGAAATTGCTTTGAATTTTGTTTTCATAGTTTACTATATATTACTAGTTTATACCATTTTTAATTCACACACACAAAAATACACAACACCAAATATATATATATAATATATATATATATATATATATATATATATATATATATACATATTGGGTTTTGACATATCTCATGGTTCATCTAATTGTCAAAGTACATGTATCGTACTATTTAAGCCATAGCAGGTGGTGAGAGGGTTTCATGCCCATTTTCAAGTGTATTTGCTCGGAATTAAACGTACCACTATCACTTACAACTACGACACTCACGTTTATGATTTTTTATATGTATATAACTTTATATAATACAATTTCAAAAGATTCAAGTCTTCTTGTTTTATGTTTTACTTATTGTGACTCCTAACAATAAAGACACATTGAGCTCTGCAAACTGCGACAACGTTTTCCAAAAACTCCATGTCGTAAGGAAGATTGCTCTCCGGTCTTTGGATTATATATATATATACCTCCACTTTCTGATATTTATAATTATGTGTTGGAAGGATAGTTGTTTATTTAGATTATACCAGCGGTTTTTTGAGTCGTACATTAATAACATAATTTTCGACATCAAATGAAGCTATGATCTGTGTAAATATTTGATAATTCATTGTGCTGATTTTTTTTTGTTCTATTTACAGGGTATGTAATGGTGTATTAATTGATTTATAGGCCTTTGTT
>CM042149.1:58266635-58344387 GCA_023376005.1 Doryteuthis pealeii | reverse complement strand
AAGAAAAGAGGGATCAGAAGGATATAACTTGGTAGAGCTCTTCTAGGTCTAACAATGGTTTGGATTTAAGTTTTTCTTTTGACCAGTTGAATAGCAAGATTGAGGAGTCCTACTTTTACTTTAGTTGGATGGTAGAATAGATGGATTCATACTTTCCAAGGGTATTTGCACTAGGATGGCTTCTCATTCAGGATGAGTGGCTAGTTGATCCCCTTTGTATGAATAATATGAATAATGTATCATTCAAACTTTCTTACATAGGGTTTTATTGGGGTGGTGGGGGGGATTGAAGTCAAGCGTGTAAAAGTGTTGGTAGTTGGAAGGCAGTGAATCCAATCCTGATTTAGCGAAATGTATAAATAAGATAACAACAGTTAATTAAACGAGATATCTACTTCGATGAGATTATATTTACTTATTGGATGAACTTAAATTTTTTTTAATTAAAAATAAAAAAAAAAAAAAAAAATTCAAGAATAACGATAATCATTGTATTAAAATTGAATTTCTATCTCAAATAAGGAAAGTTTAATTCTGGAGCTTTCTAAATTCATTTTTAGAGGAAAAGATTGAAAGGAGAAAAAAAAGTCTATATTTAATAGAAGATAGTCTCAATTATTTTTGATATATGCGTGACATTTTGGCTGATGGTTAAGCGCAGGATTGTGTGCTCAAACTTCATTTTGGGAAAAATACAGACAAACAAAAAAAAAAAAAAAAAACTGAACTCAATAGTTTAAACATTAACAAATCAATGCCCGTTGTACAGCTTGCTTAAAAAAATAATTAATTTAAAAAATAAAAAAATGTAATAGGTATTCGTATTTTCTTGTATGTATACAAATAGAAGTATTTAAAGATGTATTTTTAAGTTCAGAGTGATGTTATATTTAAATTAATCTTGAATGTGTAATCATATACACGCAGTTAAAAAGAATAATGTTGATATTGTGTGGTTACTAAAAAAAAAAAAAGATACAGAGATACATACAATTTGAGTGAAGATCAAAAAAAATTTAACAATTCCAAGTTTTCAAAATTGCTCCAAGAATAAAGAAATGGTAAAGAAATTACTGAATTTTTGTTTTTTGAATGGTCTTGATTTGAATTTTTTTAACAAATCATGTCTACTTTGTACCCCAATTTCGGGCTTAATTTCTAACTTTTGAAACCAGCCTGGGATATTGCAAATTCAAACAGTTTTGAACTCATTAGAGTTTATATAACTAATAGATTAAATAAAATTATCTCAATAAACATTTTTTTACAACTGGAATGATACATTCGGGTGTGTGAAAGATTTGTTTTAATGACGTATAACAGATCAGGGTTATTTTATGTTAAACAGTAATGTGAGGATAGTAATTTTTATGTCTTTACAGGTTTTCCGTGATTTGGACATTGCTTGTAGTTGTCCATTGAGATGGTATTGTGATCACTTTTAAGGAACATGTTATAGGGTAAAGTTAAGTTGTTATTTTGGTTATATTTATTTATTTATGGAAGGTTGGTGTTTAAAGAAATAGGATTCTCTTGATTCCAAATTTTTACTAACATATATATCACTCACCAACAACAAATTAAAAAGAAAACAAACGCACTTTGGGAGCAGAAACTAGCTACTGAGAATGTAAAATCAGATGATGTTGAACCAACAGTAATCTAGAAATGAAGGTACTGCTTCCGAGAGAGTTCCATCCAAAAAACCGTTAGCGCTGAAAAAAAAAAAAAAAACAGCAGCTAGATGAAGTTGTAGCGGTGTATCTGAAGCAAAAAAAAAAAAAAAAAAAAAAAAACAACCAACTTAAGGTGTTTTCCTCGAAACCCACTCAAGATTCCCCAATTTAATTAACAGTTTATATTCAAAGTGTGGGTTCTGTTTTTTGGTACCCTATAGTACAGGGTGACTCGAAAAAAGAAAAAAAAAACAGAAGGCCAAATTATTATTTAATTTTCCCATTAACTAACATAAACCTAGTTTTTTTGTTAATTGACACATCAGCTACGATTCAATCGTAGCTTGGTTTTTTTTTTTCAGGAGCCACAGCTAGAGTTTTTGAGCGCAGGGACAGGAATCGTGAACATACCAATTAACAACCAACTGTTCCCCGCACGTTACAGTGAATTAATAAACATTAACAATATCTCCTATTTAACGTTTTTTAACTCGTCATGAATTTTTCCCAATAACCTTTCAAGGTTTTTTTTCAAGGCTACTGACAATTAAAACAGCTTACTTAAAGTCATTAAGTCAGTTGACTATTAAGTGTCGGCAACAGAATGGTCATCATACCAGCAAGATCAAGGGACTACCGTCGACAACCCATGTCAAAAACGTCAGTAGCCAAGAAAAAATATTCTCCGACATTTCTGCTTTTTGTTTATTTTTTAAATAAATGAAATTAATCCAATTTTTCCTCGTCCGTTTTTCTTTTTGCTACCACACGCTCGTCATATTCAATGAGTGGTGTGGAGTTACCCCTTGGTTGCCATTAATCTTACTGGAGTGTAGTATTTGTAATGGGTCAGCTAGATCTGTTAAATATGAAATACTATTAATAGGAATACTCAAAGCTATAATGTTTTCAAAGAATTATTAGTAACTCAAACCCCTAATTGCTTGAAATACTTGAAAGCCTTGATTGTATACAAATTATTACTATTTGATGAGAATACTTGAAACTGTACAGTGATGCTGATAGCTTTTTGATTTAGTGCATCCTGGGATGCACATATTGCTTGACGAGTTCCGGGAAAATGTTGGTCCCAACTAAAACCAACTAACTCCTATCTTGTAACCTACCCTGTGCAATTGGTTTCTAAGAAACTATTGAAATGTGTTTTTACTGTGTCCTTTAGATTTTTGTGTGTCAGGGACGCAGGACGCATACCTATCAGCATCTTTTGTGTAAAGAAAATCTTGAATAGGAATATTTCTCAAAACAATTGTTATAGTTTGGGGGGACAAAAAAAAAACCAAATAAACTGAAGAAAAAAATCAGATAAATAATCCACAACGATAAAAAAAAAATCTTAGAAGGAAATTCTTCAAAAATGTATTTGTTTGATTGTAATAGTGAAGGCATTAAGTGTCATACAATTTTGGTAATTTATGAGGAAGTGCGTCCCAGTCACCTGCCTCAAAAATTGCTACCCCGTGACTATTCAAAATATCCATCTATATCTATCTCAATTTGTTCATATTTATCTATATTACTTTAAATACTAAGATTTCTTTTATTCATGTTTGTTTATGTCTGTTTTTAGTTTAAATAACAAGAATTACGACAAAAAAAAAAAAAGAAGCGCCCCAAAAAAAACATTTACTTGTCGAAAATATCTATCTTCTGCATTTGTTCATATCTATCTATATTATTGTTTTTTTTTATTTCTATCTCAGTCTATAAACTATATATTTAACTTCATATCTAAACAAGAATTACGACAAATTACGATAAATAAAACAGAATTACGACGAGCTTGGGTTTGTTTTTTGATAGTCGGGTAGCAATTTTGAGGCAGGAGAGCGGGACGCACTTCTCTTAAATTACAAATTTGCGCCAAGGAGGCGATGGTAGGTGTGGCGCTCCACCTCAGATGCAAAAAAAAACAAAAAAAAAACAATATCCTTGTCTAGCGCTAGTGAAAAGGTGATAGATTCCCTCGCTGTCTGGCTGATATAAGTTAATAAAAATCATGGAATTTTCAGATTTAATGACATTTTCAAGTGTTGATTTATCAATGAATGAATTTATAATGCATCAGTTATTTTATTTAAAAAAAAATTTTTCAGGTTGCTTACTTTGCCCCCTTTCTTATGTTTGATGGTTAATGATTAAACTTTAAGCTATTAAAGCTATTAAAGACATGAAAGGCCGGTGTTAACGGCAAACTTGTTAGTGAGCTAGATTCTCACTGGGTGCTACATACACCCGGCTTTGTCCCAACTATCAAACTTAGCAAATGACTTGAGGAAACAACAAAAAACAAAAACACCGGTGGAGACAAGCTTTAAAAAATATTTTATTCTAATAAAAATAAGAGTAGAATTTAAATAAATTGTATGAATAAATGATCGTCTGTTCATAAGTTTTTGTTTTGTTTTCATTTTTAAAAAACGGTGTTGAAATATTAAAATGTTTATAATGTGTGTGGGTGTGTATAGAAAAAACGGCGACTAACATTAGAGAAAGAAAGAAATTAAAGAAAAAAAAAAAAGAAAAAAAAAAAAAAAAAAAAGACAGCCTTAGATTTACGGCCAATCGAGAAGGTAGGAGATATGCGAGAGAAAAAAAAAAAAAAAAAAGAAAACTTCTCACATTGTTGAAGTCTTTATCTCAAAATTCTGCCCATATTTAATTACATCTTTATTTTTTGGGCCAGTCACAACATTGCTTCATGCATTTTTTTTATTCTTTATATTTACCTTTCATAACGAATCAAATGTGGATTCTTTGGAAGAAATAATAAATGAATTTGTGCTATGCATTGTTGGTGAGAATAATTGACTAATGTAAAAATTAGTAAAATAAAATATTTTATTATAGGTCGACCGAAAAAAAAAAAAAAAATCTCTAGACCTATTTAAAAAAAAAAAAATGACAAAAGACAATTTGCAAACCAAAATAAAGAGAGAAGACTAATATTTAAAATAATTGGTAATGCCAATAATGGAATTAAAATAACTTCTAGACGTATTGGTCTCATTTAATGAATAAAATTTTTTATATATAATATCAAGTACTCCACGTGTGTGAAGGCATTTAAGGTTTTTGCTTTGTAAAAAGTAAGTATAGCTATCAACAATTCAAGTACCGATTTTCACTTTAAAAACGAATTAAAATCAATTAAATCGATTATTTAAGATCATATTTTTTATTTAAGTCGAAAAGTAGTAACATAATGAGCATCATTAATAAAAGCAAAATATTACATATGCGATTTGTTGTGTTTTTTTTTTAAATACATTTTAAACAAATTCTGGCAAAGATTTACGAAAACGAGGGCTTTGTGTGAAGTAAATTACGTACTAAAACAAACACGTTAAGATTTTAAAACACTTAAGATACAGTTTTATAAAAATTACAGTAACTTTTTAAATAAAGAAATAAAAGTTGTCTGCAATTTAAATAATCAGAGATTTACCTTTTTTTTTATACACAGACAAAATAAAGCTGACAAAATAGTAAATAAAAAACCTAAGATTTGACATACTAACAAAACTATATTTTTTTTTAGAATAAATCTTAAGCAAAAACTAAAGAAAGCATTGGAAATCTTTAAAATCTCTTAAAGTTTAAGACTTAAAAATAAAAAAATAAACAAACATTTCCAATGAAATAAAGTCAAATTTCGTAAATTGAATCAATCGTTACTTAATACTGAATAATTTAATCAAGTAAAAAGAAGTAAATATTTTTTTTTTTTTTTTTAAAAATGTATTTTCACCTTTTGAGTTGTTTTTTCATTTCGTAAGAAAAACCATCTAAATTCTGATTAAATATATATACAAAGAAAAGAGTTTTATTCATTCATTCATTTATTTTCTAATATGAAAATGATAATCAGATTAAAATTCTTTAACTTTTACCAAGATTACTTGGTAAGTGAGCTTTTGTTTTACAGATAAAATTTTGACTCAAACCGATTGAAAAAATTAAATGTAAATGACCTTGTCTAAAAGATAGGAACTGAGAAAAAAAAGAAAAAACATGATTTTTACAGTTTTTTTCCTTCTTTACAAAAAACACAGATTAAAAAGAATTAACTTAAGTTAATTTGAAAAGTCTAAAATTGAAAAAAATAAAGACATTCAAATACTTAAGATAAAAAAATCAGAAAAATGATTAAATTTGAATAACTTAAGTGAATTTTCACCTGAAGTTAATTTGATAAATAATTAGAAGAAAAAAAAAAACAAACAAAAAGAAAACAATTAAAAAAATACCTCGTTTTACTCGGCAGCAAATAATTTTTTTAAATTAATATTAAAAAATAATTTTTTCTTTAATAAACCGCCATTTTGCAATGGACACAGATCGTAAATTAAATAACAATTGTCAAAAAAGACTGTCATTTCGTTTTTAAGAATTAAATACTAAATAAATGCAAAGACCTGAGAAACATAAAAATGTTTCGTTTAAAAAACTGAATAAATTTTCAGCAAAAATTGCCGCCCGCCTGAACGTGTGTGAAACTTAAGATTTTTAACCCTTTTAATATCTTAAGACATAGAAAGAAAAGAAAAAAGGGGGTGAGAGAGAGCGAGAGAAAAAGAAATAAACAGTTATTACATATTAAATTTCACTTTAAATGATAAGACAATTATAATAAAACAATGATAAACGATTTGACACTAAAATATAACTAAAATAATACCACAATTCAAAAAAATAACGAATGTCAGCAGTGATTTTTGCCTTCTGGCAATAAAATGACTGAAAAGGAGTTGATATTTTAGAGAAATATTCACGTTTATTTTAATCATCGGTACCAGATAACTTGCAAAAAAGATTCTAAAAATTAAAACGATAACACAGACAAATTAAAATTCAGATAAATTAAAGCATAACTATAAAAAAAACAAATAATACAACATAAAAATATCCCACTTTACCCCATCAATTTAAAAACAAAAAAATAAATAAATATAATCAAAGCATTGTATAACGAACACTTCGTACGTTGCTACTTATTATTTTAAAAAAAGTAATTTAAATTCCTACTTGTGAATAATGACAGTAATTCTGTTTTATGTACTTAAAAATAAATCATTTCTACTTTGCTTTATGAATAGCAGCCGAGCTTTAAAATCACGTCACAAACCACCACGCGCTCAAAAAAATGACAAAAAATTAAACTTACCACAGCTACACGTTTCGACGCCATTTTGTCAGACTAACCACAATCCCCCGGTGCGCGTTTTATAAAGTCCCACACAAAAAAATGTTCCGGTTATAAAACTTCTTTTTCTCGTAACGTAATGGTTCGCCGACTCAGAGGAATTCGCTAATTGGGTGAAATCACGTCTCAGCCACACTCTCCAGATGTATCAGAACTGGAACATCAATATCAGATGTTGGTTAGTGTCATACCAGTACGACCCCTTTTTGGTGGGATATTGCAGGGGATTGGTCTTGCTCTAAGATATCTTAGAAGGCGCTGATTCAACCCCGCCGAAAGGGCGGGACAGGAAGTCAAATGACAAACATTAAAATAGCTTTATTATTCGTAATTGTGGTGTGATGGTTAGCAAGCTAGTCTCACTGATCAATTACTACTGAATAGCGAATTTTGATCCCCGCTAGATGTCCCATAAAGATATTCACCTAATAAAGACTGTGTTAATCCAGCCTAGTAGGGAGGGGGTGTCAGAAAAATAATTTCTTTTTTTCTTTTTTAGGATTGAAATCAATTTAATTGTTTTAAAATATGAGAATCTTGATATTAGGTTTAAAATGTTATATTTTTAGTTTCTAGAAATAAATATCTATTTAATGCAAACCTTACTTTATACTCATGAAGTAATAAGTTTTGAAGAAAAATTCTATTTTCGCAGAAAAAATATCGATGTATAATTTTTTTTTAATAAGATAATAGTCAATTAAATAATTATGGAAATGAGTAAAAAAGAAATCTCCTAAAAAATTATTTTATAATTTTTTTTTTACATTTTATTTTTCGATAATCAATACTTATTTTTTCATAGAAGAGCAACCGTAAAAAAATTTTTTTTTGTTTCAATTCATAACTTCGGTCTTTTATCTCTTTATTTATACTGTAATTTAGTATCAAGTTAGGACCAACTTGAAGCAATTTTACACCCCCAACATAAGGGGGGTCAAAATTAAGTGACCTGAAAAAAATGAGAAAGTTTTGAAATAAAATAAATAATGCATTATAAAGATCATTCATTGATACATAAACACTGAAAATTTCATTAAAATCCGATAATTCCCTGATTTTTGGTAAATTATTTTCTGTAGGGGCTAAAGTCATTTTGTCAAAAACGAATTTTAGCCTCTGTTTGCCAGTCCCTATATATATTATATCTCGACAATGGTAGACAGTGAATTCAGGGTCGTAAATCTTTACCATAGCCTACAGGACAAATATTAGTGTATGAAGCCTAATGTATGTATTTTTAATTTCTCAACTGGGATTAATTTTTATAATAAAATGAAACACTGAGGAAAAGATTGATATTGTATAGATTTAAATGTGTTGCATAATGATTCAGTTATACTAGGGATTGCCAAAAATTTTGTTTTATTATCATTTTAAAAACAAATTAAAACAAATTAAATCGATTATTTATTGTCAAATTTTTATCAAAGTCGAAAAGTAGTTACATAATGAGCATTAATAAAAAAAAATTTTTTTTTAAATAAAAATAATATTACACATGTAATTTATTTTTAAAACATTTTAAACTATTATTTTCGGTCAATTTGTTCAAATATATCGCAAACATGGTCGCTTTGTTTATGTATCTACGGAGTAAAGAAGTATATTATTTAGGATTTTAAGGCTTATAACAGTTTCTTCTTACAAATCAATAACAAAAACAATAAATACACTCAATTACAGAAGAATCTTTTAAATGAAATATCTTTTTCTTCTTGGTCTAAACACATAGAAGAAGAAAAAAGACGCCCTAAAACTTTTGTTTAACAAAAGTTTTGACAGGAAGAAAATGTCATGTGACCTCTGATCTTATGGAAGGCCGTAGTGGACGAAAAACGATTATCAAAAATGAGGGAATTATCTGATTTAAATAAAAATTTCTGTGTTGACTTACTAGTGAACGAATTCTTTTTTTTTTTTTTTTTTTTAATTACTGAATCGTTTCATCAAACTGATTCAATGGAAATAAATTGAAATTCTTTAAAATAAATATTACCATTGCTGCCTACCATAGCAGAAATAATTTATACGCCTAATTAATAGATCAAATTTATTTAAAATATTGAAACGCCTACTTTTAAGTGTTAACTTTCATATTTTTAGATTCTAAAAACAAATCTTTATTTAATAAAGAGTCTACTTTAGTATTGTTATCTAATAATTTTTTGAGAAAACTCAATTGGAAAGTTAGGCCCCCACCCTTTTAGACAGAACAAACATTGATGTATATTTTTTCACTGATATTCTAGAAGCTAATTATATACAAAAACAACAGGGTAAAAAATGTCTCGAAAAATTTTTTTTTAAATTACATTTAATTTTCGGATTTTCGGCACTTATTTTCTACCAGAATAGCTACCTTAATTTTTTTCTTCAATTCACACCTTCGGTCTTTTGTCTTTTTTACTTATACTGTAATTAGTTTCAACTTTATATAACCACCGATATTTTGCGCCCTAAAAATAAGGGAGCGGGGTCAAAGTTAAGTGACCTGAAAAAAAAAAGAAGTTTTAAAATAAAATAGCTGATGCATTATGAAATTCATTCATTGATAAATCAACACTAAAAATTTCATTAAAATCGGATGATTTCCTGAGTTTTGGTATTTTTTTTCAATCGGGGAGGGGGTAAATTTATTTTGTAAAATGCGGATTTTACGTCATCTTTGGTACATCCTAAGTTATACACTTTTGGGGCCTCTGGAGCGTTGTTATTTTAAGGGAATTGAGATTATAAACGTATCAAGTCATATACTTAAATAAACTAAAATTTACTATTCGCAGATAATTTTTCCAAGTATTTAACGAACTTTCTATATCTGGGTAAAAAAAAAAAAAAAAAAACTTAAAACAGTTCAGTTTCTCTGAATTTTTTTTAGACTTAATAATTTGTATTATTTTTTAAACTTAATAATTTGTATTATTTGGATTATTTTGACTATCGACTTCAGCTTTATTGTTATCTGTACAACGTTTCGACCGATGTGCCCTCCGATCTTCTTCAGGTATTTCTTGTCGGACTCGGGAACGTTTTCGAACTCGGGAACATTCTTTTCGAACTCTAACTATGGTTAGCGGAATGAGAACAGGATATCCCCGTGGATTGAATAAAGAGTTGGGTTCAAAGTTCCGTGATGGCTCCTGAGTTCGAAGAGAAGGTTCCCGAGTTCGAAAAGGCTTCCGAGTCCGACAAGAAATATTTGAAGAAGGCCGGAGGGCACATCTGCCGAAACGTTGTACATATAACAATAAAAGTGAGGACAATAGTCCGAATAATCCAAATAATACTAAAACAGTCCACTTTTGCAGTTCTGAGGTCAAAAAAGTATTAATCCTAGTTCAGAAGACAACATCAACTGAAGATAAAAAACAAACAAAAAAACAACAACATATATTTAGAAAGGTACAAAATTGCAAACTTAATGGCGTTTGCGGCCAGACTTATCTGCTGAAGTTCTATGAAGTTTTGTGAGCAACCTGATTTAGATGTCTCGCTGCTATCGGATCAATACTAAGTGATTTAGTCATGGAATCCAATTTAGGCACCAATATCATATATTGACGATTTCGGCCCCTGGTGCCAAGGGCAGATAATTAATCCATAATTTTTATAATAACTATGGTAAAAATATATGTCCCTGAATTCACTGTCTACCCTCAACAACACCTTCGAATTTGGACCAAATTACAATTATTCATTTTTGAGAGGATAGAAACTATATTTTTGTGCCAGTCAGGGTCCATTATCTGATAGCCCCCCTCCCGAGAAGACCCTTATAAATTTATAACTAAATTTAGTTTAGATAAATATCAAAACAAGTTAGCTTCGGTTTAGTTTGGTTAGTTATGTGGTGAGTCGGAAGTTAACGCTTTGAAAGCAGAAATAAAATTACGAAAATAAGTCTGTGCATAGGATCATCGCAGGTAGAAAGAAAAAAAAAGAAATATTAAAAATGATAATTTTCAACCTATCAGAAGCGTAAAAAGAAGTTTTTCAAAAAGACCGAATTCGAGCCTAGGTAAATATCATAAACAGCAGGGTTTTCAAAGAACAGTTCAGAAGACAAACCTATGCCTAATTAGTCCACGTCGCTCGACTCCGAAATATTTGCCTACAAGCTATATCTTTCTCTCTCAAAAAGTTACTTCACTGCTGATATATTGAGCATTACAATTTTTTTCTCATTTGGAGTTAACTCAACACTTTTTCTAATTACATGAACTATTAAAAAGGCATATTCTGCAGGAATTGGATCAGTATTCTTGACTACTGTAATCTATGTTTTAATACACATATCACTTGTTGAATTTATGAGTTATTTGTTTTTCTGTCTCAATATATGTGATCTTATTATGTGCTTGTTGTAATTACCAATACATATATACCCACTCATTACAACCACCATAGATATGCACGGGCCAGAGAGTACTACTCCTTTGGGGCCCCGGAAGAGCAAGTTTCATATCAAAATATAGTCGGGACCCCATATAATATATAGATTCGGGGTGGGTGCGTATCATAGATTCGGGGGGACCCTAGCACCAATCCTGGTTTTATGGCATGTCAACCCTTGTTGGGTTATATAATGCCGAAGTCATTTTTTCTCCAAATAATTATATGGTTTTGTTACGAGAGCAGTGTGAATTCAAACAAATTATGCGTAACGAAATATTGGGACCACATGACCATTAGACACCCCTTTTGCGATCTCAATTCATAAGGACATTTTTTTCATTTACATCATCAAAATCTGGTTGTTTGTTAGGTGTTAGGGTTAGAATTAGGGGTTAGGGTTAGGGGTTAGTTTTATAATTAAAAGAACAAACTCTAAAAATCGTCTTTTAACAAACAACTGGATTTTGACGGTGTAAATGAAAAAATGTCCTTATGAATCGAGATCGCAAAAGGGGTACCTAACGGTCATATGGTCGAAATATTACAACTAAGCATAGCTTAATATTATAGCAGAGGAATATTCCGGGTAATTGTGATAGTGGGTTAATGCTGAAACGAATTATAAATAAAACAAGTACAACAGGAAAATAAATAACAGGAGGTTGAGTTGAACATACGTTATCTTCTTATGTATTATTTTAACAATAAACCATAATTTTAAAAACACGTTTTTTGTGTGAGTATTCATTGTTGTATGTGTAGAGTTATAGGCGTATGAGAGGAAATTTTACACGGTGGGTAGGGTTCTGAAGGAATTTGCCCTAAAATTTTTCTAAGTTGTCCTAGATCTTCATTTTCGGTGGCGGGGTTGAAAATTAAGATCTAGAAAATTTTTAGGGCAAATTCCTTCAGAACCCTACCCACCGTGTAAAATAAGACTGAACCCTAGATCTTAATTTTTGACGCCCTCCCCCGCCACCGAAAATTAAGATCTGGAGAACAGTCGTTACAACGACTATACCAATAAAAAAAAATGTTTTTTGTTCAACTCTTTGCCTTCTTTAAGCCGCTAACAGTGACTGTCTGTTTTCATGTATACCGTTGGGATTAAAAGAAAATTAAAAGAAAAAGATAAAAAGTAACAAACTCCCAGTATCCTTCACACCGGAAGAACCCTCCGAGCATGTGCAGGAAAAAGGACCCACTTCCGACCCCAAGATAATCCCTCGGCCTTGACTGAGGTTAGATACGACTACTGGTCAGGAAGGAATTTCCTTACCACGTGGTGGCTATGTCTCTTCCTTTTCTTTCTTTGAATTCTGTTTCAGCGCGACCACCAAATAAGATGAGATTAAAAGCAAACCCTAAGAATACGCACCAAGAATAACCAGCTATCTTTTAAATCTAAAATATCAAACCTCTTGTAATCCCACAAATTCCAATTCTAATCGGTTGGATTTGGTTTAACACTATCTTTTCTTGGTTGATTAGTCGGTTGGTTGGGTTTTACGGCATGTCAACCCTTATTGGGTTATTTTTATGTCGAAGACGTTATGTTTTATTCATTCTTAATGGTACTCAATTTCTTTTAATTCAATTTTTTAAACAATTTTTTAAAAACTCATTTTTTCTATTTAGCCCATAAATGAGACTCTAACAGGTACTACCACTCTGGGCCAGAGTGGACCACGGAGTAATGGTGATGAAGGGGTACTCTACACTCCCCCAGAGATCCAGAATTGGAACCTCACCATCAGATAGAGTTTAACGTCATACCCAGGACGTTAAGACACTCAGCCACTGCCTTCTAGAATTTTATGATAAAAAGAGTTGGGAGCTTGCCAATAAGGGCAATAAGGTTGGGACAAACATATAGGTGCTAGGGCTTGGCGTTACTTGCCGATTGATCGGAGGGTCCTATCCAACCGCCCGTCTAGCCTAAGTGGAGTGTTGCATGTCATGGACGGCTCATCCATAAGGGTTCTATCCTTAAGCATCACGGGTCGCCATCCACGACAAATAGGTGGCCTGATTCGGAGAAGGGTCTTACCCTTCTGGAGAGGTGCAGTCGGTGTATTCTAAAGCCCTAATTGACAGATGATTTTATTTTGTCGCCTAGTACTTAACAAGCCATAAGGGCTAAGGTACTACGACTTCATATTGCAACATATACGACATCAGGTATATCTCTTGTGAAAAATAATGTGGCAGTTTCATTTTGATTGCAATATTGATAACGTGAAGCTTAACGCGAAATCTTAAAACATTATCATTTGCATAATTTTGATATTTGGGACAGTTGTCACCATCTTTATTGTGTATAAACACAATGTTCATACCCCAGTAACATCGGGCTTAGTTTAGGTGGGTTTATTTTTATATTATCCTTGTTATATGTAGATTCTTGTTAGGGCAGGTTTGAGAAACAAAACAAAAAAAGGGTCGTATTCTAAAAATAGACAAAGCTAGACTGACCGACGCCAAAGTTCAAAACTCCCGCCACTTAACCGGCATTCTGAGAGCGGGGGAAGAGAAAATGATTTTTCTAGTAGCAGAGGCAGAAGAGCAGTGGCAAGCGAAGGGACCAGTCACGAGTACGATCATGTTAGAATCGGGTGAACTAAAATACAATTAAGCTTTAACACTAATAAGACTTTGTAAAAAGGAAAATTCATTAACCAAACCACACCTTTGTAACTTGTTGTTCATCTGATACAATTTCTAATACACATATAAAGCAGAATTTTCCTATGACTCAAACTTCTTTGTTCATTACTTGTACTGTTTTGCTTATTTCTTTGATGTTGTATTTCACATAAAAATTACCTTCGACCAACATACGACAACCTTAAGACAATTACCCTGAATACAAACTAGTGGTAACGATTTCAGGTCTAAAACAACGTTTCAATTCAGGCTAATCGTTTGAAGATGACTCATTTTAAGGTAATGAAAAAACAAAAAACCACCAACAACAACACAGAACACAGAGGCCTAGATTACAGTAGCCTGAACATTGTATTTTGTTAGAAAGACCTAACGAGAATAGAGTTGCTCCCCTTGATCAGTAGGGGTCTTTTGGGAATCCGGAAGTGGTGTTTTCTCCAGGACACTTTTGAATTGGGGTTCGTTCTGAGTGGGTATTTGCCTCATACCCCACTTGTATGGGCTGGGCACCTTGCCTCGTTTTAATGTGGGCCCACCCACAAACCGAAGCTCATGGGTGGGAAAGAACAAAAATTGCGTCGATCTCTTTGGCATTCCCCCTCAAGGGGGGCGCCTCAGACGCTGGGCAATAAACCCAGCCCTGCCCCCAAAGGGGCAGGTATTGCCTGGAGGGACGGCCCTCTGGGATCGACGCTAGTAATTTAACACCTCACCGGTCCAGAGGTCGAAGCTCACTGGACCCCGTCCCGAAGAACGGGCTGGTAGTGTAATTGGGGTTCGTTCTGAGTGGAAGCACGTGCACAGCAAGGTTGAGCTAGTTAAGTCACTTTTAGGGTAGAAGCATTCTCTTCCCTGTGTTAAATAAAACCTTGTTAATTTTCCAACAACCTGGTCTTGCATTTTCGTTCAGTGTTCCGTATTTTATCTGTTTGTAAAAACATAACATATTTATACACAATAAAGATGAGGACAACTGTTCGAAATATAAAAATTATTCATATCAAGCCTCATTTCATAAATACAGACAAGTAAAATTATTTGCCCTGACAATAACCAGCTTTTGCTGTGAAAATGTAGAATTCTTTTGCTTGGGGGAAGGGGTGCAGCCCACGACCCTCCATCTTGTACGTCTATGAGTACAGTGTACATAAACGTTTTAGTGCTATAGAGGCGCCTTTTGTAATGGTTATCATTGTAGGAAATGGACACGGTGCCACGTGTTCAAATCCTGGGCGAGGCCAATAGCATTTTCACATAGGGCTAATACCCCTGGGAAAGATTTTTATTCAACTAAAAAGAGATGGAGGCTTGCCAATAAGAGCAAAAGGGTTGGGACAAACATATAGGTGCTAGTGCTTGACTTGCCAATTGATCGGAGGGTCCTCTCTAACTGTCCGTCTAGCCTAAGTAAGGACCAAAGTGGAATGTTGCATGTAATGTACTGCTCATCCATTAGGGTTCCATCCTTAAGCATCACGGGTCTCCACCCATGGCCAGTTATGTGTAAATAGTTGGTTGATTGGCTTCTACGGCATGTCAACTCTTGTTGGGTTATTTTATGCCGAAGACGTTTTGTTTTATTAATTTTCCTTCAAACTCAATTTTTTATTAAACACATTTTTTAATACTCACCTTTTTATCTATTTAACACAACAGAGGTACTAACTAAGAGGTACTACCAGACAGTCAATATAGACCTGGGTGTAATGGCGATAAAGAGGTACTCCACACTCCCCAGAGCTCCACAATTGGAACATCATTATTAGATGCAGTTTAACGTTATACCCAGGACACTGTGTAAGTAGTAGGGTAAACCGTTCCTTTTTAATCTTGTTATGGTAACCGATCTTGGAGAAGGAAAACTCTGAATTCAAACCTGTTAAACTCCGCTTAAGAAATTGACCCTGTGCCAAGACCTGCAGAGGGCTTTGGTAAATAAATACAAGCGCGTGGTGTAATGGTTAAAGTCATGGGGAATGGACTCGTCGCCCCGAGTTCAAATCCTGGATGTGGAAATAGCATTTTCACTTAGCGCTAATACCCTTGGGTAAGGTATGAATCCTACTCTCCTTCCAGCTATGGGTAAATAGTAGGACAGACTGGGCTCTTTAACCTTGGCTAGGCAACCGGTCTAGGAGAAGGAAAACTCTGAATTCAAACCTGTTGAACTACGCTTAATAAATTGACCTTGTGTCACATTCTGCTCGTGTGGAGGAGTTGGTAAATACATGTATGGTTTATGGGGATTCAAATGAAAAATTGGGCGCTCAGAGAGGAAAAACCTCTGGGCATGCGCAGGAACGTGGTCGGAGATGAGGTAAACGTATGGGGTGATGTGAGCTCCCTGGCAATGTGTGTGGTGTTAGAGAGCCGTGGTACTTTTCTGGAAGATGCATGCTGGCTTTGAACGACGGACGATGCTCAGCGTAGGGTTTCTCTCTCTGTGCCTGGTGGAACTGGATTCTTTATCAGAGGATTACCAAGGATCAAATTCCACTGGACAAGCGCTCTTGCTTAAAGTCTACAGGATGGCCCATAAGATTGTAACAGAGGGTACGCTTCAGAGGGTAACGGGATAGCGGAGTGATGCCACCGCACCGTTAAAAGAATAGCAGCCAGGACGCAGTGCTCCATCCAGGAGGCTGTGTACCGGTACAACGTCACGCCCAGAGACCATATAACAATGCCAAACGCGCCAGCTGCCGGGATCTACAGGTACGAGCAGCGGATAAAGGGGATAGACCAAGTGCCCGAGATTCTGAGAGATACGGAAAACCGTGTAAAATAAATGATCTTATCTGGGTCAAACCCCAAACGGACGGTGTACCACCAGATTCAGCAGAGGACGAGTTGACGGAATGATCAGCTCACTTCACTATATCCTTTAACTATTACTGTTTTAAAATTTTTATTTCCATCTCCTCTCCCTATTTTAAAATCTTCAGCTTCCTCTGTTTTCTCTTTATTCTTGTCTCTGTATTTTCTCCTTTGCTGTCTTAGTCTCGCCTTCCACTCCCTTTTCTCTCTCTGTCTCTCGCTGTGTCTCTCTGTATCTCTCTTTCTCTCTAAGTCTCTTGGGTCGTAGTGTAGCAAGATGGGGATTATCCTGGGCGAGAACTACTATATTAGAAAAGAGAGGAAGTAGAAATAAGAGATAGCAAAGGTTTTTAAAAAATAGTGATGAGCACAAAACCGTTGTCGTGATTTTGACCGGGGCGTGACCCCCCCCCCCACGTATGGAGAACTGAATGTCAACCGGAAGTTTCGGGTGTTGACCGGAACCGGAAGTGACGTGGTGATGTGGAATGACGAAGAAAAATACCAGCCTCTTTTTGCTTTGAGAGTCGTAGGGTACGGATCGGACCTTGGGTCCCTTGTGGGATCACAGTAATCTAGCAGTGTTTTCTATCTCTCTCTTTCTCTCTGCCTTTCCTCCTCTCCGATACAGCCCACGAGACGCACGAGACTAGCCTAACCTGGAAATAAAAGCTAGCAGCTTGTGACGATATATTTCTCGCGTTGTATTTTTTTATCGACAAGATGACCGCCACGTGCCGAAGGCCTTTTTAGTACGGTGAATATATCGCTACCGCCACGTTACGTATATCAGCTTTGGGTATCGTGAATACAACAGATATCGCTACGTTACAGTATATTTTGTTTCTTATTATTTTTTTAACAGAGTAATTCTTATAAGTGTTAAATTAATGTCAAAATGTAAATATTTTTTTTTCCGATTGAAAGGCAGAAAAAAGCACAATCACCCCCGAAAAACCTTATGGCTTTAGTTGCGTAAATGTGCAGCCATTTTTTTTTTACCGAGAAATAAATTTGTACTAATTGCCTGATATCCCAGGCCACAACGGATAATAACTAGTTACTCAAACTAAAGTATCGTCCCATAACAGAATACTAAGCGTGGTCAGAAAACGTTAAAAAATCAACCAAACAAAAAAACAAAAAACAAACCGTTTAGATCAATGGTGTGCCACGCCATGTGAAGAATCGACTTCTTCAGGAGAAAACTATCATGAAGATGCACCATCTGATAGCGAATCGGAGACACCAATGCTGTTGTGGGGGATGTTAAGTATCTGGCCGCCATCCTTGGCCAATTGTAAAAGAACTTAAAGTAAATAAGTAAGTAAGTCAATAAGTCCTGTGGTATAGTAATCCTTTGGTAAGTCAATAAGTCCTGTGGTATAGTATCCTTTGGTAAGTCAATAAGTCCTGTGGTATAGTATCCTTTGGTAAGTCAATAAGTCCTGTGGTATAGTATCCTTTAGGTCCGACGTCCAAGAAGATCCAAGTAGCAGTGAGCTAAGATTAGAATCAGCCAGTATAAATACAACAACAGCACAGAGCACTGCCAGTGATTGGACAATAGGTTGCCTTACCAGGTCACGTGCTTATCGGCAATTCTATAAGTAGAAGTGACCATCTAGTACACACCTTATAACAGAAAATCGCAACAGGGGATTAACATAAAATTAACATAATAAATAAAAAAGTTAAACTCCCATGAGCCTTCGCCGGAAGAACCCTCTGTGCATTTGCGAGAAATAGGACCAACTTCCAAGCCCCGAAGATAATTCCTCGGTCATTTGAGTTTAGGTCTTAAATGTGTGTAGTCGCTACCACGGCCAGGGGGGGGGGCGGATATTCCTTTGCCACTGGCGACTATGGCCGGTGAATAAAGCCTAAGTCATAAAACCACCTTCTGCCTTTCTTTTTCGTTCATTGCATTCCTTCCTTTTCAGCGCGACCACCAAATGAGGTGGGATTAAAATCAAAACCCTAAGAACACGCAACAAGAATATCCAGCTGCCTTAAAACCTTAAAACCCCAAACCTCTTGCAACCCCATACTGTAAACGAGGCGGTCGGACGACTGACTTCCTGTATTAGAAGATGCAGGGACAGGGTCAGATAATAACGACGGCGGTGATGACACCGGGAATGACTCGGATCCTCAGGGCATAGAAGCGGAACTGTTACCACCGGAAGAGGTCCCTGCGGTCGCCCCCTCACTGTCAGCTGTGGGATAATGAGATCATGGGGGAGGGGGTAAACAAGGTGACTTACCTTCAGCGAACACAACTGCTTGGCTTGTCAGGTTTTGCCAGGACTAAACTAAAGAAACAGCCGCCATTGACGAACGGCTTTTTAGGGTGTGGTCTCGTCCTGTCTCGTTCATGGCGTGAGCATGGAGGCACCTATACAAATATGCCCACGAGAACCATAGTATAAAAGGAGCTTGTGTCATTTCGGCAGTGGCAATTTCGGTACGAAGGAAGACTGCTCTAATAGTGTTGCAGGCAGAAAGACTTTTGCAATTGGGAAATGGATTGCCGTGGTTGATTACAAAGAATCAAGTCCCAAAACATTTACAGTTTTTTTAGAGGGGGGTTGTCTCATCTGTGTCCACCTCTTACTCTTACCGCCCTGTCGGCTGGGGCGGTAGAATACACCGACTGCACCTCTGCAGAGGTTAAAGCCATCCCCATCAATGAGGCCACCTGTTAGCCGTAGATGGCAAGCTGTGATCCTTAAGGGTGGATTCCTGGTGGCTGAGTAGTCCATGACATGCAACACTCTACTTTGGTCCTTACTTAGGTCACCTGCGATCAATCGGCTAGCACCTATATGTGACACTATGGTTAAGTGAGAATATGGTCAGAGAAAAAAAAGAGGAAACATAGAATGTGCTAAGCCCAGGCATATGAATATGGGTGGGTGTTTGTACTTTAAGGACACAAAGGATTAGGCAGTAAAGTTTAAGAAAATTGAATCGCTACAATGAAGTTAAATTAGTTAGATTTAAGAGAAAATGCGTTTTAAGAGAAAATGCTGTTTTTATGAGAAAATCTGTTTTGAGGGAGTTAATGGTCTGAAAAGAGGAGACACTGAGCCTGATAAAAAAAAGTAATGGCTATCGCTTTAAAGAGAGATTGTAGATAAAAAGTCTGAGAAGAAAATAAGTGTTGAATATTTTTAGATATAAGGTGTGCCACCTGGATTTATAGACTAGCCTAAGTCACGTGGTTTACTCCCCCGACCAATCAACAAGCCATACTGCGTGGCTGATACATTACTTAAACACTGATACTTGCCACAGTTCACTTGCAATCATTGCGGAGGAACTTACGATCATTGACAAAGGAACTGAGGACTCTTTACCAGAAGAACAAAAGGATTCATTATCGGAGAAGTCTTTACCAAGTATCCAATGCCACTGGACAAGCGCTCTTGCTTGAAGGCCAAATGATGGCCCATAAAAACTTAACAGTAAGTACTGGGTGGTCGAATCACTAGGGCTGTGTAGGGGTGGAATTTGCATATATTCAGCCGATTCAAAGCCCTTAAGTAGTTTCAGTCCGGCAGTCGGGATGATAGTGTCGTCTCAGTAGCAGCAGAGATATAAATAGCCGGGGACCCACATCAGTGAAGCCAGTAATCAACTTTAAAACAACTTTCTTGCCAGCTGACAACCTAAGCCTAAGTGTCCTCTACTCCACCACAAACTGCACAAAGTGTCACAACTTCTCTTCCATTATCTAACAAACGAAACTCCTACTATCGTTCCCCCAACTGGAGTCTGTTCATTTGAACACAGTAATTCCTTTCGCCGTCAGCACAGTCTCTACCAACTGAGCACTTCCTGACACTCCAAACACAGCAGTCGTCGAATTTCACTTCTGGTCTCACAAACTTGCTTTTTTCTCCCTCTCTCCCAGTATCAGCCACTCTCCGTTGTTTTTATCATCGCTCGGCCACGCTTTATGCAAATTCCGACTTGTCTCATCCGGGTCTCTACCAACAGCATTTCAGCTACGAGGAGGTAGCGAGTTCAAATATCCGTGGCCACTCGTCACACTCCTCCCCTTTGCACACGCCAAACATATCCTGACGCGCTTTGTTTGTGGAGGCTGGGAATCCGCTCGTCCACAGCTCTGTCCTTCAATTTCGCCACACATTAGCTTCCTGTCATCAAACTTTATGTTGTGTGTTTTTTTTATCCTTGTGAACCTGTCTCTGACTCGTGCCCTTCGAATCGGCAAGCACAGAATATTACAACGTTGGGGTCATAGACATTGTGCAAAGAAGGTGGTTGAGTGCAGACCAGGTATTATCACATATATGATTGTCCCAACTCTGTTGCTTTTATGACAAACTTCCTACTCTTTTATCATATATGTGCTAGAAGGTGGTGGCTGAGGGTCGTAGCGTACTGGGTATGACGTTAAACTGAATTTCGTGGTGAGGTTGCAATTCTGGAGTTCTGGGGAATGTGGAATACTATTTTATCACCACGTCCACTTTTATCCAGAGTGGTAGTACCTGTTAGGGTCCCATCTATAGGCTAAAAAAAAAAGAGTTTAAAAGAACGTGGTTAAAAAATTGAATTTAAGTTTAATGTACAAATCGGATTCGTGCGTCCTGGTCTCCTGCCCTAAACACCGCTAAGCGGTGCCTGCTAAAAAGTAAACCGTGTTACTTATGAACAGCTTAACTGTGTGAAGGCATTTTTACCGACAAGTAAATGTGATATGAAAGCGATATTTTTTATTGACAAGTATTTGAAAACATTTCACCCAACCCCTCTTTAAAATATATTTTTTGGTGGATTGAAGGTTAAAATCAATAAGTTAATGCGATAAGAAAGCGATATTTTACAGCCCTCCCCCGAGTTTTTTTTTATCGACAAGTAAATGTAAATATTTTACCCCCCTTTTAAAATATCTTTTTTTTTCTCGGTATTTTCACTTTATTTTAATTCAAAACAACTGTCACGTCTTTTTAAATAAATACGACCGAGTTTCGAAAATAAAAACAATCAATACATAAAACAAATACCAGTAAAAAAAAATGAGAATATTTAGATATTCTTTTTTATATTAATTCAAAACAAATGTCACGTCTTATATATATATATATATATATATATATATATATATATATACAGTGATGCTGATAGCTTTTTATACTAGTGTGGCCTCGGACGGTTTTTATTCTAGTGTAGCCTATAGAGTTTTTATTTATGATCTAGGGAAACAACTAAAGCCGTCTAACTCCTACCTTGTAACCTATCCTGTGTAATTCGTTTCTAAGAAATTATTGAAATGTATTTGGTTTGTTTGTTTTGTTTTACGGCATATCAACCTCAGTGGGTCATTTAATACCGATAAAGTTTTGAAATAAATCAATTCTTAATGGATAATACAATTTTTTTATAAATACATTTTTCTATTTAACCCATAGATGGGACCCTAACAGGTTCTACCACTTCGGGTCAAAGTGGACCAGGGAGCAATGGTGATGAAGGGGTGCTCCACATTCCCCAAACCTCCAAAACTGGAACCTCACCATCAGATAGAGTTTAACGTCATTCCCAGGACATGTGGACCCACAGCCACCGCCTTCTAGCACCCATATGATAAAAAGGGGTTGGGGCTTGCCATAAGGGCAATAGGGTCGGGAAAATCATATAGGTGCTAGGGCTTGACGTGACCAGCCGATTGATCGAGGGGACCTCTCCGACCGCCCGTCTAGCCCAAGATAGGGCCAAAGTGTATTGCATGTCATGAACTGCTCATCCACCTGGGCTCTATCCTTAAGCATCACAGGTCGCCACCCACGGCCAACAGGTGGTCCCATTGGGGGAGTCTTACTCCTCCGCAGAGGTGCAGTCGGTGCATTCTAACGCCCCACCGACAG
Source organism: Doryteuthis pealeii (assembly GCA_023376005.1). Lineage (NCBI taxonomy): Eukaryota > Metazoa > Mollusca > Cephalopoda > Myopsida > Loliginidae > Doryteuthis > Doryteuthis pealeii. The sequence goes on along the minus strand of CM042149.1, from coordinate 58,321,702 downwards.
GGCGGGAAATGTATTTACAGTTAGCTTGAATGGTGAGGAAAGAAAAAAAGAAAGACACTGGGACGCATTGATATGATTTTACTGCGTCCTTTTAGATTTTGGGGCGTCAGGGACACAGGCCGCGTACCTATCAGCATCTCTCTCTCTCTCTCTCTCTCTCTCTCTCTCTATATATATATATATATATATATATATATATATATATATATATAAGATAATGTATTTATTATGAAAAATGTAATTATTCTCGACTAATTAAAAATGATTATTGAAAATCCACTTCTCGTCCTCCGTCCACAGCTATGAGGGAGTCTGGGCCCCGGCTATAGCAGAAGCGCGTGATGTAATGGTTAAAGTCATGCGAAATGGTCTCGTCGCCCCGAGTTCAAATCCTGGACGTGGAAATTGCATTTTTACTTAGCGCTAATACCCTTGGTAAAGATATGAATCCTACTCTCCCTCCAGCTATGGGTAAATAGTAGGGCAAACTAGGCTCTTTAACCTTGGTTACGCAACCAGTCTAGGAGAAGGTAAATTCAGAATAAAAACCTGTTAAACTTCGCTCAATAAATTGACCTTGTGTCACACCCAGCTCGTGCAGAGGGGTTGGTAAATATATATAGCAGATCGGGCCAACACAGGATTATTCCTTGTTACTGGTACCATGTAACCTAGTATCATGTTACCTGAAAGGAGAGGAGATGGAAGCCACCAAGTCATCTTTCCATTGTCCAGAAATGTCATAAAGGGGAATTACTCGGCATTGCATACCGACGACCTAAACAGGTTGTTATAAGAAACAAAACATGCTTTCTATTGGGTTGCTTCCCTTTGATCATGGAAGAGTACTTATCCTTTCAAAATTTTTATTTTCTTTAATGAAATCATACGACCCACCGATTTTTATCATTTTTAATAATCTATATATCAATACTCGTCTTCCTTAAAAGTACGTCATCATCTTGCAACAGCCCCTGGTTAAAAATGAGACGGTCCAAGATAAAATACAAAAATGTAAATCCTGACTATCTGTTGTTACTTATCCACCGAATTCTTATTTTTGTGAGTGTCGTGACCTCAGCTAGATAATGGACGATTTAGTTTTAATTATAAAGAAAGAAAGGGAAGAAAAAGGACATGCTACACTGAAAATATAATAAGAGAGTAGGGGAAAGATAGAGAGAGGGAGCGTGCGCAAGCGATAACGCTAATCTGTTTCAATCGAACATAATGAAAAGATAAAAAGAAGGAAAGAAAGAAAAAAAGAACGAGAGAGTTGAAGGTTATTTCCTATAAGGGGAACCACTCTTGGCTGATAATTTATTTATTTATTTATCTACTAGGAAAAAAGAAGACGGGGTTAGGGTTAGGGTTAGGGTTAAGGTTTAGGGTTAGGGTTAGTTTAATGGGAAAATAAATAAATAATTTATCAGTCAAGAGTCGTTCCCCTTTGATCATGTTAGATTTATAGGAAATAACCCTTACAAAAACCTTCTGATATAATTATTCAGACTCTTAAGATAAGAGAAAAAAAGTAAAAATAGTTCTTTGTCGGTTCATTTTAAAAATATTTCATAAAATAATATGGGGGGGGGGGGTAGACCTCGTAAAAACATGCCCCCTAATATATTTTAGGAAAAACTATTTCAGACATATTTAAATCCAAAGGTAAGTAATTATGGAAATTTTCGTGAAAATCGGACCATTAATTGATTTTTCATAGAATTTAAAAAATAAAAAAAAGCATCTAGTCATAACTTGTTTTCGGTATACGTTAAATTTCAATTGATTTAACGGTGCAAAAATGTAAACATTGTTTTTCGTTCACGTTCATAATTTTCATTATTTCCGTGAGCTGAAAATTAAAAAAAAAATCATCAGGAATTTCTTTAATGTTTCTTCTTTCGAATGGACAAAAAAAAAAAAAAAAAAAACATTTATGCAAGTTTCATTGTGTTAAATATAGAGGGGTAAGGTTCACAGGGAAAATTGGTGGTACCTAACCCTCGCAAATAAATTTGAATAGTTAGAGATCCGAAGTAGGTTAAATTGATTTTGAATTAAGAAATTGCTTTTTTTTTTTTTTTCATCAGTCGCGGTCTTGAAATAAACAAACTGTAGCCTTGGAGCTGGAGGACCACTAGAAACGCCACCTCCCTATTGTAATTGTATTATATTCAAACGTCTGCGATTTGACCGAATTGTTCGGATAGTTCATCTTTTGAAATAGATTTTAGTTTATATTGATGAATGTATTTATTATTTGTTTGTTTGATTTAGTTTTGCTGTGATAGAAATTTGTATTATCAGCATTCCTGGATGATCCAATATTGTCCGATTTAATAAAACACGACGAATGTTTTTTGGCGTCTTTGATTTTGTCTTTTTTTTTTTTTAGTTTTACAATTGGTTTGAAAATTATATTTACTTGTATAATTAAAATTAAACAAAAAAGCCTCGATAATATTAAAACGCAAAAACAAAATCAGACGTTATTTGTTTTGTTTTCCCTAAAGTGAAAAAGAAAATAAAAGCCATAAGTAAAAGAGAGCAGTAGGATACATGATAGAGAGAGGGGAGAGACAGACAAAGAGAGAGATTGAGAGAAGCAGAAAGAGAAAGAAAGAAAGACACAGAGAGAGAGAGAGAGAGTGAGAATTTAGAGGGGGAGGAGAGTTAACGTCGAAATCTCGTCAAGACGAGATTTCATTTGTATCTACGACAGTTTGGTCGTTTTGTTTCCTTTGGAATTATACGTCAATTATGGTGTCTGTTTCACTTGCCTTAGTCGAAGGATGGCTTCCTTTTGTCGCCATCGTTCTGGTGAGTTTTATTTTCTTTTGATTATTTATCTGTTTGAATATTTTCTTCCTTCCTTATTTCGCCATGTTTACCAACTCTCGATTTATTTAGATCTATCTGTTGCGTAAATGCTAATCACAAAATAATAGTTACCAGCTTTCTTGGTAGTCCCAGTTAAAAATGCGGTAAGGGTAACCCAAAGCTGAACTTTCGTAGACTTTATTTTTACGATGCGAGTATCATTGGGGAATGTGAAAAGCTTACGTAAACAAGCCAGCCTTAGGTCCGTTAACCAAAGCTTTTCTCGTTCCCCAATGATACCTGCATTGGAAAAATAAGGTCTAAAAAAGTTCGGCTTCGGTTTACCCTTGCCGTGCTTTTAACCTGGACTATGAAGCATTTGTTTTGGTTCATAGAATTTTTCTTCGACTTTTTCTTTTTCGCATATTTATTTCTCGTACTTATAGTTTGAATTGTTTTAGTTGATATTGTATTAGTTGGTAATATATTTATGTTTATTAAAATCATCTTTAATATAAATAGCTTGTATTTAAAAACAAAAACAAAAAACTAAATACAGTAACTAATATTTTTTTAAGCTCCCAATCGTAGAAGTCAGAATCGAAAATTAAAAGAAAGTGATTATCAGTTATGCTATTGTTTATAATATATATATATATATATATATATATATATATATATATATAATAAATCTGTACATCAGCTGTCGTTTAATTTATAAAAAAAAAGTTCTTAATTAATTAACGTATTAAGTTATGTTTTCCTTAGAGCTTGATTTTTTTTTATTAAAAGTATTAATCTCCGTTGTGAAATGAAAAATATATACATTGGACTTCATTTCATATTACACTAATATCTGTCCAGTAGACTGGTAAAAAAAATTACGCCCCTCAATTCACAGTCTACCTATATATATAATATGTAATGAAGGATAGTAAATAATATGAAAAGTGATTGCATACAAAAGTGCTGAATGTTAAATTAACAGAGCGGGTTTGAAATCTTAGATAATATTATGGTACTAATTTACCGTTACTTTAATAAGGTAATAGTCACGGTAAATTAGTACCATAATATTATCTAGAAATTAGAAAAACAAAGTATTCCAAAAAATATGAATTCATTTTGATGTTGATGTCGATGCTTAAACGTTTCGGTTTATATTAAGCCTTCCTCAGGACAATATAACAGAAAAGAAAAAAATTTTTTTTTGTTCAAACAGTGATAATATTGTAGTTAAGATTTTAGGAAGAGAGGAAGATAAAAATATTACTTTCATTTTTATTCTATGTACTAGACATGAGACTTTGATGAGTTGTGGTGCATCTGAGCACTGTACACAACAAAGTTCATTATTATATTTTTGGGTATGTAAATAAAAGTGTAGGAAATAAATTACTATAAAAAATATTAAACAGTACATAATTTTTTGATCGTTTGTTTTTAAAATTACAAAAATCTTTTATTAAATGTGATGTTTATTTTGTTAATTTCTCAATGAAATTAAAGTACCTCTTACAAATTTGGTGTGTTTAAAAAAATTTATAAAATTGATTGATTACATTTTTTATTACATGTATTTTAATTTTAATTTTAATAATTTGAAATTGTCCAGTCAGGCCTTTCCATCCAAAGAACTAGAACCTGTTTTTTTGTTGTTGTATGAAGCGTTTTCTAGATAAATGAATTGAATACAGACAAACTTTACATGTGAATTTAACTGTTCATCTAATTCTCTTTAACTTACCAATAAATAAGATAAGTGAATAATTTTGATATTTCGGACCATTGTCCTCATCTTCATAGTGGTATAAACACAATGTTCAGGCCGCTGTATAGATGAGGACAATAGTCCGAAATATGAAAATTATTCACATCAAGCCTCATCTAAAAAAAAAATACAGTCTAATAAAATAAGCTTTCCATGTTTTGTGTTGCCCTTTTTTGTTATAAATTGGTAGATTAATACAATAATATTGTATTAAAAATTTTAGGGAGAGAAAGAGATAAAAAAATATTACTTTCATTTTTGGTTATGTAAATAAAAAAGGAAGCAAATTACTTCTTATACAAAAAGATCGTTAACAGTAAAAATACATTTTTGATAGCTTGTTTCTAAAAATCGAAAAGTCTTTTAAATAAATATAATGTACTTATTAATTTATCAATGAAATTAGAGTACCGCTTACAAATTTTGGGGATTTAAAAAAAAAAAATCATAAAATTGATTTAAATTTTTTTTTTACACATGTATTTTAATTTTAATTTTAATCATTTGTAATTAATTGTCTAGTCAGGTCTTTTAATCCAAAAGACTAGCACCTGTTTTACTTTTTTCTTTTCTTTTTTTCTTCATAAATAAATTTTTCTCCATACACATTTCCAACCTCTAGTCATTTAAAAACATCCATCACCGTTTGAACAAAAAATTATTTTTCTTTCCTATTATATTGTCCTGTGGAAGGTTTAACATAAACCGAAACGTTTAAACGTCGGCGTCAACATAAAAATAAATTCATCTTTTTTTTAACTTTGTTTTTCTAATTTCTTGAATTTTTTGTATTATTGTATTTTTTTTTTTTTCGAACAAGATTCAGATTTTATAAGGTACTGTTACCGTACGACGTTTTATTGTAAAATCACCTAACAAATATTTTTCTACAAACAAAATCAAATTTCTTTTTTTTTTGGTGGGTGGGGGTCTGCTTCGTTCTTTCTGTTTCTTCGACCTCTAAACAATGTTGTTGATGGTGCTGTTAAAAAAAAAGAAATGATGAAAGCAAACATTGACTTTAATTAAATCCTAATTATCTTAATTGACTGTTTTTGTTTATGTTTACCAGCTGTTACAAGGAGGACACTTGTCGCCTGCGAACATCAAATGTCACTTTATTCTTTGTAATGGTTATAAAAATGAATTTACACAAAATTCAATTCCAGGAATGCTGATACCTTTTTGATTTAGTACGTCCTGGGACGCACATATTTGCTTTGAATGAGTCCCTCGGAAAAATTTCCGTGTCACAAATAAAGTAAGTAAAAAGTAAAGTTGGTAGGGCGGTCTAATGTCGGTAACAGCCAAACAGCAAGGGAGTCTATCCCCTTTTTAGACCAAGAAGATTATTTTAGTATCTGAGATGGAGCGCCACGCCTATCATAAGCTCCTGACTTTACCACACAGATCCCTATGCTACTAATATGCTGAGTTGGCGAGGGCCGGTATCGGACCAGGAACCATGTGATTCCTAGTCGGACACTCTACCGACTGAGCTAAACCTGCCCTTTTCTAACTCCTATCTTGTAACCTATCTTGTGTAATTCATTTCTAAGAAACTATTGAAATGTATTTACAGTTAGCTTTGAAATGGTGAGGGAAGAAAAAGAAAAACACTGGGATGCATGGATATGATTTTACTGTGTCCTTTTAGATTTTTGTGCATCAGGGATGCAGGATGCGTACCTATATGCATCTTTAAATTCATTTCTTCATCCTTGAATTCAAAATACCTGATTATGTATTATCGTGCCATTAAACTAGTTTATTTTCTGCAGATTGAAGAACCCACACAAAATAAAAAAAGTATTTGTTCAATATCCCTCTCAGGAAATGTCCACCTTATAGAACCTCTGCAGTGGGGTAAGACACCCACCCTGGGGCCACCTGTTGGTTGTGGGTGGTGACCTGTGATGCTTAATGATGGAACCCAGGTGGTTGAGCAGTCCATGACATGCAATATTCCACTTTGGTCCTTACTTGGGGTAGACTGGTGGTTGGAGAGGCCCCCTCCGATCGATTGGCAGGTCACGTCAAGCCCTAGCAACTATATGACTGCCCACCCTATTGCCCTTATGGCAAGCCCCAACCATTTTTATCATATGGGTGCTAGAATGCGGTGGCTGAGGGTCTTCTTGTCCTGAGAATGACGTTAAACTCTCTCTGATGGTGAGGTTCCAGTTCTGGAGGTTTGGGGAATGTGGAGTACCCCTTCATTACCATTGCTCCCTGGTCCACTCTGACCCAGAGTGGTAGTACCTGTTAGGGTCCCATCTATGGGTTAAATAGAAAAACATGAGTTGATAAACAAAATTGATTATCCATTAAGAATGAACTTATTTCAATACTTTGTCAGCTTTGAATGACCCACTGAGGTTGATATGCCATAAAACAAAACAAACCAACCTGATTTATTTTTATTGAACAGTTATATATTAGTCCCAAAATTTTACATAGCAGCTTGGTTAATTGTAGCGAGTTGAAGACGTACTTTTTAAATATAAAGTAGTAAAGTCGGCGGAGTCGTCTATTATCAGTATCAGCTGGACAGTGAGGGAGTCTAGCGCTAGATCAGGGTAATTGCTTTTACGTCTAAGGTGGAGTTGGCCAAGGCGAAGTCGGTATCGAACCTGGAACCTTGTGGTTTCTTGGTGGAAGAAAATGAAGATAATGACTGAAACTAAATCTTCTATCTAGACTAGAAGTGGCTACCCGGCATTGCCTGGGTGGAGCAAAAAAGTGAGTCTCATTGATCCATTATTACCGAATTGTCATTTGGATCCTCACAGTATGCCCCATTAAAATCACTACGTAAATAAATCCTGTAAATATTAAAATTATAAGGATAAAGTAGTGATTGATTGATTTTTAACAGCATGTCAACTCATCTAGGGTTATTTTATGCCTCTAGAGGTTAGGGAATCACGTTCATTTGTACATTCATATTTATATATTTTGTGTAGTTGTTTCTTAAGAGTTTATTTTCACAGGACCTATCAGATATGAATAAGTTAGAGTGGGCCTGGGAGTAATGGCAATGAAGAGGTATTCCACATACCCCAGAACTGGAGCCTTACTATCAGATGCAGTTTAGTTTCATACTCAGGACACTCTTCTGCAGGGGATACAGTCAATATATTCCAAGCCCTGCTGACAGGGTGATCTAAGAAACTCATTTGTTTAATCTATTTAACCCATAGATGTAACCCTAACAGGTACTACCACTCCAGGTCAGAGTGAACCTGGAAGTAACAGCAATGAAGGGGTACTCCACACTCACCAAAGCTCCAAAATTGGAACTTCACCATTAGATGCAGTCTAACATCATACTCAGGACACAGTCATTAAAGGGTCCGAGGTCTAGATCATAAAAAGGACAGAAAGAACCCCAAACTAAATTCATAAATTAGCTAAGGTCTTTTTAGGTCGTCAGGGTGGCTTTAGGTCGGTATCAGCCAATCAGCAAGGGAGTCTATCCCCTTTTCACTAGTGCTAGACCAAGGATATTGTTTTTGTGTCTGAGGTGGAGCGCCACACCTACCATCAACCCCTTACTTTACTGCACAGATCCCTGTGCTAGTCATACGCTGAGTTGGGCGAGGACCGGTATCGAACTAGGAACCTTGTGGTTTCTAGCTGAACGCTCTACCGACTGAGCTAACCTGGAGCAATCATAACTTATTAGTGAGATATTTGATGGTTTTAAACGCAAAAGGATGTCAGCCCTGTCGACTGGGGCATTAGAATGCACCGACTGCACCTCTGCAGCGGAGTAAGACTCCCCCAAATGGGGCCACCTGTTGGCCGTGGGTGGTGACCCGTGATGCTTAAGGACGAAGTCTTGGTGGATGAGCAGTCCATGACCTGCAACACTCCACTTAGACCCTTACTTAGGCTAGACGGGCGGTCGGAGAGGCCCACTCCAATCAATCGGTTAGCCACGTCAAGCCCTAGCACCTATACGATTGCCCTGACCCTGTTTCCCTTATGGCAAGCCCCAAGCCTTTTTATCCTATGGGTGCTAGAAGGTGGTGGCTGAGGATCTACATATCCTGGGAATGACGTTAAACTCTATCTGATGGTGAGGTTCCAGTTCTGGAGGTTTGGGGAATGTGGAGCACTCCTTCATCACCACTGCTCCCTGGTCCACTCTGACCCGGAGTGGTAGTACCTGTTAGGGTCCCATCTATGGGTTAAATAGAAAAACATGAGTTGATAAACAAAATTGTATTATGAATTAAGAATGAATTTATTTCACAACTTTGTCGGCATTAAATAACCCACCGAGGTTGATATGCCGTAAAAGAAAACAAACCAAACCAAACGGATGTGATATCAGGTTTAAAAATGAAGACGTTGACAAAAGGAGCATGTGATGATTTGTCAGTTGGATATGCAACAGACTTTTGACATGCTCTATTTTAGAGAAGAATTATTCACAGTGGTATGTTGTGCTAAAAACATGCACACTATTTGCTGGGTTTGGGGAATAAGGTCGGGGAATCATCCAGATGGAGGCATGTGGCTCTTATAGAAATTGACGATGTGTCAAGCAAGAAACTTGGACAATTTTGCAATAGTTCTAAAGTAAACATATCAAATGTTGTAATGATTAAATTATCATACTGCAGTATATCCACAGGTCCTGCTAGTATATTTTATTTGAACAATCTAGATACTTAAATGTACTTTTGATGGAAAAATCGCACAAAGCTTTAATTTTAATCATTGTGACTTTAAAATTGGAGAAAAATATATTAATCTACGTTAAAAGTGCAGCTTACTGTCCTTTTTTTAAAACCTGGACTACATACCAGAATAATTTTGTTTATTAGAGCGGGAGATATTTGTGTCTGAAAAGTGGTTTAATGTTTGTTTACACTGCATGTTTCATATTACCACAGAAAGGAATTGTTGGTTGGTTCTTTTTTTTAAAATTTTTTTTTTTACGGCAAATCAACACCTTTTGGGTTATTTAATGCTAAATCAAGTCATTTTGATATTCAGTTTCTTACAAAACGAATTGTAGAAAGTCTGTTGGTTGATTGATTTTAAGGCCATATAAACCCGTTCGGGGTTATGTAGAAAGTCTGGTAGTGTTTTAAATTTTTGCATAGAAAGGAATTGTTGGTTGGTGTTGTTTTTGTTTTTTTTGTCAATGCCAAATCAAGTCATTTTCATATTCAGTTTGTTACAAAATGAGGTTATTTCCTATAACTCCAACATAAACAAAGGGGAACCACTCTTGACTGATAAATTATTTATTTATTTTCCCATTTATCTAAACTCTAAACCCTAACCCCAACTTCAAATTAAACTAACCCTAACCCCATCTTCTTTTTTCCTAGTAGATCAATAAATAAATAATTTATCAGTCAAGAGTGGTTCCCCTTTGTTTATGTTGGAGTTATAGGGAATAACCCAAAATGGATTGTAGAAAATCTGGTAGTGTTTATTTGGTACTCGTCTTGTCCAGAAAATATCCCACTGGATTGATTGATTTATTTTAATGGCATACCAAACCTTTTAGGGTTATTTAATGCCCAGAGGTTAGGGAATTGCATACAGTGTACATTTAAATTTTTGCATAGTTTCTTTAGAGTTTTTTTTTTTGCACACAGATATATATCAAGTATTTCTAATACAAATTATTTTCAAAGAGGGCAATTTGACATACAGATGAGACTCTTACAGGTACCACCACTCCAGGTCAGAGTGAACCTGAGAGCAATGGCAATGAAGGAGCACTCTACACTTACCAATTCTCCAGAACTGGAGCCTCACCATCAGATGCAGTTTAGTGTCATACCTAGAACACCCCCTTTTTTGGTAAGAGGTACCTTTACCCCACAACAGGGCTGTTTTACTAAAGTTTTAGAAGTAATAAGTATTTTTTTATTTCAAAATAGCAAAAATATGTGCCCCCCCCCCACAAGTATTTAAGTTTTAATATTATAAAATATTATATCAAATTAGAAAGACTAACGAACATAAATAAGAACGAATATAAAATATTACACTTATTTTAATGTTATTTTAATTGATATCCCCATAAAATTATATATAGAATTGCTTTTAATACATTTGAGAATAACATAATATTATTAGAAATCAGTAACGGCAAATGATTATTTATTAAACCCAGTTTTGTTAAAATCATTGTGCAAATTATTCCTACCATATACTAAGTACATCTTTATTTCTTAGAGATATATTACACATATTTAAGGATTTTTAAATGCATTAATAATATGGGCAGTTTTGCAGCAAATCTAACTCGGCAAGTCTTTAATGGAGATCATCGTTAATAAATAAGATGCTAATTAAGATTAAATAATGAATATTTCATAATCGTTGAGACTATAACTTAAATAACTAAGGGAATTGTGACATCAGTGGTGACAGTTTCATAATCTCCATTATAATAAGATTTTAGGGCTGGGAATATCAAACAAGTGGCACTTTTGGGGGACAGGGATACATTACACAAAATGTTTAACTAATATGAACTAAAGTTGCGTCTCACCCTCACACATTTAGTATATTTAGGTGACTTGACTTTGCAACAAAAGTTTTAATTAAAAACATAATAAAACAATAAAGTTTATTTAGATATTACAAATTTTGAATGTCAAATGTTCATTGTGTATATTTCAGTATAGATATAGTTGATTGTGTTATAAACAAAAAGAATAACAATTTTCTTTTGCATTAAATAAATATATGCATTTGTCCAGTTCATAGCTTTTAGAAAAAAGAAACAAAATAATTATCCTTGATATTTAAAACTTAGTTGTTACATAAAGTAATTTGAATCCAGTGATGCTGATAGCTTTTTGATTTAGTGCATCCTGGGATGCACCTATTTGCTTTGAGGGAAAATTTATGGGTCCCAACTAAAGCCATCTAACTCCTACCTTGTAAACCTATCCCGTGTAATTTGTTTCTAAGAAACTACTGAAATGTATTTACAGTTAGCTTGAAATGGCGAGGGAAGAAAAAAGAAAAACACTGGGACGCATGGATATGATTTTACTGCGTCCATTTAGATTTTTGTGTGTCAGGGATGCAGAACGCATACCTATTAGCATCTCTGATAATATAAATCTTATTCATTTTTACTGGGGAATGACTTTGTTATTTAATATATACTGTTAATTTCAGCAAAATTGCCTAGAAGGATATTGATATCAATCAGCTGTTTCTAATCTGATAATATTTGGTTGGTTAGGTTTTACAGCTGTTAACCCCTGTTGGGTCATTTTATGCCAAAGATGTTTTTTTGTTTTATTCATTCTTTGTGGGCACCCAATTTTCTTTTTCACTCCTTTATTTTTTGAACACATTTTTTTAAACTCATTTTTTTTTTATTATTTGTATTATTCGGACTATTGTCCTCATCTTCATTGTTATTTGTACAATGTTTCGGCCAATGTGCCCTCTGGACTTCTTCAGGTATTTCTTCTCGGACTCTGGAACCTTCTTGCCGTATTCAGGAGCGAACACGGAACTTGAACCTAACCCTTTATTCAGTTCACGGGAGTATCCTGTTCTCATTCCGCTAACCAGAGCTGGGGTACAGGTGTTAAGCTGTGTTAATTATCATTTTATCAAGCCCGATAACGTTCTCGAATCTGAGAAGAAATACCTGAAAAAGGCTGGAAGGCACATCAGCCAAAACATTATACAAATAACAATGAAGATGAGGACAATAGTCCGAATAATACAAATAATACTAATTATCAAGCTTCATCTCAAAAATTCAGAGAAAAAAATCATCTTTTTTTATTCAACCCATAGATGGGATATTGACAGGTATTACCACTCCAGGTCAAGTGGTCCTGGTATAATATTTCCCAGATCTCCAGAATTGGAACTTCACCATTTGTTGCAATTTAACGTCATCCCCATGACATCCACACAAGTAGTAATTGGTAGCATTGCTCACACTCTGAATGTTGCTTATGAGTTTGTCCTTATATCTCCACCAATGCTAAACATCTCTTGCTTGTCTTACTTGGATGGTTTGTGATATATATATATATATGAAGTGGTCAAACGATGTTGGGGAAGGCCGACATTTGTAGGGAGATTATGTGTTTAATTAAAGTCATACCTAATTTGTTAATTAATTAATTATAATTAAATGAATTAGGCGTGCATATCGGTTTAAATGTAAAACGTAAACAAATCGAGAAAAAGTCATCTCTGTATGTACATTTCAGCCCATTAGGCCTCATCAGCAGAGCTATAGACAGGGCAGTGCTTTGTGCGCGATTCGAACCCTACCTGTCAGGCTGACAGGCGGACATTCTAACCACTACACTAGCTGGCTTCCCCAGAATCTCTCGTTTATTTTAAACTGATATATATATCGCACTTTTTGGTTGACTTATGGCACGACAGTATGAAGTGGTCAAACGATATTTACCAACTCCTCTGCACAAGCAGAATGGGACACAAGATCAATTTCTTAAACAGAGTTTAACAGTTTGAATTCAGAGTTTTCCTCCTAGTTGCCTAACCAAGATTAAAGAACCCAGACTGCCCTTCTATTTTACCTATAGCTGGAGAGAGAATAGTTGTATTCATACCTTTCCTAAGGGTATTAGCATTATGTGAAATGCAAACAGCCTCATCCAGGATTTGCACTCCTCTCATTGTGTCCATTTCCTACAACAGTAACCCCCACACCACCCACTTGGATGTACATTTTTTTGAAACTAGTTTACCATCTTTTATTTTATTTTGATAACATATTTTTAACAAACACAAAAAGATGCAAATTCTACTTTTTTAATTGATAAAATATTAGATTATCTATCAAATAGTTTTGTTACTTGTATCTTTTAACTTTTATCAGTTATTGTATTATTGAAGAAAATTACAATTATGATTAGCAAAGTTTTGTAAATTAAGATAAACAATTCAAAATAGAAAGGTGAAATAGATTACCAGTCTAAATTCTGCCCTTGAACTTGATTATTGATATAGTCATAAAATTTCGGCTGCTGTACTCTTTGGGCTTCTTCAGGTTGGTTGGTTGGATTTTATGACATACAGTAATGCTGATAGTTTTTTTTTTAATTTAGTGTGTCCTGGGACTCATGGATTTAATTTGAATGAGTCCCTGTGAAATTTGATGGGTACCAACTAAGGCTTCTTAATAAATTGTAGAGTTTTTATCTACGAACAACTAAAGCTGTTTAACCCCTTCCTTTCCTATATACAGTGTAATTCATTTCTAAGAAAATATTGAAATGTATTTACAGTTAGCTGGAAATGGTGGGCGAAAAAAACCCAAAAAAAACTCTGGGACGCATGAATACAATTTTTCTGTGTCCTTTTAGATTTTTATACGTCTCTAACACAGAACGGGGGTTGATATGCCCAGAGATGCTGATAGATACGCATTTATGATGAAGACATTTTTTATTCATTCTTGATGGGTCCTCAACTATTTTTTAAACACATTTTTGTCTATTTAACTCATAGATAGTTTCATAACAGGTACTACCACTCTGGGTCAGAGTGGACCTGGGAGTAATGGTGATGAAGGGTTATTTCACATTCTCATACTGAAAACCAACTGACTAATCAGTCCCCGTGTTAAGTAGTTGGTTGGTTGATTGATTTTAATGCCATATCAACTTGTCTGGGGTTATGTCATGCCTAGCAGTTAGAAAGTAATATATGTTGCGTATTTATATTTACACTTTTGTAGTAATTAACAAAGTGTTAGCATCATTGGGGATTATGTTGTATGGTACTGATTAGATTCATGTCTATATTCTATGGTATAATTTTATTTCCTTCAAAAAGAACACAATGTCTTCTATGTTGACGTGTTCAGTAGAGTATAATCATCTACGTTGGTTTTGTTAAATAGACCGATAAGCAATATTACAAGGATAAATTAAGTATAAAGAATTAACTGATATGACAAGATATCCCCCTAAGCATAAAAAGTGGGATGAGAACAGTTTACAAGTGTAAATCGAATAAATGATTGTTCAAAATTTCCAGAAGGTTTCCGATTATTGCAAGCACTTAAAGAAGGCTGGAGAGTATGACAGCTGAACATTGTGACTGTGTTTACAACCAAGATGAGGATGCTAGTCCAATACATTACTGTATAATAATGATAATTCCTCATCTTGGAAATTCAAACAAAAACTAGCATTACCAGTACTTTCGCTGAAATCAGTGGACATTGACAAATTTACACCTTAATCAGTTTGATTCGCAATTTCTCGTGTATTTCTGATCCAATCTTAAAAATATTTATATGGTTGGAAAGAAAAGAAAATAATCTTTCTAAATATGTAATTTGTATGTGTTTTTTATTCATTGAATTATTTTTTACCATGATTTAAGATGGTATTTTGCTTCGAACAGCTGAAAACACAAAATATGAATTTTTTTCTGGGGATAAATTTTAGTTATTAGTTTGCTTTGCAAAATCAAAGAGGGTAATCTTTATCAATATTCTTGAAATTGTACACTTAATTACAAGACACCTTAATCTACATCGGGTAGGGTTTTTTTTTCTTCTTCTTTAACCTTTGGAAGCAAAACCACTACCAACAAAAGTTGATGAAAAAAAAAAAGTATAAGATGAGCGAAAAAAGCGCACTATATTCTTAATAGAAGATAGTCTCAGAATTATTTTGATATATAATTTATGACGTTTGGTTGATGGTTAACCGTCAGAATTTTTTGTCAAACTTTCAATTTTAGAAAAAACAAACTTATGATAGTATTAAAACGTTAACAAAACACATAATCACATGCTGGCCGGACTAAGCTTTGTTTAAAAAAAAAAAAATGATGTAAATAGGTATTCTATTTCTTGTATGTAATATAACATAGCAAGTATTTAAAGTGGTATTTTTAAGTTCAAAGTGATGTTATTTATTTAAATTAATACTATGTGTATACATGCAGTATTAAAATGAAAATGTTGAATAATCTTGTGGTAAACTTAAAAAAGAAATGTTGATATCCGTACCTCTTATTATCTAAATAATGGGTTACAGCATAGAGATACATACAATTTGAATATAGAATCAGAAGAAACATAATTTTATATAATAATTCCAAGTCTTATCAAAATTGCTCCAAAAATAAATAAATTATTGAATTTCTTGTTTTGAATTGGTCTGTGAATTGACATTTTTTTTTTTAACAATCATTGTACCCCCAATTACTGTTTTTATCATAATTATTATTTATTTAACTGAGGTGATGACACTCATAAGAAATAAGAATTCGGTGGATAAGCAACACCAGATAATCAGGATTTACATTTTTGCATTTCACCTTAGATGATTTGGACGGCCTCATTTTTAAGCAGACGGTGTTGCAAGATGATAACAGTCATAGAATTAAGGAACACGAGTATTAATATATAGATAAAATCTGTCAATTAATATTTTGTGACATTTTAAATTGTGATGATCTAGATATTTAAAAAATATTGGTAACCTTTTATTCCAGAAGTAAAAATGGTGCTTAGTCAGTTTCAGATTGTTATCTGAGAATGTCAAATGGAATCGGTAAAAACAATTCTCTTTTGATTACAGTTTGGTAAGAATACTTAGCAGACTTTTATTTATTTATTTTTTATTTTTTTCCTCCTAAAGTCCACCTTGTTGGCTGGGACTTTAGAATACACAGGCTTCACCTCTGCAGAGGGGTAAGACCCCCCCCCAAATAGGGCCACCTGTTGGCTGTGGGTGGCAACTCATGATGATTAAGGATGGAACCCTCGCGGTTGAGCAGTCCATGACATGCAACACTCCACTTTGGCCCTTACTTAGGTTATACAGGTGGTCGGAGAGCTTCCTGCTATCAATCGGCTGGTCATATTAAGTCCTACCACCTATATGATTGTCCCAGCCCTATTGCCCTTATGGCAAGACCCCCAACCCTTTTTATCATATATGTGATAGAAGGTGGTGGCTGAGAGTCTTAATGTCTTGGGTATGACGTTAAACTCTATCTGATGGTGAAATTCCTATTCTGGAGCTCTGGGGAATGTGGAGTACTCCTTCATCACCATTACTCCCAGGTCCACTCTCACCTGGTGTGGTAGTACCTGTTAAGGTCTCATCTATGGCTTAGATTGAAAAACATGAGTTTTAAAAAATGTGTTTAAAAAAAAAAGAGTTCCCATCAAGAATGAATAAAACAATAATGTCTTCAGTATAAAATGACCCAATGGGTTTGACATGCCGTAAAATAAAACCAACCAAAAAATCCCCCTAAAGGATGATAATGATCAAATTACACTGAAAGCACCAATTCCCACTAGATAACCAAAGTTAAGCAGCAATGAGTCTGTTCAATACTTTATTGGGTGACCACTTAAGCAACATCAGGTATTGTAAGCCACCTGTGTCCTTTGTTTATATCAAAAATGAATTGGTTTGCCTCACATTATATTGGATACATATTTCAAAGTAATTACTCACCTAATTACTTTAATTATTTGTGCATACCCCCGCCCCCCCCAAACTTTGTACTATGAAATTCTGGAGAAAAGCAATTCTCGTGTTAACTTTTTGGAATTTGTAGCAGCTAAATTTAATCTGAGTTTAACATTTGTTCAACTTTTTCTCGGTTAATACTGACTAAAAATAAGAATTTATTTATATCATGTCTTTTAAACCATTCAACTCACGCTAAAATTACCGGTTCTGGTCACAGAATGCTGCATCAAAGTGCACATCTACCAGGCCATAGTACAGACTATCCTCCTTTATGACTTTGAATCCTGGTCAAATGAGGGTGAAAGACCTCTGCAGGCTTTAGATGTTTGATCGTTACTGTCTTCTATGCAGTATCCTTTGGGTCTGGTGGCATTTACTATCAAACGCCACTCTGCATCATTCGTACAAAATCAACTCGGTTCAACAAGCTGTGGTTATGAGACATCTCCACTGGCTAGGTCATGCTCTTCATCTCCACTGGCTATTTCAAAACTTTGTCGGCATTAAATGACCCACCGAGGTTGATATGCCCTAAAACAAAATAAACCATTTTGAATATGGTTAGGCATGTGCCTGGAAAAAAAAGGTAATTATATAGTTCTCGTGTATAATACGCACTCTTAAGGTTTTGGGGCTGAAAAGTCTGGAAAAATAGTGTGTTTTATGTACACAAATAATTATGGTAAGCTCTCATTAAAACATAAACAAAACTGCACACATCGGACAGGCTTTGTTTTAAAAAAATTATGTAAAGAAGTATTCTCTTTTATGTAATACAACATAGCAGGTATTTAAAGAGAAGTTCAAAGTGATGTTATTTATTTAAATTAGTACAAAATAAAAAACACCCTCCGGGCGATGTAAAAATAGATTTTTGAAAAATATTGCCTGAGGGGTGGGAGTAAAAAATTCAATGTCAGCGAGTTTGTACCCTAAGTAAGTAAAATCATCAAATTCATTAAAGGATTAAAAAATAAAACAATTTGAAATGTAAACTTTAAATATGTATTAAAATAAAACAAACTATATATAGATATATAATACCAGTCATGTATTTATTAAAACCTTTTTTAAAAAACAATGAGGACTGTCTAATGTTGCATGTTCAAATTTTTAGTGTATTTATTCTATGTTATGGTGATTTTGGGTAATGTGAAGTAAGCAGTGACGTAATTTTTGTTACAGACAAAAAACGGAAGCGAATCTTCATTATTAATAGATTAATACTGTATATGTGTATACATGCAGTATTAAAATGAAAATGTTGAATAATCTTGTGATAAACTTAGAAAAAACAAAAAATGCTGATATCCAAACCTCTTGTTCTATAAATAATGGGTTACAGCTTAGAGATCCATAAAATTTGAATGCAGATTCAAGAAGAACATACAATTTTACATAAGAATGCCAAGTTTTATCAAAATTTCTCAAAAAAATGAAGAAATGGTAAAGAAATTACTGAATTTCTTGTTTTGAATTGGTCCGTGATTTGACGTATTTTTTTTAGCAAAATCAAGTCCACTTTAATACCCCTAATTTCGGGGCTTTAAATTAACATAACTTTTGAACCACTGGGGATATTTGCATAATTCAAACAGTTCTGAACTCCATTTACAGAGCTCTATATAACTAATGTAATTAAATAACAATAACCTCAAATAAAAAAAAATCATCTAGGAATGCTAATCAAACATTTTTTTTGTACCAATGAGCTGATTATAAACTTAACTCAGCACATTTTTGTTATAATTAGAAATGATATTTGAAACGATTGTGTTGTTATCTAGTGAAAAAGTACAAGGGGAAAGACAGGTGTATAACGAGCGCAGTTTTGAGTAAATAACAATCAGCTGATATCGGACTGGTCTTCTGAATATCCTGTCTCGTTAGACATTTACTTGTGATGAATTTTCGACCTCAGCTGACATTTTAATTACAACTTGCTTCATTCATTTTAAGGTTAAAATCTTTTTATTTTTCAGTCCGATCTGCATGTGATCTATGTTTGATAGAGGGTAACACATTTAACAACAGAATGCTTAACTCCTTTCTGCTACTTGAGTTCTACCGGAGAGAAGAAGAAGAGACTTAGGCCGTCCACTTGTATAAATGCTTCATAAAATGTCACCAGGATTATCTAATACAAGTACTTGTTCCTGCTGCTCCTGCTGCTGATTTTCTATCTGTAAAATTATTAACAATACAGGAAAGTGCACATGATCCTGTTTTGATTTGTGGGTTTGTTATGTTGAGAAATATATATTTAATAACACCTCCGCACGAGCAGGTCCGCCCTGTTGGCTGCAGCGTTAGAATACACCTCTGCAGAGGGGTAAGACTCTCCCCCAATGGGGCGACCTATTGGCTGTAGGTGGTGACCCGTGATGCTTAACGATGGAACCCGGGTGACTGAGCAATCCATAACTTGCAATACTCCACTTTGACCCTTTCTTGGGCTAGATGGGTGGTTGGAGAGGCCCCCTCCAATCAATCGGCTGGTCACGTCAAGCCCTAGAAACTATATGATTGTCCTGACCCTATTGCCCTTATGGCAAGCCCAACCCCTTTTTATCATATGGGTGCTACAAGGCGGTGACTGAGAGCCTACATGTCCTGGAAATGACGTTAAACTCTATCTGATGGTGAGGTTCCAGTTCTGTAGGTCTGGGGAATGTGGAGCACCTCTTCATCACCATTGCTCCCAGGTTCACTCTGGCTCAGAGTGGTAGTACCTGTTAGGGTTTCATCTATGGCTTAAATAGAAAAATGTATTTATAAAAATTGAGTATCCATTAAAAATGAATTTATTTCAAAACTTTATTGGCACTAAATGACCCACTGAGGTTGATATGCCGTAAAACAAAACAAGACAAAAACAAACTATACCCTGCTCTCCTTTGTGCTTATAGACTTAATCCACAAAATTTCTAATCTATGCTTTGAGTCTCTCTGTTGCTCCCTTAATCCGTATCGTGCTCTCCTTTGTAATTACAGACTTAACCCATGCCAACTCTGTTGCTGAGTCTATCTTCACCTCTCTGGAGCTTCCACTTTAGTCCCAAGTTGATGCCCTTCATTAATGTGGCGGGGGATCTTATCTGTGGAGGGACTGGGTTAATACATACTTTCGCATACATTTTATACCCAAAGATAATCTAACAGATCCTCAACCATCCAACCACATAGTACTGACCCTCCAGCTTTTAGGTACAAATGTAGGCTTGAAAGTTCATAGATTGACGTCATATCTACTGTTGATTTTTAAAAAAAATCCAAGCACTGCAACACCAAAGAAAGAAATGTGTGGGCTGCAAGGGGTTCTATGTTGAAAAATAAATCTCATTTGGTTACATTCCATGAGAGTATCTTGGTTAGCCTAAGAACTTTCCAGCCGACCCTTGTATGTCTTCAACAAAAAATTCCTTTTTATTCTGATGTGGATATTAAAAATCAAATTATTATTCTTCATCAAGCAGGTACAACATACAAGGTGTGTCAAAAAAGTATCAAGATTTTTTGTACTTTTTGACACACCTTGTATTCTGAAAAAAAATTAACGTTCCATTAATTATTCATTTCTATCTTGGTAAATACAGCTTCAATCTTGATCTGTTATGACACATCTTGTATTCTGAAAAAAAATTAACGTTCCATTCATTATTCATTTCTATCTTGGTAAATACAGCTTCAATCTTGATCTGTTATGACACATCTTGTATTCTGAAAAAAAATTAACATTCCATTCATTATTCATTCCTATCTTGGTAAATACAGCTTCAATCTTGGGACTTTTATGGCACACCTTGTATTCTGAAAAAAAATTAACGTTCCATTAATTGTTCATTTCCATCTTGGTAAATGCAGCTTCAATCTCGATACTTTTATGACACACCTTGTATTTTGAAATCTACAAGAAGAAAATGTCTATTTGTCTGTCTCTCCCATAAAGAGAGAATATGTCTATGATTGAATAAAACTACTTGTACTGCAAGGAAGAAGAAAAAGATTTGTTATAACTTGGGATTACTACAAATAGAGAATATTGAAATTCTTTCTGAAAGAAAGAAAAGTCTGCAGCTGAGTATCAAGGACACTTGGAATTGCAGTAAACAAGATTATTCTAAGAAGGACGATTTTACAAGAAGGTTAAAAGATGTTGGTTTTTGCTTGTAAAACATTTCCAAGAAAAACATTAAGGACAGATTGCACTTTTTGGTCGGTTGGTTGGATTTTACAGCATTTCAACTCTTTAGTATTATTTGGATTATTCGGACTATTGTCCTCATCTTTATTGTTATCTGTACAATGTTTCGGCCGATATGCCCTCCGGCCATTTTCAGGTATTTCTTGTCGGACTTAGGAGCCTTCTTGAACTCGGGAACCTTCTTGTAATCGGGAGCCATCATTGAACTTTGAACCCAACCCTTTATTGAATCTACTGGGGTATCCTGACCATAGCTGGGTACAAGTGTTGGTAATTTATGAGGAAGTGTGTCCCGGTCTCCTGCCTCAAAAATTGCTACCTGGTGACTATCAAAATAACATTCCCAGCTCGTCGTAATTCTTGTTTATTTATCATAATTTGTCATAATTCTTGTTTAGATATGAAGATGGATATATAGTTTGGAATAGACTGAGATAAATAGATAGATAAACAAACAAAATAATATAGATAGATATGAACAAATGGAGATAGATAGATAGATATATAAGAGTGTTTCATAATTTGCTTGAAGCATTGTGTATGTATTGGTTAGGAGGTTGATTTAGAAGGCTATCACAATGTAGTTTGGAATAAATAAAAAAATAATAATACAGTAACAATGGTGTTGTGTGTTGGCCTATATATATCTTATTATAATGGAGATTGTGTGTTTGTCTGTCTGTAACCGAAACTAAATCACTACTCAAGTCACAATTCCCGTAGTTATTGACATCACATTCACCAGGAATTTATTTTTTATTTAAACCTCAATTATTGATAAAATTGTTATACCTGATTAATACTGTTGGTTCTACATACTAATAACATGCAAGTATATTTATATATTCAACAAAATAGCAGTTTACAGTGTAAACGAGAAGGCTAATTTGCATATTTATATTAAGAATTTGATTTTAATAAATATATGCTTAATATTATTGATTTCTAATTGTTTGGTTTTTCTCTTAACGAATCTGAGCAAAAATCTCGGGTATAAATCTTAAAAGAAATCCATAAACCAGACGAAAGAACTGTAATTTTATTAAATAATTCATAATCTAACTAAATAGATAAATTAGGAAAAATGAAAGACGGGAGTGATGGCAAATGATGGAAGAGTTAGATTTAAAGCTGTTCTATTTTTCGATTATATCCCCTCAGTTTATCATTTTCTAAATAGTTTCTAATTTGATACAATATTTTATTACATCAAAACCTAAATTCTTGCACCCGAAGGGTGCATATATTTGCTAGTATATTTAAAAAATATTATAAAATATAAAAAGATAAATTGAATTAGATATAAATAAGTAAATAAACAAATAAATATGATAATATTAATTTAATAATAATAATAATAATAATAATAATAAATGATTAAATTGATTTTACATCCAACACGAAATATTATACATCACCATGGCCACAAAACACAAATATGCTTTTTCATTCGCACATACACACGTACAAAATCCCGCGCTAGGATACAGTCTTAACGTCACGCGCATTACAACATACACACACGTACAAACAAAAATAAACGCATTCACGCTCACACGAGAATACAGTTATTTAAAAAATAACATCATTTTCAAAAAAAATTAATTTAGGAAGAAATGCCATAGCTGGACTGCTTCAGTTCAATTCTTTTGATAAAGAGGTATTACCTCAAAAATTCAAGAAAGAATAAAAATACAGGCCAACACACAACACCATTGTTACCGTATTATTATTTTTTTATTTATTCCAAACTGCATTGTGATAGCCTTCTAAATCAACCTCCTAACCAGATAGATATATATTTTCGACAAGTAAATGTATTTGGGGGGGGGGGTGTCGCATCTTTTTTTGTTGTAATTCTTGTTTATTTAAACTAAAAACAAGACATTAAACAAACATGAATAAAAGAAAATCTTAGTATTTAAAGTAATATAGATAAATATGAACAAATTGAGATAGATAGATAGATATGAAGATGGATAGTTTTGAATAGACTGATCTGGGTCATTATTTTGATAGTCATCGAGTAGCAATTTTTGAGGCAGGAGACCGGGACGCACTTCCTCATAAATTACCCAAGTGTTAATTATTATTATATGTTACTGTCATTCTTGACCAGGATTGAACCTGCAGCCTAGAGATAACTGTCACTTAAAACTGTCTTAATTCAATGCCTATATCCACTACGCTATGTGTCCAATTGAACAACTCATTAGGTTATTTTATGCCAAAGATGTTTTTGTTCTATTCATTTTTGATGGGTACTCTTCTTTTTTTTTTTTCTTTTTTTTTCTTTCTTTTTTTCTTTTCTCAAACACATTTTTTCCGAGTCAGAGTGAACCAGTGAGTAATGGTGATGAAGGGGTACTCCACATTCTCCACAGCTCTAGAATTGGAACTTCTCCATCAGTTTAATGTCATATGCAGGACATTAAGACCCTCAACCACTGCCTTCTAGTACATATATGATAAAAACGGTTGAGGCTTGCCATAAGGACAATCATATAGGTACTAGGGCTTGACATGGCCAGGTGATTGATCAGAGGGGCCCCCTCCGACCGCCTGTCTAGCCTAAGTAAGGGTCAAAGTGGAGTGTTGCGTTGCATGTGATTGACAGCTCAGCTAACAGGGTTCCATCATTAAGCATCATGGGTCACCACCTACGGCCATCAAGTGGTCCTATTTGGGAGGGGGAGTCTTACCCCTCTGCAGAGGTGCAGTTGGTGTATTCTAAAGCCCCAGCCGATAGGGCTTGCACTTTTTGGATGATTCAGACTTGTTTAAAAAAGTCCTTCTCAGCATGCAAGTATTATTTTCTGGAGAAAAAAAAAAAAAAAAGTAATTTTTCAGCAAGATAATGCTCCTAACGGTACTGAAAATAGTGTTCTGGCCAGTCAGAGAGTCCAGATTTGAATTCTACACAGCAGCGGTGGCCAAACTTGCTTAATGTAAAAAAAAAAAAAAAAAAAAAAAAATGAACTATTGTTGGTATCATCTGGGCAGAGAGGGAGTCTACTCCTTTTTCACTAGTGCTAGACCAGGGCAGTGATGCTGATAGCTTTTTGTGCAGGGACGCACATATTTACTTTGAATAAGTCCCTGGAAAAATTAATGTGTCCCAACTGAAGTTTCTTAATAGAAATATAGGGGTTTTTATTTATGATCTGAGAAAACAATTAAAGCTGTCTAATTTTTACCTTGTAACCTATCCTGTATAATTCGTTTCTAACAAACTAATGAAATGTGTTTACAATTAGCTTGAAACAATGAGGGAAGAAAAGAGAAAAAACTAGGATGCATGGATATGATTTTACCGCATCCTTTTAAATTTTTGAGCATCAGGGATGCAGGATGCATACCTATCGGCATCTCTGCCAGAGAGATTGTTTTTGTGTCTGAAGTGGAGTGCCACACCTACCATCAGTTCCTAATTTTAACACACAGATCCAAGCTGCGCTACTCATGCACTGTGGTGGATGCTTAATGTTCTGAGCCTCAAATAATAAAGCTCAGATGTTTCTGAGCCGCACGGCATAAACAAAATTTGCACAGATAATAAAAATGAGTTGTAAAAGATCGACATATTTTTTTACAAGTTTTTATTACAAGTTGCTAATTTCTTGCTCTGGATTTGGGTCAGAATTTCTAGAATATTCAAATTCTCTAAAAAAATTTTCCATGCACTGCATATTATGACACATCACATGTGACTCATGAGCTGAAGTTTGTTCACCCCTGCCAAAGAGCATATTTGGGTATATATTACCTACTCAACTTATTATAAGAAACTTTGCTAACTTAGGAAAGTTGTGAAATATGAATGAGACAATATTAATATTTCTTAGTGCAAAACTTATCTAATACAACGGTGTGTCAAAAAGTAATGCCATTATGTTTAGGACAGATATAATTACCAACACAGGAACATGTATCATACATCAAAATGAAGCTAGTCAGTGAAGCTAATAAAATTCTGTTGACTGTTCTTTGAGCCACTTCTTCACTACAGATTTTACTTCCTCATCACTGGAATAATGTTTGTATCATACATCAAAATGAAGCTAGTCCTCTGTGGATCACTTCTCTATTCCTCCACATTGTCACCGTTTCTCTCAATAGCAATGTTTCCACATTTGAATGAGAGCATGTATCCCTGCTCCATAAAATTCTGTTGACTGTTCTTTGAGCCACTTCTTCACTAAAGATTTTACTTCCTCGTCACTGGAATAATGTTTGTATCATACATCAAAATGAAGCTAGTCCTCTGTGGATCACTTCTCTATTCCTCCACATTGTCACCGTTTCTCTCAATAGCAATGTTCCACATTTGAATGAGAACATGTATCCATGCCCCATAAAATTCTGTTGACTGTTCTTTGAGCCACTTCTTCACTACAGATTTTACTTCCTCGTCACTGGAATAATGTTTGTATCATACATCAAAATGAAGCTAGTCCTCTGTGGATCATATCCCTATTCCTCCACATTGTCACCGTTTCTCTCAATAGCAATGTTCCACATTTGAATGAGAACATGTATCCCTGCTCCATAAAATTCTGTTGACTGTTCTTTGAGCCACTTCTTCACTACAGATTTTACTTCCTCATCACTGGAATAATGTTTGTATCATACATCAAAATGAAGCTAGTCCTCTGTGGATCACTTCTCTATTCCTCCACATTGTCACCGTCTCTCTCAATAGCAATGTTTCCACATTTGAATGAGAGCATGTATCCCTGCTCCATAAAATTCTGTTGACTGTTCTTTGAGCCACTTTTTCAAAACAGATTTTACTTCTTCGTCACTGGAATAATGTTTGTATCATACATCAAAATGAAGCTAGTCCTCTGTGGATCATATTCCTAGTTCTTCACATAGTCACCGTTTCTCTCAATAGCAGTGTTCCACATTTGAATGAGAGCATGTATCCCTGCCCCATAAAATTCTGTTGACTGTTCTTTGAGCCACTTCTTCACTACAGATTTAATTTTCTCGTCACTGGAATAATGTTTGCCTCTCTTTGGCACCATGAAAAAGGGTTTGAGAGGCAAACATTATTAGTTAAGTTAATAAGATAAGTTAAAGTGACAATTCTTCCAAACTGTAGTCGTATCAGTGCTACTGGGTGGCACCACCACTTGGACCCTAATGAAGTGTCTAATCAGTGGGGGGAGGGGGGGTCACAGCCAAGTCTGACGCAAGGTTTCAATCGACAGTCTAAACACTCCCAACTGTATCATGCTCCAAAATCCAATATCCAAAATTATTTCTTTTTCCTGCTCGTCTCGACAACAAAATACTACTGCAGTTCTTTCCCTCGTCTGCGAGGGTAAGTCCTTTAAATATACCTCAATCTCACCACATCCGGGCTCCTTACTCAGAATTGTCTGTGCAGCACTTGTCAGCACTGCAAGTACGCGTCAATCCTTATGGCGCGACCACCTACATCCGGGCCACTCTGCTATTTCCTATTTCACTGCTCGTCCGCAGTGCTCACATTCTGAAAGAAGCGGGTTTGACTCTAGGTCAGTCCTGCATGCCAGGCAAAGCCTAGCCCACTTCCTTCGAGAATACGGCAAGTCTTCACACCCACCACTCTCTCTGTCACACCATGTTGCACGAGGTAGGTCTCCTCTCTCATTAGAGAATAAAGCTAGATGGGAGCTGAACAAGAATGTTGTGTGCGATATTAAACAAATTGTGGAAACAACACCCTACAAGAAAGCAGCTGTATGGCCACTTGCTGCCTATCACACAGACCATATGAGTGAGATGAACAAGACATGCTGGACACTGCTGGAAAAGCAAGGACAAACTCATAAGTGATATTTTTCTATGGAAAGAAGCACATGGACACACCAGTGTAAGCCATCCAACAAAAACCTACAACTATTAGCTCTGCATGAATACTGGATGCTGCACAGAGGACCTCCTGAGAGCAATAAGTGATAGGGACATTGGGGGAGAGATTGTCATGGATATCCATGTTACTAGTGTGACACAATGATAATGAAGATGATCTGTCTTCCATTTTTGTGTTTGTTTGTTTGTTTTATTGATTTTAACGGCATATCAACCCATCTGGGGTTATGTCATGCCTAACGGCTAGGAAGTAATATATGTTGTGTATTTATATTTTTACTTTTGTAGTAATTGGTTTTAACAATGTATTACCACCATTGGGGATCATGTTGTATGGTATTCATTAGGTTCATGTCTATATTCTATATTATAATGGAGAGAATGTCCTCCATGTTGACATTTTCAAATACATCTTTCATATTGTTTGCATTAAAATAACTGTTTCTGATGTGAGCAAAAAACCTGCATTCCATGAATAAGTGTTTAACTGTCAAAGGTGTTTGACATGTTCCACATTGTGGTTGTTGTTCATGTTTGTGTATATAGGAGTGCGTTAGTCTTGTGTGACCAATGCATAATCGGGACACAATGACTTGTTCCTTTCTAGGTCTCCAGCCTCCCAAAGTTGGTTTGGTTAAGAAGAGTTTATTGTGGATGTTGTTAATCCAGTGTTATTGCAATTTTTATGTTATGTTTAAGAATGAGCTGAAAATGTAGAATTGGTTTGGTTTGTTTTGTTTTATGGCATATCAACCTCAGTGGGTCATTTAATGCTGAGAAAGTGTAGAAAGAAAGAAAAGAAACATTTTCTGTTTTCTTTCATGGTTGTACTTTATGTAACCAATCACCCTGTCAGCCGGGGTGTTAGAATACACCGACTGCACCTCTGCTGAGGGGTCTGACTCCCCCAGTGGGGCCACCTGTTGGCCATGGGTGGCGACCTATCATGCTTAAGTATGAAACCCCGGTAGCTTAGCAGTTCATGACATACAACACCCCACTTTGGCCCTTACTTAGGCTAGACAGGCACCTATATGATTTTCCCAACCCTATTGCCCTTATGGCAATCCCAACGCCTTTCTTTTCATGTGGTGCTGAAGGTGTGGCTGAGGGTCTTCATGTCCAGGAAATGACATTAAACTCTATCTGATGGTGAGGTTCCAGTTTTTGGAGAATGTGGAGCACCCTTCATCACCATTGCTCCCTGGTCCACTATGACTTAGTGGTAGTACCTGTTAGAGTCCCATCTATGGGTTAAATAGAAAAACATGAGCTGATAAGCAAATTGTATTATCCATTAAGAATTGATTTATTTCAAAACTTTATCGGCATTAAATAACTCACTGAGGTTGATATGCCGTAAACAAAAACAAACCAAACAAATCATTTGTACATTCATATTTATATATTTTTGTGTATTTGTTTCTTAAAGAGTTTATTTTTCAACAAGTCCTATCAGATATGAATAAGTTTTAAGTTAGAGTGGGCCTGTTGGGTCCTATCTGCGGGTTAAATAGTAAAATGTGTTTAAAAAAAAAAAAAAAATTGAGTATCCATTAAGAATGAATTAATTTCAAAACTTTGTCGGCATTAAATGACCCACTGAGGTTGATATGCAATAAAACAAACCAAACCAATTCATGTAACCAGCTGATAATTTTAATTACTTCAATGAGTAACATAAGAATCTTTCTTAACAACCTTGGATTGTGATTAGTCTATTTCAGCCTGCCTACTTTTGTTTTAAGCGACTTAATTTCATTACTTGATTCACTGCAAATATTTACTTGCTTTTTAATCCGGTTGTTATTCTTTTCTGTTTGTTTTGTTTTGATACATTCATTTAGAAGTAGATTTATCCTCACCCTGTCAGTGGGGCTTAGAATACCCCTGCAGAGGGGTAAAACCCTTTCCTTTAACCAACAACAAAAAAATCTATGTCCTGGGTATGACCCTAAACTGCATTGGTGGGGAGGTTCCAATTCTGGAGATGTAGAAATTATACCATAGAATATAGATATGAACTTAATCAATACCATACAACATGATCCCCAATGATGCTAACACATTGTCAAAACCAATTACTACAAAAGTATAAATATAAATACCAACATATATTACTTCCTAACCGTTAGGCATGACATAACCCAGACGTGTTGATATGCCGTTAATTAATTTACCGTATTCCGTCCACCCTCAGTGTGTTTTTTTTTAAAATTTTTGTTTTTTGTTTTTTTATAAAATAACCCTTATAGCCATTACATCCCAGGTCCACTCTACCACATCAGTACCTGTTAGGTCCTGCATTTAAATAAAAAAATTGTTTAAAAAAATGTACAAAATAACTTCTACCAATTGCTTAATACAACTTAACTTACGTATAAACTTACAACTATCAACTCGCACAATTACTGTAATCAATCAATATGAAAAAAGACATATAAAAAATTTGACCATTCCTTACAACCTAGCGCTTGACATAAATAACCCTGCATGGGTTGACATGCCATTAAAATCCATCAATCAATCAATCTGACACAGATTGTAGAGTACCTACTAAGGTCCTATGTATTGTTTAAATAGACTAGTACAAAATAAAAAATGCCTCCGGGTGATGTAAAAATAGATTTTTGAAACATATTGCCTGACGGGTAGGAGTAAAAAATTCAATGTCAGCGAGTTTGTACCCTAAGTAAGTAAAATCATTTGAGATGAGGCTTGAAGATTAGTATTATCTGCGTTATTCGGACTATTCCCATCTTCATTGTCATTTGTACAACGTTTCAGCCGATATACCCTCCGGCCTTCTTCAGGTATTTCTTGTCGAACTCGGAAACCTTCTCGGACTTGGGAACCTTCTTTCGAACTCGGGAACTTTCTTGTCGTATCGGGAGCCATCACGGAACTTTGAACTTAACCCTTTATTTATTCCACAAGGGTATCCTGTTCTCATTCCGCTAACCATAGTTGTGTTAATTATTTTTCTAACTGCTTTCACTCAGGATTGAACTCTGGTTCCAGAGATAACTATCACTTAGAACTGTCTTAACCTAACTGCCTTATCCACTCGGCCATGTGTCAAGAAGGTTCCCAAGTCCGACAAGAAATACCTGAAGAAGGCCGGAGGGTATATCGGCCGAAACGTTGTTACAAATGACAATGAAGATGGGGACAATAGTCCGAATAACACAGATAATACTAATCTTTCTAATATATTTCACTAGCAGCGGCTACCCGGTGTCGCCTGAGTAGAGGGGGATTTTTAAAAGTTAGTCCCGCAGATACATTATTACTGAATCCTCATGGGATGCCCCATTTAAATCCTTATAAAATAAAAAAAAGACCTTGCATTGATCCAGCTACTCTGAAAAGAAATGTTAATGTCTACTATCTAAAATATTAAATAAAAAAAAATCCATGCTGTTATCATTTAAATTTTATTCTTTAATTACCTTCATGAATATAAAATCAAATTTTCATAAACTTTGTACAAAAACCAAGCCCTGCGGATATTTAATGTGTATATATATTACTTTGTCATTAATTGTTTTATTTTCGGAGTTTCCTCTGGACATACATATACACACAACTGCCTTTATATATGTACTAGAAACAGCTACCCGGCATTGCCTGGGTAGAGGGGAAGGGGTAAAAAAGGTAGTCTCAACAGATCCATTATTGTTGAATTGTGAGATGGATCCTCACAGGATGCCCCTTAAAATCAAATAAAAAAAAAGACAATCTGAAAAAAAAAATATTATCTCCTATTTAAAATACTCAAATGCAAAATAAATTTCCATGCTGTTTATCATTCAAAATTCATTTTTAATTATCTTCACGAATATAAATCAAATCTCTATTATTTTTGCTCAAAAACCAAACCCTGGTGATGTTTAATGTGTATATATATTTACTTTGTCGTTAATTGTTTTATTTTCGGAGTTTCCTCCAGACATACATATATACACACAACTGCCCCTTTATATATGTATAGATATAGATTACATTAAAACTTAAATATATATTTATGCCTGGCAGAGGGTGCATATTCTTGCTAGTGGATCTAAAATATATTTTATTCTGTTGCTGTTTCACTGATTGACTCTTTGAATCGTTCATGACCCAACTCTAAACTGTCAACTAACAATAAGAAAAATAAGTTCTTTATGAATAAACAAAGCGGAAAAAAAAAAGATTCTTTGATAACTTTTTGAATGAGGGTCACATGCTGTCTGCTTAATTAAAACCTACACATCATTTTAATCATGCAAGAAATGGGTATATAACACCCACCCCACCCCACTGACTTCCACCATTTTGGTAATTTGTAAAAGAAAGATACAATGAGGAATTTTCGATTCAACTACAGAAGATTATTATTTTGGTCATGACATAGCATAATAGTTGTTTTTTTTTTTTTTTTTTTTTTTTTTATTGTTGAGGATAGTCAGATTATATAAAAGAATTTGATTATTCTCTCCTTTCTCCCTACAAAAAAGTTTTCTTTTGCCTTATTAAAAGACCAGATGCGGCTACCCGGAGTTGCCTGGGTAGGGGGGTTGCAAAAACGTTAATCTCTTTGATCCATTATTACTAAATCACGAGTTGGATCCCCGCAGGATGCCCATTAAAATCCCTATGTAAAAAAAAAAGACTTTGCATTGATTTGGCCTGATGAGGCATTAAAAAAAAGTGCATAGATACTCTGAAAAAAAAAAAAAAAAAAATTAATGTTTCCTATTTTAAATATTAAATGCCAAAAAAAAAAAAAAAAAAGAAATTCTATGTTATTACTACTAGTACAAAATAAAAAAACGCCCCCCCCCCGGGCGATGTAAAAATAGACTTTTGAAAAATATTGTCTGAGGGGTGGGAGTAAAAAATTCAATGTCAACGAGTTTGGACCTTAAGTAAGTAAAATCATCAAATTCATTAAAGGATTGAAAAATAAAACAATTTGAAATGTAAACTTTAAATATATATTAAAATAAAACAAACTATATATAGATATATAATAACAGTCATGTATTAATTAAATCTTGTTTTAAAAAACAATGATGACTGTCTAATGTTGCATGTTCAAATTTTGAGTGTATTTCTTCTATGTTATGACGATTTTGGGTAATGTGATGTAAACAGTGACGTAATTTTTGTTACAGACAAAAACCGGAAGCGAATCTCCATTATTAATAGATTTATTTTTTTATTTTTTGATTATCTTCACAAATATAAAGCATACATACAAATTGCCCTTTTATATATGTACTAGAAGCAGCTACCCAGCATTGCCTGGGTAGAAGAAGGGGATAATAAAAAGTTAGTCCTGCAGATCCATTGATTATTTTGGTCTTCCATAATTTATTTATGTTTTAATCACGAATACCACAAATGACTTTCCTTTCTCTTACTATTCAAATTCTAATTTTTAAATATCTTCACAAATATAAATAAAATCCTCATTATTTTTGCTCAGAAAGCAAGCACTAGTGATAGTGAATGTGTATATATATTTACTTTGTTGTTAATTGTTTTATTTTTGTAGTTTCCCCCAGACATACATATATCCACACCAGCTGCCCTTTATATATGTATAGATATATAATTTTATATTATATTTTTGCTTGAAGGCAATTACAATGTATGTATCGCTTAAAATTCAATACATTTTTTTTCTATAGAAAATGTACTTGACAAGTGTAATCCCGGCAAATGATCGCTCGGTGTGTAGAACATCGTACAGGCTGTTTCGACTTTATTTGTCAAGTTCATTTTCTATAAAAAAAAGTATCAAATTTTATGTGATACATGCATTGTAATTGCCTTCAAGCAAAAATATAATATATACTTTATTCAACAATGCTTCTAAAAAACAAACATCCAAAAATCTTATTCACTTCGCCGAAGAGCATAGGGCCTGGTTTGTTGTTATTATTCACTCAACGTCCCCTTACCTATTATTGTAGAGGCGTGTGAGTATCATTGACAAGGTTAATTTTGCAGGGATTGTTCGCTGTGTACTGTGTCCGAGGCAATATGGTCTTTGACTATGCCTGCTGAGGTCCCGGTTTCGATTTCTGTCGGAGGGAAGTCGTTAGTATACATCGCTGATGAGACTTAATAAAGTCGAAACAGTCTGTACGATGTTCTACACACCGAGCGATCCTTTGCTGGGATTACACTTGTCAAGTTCATTTTTTATTTAAAAAAAGTGTTGAATTTTATGCGATGCATGCATTGTAATTGCCTTCAAGCAAAAATATAATATATACTTTATTCAACAATGCTTCTAAAAAACAAACATCCAAAAATCTTATTCACTTCGCCGAAGAGCATAGGACCTGGTTTGTTGTTATTATTCACTCAACGTCCCCTTACCTATTATGGTAGAAGCGTTTGAGTATCATTGACAAAGTTAATTTCGCAGGGATTGTTCGCTGGGTACTGTGGCCGAGGCAATATGGTCTTTGACTATGCCTGCTGAGGTCCTGGTTTCGATTTCTGTCAGAGGGAAGTCGTTAGTATACGTTGCTGATGAGACTTAATAAAGTCGAAACAGTCTGTACGATGTTCTACACACCGAGCGATCCTTTGCCGGGATTACACTTGTCAAGTTCATTTTTTATATAAAAAAAAGTGTTGAATTTTATGCGATGCATGCATTGTAATTGCCTTCAAACAAAAATATAATATATACTTTATTCAACAATGCTTCCAAAAAACAAACATCAAAAATATAATTTTATATATGAAAATGTTGATTTACCGGTGAAATTGGTCTCAATGGTTAGTTGATACAAGTTTTACGATGATAAGACAGTGATATAATTGTAATATATGTATAGATATATAGATAGAAGTAGTTAAATATTATTGTGAGGTCCAATTAGACAGAGGTTTTCAGCTAGTCTGTTGCTATGAATTCCAGTAGACATTTCCCAATTTTCATTGTAAAACAAATTATAAGGTCAGTGAATATATCATCATCATCATCATTAATAAGATAATAAATTTCCTAAGAGTAAGTAGCTGGGGGTTAAGTGACAACAAAAATGTACCAATTTTAATAATCCATAGTAGTTTTAATTCTTTGTTAAATTTGTAGTTATTTCAATTTTTTTTGTAAAGGTTATTAAGACAGTTTATTATTTTACTTCACTATATAAAAAATGTCTTTTTTATCTACCTGTTAATTATAACCTAATTCAAAAATGGCTAGACCTACATGCAGTATTATAATGAAAATGTTGAATAATTGGGTGTTAAACTTAAAAAAAACCCATAATCGCTGCTATCTGTATCTCTTATTCTCTAAATAATGGGTTAAAGCATAGAGATAAATACAATTTGAGTGCATAATCAGAAAGAACATACAGTTTTACATAAGAATACCAAATTGTATCAAAATTGCTCCGAAAATAAAGAAACGGTGAAGAAATCACTGAGTTTCTTTTTTTTTTTTTAATGGTCCATGATTTGACATATTTTTGAAACAAAATCATGTCCACATTTGTACCCCCAGTTTCAGAGCTTTAAATTCTCATAACTTTTGAACCACTGGGGATATTTACATAATTCAAACGGTTCTGAACTACATTTACACAGCTCTATATAACTAATGTGATTAAACAACAATAGCCTCAAATAAAAAAAATCAACTGGGAATGCTAAATTATCTGTATTTACTAATGGGGCCCTGGGGCATATTTTTAGTGTATTCGATTTTTGAAAATTCCAAAAATTTGTCACCTTTACAGCGTTAAATTGTGGAATTGCTGAATTGTGCCTCATGTTATCAAAATATTGCAAAACTTTTGACTCGCCCTATTAATTAAACTAAAAAGGGTAGTATCTGTTTCTTTTGAAATCTGGAAGGTTGGTATGATCTTTTTCTTTTTTCCTTTTCTTTTTTTTAATTGTTTGATTTATCTACATTAGAATACCTGAATATAACAATAATATATCCATTTTCTTTTTTAAATTTTTTAGTTGATCCTGGTCTTTTCAACAATTTATGTCCGATATTTCATGAGCAAATATGACAGTGAATGCAGCTCCACCCTGGCAGCCATTCTTGGTTTAAGCACTGCCCTTGTCACCTCAGCATTGGTGCCTGTTGATATCTTCCTTGTTTCTTATATGAAAGACAGTTCTGGAAACTTCCGAGTAAGTACACACTCATTTATTTTTCATCCCTAGAAAGTTGTACTAAGTGTTGTTTGTTTGTTGTTTTTTTTTTGTCGGTTTTGGGGGCAACACAATTTTTCCCTGTATTATTATCTGTATTAGATAGGAATTCTTGATATCATATAATTTTGTCGGCTAAAAAAAGCCATATCATAAACACATCGCTTGTGTATTTACTTCTCATACTGTTGTGTAGAAGAAGTCACTATAAGAGGAATAGAAACCTTCTTCTAAACAAAACAAAAAATCTAAGAAAGTCCGGTTGGTGTAGGGTTACGGTCCCCGCCTGTCAGCTTGACAGTCGGGTTTCGAATCACGCACAAGGCGGTCTTCCTATCTATAGCTCTGCTGATGAGGCCTAATAGGTCGAAATGTACATACAGAGATTGATTTGTTTAGCCTTACATTTAAATAGGTATGCCTGCCTAATTAATTAATTATTAATTAATTAACTTTTAAAATTAGGTACGACTTCAATTAAGCACATATTCTCCCAAAAATTGTTGGCTAAAAAAAGCCATATCATAAACACATCGCTTGTGTATTTACTTCTCATATAATTTTGTGTAAAACCTCTTAAGAAGCAACTACACAAAACTAAATGAGGTTAAGTAAACAAACAAATGTGTTTATTTTTATATGGCTTTAAGCCGACAATTTTTGGAGGATATGTGCTTAATTGAAGTCATACCTAATTTTGAAAATTAATTAGTTAATAATTAATGAATTTAGGCGGGCATATATGTTCAAATGTAAGGCTAAACAAATCGAGAAAATGTCAATCCCTGAATGTACATTTCGACCTATTAGGTCTCATCAGCAAGGTTATAGACATGGGAGACTGCTTCGTGTGTGACTCGAAACCTTGACTGTCAAGCTGACAGGCAAAATCTCTAACCGTTACACTAGCTTGCCATTCCCACATTCTTCGTTTGTTTTGAAACTATAAATTTATATTCCACTTTTTATTGACTTGCTACACGACAGTCGTTAAAGGACCCATTGAGGTTGATATGCTGTAAAACAAAACAAACAAATAAAAAACACTAGAATTGGAGATGAAAGAAAGGATTGAGTCTATGCAGACCATGGCATTGTTAAGATCGGCTAGAATACTCCTAAAGACCTGAGGAGGGTTGCTGTCACTCAGAGTTCAGTGAAAGACCACCAGTTAAAACTGGTGCGGGGGAAACTCACATAGAAAGTATAATTATTGTTATTATTAAGAGAAAGGGGTTGGATAATTCTATAGGGCGTCTTTTTGCGATTTACAGAGAGAACAAATAAATTTATAACTCCTATTATCCCTCCCTAATAAAAAAACACCCCAGAATATGAATGAGCCCTTTGAATTGCATATAATTGCATATCATGTTATGAGTCAACAGTATTTTCAACCAGTCGACCACATGACACAGTTTTTGATTGACTGAGTCTTTTCTTTTTCTTTTCTTTTTATCTCTGGTGTTTGCAAGCAGATTTGTTGATTTTTTTTTCATGATGGCTGATTTAAAAACAAAAAAAAAACACAGTATGTAATGTATATTAAATATTTTTTAATATTTTTGCTTGAAGGCAATTACAATGCGAATATCGCATAAATTCGATAATTATAGAAGATAACAATGACAAGTGAATTTCGCAAAGAATTACTCGGTGTGTAGAATATCGTACAGACTCGGTGTGTAGAATATCGTACAGATTGTTTCAACTTGTTGAAACAGTCTGTACGATATTCTACACACCGAGTAATTCTTTGCGAAATTCACTTTGTCATTGTTATCTTCTATAATTATCAAATTTATGCGATATTCGCATTGTAATTGCCTTCAAGCAAAAATAAAAAAAAATATCTAATATACATACTTTATTCA
This sequence comes from Doryteuthis pealeii, assembly GCA_023376005.1. NCBI lineage: Eukaryota > Metazoa > Mollusca > Cephalopoda > Myopsida > Loliginidae > Doryteuthis > Doryteuthis pealeii. The sequence continues at coordinate 58,284,487 of CM042149.1, read as the reverse complement.
GCAATGCTTCTAAAATAACAAACATCCAAATAAAAAAATCTTATAGTATGTAATGTTTTTTTGGTGCTGTTATAGTATGTGGCCTAGCTTTTTGATTCTGTTATTGTATGTGGCCTACCCAGTTTGAATGTGTCCTACCTGAGTTAGAGTATATTTATAGATATAAGTAGTAGGCAATTTATTGAAACTAATAATTTTTTGCATATATTCAATTTCAAGAAATGCAATTCAGTCATAAGCTGTATATAGTAATTAAGAATAATTAAAAAAGAATTCATCCATAATTTACATGAATCAGATATCTATTTAATTCTAAAATATTCTAAAATTCTGAAATAGGGTTAGTTAGGGGTTAGGGTTAGCAGTTATTATTATAACCTTATAATATGCTCTTTATGGTAGGTCACATATTATAAGAGAGACTTGATTTCGTAGGCCACATTCAAAAGGTAGGCCACATACTATAATGGTACCATTTTTTCTTTTAGAAAAAACAGCTTTTAATCCTTTTGCTTCTACTGATATGCCAGTGTCCCAGTCAGTTTTCATTTTAACCAAGCTTAAGCCTCATCCAGCAGGACAAATTAATTACGTGATCCCAGGGATTTAAAGGTTGGGTTTATTGCCCAGTGCCTGAGGTGCTCCAAAAAGGGAATGCCAAAGGAACACAAGCAATTTTTTCACTCGTCATCGCATAAGCTTTGGTTTGTGCATGGCTTCCCACTTTAAAAAAGACTTTGCGTCACATCCTAACCTGGTGGGGAGTTAAGTAAATACAACCCTTAAGACATTATATTCAAAGAATAAATTTGTATATCCAAAACTAAAAAAAAAACCCCCAAAAAACCCAAAAACAAACTTTGCAGTGAAATGGTTAAAGATGGAGGCTTATTTGTAAAAGGTTAAAATTATTGCCAAGCAATTTCAATTTAACTTGGTAGTAAAAAAGTTAAGGAAGAAACTTTATATAAACTCCGAGTGTACAAGTGGTATATTTCTGTTGAAATGTAAATCCAGATTATCTAGTGTTGCTTAATCACTGATTTCTTATTTGTCCCATTTCATTTCACCCAATCTTAAAAATGAAACATTCCAAATGATTTTGCATCGCTTAAATGCCCAAAATGTTTCATTTTTAAGATTGGGTGAAATAAAATGGAACAAATCAGAAATTTGTGATTAAGTGACACCAGATAATTTGGATTTACATTTTTGTATTGCATCTTGAACAATTTGGATGGTCTTATTTCTAACCAGAAGGTGTTGCAGGATGATAACAGATGGAAGATTTAGAAAAAGTGTATTGATTATTAACAAATATATTTTTTGTGTTTTTAATTTCAGGAATGGGCCAGTAATTCTTCTGTCAGAGGAATGGTTGAAGAGTCTGTATTAATTAGCTACTATGGTAAGTATGTATTGATCTATATTAAGTCATGTGTTCCCCTTTTTCTCATGCAACATTCTTTTCTATTCTTCTGGAAAAAGTTTACGCCAATTAAGTGAAGGGTATATTTCTTCTTTAATACCGCTCTCAATATTTTCCACATCATGGGCAGACAGGTTATGGGTCTATAATTGCTAGGGATATTTCCTTTTTGTGGGTCTTTCTGGATTAGGGTAGTTATTCCTTTTGTCATCCATTCAGGTACATATCTAAGTTGATTAGTTACTTTAAACTCTATAATTGTGTATAAATCAATTATATCAGATAAGGATACCTGAAATTATATAATTGGGTTCTAATTATTTGTATTAAATCAAATAACACATAAAAAGTTGAGGTAATTTATGAGGAAGTGCGTCCCGGTCTCCTGGCTCATAATTTGCTACCCGGTGACTATTAAAATAACGACCCCAGCTACAGTGTTACTTGAAAGAAAACAACCAACTTAGGGTGTTAAATGTATTTGGGGGGGGCTTCTCTTTTTTGTCGTAATTCTTATTTATTTATCGTAATTCTTGTTTAGATATGAAGATGGATATATAGTTTGGAATAGACTGAGATAGATAGATAGATAAACAAACAAAATAATATAGATAGATATGAACAAATGGAGATTGATAGATATTTTCGACAAGTAAATGTATTGGGGGGGGGGTCGCTTCTTTTTTGTCGTAATTCTTGTTTATTTAAACTAAAAACAAGACATTAATAAACAAACATGAATAAAAGAAATTACGATAAATAAACAAGAATTATGACAAATTTCTATAAATAAATAAGAATTACGACAAATTACGATAAATAAATAAGAATTACGACAAAAAAGAGAAGCCTACCCCCAAAATACATTTAACCCCTAAGTTGGTTGTTTTCTTTCAAGTAACACCGTAGCTGGGGTCATTATTTAAATAGTCACTGGGTAGCAATTTATGAGGCACGAGACCGGGACGCACTTCCTCATAAATTACCAAAGTTGATATGACGTTAAACGAATAAATCAGGATGGATTTCATTTTTTTTTTTTGTTTTCTAACCTGTAATAAGTTAAGAGTAAAATGTTTTACTTTATATTGTAACCTAATAAAAGTTACTAAATGAGAAATAACCAAACGGAGGTTGGAAATTTAAATGGAATCTGTATAACATTAACAAAATACAATAGTCACCAGCAGTATAAAGAAGGTAAACCACTACTAGTGGTATAAAACTACTCAGCCAGCATAATACTCCTGTATTTATGAGGATTGGGATATACCCATTAATGTTCATAGGTAGGGTATATAACACCCCGCGTTTTAGATTTACTCTGCACAGAGTCAATATCTTTTCTTTTTGGGATAATATCTCATCCTCGTTGCCAAAATGTTGTAACCTAACAAAGTTTACTAAATGAGAAATAACCAAACGGAGGTTGAAAATGAAATGGAATCTGTATAACATTAACAAAATACAATACTCACCATCAGTGTGAAAGAAGGTAAACCACTACTAGTGGTATAAGACTACTCAGTCAGCATAATACTCCTGTATTTATGAGGATTGGGACATACCCATTAATGTTCATGGGTAGGGTATATGAGGATTGGGACATGCCCATTAATCTTCATGGGTAGGGTATATGAGGATTGGGACATGCCCATTAATGTTCATGGGTAGGGTATATAACACTTTATCATACGTAGAACGTAGTTCTGTTTTGGCATTCACCCTGGGTTGGTGTTTATCATGGGTATTCTTTATTGAAGGACTCCTTTTCAGTGATGCTGATAGCTTTTTAATTTAGTTCATCCTGGGATGCATGTATTTGATGTGAATGAGTCCCCGATGAAATTTGATGGGTCCCAACTAAAGTTTCTTAATAAATTGTAGAGTTTTTATCTATGGACAACTAAAGCCATCTAACCCCTACATTAGACACCATACATGCGTTTCCAAGAAAATATTGAAATGTATTTACAGTTAGCTGGAAATGGTGAGGGAAGAAAAAACCCAAAACACTAGGACGGATGGATACGATTTTTCTGTGTCCTTTGAGATGTTTCTGCATCAGTGATGTAGGACACATACTTATCAGCATCTCTGGCTTTTCAAGCAATTAAGAGTGGGTCACCATATGCACAAATGAAGGCGATTCTGCCAAGATCAATGTGCTGGTGGTGCATGGCAGACCACTGGGGTTTGACCTGCTGTTAAGGATCAATGCAATAAAATCATTTGGAGGCATTGTTGTTGGGCCAACAGGATCAGTACAGATCGGCGACGTCAGAGTCACTAAGTGTACAGCCATGTTCTTCATCAATGAACCTAACTTCACTGCCACGTTCAATCATCAGAGTGTGGACTGCACAATAGGGTGTCGGAATATCCGGTGCCAGCAGAGATCCGGAAGAACTATGAGCAGGATCTCCGCATAAGAAAAAACTATGTCACTGCTTACGTCACTATACCCCAAATCATCATAACATAGAATAAACACACTCAAAATTTGAGCATGCAACATCAGACAATCCTCATTGTTTTTTAAAACAAGTTTTGATAGATACATCCCCAGTATCATATATTTATATATAGTTTGTTTTATTTTAATAGATATTCAAAGTTAATAGAACTTAGTTTCGATTTCAAATTGTTTTATTTTTTATTTACTCCTTTAATAAATTTGATTTCATGATTTATGGTTCAAACTCTCCGACATTTAATTTTTAACTCCCACCTCCTCAAGCAATATCTTTCAAAAAATTATTTTTACATCGCCCGGAGGGTGTTTTTTTTATTTGTACTAGTTATTATAATAGAGATTGTATGTTTGTGTGTCTGTAACTGAAACTATTCCACTACTCAAGTCACAATTTTCTTCAGTTATTTACGTTCCATTCTCAATCATTTTATATTTTTAACCTCAATTATCAATAAAATAGTTTTACATTATTAATGCTGTTAATTGTATTTATACATACAACAAAATAGCACTTTATAGTGTGAACGGGAAGGCTAATTTGCATATTGATATTAAAAATTTAATTTTAATAAATATGTGCCTTGTATTATTGATTTCTAATTTAGTTTTATCTTAATGAATACGAGCAAAAATCTTGGGGATAAATCTTAAAAGAAATCCATTTTCAAGAAGAAATAATTGTTATTTTATTTCTTACTTCTTAATTTCACTAAATAGTTAAATTAGGAAAATTTAGCAATGAAGGATGGGATTGATGGAAGAGTAAATTTCAGTTGTTCTATTTTTCGATTATACCCCCTCCCCCTCTGATTCAAATCTTTTTGCCTGCATTCTTATTTACTTTCATTAACCTTTCTAATTTGATATGATATTTTATTAACTCTTAACATCCTGTTGAGAATTTTCTAAGTCCAGAGTCTAATTTCTATAACTATTTATCAAAAATGGGTAAAAATGGCCGTTTCATTAAAAGTTACCTGTCATTTCCCTTAAATTAAAGACTTCTAAATATGTTTAACATTACATTTAAACAAAGGCTATCATTTGGGGTAGATTAAGAAAAGGAATGTGACTTCCGGACGGGTGGAAGGAGGTGGTATAGGACGTTAAGAGTTAAATTAAAACTTAAATACTTGCACTCGAATACTTTGCTAGTAACTATAAGGTAAGAAAAATTATATTGATATTTATTAAGGGGAGATAATTAAGGGGAGATAATACAAGCTTATAAGCCGAGCAAATTGATTTTTTTCTTTTGTCTATATTTCTGAGATGAGGCTTGTTATTACTTGCAAGAAAATGCACCCTCCGCCGGGCGTAAGTATTTAAGTTTTAATGTAATGAAATATATTAAATTAGACTAACAAAATTAAATAAGAACTCATATAAAAAGATGACTTATTTTAATTATATTTTAGTTGATTTCTATATAAAGTCTTTCAATGGATTGATTTTTATACGTTGGAGAATAAAATAATAATATTAGAGATCAATTACACCAAGTAATTATTAATCAAACCCGGTTTTCTTCAAACCAGTATGCAAATTAACCACACCATATATTATGTAAACCTTTATTTCTCTGTGATATATAAAACACATTGCAGGATTTTATACGCTCTAATAACATGGGCTGTTTTGAGGCAAATCTAACCCAGATTTTCATAGAGATATCGTTAATGAACAAGATTTATTTTATGTATTAATGATTTTGACTATAGATTAAATACTCATTGATAAACTTATGCAATTCCTGAGGGTATTGAGACATAAAGGATGATGTAGTTACAGACATTATACTGCTATACTTATCATGATTTGATTGCTATAGCCACAACATTTCAGCTGCTGTACTCTCCAGCCCTTTTCTTGATTTCTTTTTACTTTTCCTGATAAACAATGAAGTTTATCTGGAGTTGTGTGGCATAAAAGTATAATGTTGCAGAGTTGTTGAATTGATTCTGTTTAACTCAAACTGTCAGATAAAAAAGCAAAAAAAAACAAATTGAAAGAGTTTTATAATTTGCTTGAAGCATTGTGTTTATATTGGTTTGGTGGTTAGTTTTGAAGGCTATCCCAATGCAAGTGTAAAGAAAAATGAGGTATCTATAATGTTGTTCATCTACCTTTGATTTATTTTCTTAATATTTCGGTATAACAATCCCTTCATCAGAAGATTTCTGAAAGTTAAGTTCTGGAGTTGTTACCTTGTTGCTAGGATTTGTCCATTCTATTATATGCCTGCTAATATCTTCCTGTGAGACTACCTATTCTGCGCTCTGCACCTTCAATGCACAATGTCTAGACCCCAAACGTTGTAACACTCTGCGCTGGCCGTATTTGCATCAGACAGAAACAGGCTCACAAGGATAAAAATAAATAAAAACAAACAACTACAAGTGTTTGTAAACAAGACTCGGATGGAAGAAGGGTGTGTGTGAGACTTTGCTGTCTATCCAACTGGCTGCTACTTGCTATCCATACTGGCGACCTTAATACCTCAACAGCCCATTGATAAACTTAGTGCTCGAGTTTAGCTGTATTTATGTCAAATTTCCCTTCCCCAGCCATCTTCTCTGGACCACACAGATGGCCAGTACTTAAATAAAATTGCAGACTTCTAGTCGTCGTTAACCCTTAAAATTAAAGTAATTAAATATTTTTCTAGACACTATGTCTTCAATACGTCGACCATTAATTTTTTTCAAAAGAGATTTTCTCATAAAAATCCCTTTTGCTTTTAATACCTGGGTGCATAAAATATTATCATTTAGTGGCCTAACTTCATGGTGGTCGTACAAGTCTCTTAAACTTTTACGGCCTAATCTTTGGATTCGTAAAAAGGTCAACCACCCACCCCTTTTACTTATGCCTGGCTTTAACCTATTCTCTTTCTTATTTATTTATTTATTTATTCTGACAATGTTCGTCTTCAATCATAGTATCACATTCCTCCAAATTCTCTACATGCATATATGTGTGTGTGTGTGTTTATGTGTATTTGTGTGTCTGTCCAACAATGTCTTAGTATCATTCCAGATTTGGCCTATCAATTAAAAAAAAAAGAATTAAATTATAATCTCATAAATAGTTATTAGTAACTTTTGTTTAGTATTATATTGTTTGATTAAAATCCTTAACGATTTTTGTTTTGTTTCTTTTAAATTTCCAGTTATGTACGGCCTTATGACATTCTTCTTCTTCCTGTTCATGCCATTCATGTATTTCTTCTTTGAAGAAAAAGATGATGTTGAACCACCTTCTACTGCCTCGGTAAGTATTTACACATATACAAGGGTGAGTCAAAAAGTAACGCCATTTTGTTTAGGACAGGTATAATTACCAACACAGGAACATGTATCCTACATTAAAATGTAGCTGGTCCTCTGTGGATCACATCCCTACTTCTCCACATGGGTGAGTCAAAAAGTAATGCCATTTTGTTTAGGACAGGTATAATTACCAAAACAGGAACATGTCTCATACATTAAAATGAAGCTGGTCCTCTGTGGATCACATTCCTACTTCTCCACAGAGGTGAGTCAAAAAGGAATGCCATTTTGTTTAGGACAGGTATAATTACCAACACAGGAACATGTCTCATACATTAAAATGAAGCTGATCCTCTGTGGATCACATTCCTACTTCTCAATAGCAATGTTCCAACTTGGAATGAGAGCATATATCCCTGCCTCATAAAATTCTGTTGAGCCACTTCTTCACTACAGATTTCACTTCCTTGTGACTGCAATAATGTTTGCTTCTCAAACCCTCATTCATGAGGCTGAAGAGAGGCAAACATTATTCCAGTAACGAGGAAGTGAAATATGTAGTGCAGAAGTGGCTCAAAGAACAGTCAACAGAATTTTTACACGGCAGGGATACATGCTCTCGTTCGAAGATGGAATATTGCTATTGAGAGAAATGGTGACTGTGGAGAATTAGGGATGTGATCCACAGAGGACCAGTTTCATTTTTGATGTATGATACTTGTTCCTGTGTTTGTAATTATACCTGTCCTAAATAAAATTGCATTTTTTTGACTCCCCCTGTATATCAACTTCTTTTAACTTCCTTTAAAGAAAGAACCAAGTTATAGCTAATTCCTATCAACCAAATCTTTACAAAACAACTGAAATGTAAAGCAAAACCCCCTATGAATGTTTTTCATATTTCCATAAATCAGTAAGGACGTTATTGGCCCTTTTGACGTCTGAATAAAAAATGAAAAAAAACAAAAAAAAAACACAATATGAGTCTAGGTAAAAAATCATACATCAGTAAAATAGGTAGATATTCTAGCCAAATCAAACATTAGGTTTATAAGTTCCCAAAATTCACACTCAATTGGCCGAGTGGATAAGGCAATTAACACGACTCCTACCCCAGCTATGGTTAGCGGAATGAGAACAGGATACCCCGTGGAATAAATAAAGGGTTAGGTTCAAAGTTCCGTGATGGCTCCCGATTACGACAAGAAAGTACCCGAGTTCGAAAAGAAGGTTCCCGAGTCCGACAAGAAATACCTGAAGAAGGCTGGAGGGTATATCGGCCGAAACGTTGTACAAATAACAATGAAGATGGGGACAATAGTCCGAATAACACAAAAAAAAATGAAAACTCTTAAACAAATGCACTAAAATGTAAATATGAACGCAGTTCCCTAACTTTTTGCATAAAATTACCCTAGACGAGCTGATATGACGTTAAAATCAATCAATCAATTTGTCTCATCCTGATATTATTGTATCTATTTGTTGATTAGTAGTCAACTTGGCTTTGTTTAGTCTTAGTAATAAACAAAATAAACCGCTTTTAATTTAAGGGAGGTAATTCAAAGTTTGCTTGTTTTCGGTTTTCTCCCCTGAATAGAAAGTGATAATTTATTTTTAAGTAATTATTATTAAGTATAGTCAAAGGGAGGTAATATAACAAATTTTAAATTTTTTATCATTTTCAAACTATTACCAAAAATCAAGGAATTTTCTGATTTTAATGACATTTTCACCAAATTATTCATTAATGACAATTTTATAACGAATAGCTTGTTTTTTTATAAAAAACTTGAAAAAAAAATGTTTAGGGTCCAATCTATGCGTCAAAAAGATCTGTTTAAAAATGATTAGTGTTAGATTGGAAAACTTAATATAACAGTGCAAACAACTGATTATCATAAAATAAAAATAGATTCTTGAAATTATATAATCATGGGTAAATTATTAGTTTAAAATGGGAATTCTCAAAACCATATAACTGTGCAAAATAAATAAAATATGCAATTTTATATATATATATATATATATATGGATGGTATTTGTGGAAAAGGTGACTTACCGGTGAAACAGGTCACAATGGTTAGTTGATGTAAGATTCACAATGATAAGGCAGCGATATAACAAATATAAAGTGCTCAATACGTTGGTAGAGCAAATTTATTATGATAATGGTACATGGTAATAACCTACTCGAGTTTCACCATAAGGATCTTCAGGGTTAAATTGACTGGATTAATCAAGATATTGATTAATTACAGTTGATTGCGCATGTGTATTTTTTTGCAATCACTGCAATTGCATTAATCAACAGGTAAGTGACCTTTTCCACAAATACCATATATATATATATATATATATATATATATATCGCTGCCTTATCATTGTGAATCTTGCATCACTAACTATTGTGACCTGTTTCATTGGTAAGTAATGCCATTTTGTGTAGGACAAGTAAAATTACCAATACAGAAACATGTATCATAATGAAGCTGGTCCTCTGTGGTCCCTACTTCTCCACATATTCAACTATTTCAACTATTAATTATTTTTAAGATCCTATCTCCATTTTGCTGAGACTTAATTTTTTTTCTTTATTTGAATTTTCCAGAGATGCTGTAGCGCCTTGAAATATACCATTGTCTTTGTCTTCATTGCTTCTGTGCTGTTAATCCTCGGGTAAGATTTGTTTTCAAAAGAATTTATAAAAAAACTGATTATTTCCTATAAGTCTAACATAAACAAAGGGGAACCACTCTTGACTGATAAATTATTTATTTATTTTCCCATTAATCTAACCCTAAACCCAAACCCCATCTTTTTTCCTAGTAGATCAATAAATAAATAAATAAATAAATTTATCAGTCAAGAGTAGTTCCCCTTTGTTTATGTTAGACTTATAGGAAATAACTGAAAAACTCTTTTGTTTCATCAAGTCGTGCTGATTGCACACATTTCCTTGATTTTCTCTCTCTCTCTCTCTCACATGAGGGACAATAAAATCAAAATAACCTGAAGATATGTTTCAATCTACTCAAAATTAAACATAAACAGTGATGCTGATAGCTTTTTAATTAAGTGCATCTTCGGAGACATGGATTTTATTGAATGAGTCTCCAGGAAATTTGATGGGTCCTATCTAAAGTTTCTTAATAAATTACCGAGAGTTTTCATCTGTGAACAACTAAGCTGTTTCACCATATCAATTGGATTTGGGAGGGTCCGTTTCGGCAGAGCATAACCCATCTTGTAACCAAGGCTGTTCATAGCTTTGTCAATGCTAAGGAAAGAAAGAAAAGAAAAAAAAAAGAAAGTTTTAAATGCATTCGTCATCTCAACATATGTAAAATTAAAATAGGTATATTTGGGCAGCAACTTTCATTCAAACAAATTTGGTTAAATATAATAGAATCTTTATTGTTTTCAAGTTTTTTCTTTTTTCTTTCAAGTAATGAAAGACGGAAGTTGAATGAAGAGTAAGTTTCAGTTCTTTTTTTTTTTTTTCAATTATACCCCCCCCCCGTTTCAAAATCTTTTTATCTGCATTCTTATTTAATTTCATTAGCCTTTAATATAATATTTTATAACATTAAAACTGAAATACTTGCACCAAGAGGGTGCATATATTTGCTAGTAAAAATAATTCTTAAACAGATCTATTTGATCCATAGATGGGAACCTAACAGGTACTACCACCCCAAGTCAAAGTGGACCTGGGATAATGGCAATGAAGGGGTACTCCATACTCCTCAGATCTCTAAAACTGGAATGTCACCATCAGATGTAGTTAAGTGATATACCGATGACACCCCTTTGGCAGGGGTCTTACCAGTGGAAGGACTGGGTAATACATACTTTTTGTGGTCTCCTAATATTCATATCATCAAATATTTCATAGTCGGATCATCAGCAACTTAAATGTAACCCACAGATTTATCTGGTGAGAAGGTGGCTAGACACCCTGCAGAATTTTGAAAACAAGACCTGTAAAAGGCGAAGGAAGCTCTTTGCTCAAGATCCAACCGCTCCTCATCACGGCAGGGCCATGTAAACTTGGTAGTGTCAGAGCTATACCATTGGGAACTTAAGTTCCTGGTAGGATCACCAAAGGCAGACAGGTCTGGCAGCCACTGGTATTAGGGCCATAACCCAACCAAAGGGGCTCTGGTGAAAATCCAAATGGTATCTCCATCATCATCAGGAATTAATAGCTTCACATACTTGTTACAGCGTCTGTGGAAAATCTGCAGCAAACAAGAGCACCTCTTCCCCTGACCGAGATATGCATGCAGGGTTTGGACCGCTTATAAATTTCCAGTTATTTCATATAACTCCAATCTAAAAAAGGGGAACCACTCTGAATTAATTTTATAAAATTCATTTATTTATTGATCTACTAGGAAAAAAGAAGACAGGGTTAGGGTTAGGGTTAGGTTTAGCGTTAGTTTAATGGGAAAATAATGGGTAGATTAATTAGCAGATAAAATTCATTCAGAGTGGTTCCCCTTTTTTGGGTGGAGTATAGGAAATAACCAAATTTCCTATTCCTTTGTTACTTTTTATTTTCATGATTCACTCAATTGATGAGTTGTGCCGACGCAACCGACTGAGGGTGAATGCTGTAACAGAACAATACAGAAGTCTGAATAATTTTTGCATAAAATCCCAAGCAATAGCTACGACCCCCTTTACTCAATATAACCACAGTTTTTGTTTTTTTTTGGGGGGGGGTAAAAAGATAAATTAAGAAACGTACTTTGTGAGCAAAAGAGAGAAAAAGATGAGTGCAGCAATCAAGAGGAAAAAGCATCCAATAAAGATTTCAAATGGCCGGAATACAAGAAGACATTTGCGGAAACAACTGTTCTTTCCTCGCCGTAAGATGCCGTTCCTGGCGCTCCACAAAACGACAGTTCTCCTCAAGGTCTGCTATTCTGTTCGGTCCCGTGATGACATGGTTTTACGGCCAGTATACTGAAAAAGAAATAAAGTAGCCATTTTGAATATATAGAACACAATGATTTTTCGAAAACTTTGCCAATAAAAAAAAAATAAAAAAAAAAAGAAAATATCTATGAATTGATTTGTAGTTATAGATTATCTGTTGAGTAACATGGTAAGTAAACATACTTTTTTTTTTTTTTTTGAAGCTCATAATGAGTGTCTTACACAATGAAACCAACAAATATTTTAAAGTGTTGAATATATAATTTTGTCGCCATTTTAGGCGTTTAGGTCTAGAACTGGAAAAAAAACAAGTGTAGTTTGGCACAACAATAGTGTCAAAGGAGTTGCTGGATAGTGCTGAAGTTCAGCAAACACACCAACAGCTCCAGATTTGATTTTCAGGGTTAACTCCCTTTGCTTTTCCTTGAAATGAGGTATAACTGCTAAGCAGCAGGGGTCTTATAACTGTAGCGAGATGTAATTGTCCTGAGTTTTGCGAGGACTACTATTAGAAAAGGAGGAAGAAGAAATAAGAGTGAGTAAAGGCTTAAAAAAAAAGTGATGAACATAAAACAGGTTGTCGTGAGTTTTAACCAGGGCGTGACCCCCCGAATGGAGAATTGAAAGCCAACTGGAAGTTTCAGGTGTTGACCGGAACCGGAAGTCACGTGGTGACATGGAACGACGAAGAAAAATACCGGCCTCTTTTTGCTTTCCGAGGCCTAGGGGAACGGACGGGCCTCTGGTCCCTAGTGTGGGATACAGTAATTTAACAGTGTTTCTCTCTCTTTCTCTCTGCTTTCCTCCTCTCCGAACAGAGCCCACGAGACGAGCCTGGAAATAAAAGCTAAGCAGCTTGTGATGATATATTTCTCGTACTTTTTTATCGACAAGATGACCGCCACATGCCGAACACCCTTTTAGTGTTGTGAATTTGGAGGCACGTTGACAAGACCCGCTATAACAACTCTATATCGATATTAGAACGTTACGTATATCTGTTTTGGTACCGTGAATATACCGCCACGTTACAATAACATACTTTTGCTTGTCTAGATGGATTACCATCCAAAGCTAACAAACCCCATCTACTCCATTTGGGGATTTATGGGAACAGTAAGTTACCCAAATTCTACTACTCTCAGAGTAGATGGTCCTTGGTTCTCCTGAACTCATCCACCCTTTGACAGCTCTTGTTTTTTAGTGATGGAGTCGGGTCATTACCATGTAAACTAGTACTACCTGTTCCATGGTCAGGTTGTCGGTGACTAAATTGGTACCCTTATCAGGTATGTCTAGGCTGACTGGTGAAGGTGAGTGTGTGGATACCCAGCATCATCACTAAAAACCAAGGCACTGTAGTACCTCCTTTTCTTCGGATATATGATGAAAATAACTTGTATTGATTTATATTTTAAAATCTTATTATAATGGAGATTGTGTGTTTATCTGTCTGTAATTGAAACTACATTACTACTCAAGTCACAATTCCCTAGTTATTTACATTACATTCTCCATGATTTTATTTTTATTAAAACCCAATTATTAATAAAATTGTTTTACATTATTAATACTGTTGACCATATGTACATACTAATAACATGCAATTGTATTTATATATACAACAAAAATAGCAGTTTACTGTGTGAACAGGAAGGCTAATTTGCATATTGATATTAACAATTTCATTTTAATAAATATATGCTTTGTGTTATTGATTTCTAATTGTTTGGTTTTATCTTAATGAATATGAGCAAAAATCTCAGAGATAAATCTTAAAAGAAATTCATAAACAATAAGAAATGACTGTATTTTTATTCTTTACTTCCTATTTTAACTAAATAGTTAAATTAGGAAACTTTTGCAATGAAAGACAGGAATGATGGAAGAGTAAGTTTCAGTTGTTCTATTTTTCATTATTACCCTCCTCTGTTTCAAATCTTTTTATCTGCATTCTTATTTAGTTTCATTAGTCTTCCTAATTTAATATAATATTTTATTAATATTTTTATTAAAACTTAAATACTTGCACCCAGAGGATTTGCTTGCATATTTAATACTATTATCAATAATCCTTAAACTTAATGTCAATTGCTGTATGTGGAAATGTCTACTCCATATTTCCAGTGTCATGAGCTGCCACTGCTAAAATCCTTAATCCTAAAATATTAATGTCTATTTATTTAACCTTGAACACCTTTTCAATCTCCATGTTTCTAATACACATGGGCATATCTACAAAGTCAGAAAACAGCATAGCTCACATGACTTTCGGAAACATTTTTTTTCACACTCAGAGTTGCTGAGGCATGGAATAAACTGCCTGCATCCTTTGTAGGCTGCTGAAGCACCGCATCTTTCAAAGCCTCCATACTTCCTATATTTCATCAACACTATACCTGATACCTCCCTCAACACACATATGCACACACATACATTTATATTATTACTGTATGCTATTCATGTTCCTGACATTAGTACATTATTCTATGTACTATACATGAGACTTTGATGAGTTGTGGTGCACCTGAGCACTGTATGCAATAAATTTCATTATTATTTAAGTTCCCATAAAAAAATTTTAAAAAATGGAATTATCTATGTATGAATCAGTACTTCTGCTAAGGATCAGAGTGTAGTACCTGTGCAGTATTGGAACTACAAAATGTTTGAAGAACTTACTCGGTCTTTAATTGCCTGGATTCTTTCAGTCGCATTGATTCTTATTTGGGCGGCAGTATTTATATCTTGAGAGATGCTTCTGTAACCTTGGATGAGTCGTATCGGCATCACAGACATACCATATGACTTGGAGAGAAAAGAAAAAACAAAAGAGATATAATAATAGAAATATTACAAGATTCAATAAGGAACAAGATAAGAAGAGAGAAATTACCTTTTACACAGTTTTCCAACTTTTTGCATTGATGATCTATTTTTTAAAACAACATTTTTTTTTTTTGTATTTTTTGAGATGAGGCTTGATGTGTATAATTTTTTATTTTTCAGACAGTTGTCCTCATTTTTATTGTGGTACATATAAATGCGTTCCGGCTGCTGTGTCCTCCAGCCTTCCTTGGGTGCTCCTTGTGAATCTCAGTATAGTAATGATCCAACCTGAGAAATCATTCTTTAATAGTTTGACTGTTGATCAAACTGGGGCATCAAAGTACTTTTGAGACATTCATTTTTCTTTTCAGAATGTCTGGATCAATGCAAGTCTTTTTGACATGGGATTTTAATGGGCATCCTGCGAGGATCCAACTCGTGATTCAACAATAATGGATCTGCAAGACTATCTTTTTATCCCCCTCCCAGGAGACACAAGGTAGCCGCTTCTAGTTCTATAATAAAATGGCTTAATATATCTCAAAGACTATTCTCAGAATATTTTTAAAAAATGGACCACATGACCTTTAGGCACCCGTTTTCGATTTTGTTAACAGACGATTTTTAGAGGTTTTTTTTTAATTATAAAACTAATGCCCAACCCTAACAAACAACCGGATATTGACAGTGTAAATGAAAAACATGTCCTTCTGAATTGAGATAAAAAAAGGGCAGGGCTGGGTTATTAGCCAGCGCCTGAGGCGCCCCTCTTGTGGGTGAATGCCGAAGGGATCGACGCAATTTTTGTTCTTTCCCACCCATCAGCTTGTGGGTGGGCCCACTTTAAAATGAGGCCTTGTGCCCAGTCCATACAAGTGGGTATGCAACAAATATACAAGGTAAGAGTTAGACGGCTTTAGTTGCTTCTCCATATCATAAATAAAAAAACTACAATTTATTAGAGACTTTAGTTGGGACCCATAAATGTTCCGGGTCTCAAAGCAAATATGTGCTTCCCAGGACATACTAAATCAAAAAGCAATCAGCATCACTGAAATGGTAACACAATCTAAAACAGAGATAATAAAAGAATTTAAAAAAAGGGAGGGAACATTTGATGATATGAAAAATAGTCCACTTACTGTGTAAGTTAGTATTGCAAGCATTCCAATTAGACTAAGTGTACTAATCAGGAATGAGAGTGCATCTTCACCACCTGAAAAGAAAAAAAAAAAGAAAGATTATTAACCAAAATGTTACTAGCGCCCAGTCACCAGACAAACAAAAAAAGACAGAGTAACTAAATACACTCCTGTAGCAACTGAGAGGACATGATCAAGTGTTTAGTATATATGGATAAAAATATATACACACTAAAACCACCAGCCAATCAAAATGCTGGAAATAGACTTGACCATTCCACAAAATGAAAATAGCCCAAGCTGTTATTTAAACCACTTACCAAGTCTGGATTCTCAGAAGCAGATTCACCTTGCAACACAGATGAATACTGATCAGTATATAAATATCTCACATATACTGTAAATGAAATATTAAACAATTTTGAATTTTAAGTAATTTTAAAAATCTACTAGATGTCTGATTGTATTGGTTTGGTTTTGGTTTGCTTTGTTTTACGGCATATCAACCTCAGTGGGTCATTTAATGCCAATAAAGTTTTGAAATAAATCAATTCTTAATGGATAATACAATTTTTTTTATAATACATTTTTCTATTTAATCCATAGATGGACCCTAACAGGTACTACCACTCTGGGTCAGAGTGGACCAGGGAGCAATGGTGATGAAGGGGTGCTCCACATTCCCCAAACCTCCAAAACTGGAACCTCACCATCAGATAGAGTTTAACGTCATTCCCAGGACATGTAGACCCGCAGCCACTGCCTTCTAGCACCCATATGATAAAAAGGGGTTGTGGCTTGCCATAGGGCAATAGGGTTGGGAAAATCATATAGGTGCTAGGGCTTGACGTCACCAGCCGATTGATCGGAGAGGGCCTCTCTGACCGCCCGTCTAGCCCAGATAGCGCCAAAGTGGAGTATGGCATGTCATGAACTGCTCATCCACCTGGGCTCTATCCTTGAGCATCACGGTCACCACCCACGGCCAATGGGTGGCCCCATTGGGGGAGTCTTACCCCTCTGCAGAGGTACAGTCGGTGCATTCTAACGCCCCAGCCGACAGGGCAGGGTTACGTGTTCAGTATATATGGATAAAAATATATACACTCCAAAACCACCAGCCAATCAAAATGCTGGAAATAGACTTGACCATTCCACAAAGTGGAATAGCCCAAGCTGCTATTTAAACCACTTACCAAGTCTGTATTTTCAGAAGCAGATTCAACTTGCAACACAGATGAATACTGATCAGTATATAAATATCTCACATATACTGTAAATGAAATATTTAAACAATTTTGAATTTTAAGTATTTTTTTAAAAATCCACTAGATGTCTGATTGTATTGTATTGCATTTGTTTTTTCTCTCTCTCTGAAAGATTTATTAAAATTCTATGTTTCATTTAAAATAAAGAGAATAGGAAGAATATTCTTACGGTTATTCCCAAACTTTTGAAGAGGTCATCAATTTTCTGCCAATCTGTCTCATTGGCAGGGATAGAATCACGTTCAGGTAGAAATGCACTAGAGAAAATAAAGAAAAACAAAAAATTTTATAAATATATATGTATATATAACACACACACACACACACACATTTTGCGTCACTGACACATAAAAATCTAAAAGGACACAGTAAAATTGTACGCATGCGTCCCAGTGTTTTTTTCTTCCCCCAACCTTTCCAACTAACTGTAAATACATTTCAATATTTTCTTGGAAAACGAATTACACTGTATGGGGGTACAAGGTAGGG
>CM042149.1:58237823-58266625 GCA_023376005.1 Doryteuthis pealeii | reverse complement strand
AAGGCTCTGCAGCCAGTGCTTATTGGCCGAGCTTGGGCAATATAAAAAGATGAAAACAGCATAGGTGAAGGCGGGGAGCGAAAAAAAAAAACCCCCCCCCCCCTGTTGTCACTGGCAGTGCGCCCTCCAGACCCTCGATCAATTCTTCCCCAGCATGGGCACCGATTCACATGCTATGAAGTGTAATGAGGGACTTGCATGAAGAGGCGCGAGGACAATAATGTGCAACAAGACGTGGTCATCTTGGCCCAGAATTGTCTGGGAAAACAGAGGTGGAAATGTTCAGCACCAGTCTACTCCCTGAACAGCAAGTAAACTCAGCACTACCTATCAACTGTGTGGTGATGGCATACCATGCTCGGCCTCTCCTTGGACTCACGATCATTTGGAGCCACAAGTTATGTCGTCCTTGGTCGAGCGCAAGGCATACATTGGCAGGAGCTACACAGCTTGCTGTGGAAGCGAAAGCACCGTCAGAATTGCATGGAAACTGGTAACACTGCCACAATCAATGCGTTTGGGTTTTATGCGAGGGGGCCCCAGGAGTTTTGACCTGTGCTTGGCATCAACACCATAAGGCGCTCAGTGGTTTCGCATAACACAGCATTAAACCGTAGCCTGTCTGTTGTAGTGAGTCGAATTCAGCGAAACCGACTTGCTAACTAGAGTTCCAGAGGTGCGTTCAATAATGTGAAGGACATCGAACCTATTCAGCCAGTGTGTGCTTTTGCCATAGGAAACCCGAGGCCCCTGCTCAGTTAACCGAGTTCCTTGACCACTATATTTGCATGTAGGATCAATCCGTTTGTATCGAAGGCAGCAGTGAGACGGGTCGTTCAGAGTTGTGAAGATTAAATAGAAAAATGTATTTATAAAAAAATTGTATTATCCATTAAGAATTGATTTATTTCAAAACTTTATTGGCATTAAATGACCCACTGAGGTTGATATGCCGTAAAACAAAGCAAACCAAAACCAAACCAATACAATCAGACATCTAGTAGATTTTTAAAAAATACTTAAAATTCAAAATTGTTTAAATATTTCATTTACAGTATATGTGAGATATTTATATACTGATCAGTATTCATCTGTGTTGCAAGGTGAATCTGCTTCTGAGAATCCAGACTTGGTAAGTGGTTTAAATAACAGCTTGGGCTATTTCATTTTGTGGAATGGTCAAGTCTATTTCCAGCATTTTGATTGGCTGGTGGTTTTAGTGTGTATATATTTTTATCCATATATACTAAACACTTGATCATGTCCTCTCAGTTGCTACAGGAGTGTATTTAGTTACTCTGTCTTTTTTTGTTTGTCTGGTGACTGGGCGCTAGTAACATTTTGGTTAATAATCTTTCTTTTTTTTTTTCTTTTTCAGGTGGTGAAGATGCACTCTCATTCCTGATTAGTACACTTAGTCTAATTGGAATGCTTGCAATACTAACTTACACAGTAAGTGGACTATTTTTTCATATCATCAAAATGTTCCCTCCCTTTTTTTAAATTCTTTTATTATCTCTGTTTTAGATTAGTGTTACCATTTCAGTGATGCTGATTGCTTTTTGATTTAGTATGTCCTGGGAAGCACATATTTGCTTTGAGACCCCGGGAACATTTATGGGTCCCAACTAAAGTCTCTTAATAAATTGTAGTTTTTTTATTTATGATATGGAGAAGCAACTAAAGCCGTCTAACTCTTACCTTGTATATTTGTTGCATACCCCACTTGTATGGACTGGGCACAAGGCCTCATTTTAAAGTGGGCCCACCCACAAGCTGATGGGTGGGAAAGAACAAAAATTGCGTCGATCCCTTCGGCATTCACCCACAAGAGGGGCGCCTCAGGCGCTGGCTAATAAACCCAGCCCTGCCCTTTTTTTATCTCAATTCAGAAGGACATGTTTTTCATTTACACTGTCAATATCCGGTTGTTTGTTAGGGTTGGGCATTAGTTTTATAATTAAAAAAAAACCTCTAAAAATCGTCTGTTAACAAAATCGAAAACGGGTGCCTAAAGGTCATGTGGTCCAATTTTTTAAAAATATTCTGAGAATAGTCTTTGAGATATATTAAGCCATTTTATTATAGAACTAGAAGCGGCTACCTTGTGTCTCCTGGGAGGGGGATAAAAAGATAGTCTTGCAGATCCATTATTGTTGAATCACGAGTTGGATCCTCGCAGGATGCCCCATTAAAATCCCCATGTACAAAAAGACCTTGCATTGATCCAGACATTCTGAAAAGAAAAATGAATGTCTCAAAAGTACTTTGATGCCCCAGTTTGATCAACAGTCAAACTATTAAAGAATGATTTCTCAGGTTGGATCATTACTATACTGAGATTCACAAGGAGCACCCAAGGAAGGCTGGAGGACACAGCAGCCGGAACGCATTTATATGTACCACAATAAAAATGAGGACAACTGTCTGAAAAATAAAAAATTATACACATCAAGCCTCATCTCAAAAATACAAAAAAAAAAAATGTTTTTAAAAAATAGATCATCAATGCAAAAAGTTGGAAAACTGTGTAAAAGGTAATTTCTACCTTTCTTATCTTGTTCCTTATTGAATCTTGTAATATTTCTATTATTATATCTCTTTTGTTTTTCTTTTCTCTCCAAGTCATATGGTATGTCTGTGATGCCGATACGACTCATCCAAGGTTACAGAAGCATCTCTCAAGATATAAATACTGCCGCCCAAATAAGAATCAATGCGACTGAAAGAATCCAGGCAATTAAAGACCGAGTAAGTTCTTCAAACATTTTGGTAGTTCCAATACTGCACAGGTACTACACTCTGATCCTTAGCAGAAGTACTGATTCATACATAGATAATTCCATTTTTAAAATTTTTTTATGGGAACTTAAATAATAATGAAATTTATTGCATACAGTGCTCAGGTGCACCACAACTCATCAAAGTCTCATGTATAGTACATAGAATAATGTACTAATGTCAGGAACATGAATAGCATACAGTAATAATATAAATGTATGTGTGTGCATATGTGTGTTGAGGGAGGTATCAGGTATAGTGTTGATGAAATATAGGAAGTATGGAGGCTTTGAAAGATGCGGTGCTTCAGCAGCCTACAAAGGATGCAGGCAGTTTATTCCATGCCTCAGCAACTCTGAGTGTGAAAAAAAATGTTTCCGAAAGTCATGTGAGCTATGCTGTTTTCTGACTTTGTAGATATGCCCATGTGTATTAGAAACATGGAGATTGAAAAGGTGTTCAAGGTTAAATAAATAGACATTAATATTTTAGGATTAGGATTTTAGCAGTGGCAGCTCATGACACTGGAAATATGGAGTAGACATTTCCACATACAGCAATTGACATTAAGTTTAAGGATTATTGATAATAGTATTAAATATGCAAGCAAATCCTCTGGGTGCAAGTATTTAAGTTTTAATAAAAATATTAATAAAATATTATATTAAATTAGGAAGACTAATGAAACTAAATAAGAATGCAGATAAAAAGATTTGAAACAGAGGAGGGTATAATTGAAAAATAGAACAACTGAAACTTACTCTTCCATCATTCCTGTCTTTCATTGCAAAAGTTTCCTAATTTAACTATTTAGTTAAAATAGGAAGTAAAGAATAAAAATACAGTCATTTCTTATTGTTTATGAATTTCTTTTAAGATTTATCTCTGAGATTTTTGCTCATATTCATTAAGATAAAACCAAACAATTAGAAATCAATAACACAAAGCATATATTTATTAAAATGAAATTGTTAATATCAATATGCAAATTAGCCTTCCTGTTCACACAGTAAACTGCTATTTTGTTGTATATATAAATACAATTGCATGTTATTAGTATGTACATATGGTCAACAGTATTAATAATGTAAAACAATTTTATTAATAATTGGGGTTTTAATAAAAATAAAATCATGGAGAATGTAATGTAAATAACTAAGGGAATTGTGACTTGAGTAGTAATGTAGTTTCAATTACAGACAGATAAACACACAATCTCCATTATAATAAGATTTTAAAAATATAAATCAATACAAGTTATTTTCATCATATATCCGAAGAAAAGGAGGTACTACAGTGCCTGTAGATGCTTGTTTTTAGTGATGCTGGGTATCCACACACTCACCTCACCAGTCAAGCCTAGACATACCTGATAAGGGTACCAATTTAGTCACCGACAACCTGACCATGGAACAGGTAGTACTAGTTTACATGGTAATGACCCGACTCCATCACTAAAAAACAAGAGCTGTCAAAGGGTGGATGAGTTCCAGGAGAACCAAGGACCATCTACTCTGAGAGTAGTAGAATTGGGTAACTTACTGTTCCCATAAATCCCCAAATGGAGTAGATGGGGTTTGTTAGCTTTGGATGGTAATCCATCTAGACAAGCAAAAGTATGTTATTGTAACGTGGCGGTATATTCACGGTACCAAAACAGATATACGTAACGTTCTAATATCGATATAAGTTGTATAGCGGGTCTTGTCAACGTGCCTCCAAATTCACAACACTAAAAGGGTGTTCGGCATGTGGCGGTCATCTTGTCGATAAAAAAGTACGAGAAATATATCATCACAAGCTGCTTAGCTTTTATTTCCAGGCTCGTCTCGTGGGCTCTGTTCGGAGAGGAGGAAAGCAGAGAGAAAGAGAGAGAAAACACTGTTAAATTACTGTATCCCACACTAGGGACCAGAGGCCCGTCCGTTCCCCTAGGCCTCGGAAAGCAAAAAGAGGCCGGTATTTTTCTTCGTCGTTCCATGTCACCACGTGACTTCCGGTTCCGGTCAACACCTGAAACTTCCAGTTGGCTTTCAATTCTCCATTCGGGGGGTCACGCCCTGGTTAAACTCACGACAACCTGTTTTATGTTCATCACTTTTTTTTTAAGCCTTTACTCACTCTTATTTCTTCTTCCTCCTTTTCTAATAGTAGTCCTCGCAAAACTCAGGACAATTACCATCTCGCTACAGTTATAAGACCCCTGCTGCTTAGCAGTTATACCTCATTTCAAGGAAAAGCAAAGGGAGTTA
This sequence comes from Doryteuthis pealeii, assembly GCA_023376005.1. NCBI lineage: Eukaryota > Metazoa > Mollusca > Cephalopoda > Myopsida > Loliginidae > Doryteuthis > Doryteuthis pealeii. The sequence continues at coordinate 58,261,592 of CM042149.1, read as the reverse complement.
ACCCTGAAAATCAAATCTGGAGCTGTTGGTGTGTTGCTGAACTTCAGCACTATCCAGCAACTCCTTTGACACTATTGTTGCCAAACTACATTGTTTTTTTTCCAGTTCTAGACCTAAACGCCTAAAATGGCGACAAAATTATATATTCAACACTTTAAAATATTTGTTGGTTTCATTGTGTAAGACACTCATTATGAGCTTCAAAAAAAAAAAAAAAGTATGTTTACTTACCATGTTACTCAACAGATAATCTATAACTACAAAATTCAATTCATAGATATTTTCTTTTTTTTATTTTTTTTTTTTATTGGCAAAGTTTTCGAAAAATCAATTGTGTTCTATATATTCAAAATGGCTACTTTATTTCTTTTTCAGTATACTGGCCGTAAAACCATGTCATCACGGGACCGAACCAGAATAGCAGACCTTGAGGAGAACTGTCGTTTTGTGGAGCGCCAGGAACGGCATCTTACCGAGGAGAAGAACAGTTGTTTCCGCAAATGTCTTCTTGTATTCCGGCCATTTGAAATCTTTATTGGATGCTTTTTCCTCTTGATTGCTGCACTCATCTTTTTCTCTCTTTTGCTCACAAAGTACGTTTCTTAATTTATCTTTTTACCCCCCCACAAAAAAAAAACAAAAACTGTGGTTATATTGAGTAAAGGGGGTCGTAGCTATTGCTTGGGATTTTAAATGCAAAAATTATTCAGACTTTCTGTATTGTTCTGTTACAGCATTCACCCTCAGTCGGTTGCGTCGGCACCAACCAATGAATTCACTTGTGGTGAATTGATAGAAGTAACAAAGGAATAGGAAATTTGGTTATTTCCTATAACTCCAACCCAAAAAAGGGGAACCACTCTGAATGAATTTTATCTGCTAATTAATCTACCCATTATTTTCCCATTAAACTAACGCTAAACCCTAACCCTAACCCTAACCCTGTCTTCTTTTTTCCTAGTAGATCAATAAATAAATGAATAATTTATAAAATTAATTCAGAGTGGTTCCCCCTTTTTTAGATTGGAGTTATATGAAATAACTGGAAATTTATAAGCGGTCCCCAAACCCTGCATGCATATCTCGGTCAGGGGAAGAGGATGCTCTTGTTTGCTGCAGATTTTCCACAGACGCTGTAACAAGTATGTCAAAAGCTATTAATTCCTGATGATGATGGAGATACCATTTGGATTTTCACCAGAGCCCCTTTGGTTGGGTTATGGCCCTAATACCAGTGGCTGCCAGACCTGTCTGCCTTTGGTGATCCTACCAGGAACTTAAGTTCCCAATGGTATAGCTCTGACACTACCAAGTTTACATGGCCCTGCCGTGATGAGGAGCGGTTGGATCTTGAGCAAAGAGCTTCCTTCGCCCTTTTACAGGTCTTGTTTTTCAAAATTCTGCAGGGTGTCTAGCCACCTTTCTCACCAGATAAAATCTGTGGGGTTACATTTAAGTTGCTGATGATCCGACTATGAAATATTTGATGATATGAATATTAGGAGACCACAAAAAGTATGTATTAACCCAGTCCTTCCACTGGTAAGACCCCTGCCAAAGGGGTGTCATCGGTATATCACTTAACTACATCTGATGGTGACATTCCAGTTTTAGAGATCTGAGGAGTATGGAGTACCCCTTCATTGCCATTACTCCCAGGTCCACTTTGACTTGGGGTGGTAGTACCTGTTAGGTTCCCATCTATGGATCAAATAGATCTGTTTAAGAATTATTTTTACTAGCAAATATATGCACCCTCTTGGTGCAAGTATTTCAGTTTTAATGTTATAAAATATTATATTAAAGGCTAATGAAATTAAATAAGAATGCAGATAAAAAGATTTGAAACGGGGGGGGGTATAATTGAAAAAAAAAAAAGAACTGAAACTTACTCTTCCATCAACTTCCGTCTTTCATTACTTGAAAGAAAAAAGAAAAAACTTGAAAACAATAAAGATTCTATTATATTTAACCAAATTTGTTTGAATGAAAAGTTGCTGCCCAAATATACCTATTTTAATTTTACATATGTTGAGATGACGAATGCATTTTAAAACTTTCTTTTTTTTTTCTTTTCTTTCTTTCCTTAGCATTGACAAAGCTATGAACAGCCTTGGTTACAAGATGGGTTATGCTCTGCCGAAACGGACCCTCCCAAATCCAATTGATATGATTTTGGTGTTCAGCCAACAGGTAAAAAAGACGCTTGTTCACTTAAAACATGATTACAATATTTACTTGTGTTGTTATGTAAGGGATGGTTTAGCTCAGTCAGTAGAAGCGGGTGGGGGGGGGAGGCTGACCAGGGGTATGGGTAGTTTTATGAAAGTCCAGACGGGTAACTAACTGGTGGGTGGTCCCGTGCGTTGAATGCCGGGGTTAATTGGCCGATGTGTTTCTGAACGTCAGGTGTTAAGTACTATTAAAGAGATGTTTTTAGTGAGACGGGGGGTGGAGGCAGTCGCCTTTTCATCCATCTTGAAAGATACCGCACCCCCACCCCCCACTGGCCTCGACTTCACCCCCATCAACATCCGGAACAACTTGATATCATCTGCGATAATAGATTTACCAGCGGTATGTCGTCGTTTTAACTCTTTCCTAGACAAGAATCAAAAGGTCCCTGGTTCGATACCGGTCCCCGCAAACTCAGCGCATGAGTAGCACAGTTTGGATAATTTGATCTGTGGGGTAAAGTGGGAAACTGACGGTAGGTGTGGTGCTCCACCTCAGCAAAAACAATCTCCTTGGTCTAGTGCTAGTGAAAAGGGGATTGACTCCATCACTGTCCGGCTCATACCAACAATAGGTCACTCCACCAACTTTACTTACTTACTTGTGTTGTTGCATACCATACTCACCTTGTATTTCATCTTACGCACTGTGCAGTATAGTATACACCTGCATACCCATGGTTGTACACAGGTGTACTTGTCTTCTTTCTTCTGATACTTATGTTTCTTCTATCTTGCTGTCTTCCATCTTTGCTTAGGCTCATAATATTATATTTAGTAATTTCTATAATCTATTATACTAAAGCTGAGCGAATCAACTTTTGTCTCCTAAAGGCTTTTTTAATGTTTAGTTTAATTATACAAAAATTATACTAAATTATTCCTTACTTTTAGGATTGAGTAAAATTCCATTATAATTGGTTCTAATTTATCATAATTTGCAATTAAGTCAAAAACTGACCCATCTCTTACTTTAGATTATGCCTATCACTTTTTCTTGATTACCTCCTCGATATATATGTTAGTTTCTCTGTGGGGGGGGGTAGAGAGAGAGAGAGAGAGATGGGAGAATTTGAAATGTATTTCTATGTTAAATTTCATAAGATGCAACCTTTAGCTTAAATTAGGCCAAACATTCCCTTTCTTAGAAATTTTACAAAATCCTTTTAATGTTTTGTCTGGCTGTATTTATTTAAAAAAAAATTTAATTTGCTTTGCAAACTCACTTTTGCAGTGTGAACGTGAAGGCTAATGTGCATATTGATATTAAAAATTTGATTTTAATAAATATGTGCTTGGTATTATTGATTTCTGATTGTTTGGTTTTATCTTAATGAATATGCGCAAAAATCTCCCTTATCTCAATTATTTACCCAGAGCTCAATGGTTGACCCAACAGAGTCACGGATTTTCTTGTATCATTATGATTTTTGATATTGTTTTTATCATTTATGATTTTTTACACAAAAAATAACTTGTGTCATCAATCATCAAACAAAACATTTATGAAACAAAATTTTAAAATTGATTTAAACTTTAAATTTAAGCTAAAAAAATTTCTTTCTTTTTCTCCAGGTTTATCCTCTTGATTATATCATCATGGTCCTCATCATCATTTATTTAGTTTTCTGCTCGATTTCTGGCATTCGAAATCTGGGCATCTGCTTTTTATTTGTCAGGGTAAGTAGTCTTTTTTTTAAAAACTTTTTTAATTAATTTTTTTAAATTTTTTTAAAGAGTTTTTTTAATTATTTTTTTTTTTAAGAGTTTTATTTATTTTTATTTTTTTTAAAGAGTTTTATTTATTTTTAAAGAGTTTTATTTATTTTTATTTTTTTTTTATTTATTTTTTTTTAAAGAGTTTTTTATTTATTTTTTTTAAAGAGTTTTTATTTTTATTTTTTTTTTTTTTTTTTAAGAGTCTTTTTTATTTTTTTATTTTTTAAAGAGTTTTTTTATTTTTTTTTATTTTTTTAAAGTCTTTTTTATTTTTTTTTTTTTTAAAGAGTCTTTTTTATTTTTTTTTTTTAAAGAGTTTTTTTATTTTTTTAAATTTTTTTCTTTTTTATTTTTTTTTTTTTAAAGAGTCTTTTTTTTTTTTTTTTTTTTTTTAAAGAGTCTTTTTATTTTTTTTTTTTTTTTTTTTTTTAAAGAGTCTTTTTTATTTTTTTATTTTTTTAAAGAGTCTTTTTTTTTTTTTATTTTTTTAAAGAGTCTTTTATTTTTTTTAAATTTTTTTAAAGTTGTATTGATTCAAACAAATTTGTATTTTTAGTGTAGATTTATGGTGAAATGAAAATGGCCGACCAAAAGATGCGGCTTCCTCAAAGTAAAATAAACAAGGGGAGGTTACTCTCATTTATGTAGCTAATGTTCAGATTACCCAATTATCTGTATTATTCAATTTTCCAGTCTACAATACCATTGAGACTATTTTTTTTTCAACACAATACTTTTATGTCATCAGTGTACCCAACATACAAAGTACAACTTACAACCAAACATATCCTTCTAAATTGTAACAGCCTTAAACATATCCGTGCAAATTACTATCAAGCAAGAAACCCGAGGGACATCTTTAAGAATACAAACCCTGAAAACATTTTAAATTTTCTAAAAAAAAAAAAGCAACCTTTTCAACAAAATATAACCAAACATAACCAATTATCTACATAGAACCACAACTTTAAAGACTGAAATCCAAAATAACCTTTTTGGCATTAAATCAGAGGTTGATATGCCGTTAAACAAAACTCAAACTCAAACTACCTAAATAATGAGAATGAAATCCTCTGTTTTTTCTATAAATAATGTCTGACTAAACTTTGGAAGTGAGGAACAATGAAATCTCATGTTAATTTAATCTTTTAATTGCTTCTTATATATAAACTAGAAGCAGCTACCCGGCATTGCCTGGGTAGTGGGGGAGGTAAAAAAAATTAGTCTCACAAATCCATTAATATTGAATCGTAAGTTGGATCCTCGTACTATGCCCCATTAAAATCCCTATGTAAAAACATTGCGTTGATCCAGCAAACTCTGGAAATAGAAATTAATGTCTACTATTTAAAATATTAAATGCAAAAAAAAAAAGATATCTATGATATTATCATTTAGATTTTATTTTTTAAGTATCTTCACTAATATAAATTAAACCTTCATTATTTTTGCTCAAAAACCAAGAACTGGTGATATTTAATGTGTATATATATTTACATTGTCATTAATTGTATTATTTTCAAAGTTTCCTTGGGACATACATATACACACAACTGCCCTTTATATATGTCCTAGAAGTGGCTACCTGGCGTCGCCTGTGTAGAGGGATTTTTTTAAAGTTAGTCCCGCAGATCCATTATTACTTAATTGTGAGTTGAATCCTCGTGAGATGACCCATTTAAATCCCTATGTAAAAAAAAAATAGACCTTGCATTGATCCAGCTATTCTGAAAACAAAAAAACATTTTTTACTATCTAAAATATTAAATGAAAAAAATTCCATGCTGTTATCATTTAAATTTTATTTTTTAATTATCTTCACAAATATAAATCAAATCTCTATTATTTTTGCTCAAAAACCAAGCCCTGGTGATATTTAATATGTATATACTAGTACAAAATAAAAAACGCCCTCGAGGATGTAAAATAGATTTTTGAAAAATATTGCCTTGAGGGGTGGGAGTAAATAATTCAATGTCAGTAATTTTTTTACCCTATGTAAGTAAAATCATCAAATTCATTAAAGGATTAAAAAAATAAAACAATTTGAAATGTAAACTTTAAATATGTATTTGAATAAAACAAACTATATATAGATATATAATACCAGTTATGTATTTATTAAAACTTGTTTTAAAAAAACAATGAGGACTGTCTAATGTTGCATGTTCAAATTTTGAGTGTATTTCTTCTATGTTATTATGATTTTGGGTAATTTGACGTAAACAGGACGTAATTTTTGTTACAGACAAAAAATGGAAGCGAATCTCCATTATTAATAGATATTTACTTTGTCATTAATTGTTTTATTTTCGAAGTTTCCTCCGGACATACAGATACACACAACTGCCCTTTATATATGTATAGATATAGATATATATAAATAACTTCTTATTACAAATGCCTTAAATGTAATAATTTAATGTTAACTTAATATTATATTATTCTGTTGACAGCTGTACAAAATCCGACCTCATCGTACAAAACCCCAAGGAATGCTTATGTTGAGCATGATAATGATGCTGATTGTGTTGGCTATCAACATTGTCCTATACGAATTGACACCTCAATATTCCTCATTCGGCAGTGAAGTCTACGTGAGTTTATTTTCTTTTTAATACATTGTTTAAAAAATGTTGAAAATTATCAGATATTAGTTTAATCTTTGATAATCTATATATTGTTATATAGCCATACTTATTGTGAAATGATGAATAGATTGGCAGATATATCAATAATTATAGCCATACATATTGTTATATAGCCATTCTGTGAGTTTATTTTCTTTTTAATACATTGTTTAAAAATGTTGAACATTATTATGTTATCAAGGGGCCTTGGATAATTAAGGTTCAAAAAAGGATCAGTTTTTGTAAAAATAGATAAAAAAAAGAAGGAAAGAAATATTTTGAAAAAAATATTTTGAAAGAAAGAATTTATTTGAAATGCAGTTTGTAAAGTCCTATACACCTCATTCCACCCGGCTGGAAGTCACCTTAGTTTTAACTAATCAGCCCCAAACAATAGCCTTTGTTTAAATTTAATATTAAACATATGTAGAAATATTTGATTTAAGGGAAATAATAGGTAACTTTAGATGCAAAGGTCATTTTTAGCCATTTTTTTTATATATCCTTATAGGAATGCTCTGGACTTAGAAAAATCTCAACAGGATGTTAAGAGTTAAAATTGTTTCTTGAAATTCCAAATCAGAGAAAATATTCAGGTTGAATATTTTCAGGAGAATTATAAACATTCTGGCCAGAGGAATGTTAGATTGTTTGGCTAAAATTCTTGTGTCTACAATATAACAATCTACAATGGAATTAAAATATTACATAAGAAAATAATCAGCTGATTGATGGTAATTATAAAAGAAGGAATGAATAGTTGAAAGAGAAGAGTCAGCTAAGTCAGACCACGAAAGGTCTATAGAAACAAACACAACGCAGGCTTGATTAGCATATTTGAAAAAAAAAACAGTCTTTCTTTCTTCTCCCAAAAACTGACAGCTGACAGTGCGAGTAATACAAATTTAATGTATCTAATTAAGTGATTCTGTTATTGTAACATTCTTTCTATCTCACTTTGTGTGAACGACTTCTGCTAAATTGTCATGGCCAAAATAGATATTGTTGATAAAAAGTTGGGGTCTTGGTTTTAATCAACATGGGTTACCACGGGAGATGATTGAAGGGATGTTTTTCACACATGAAACAATAAACCTACATATATAAGAATGAAAAGACCCATGACGTCACAAACATTATCTATTTTTGAAATGGGTTATTCCCTCAGGGGAAATTTTGTAACTTTTTTCTCTTAATGCCCGGTCATCTACAGTGAATGGATAAGTAAAACATGCAAACGTAAAAGGCGGTGTATAAAAGATATTGAATACCAGGTAAAAAGTAAAATAATAATAGATAAAGGTTATAACAGATATATATATATATATATATATATATATATATATATAAGCAAATATATGCACCCTCCAGGTGCAAGTATTTAAGTTTTAATGTAATAAAATATTACATTAAATTAGAAAGGCTAATTAAACTAAATAAGAATACAGATAAAAAGATTTGAAACAGAGGGAGTATAATAAAAGATTTGAAACAGAGGGAGTATAATAAAAGATTTGAAACAGAGGGAGTATAATAAAAAATGGAACAACTGAAACTTACTCTTCCATCACTCTCGTCTTTCATTGTTATTTTTTCTAATTTAAGTATTTAGTTATAAGAGGAAGTAAAGAATAAAATGACAGTTATTTATCTTGTTAATGGATTTCATTTAAGATTCATTGAAGAGATTTTTGCTTATATTCATTAAAATAAAACCAAACTATTAGAAATCAATAATACTAAGTACATATTTATTAAATTCGATTTTTTAATATTAATATGCAAATTAGCCTTCCCGTTCACACTGTAAACCGCTATTTTGTTGTATATATAAATACAATTGCATGTTATCAGTATATAGACATAGTTAACAGTATTAATAATGTAAGACAATTTTATTAATAATTGAGGTTTAGATAAAAATAAAATCATGGAGAATGTGATGTCAATAACTAAGAGAATTGTGACTTGAGTAGGAATATAGTTTCGGTTACAGACAGAAAAACACACAATCTCCATTATAATAAGATATATATAAGATTTTTGGATGTTTGTTTTTTTAATTTTTTTTAGAAGCATTGTTGATAAAGTATATATTATATTTTTACTTGAAGGCAATAACAATGCATGTATCGCATAAAAATCGAGGTCCCGGTTTTGATTTCTGTCGGAGGGAAGTCGTTAGTATATATCGCTGATGAGACTTAATAAAGTCGAAACAGTCTGTACGATATTCTACATACCAAGCGATCCTTTGCCGGGATTACACTTGTCAAGTTCATTTTCTATAAGAAAAAGTATCGAATTTTATGCGATACATGCATTGTAATTGCCTTCAAGTAAATATATATATATATATATATATATATATATATATGATGCAGATCTGTAATAGGGTAATTCCATGTCAAATCATCCAGAAAAAAGTAAAATTGTCACCCACCCACTTCAATTTTCTGAATTTTTGTACAGCTATGGACTATGTTAATGTTAGAAATTCCCCAAAATTTGTGCTTCCAATTACAAAAATTGGCAGAGTTTTGTTGATTTTTATGTTTCCAAATTTGAGGGGAGTAGTGAAATATGGTGACTTTTTGAAACCTATTTTTGTCTATAAAATGAGTTCCAGAGCTTCCCTACTCCTAAAAATTGGTTTATAAAAGCATTTTTGCCCAAGGCATCCAAAAATAATATCAAAACAGTCTTAGAGTCAACCAATTTTAAGTTATTGATGATTAATGTCCCAATGTGGCCCTGTATCTATGACAAAAAACTTTTTCTATTATTATTTCACATATATTGAATATTATTTGTACCAAAAAGATAGTTTGATATTTGATATTTCAATCAAAGAAGTGTGTGAACCACAAAGGAGACTGTTTAAAAAGAAACCGCATTTGGTCACATTCCATGTGAGTATCTTGGTCAGACTATGAACTTTTCAGTCGACCTTTGTATTATTTTATACTTTTTCACATTAAAAAAAAAAAAAATTTTTGTTTTCTTTACATGAAATCTATTTTAATTTCCTTTTTTCCTTAGAATAAAACTATAACCCCTGCTGGAAATTCTACTTCAAATATGACGCTCCATCCTTGTGACGTTTCCGCTACTTCAGGTATAGCTTCATTTATTCTATGCAATACATTTTTTTAATTCCATTTTTTTCCACTTTTTTATGAATCATATTTATTATTTATCAATATTTCATTTTACTCCTTCAACAAAATGTTAGGTTATTTCCTATAAGTCTAACATAAACAAAGGGAACCACTCTTGACTGATAAATTATTTATTTATTTTCCCATTAAACTAAGCCTAAACCTTAACCTAACACCGTCTTCTTTTTTCCTAGTAGATCAATAAATAAATAAATAATTTATCAGTCAAGAGTTGTTCCCCTTTGTTTATATTAAACTTATAGGAAATAACCAAATGTTATTTTTTATTCCTATTCAAAGTTAATTTTCTATGAATAATATTTATTATTTATCAATATTTTATTCTCTTTAAACAAAAAATTTTTTTGATACTATTGAAAATTAATCTTTATAGTTAATTTTTATTTAACCCTTACAAAATCTATCATACACACAAATTAGCCCAGTCAGCAGGGCTTCAATTATGTTGACTGTATGACTGGTGTGTCCTGGGTATTTCACAAAACTGTATCTGATGGTGAGGCTCCAGTTCTAGGATTATGAAGAATGTGGAGTAACCCTTCACTACCATTACTACCAAATCTACTCTGACCTGGAGTGGTAGTACCTATTAAAGTCCCATCTGTCAAATGGCAGTCATCTCTAATGGTGGATGATCATCGTATATACAATCTGTTGCCAATTAACTTTCTTCCTCTTTTGCATAAGAGTTCCTTCTTCCAAACAAAACAATCCAAGGGAGATAACTCACAATCCACATTGTGACTCACATTAGTACTTTTTTTTTCTAAGTATCAGGTATTTCTAACAATTTTAACGTAGAAGCTCCTCTTTTGGTCAGGGAATCTGCCAATTGTAGTTTCCTATCCACCCAGAATACTTCAATTTTCCCTTTTGACACAATTTCCTTCAAATCTTGCCATATTTTGTAGTGCCTAAAGCAGTGACCCATTGTCTGAATAGCATTGTACTGATGGCATTACAGCCATACCAAAAGTTTCTTGCACCAAAGAAGACATTGCAAGAAGTTTGCAGGTTCAATTCTGACCACAGGCAAAAATAACATAGAATACTTTTAGGTACAGACCTAACGAAAATAAAGTTACTCCCCTTTATAGAATTATCATACTAGTTCCAATTACCGTCAAATTGGTAAGACAAGGCAGCAAGTAATTGTAACTCAATATGAATCTGGTTTGCTGCAAATACTACTGCAAAATGCCAGGTTATTTATGAAGCCTCATAACATCATAGAAACCAAGCAGCTAATCAGGACTCAAGAAATGGAATCACTCAAATGCATGAGTGGACTATGCATGAGTGGACTATTCTGGATTCCCATAAGTACCAATTGTCTTGACACTGGTTCAGTTGTGCTTAGCTTGTTGCTCAAACCAACAGTACGCTAACTTACTTCAACACCCTTGATCAGAAAGAGGGCTGTTGGGAACCCAGAAGTAGGGTTTTTGCCATGACACTTTTGGATTGGGTTTTGTACTGAATGGACGCAACTTACAACACATTTGAGCTAGTTAAGTTATTTTTAGGGTAGAAGCATTCTCTACTCTGTGTTAAATAAAACCTTGTTAATTTTCCAACAACCAGGTCTTGCATTTTCATTCAGTGTTCTGTATTTCATCTGTATGTAAAAACATAAATACTTAAAATAGCTTAACACATGTACCCTTGTCATAATATAGCAATTAGAACAATCTACCCGAATGGATTAAATAAAAGGGTTAATTTTAAAGTTCCATGAAGGCTCTTGATTATGACAAGAAACACCTCAGGAAGGCACATCAGCTGAAACATTGTGTTTATAACAATAAAGATAAGGACAAGAGTCTGAAAAATTTAAATGATATATATGTTGAATAAAAGTTCAAGACAATTCCACTTTTAAATATGTAAAATTTTAAATTGATTTTTATGAAATTTATGGTTTGTTCTTTTTGTTGTTGTTTTTTTTGCTTTATTTTTTGTTAATTGATATGAATTTTTTTTGGTCAAGTGTGTTGTCATATCTAAGAAATGAATGCAACTTTTTTTATTAAGAGATAAAAATCTTTTTCTTTTTTTTTTTTTTCAGACCAATGCGTCATTACAAGGATGTCTATGTTGTTGACGAGATTCTTCTATAAGATGTGGTTCTTTGGTGCCGCCTATTATTGGTCATCTTGGTTGTTTTTACGGGTTTGAGTTAAAAAAACGGAAAATTGACAATTTATGGTCATTTCTGACATGCTGAATCAAGCTCTGGACCTGGAGGCGGCTCGGCTGCTCCGTTCCGTTAGTCTAGACTGATCTGAATGATCTTTACATAGGATCTAGCTCATGTTGGGGGATAGAAACTAAGAAGACCTTTTGACATCTTATAAAAAAATCTTTTTATTATTTACAATTTAAAAAGGGTATCCAGGGTATGATGCTAGACTATATTAATGGTGAAGTTCCAATTTTGGAGCTCTGGGGTATTTACCTTGCATCCCGCGTATGCAGGTATGACACAAGGTGATTTAATGTGGAACCACTCATGAACTGAGGCTCATGGGATGGCAGGTGCAAAAAATGTATAGGTCCCCTAGGCATTCTCACTCAAGGTGGGCGCCACAGGCACTGGCAATAAAGATCCTTATGGTGAACTCTAGTAAGTTATTACCGTGTACCATATCATAATAAATTTGCTCTACTAATGTATTGAGCACTTTATATTGTTATATCGCTGCCTTATCATTGTGAATCTTGCATCAACTAACTATTGTGACCTGTTTCACCGGCAAGTCACCTTTTCCACAAATACCATATATATATATATATATATATATATATATATATATTATATATATATATATATGCCGACATCAATGCCCTTGCGGAAGTCAGTTTCAGCTATAAGAACCAATTGACAGAAGAGGGGTGGGCTTGATACACATCCTCGTGGAAAGACAGGCCGATGATAGCTGTAAGAAGTTTGGGGTAAGGTAAGCCCTCCACCCTGAAGCGACACATGATGGACGCCATGGAAAAATTTCCTACATAGAAGTCTGACCTGTGTGGCAGGGCTGTATGTCGAGGGTTTCATGTGTGACAGGGTACATAAAACAATCTGGATCCGTGGGCCATCTGCGTGCTCACAACTGAACTACTTGTATGAAAATGCCTTATTCTGTCAAGAAGCGGCAATCACCAATATATATAATATATATATTTAAAAAAATTATAGTTAAAATAGGTAGTTACTTTTCAATCACCCTGTATATAACCAAATATAATTTATTTTTTAAATTTTTTTCTTGATTTTTTTTTTTTTCTTCTTTCAGTTGATTCCTATTGGATTCATTGCTGTCATCGTTCGTCGTGTCGTCGATCAGCAATCGAAGTGCTGTGTGAAGAAGATGACTTTGAAGAGAGCGATGATGACCTTATTCGGGCATGATGACCACCAAAGAACAATTGGAAACACCACACATATATACAATTCGAACAACATTATTAGAACTGTAACAATTGGCTGATCAAATCATTTGATCCCTCGTCACTCACAAAAAAAAAAAAAGTCACTTTACTGCTGGTCTCGCTCTCTCTTTCTCTTTCTGATATATAACTCTTTTAACAGAATTGTTGGTGACTCTTTATTGCTTCTGCATTGTTCAACATCATCACCCCCCCTCCTCCAAACCCCCTCCCTCCTCTTATCTCTCTTATACTTCTTTCTCTCTCTCTCTCTCTCTCTCTCTCTGATCCAAAATCCATTTGGTAATTTTGATATTTTGTCATCCTGGCCTCTTGCCCTAATTTAAGCTATGTTTTAGCGTCTCGGTCACCTGCCCTAATTTACGCTATGTTTTAGGGTCTTGGTCACCTGCCCTAATTTATCCTATGTTTTAGGGTCTCGGTCACCTGCCACTAATTACGCTATGTTTTAGGGTCCGGTCACCTGCCCTAATTACGCTATGTTTTAGGGTCTCGGTCTCAGCCTCCTGCCCTAATTTACGCTATGTTTTAGGGTCCCGGTCACCTGCCCTAATTTACGTTATGTTTTAAGGTCCCAGTCACCTGCCCTAATTTACGCTATGTTTTAGCGTGCTGATGACAGGCAAATTTCTAGGCCCAACTTAGATATTTTCCAAGTTGTGTTTTTTGTTGATTTTATTGGCAAATTAATGTAGATATTTTACCCCCCCCCCCACCTTTTTAAAAAAAGTTTTTGTTTTTTTTCAATTGAATTTGTACAAATTTTAATTGACTCTTTACAAAACTCAAATATGAAAACAATTTTCATACCGTACACTCTTTCTCTTTTGAATGCATTCTTACTATGCACTTATAAACACTTAGATATTTTTTTATATTATTTTCATTCAAAACAAATTCCACCACTTTGTAATACAAATTAAACTTATTTCAAGTTTCAAAAATCAAAACAATTTTTAAAAAATCAAAACAATCAATTGTTTTGAAGTTTTGAGTTTTGTAAAAATTTGTACAAATTCAATAAAAAAAACATTTTTTTTTAAAGATGGGGTTGTAAAATATCTACATGATTTGCTTGATAAAAATCTGGGAGTGAGGGGTAAGATATCTACATTAATTTGCAGATAAAAAGTGACAAAAACACAAACTCGGAAAATGTCTTGAGTTGGGCCGGAAATTCACCTGATGCCGGCATGCTAAAACCTAGTGTAAAATTAGTGCAGGAGGTCAGAATGTTAAAAACCTTAGCGTAAATAAGGGCAGGAGCCCAGGACGACAAAAGATCAAAAAATTACCATCCATTTTTTTTTGCATTGTGAACAACAACAAAAAAAAAAAAAAGAAAGAAAAGGTAGTAGTTGCTTTTATCTCATCCACTTCACCTTTTTTTTTTTTTCTTTCTTTTTAATTAAAAATTTTTTTTGAAAATTAAAAAAACAAATGTAAATTACATACACTCTCATACGTAATAGTCCTGGTTAAAATGTGGTAAAGGTAACTTGGAAACCAAAATAGGTCATAACCCTGGCTCGTTTACCAAAACTTTTCTTGTTCCCCAGTGATACCTGCATCGGAAAAATAAGGTCCAAAGAAAGTTTGACTTAGAGTTGATCCTTACCGCACCTTTAAACCGGCTATCATTAATTTCAAGACTTTTTAATATATAATATATATATATATATAATATATATATATACTATACGATTTGCAAATTTCAGCTGTCTTTCATGATGATATTGATGCTAGAATTTAGGAATGAATGAAGAAAGGATTTTGATTAGCATTCCATAGTATTCTCCATTATTGAGAATTTAACGATTTAAAAAAAAAAAATGACAGTTGTGAACGCAGACCCCACAAAATTATCATTTTCAGTTGCAAATTGGACTGGAATTGCTTGATTCTGATCAGATTTTTTTAAGGGTATTTTTCGTTATTAAAGATCTCGCTACGATGTGCCATTTTTTTCTGGACAGTTATGGTTGCACTCTTACATAAAGACAATTTTAGTCATTCATTAGGTTAAGCTTAGTTTTGGCTCGAGGCTAGATATATGGGACACCCATTTAGAATCAAACTCGCTAACCAAGGGTCTGTTTAGTGCCGAGTTCACTAACCATTACACCACACTCGACTTTGATTTGCACAAGGTCACAATTATGGAGCGCCTAGTGAAAATCAAACTAGTTATGATCTAGTTTGTGAATCATTACACTATAAAGAGTGAGGTGTCTGTTGTGTGAATTTTAGCAATGTATAGATAATTTGTAGGTGTAATCTTTGAAATTACATACAGTGAGATTTTAACATCAAGGTCAACTACCAAAACCTGTATTAACCTTGATTTATAATATTATATATATATATATATATATATATATTATTATTTATTAATGATAGGGAAGCAATTACAATGCGTATAAAATAAAAATAAAAATTGTATGTTAATTGCTTTCCTATCATTAATAAATAATAACACACTTAACAATGCTTCAAGCAAATTACCAAATTCTATTATTATATATATATATATATATATATATATATATGGGCAATTGTTGTGTATGTATGTATGTCTGGATGAAACTACAAAAATAAAATTAATTATCAACAAAATAAATAAATATATATACACATTAAATATTCACCAGTCTCTGCTTTTTGTGCAGAAATTATGAACATTCAATTTACATTCAAATGTATTTAAAAAATCAAAAATATACATTAGAAATAGCATTGAAATTCTACTAAAAAATGTCCTGCATTTGTAAATCTCAAAAAGTAAACAAATAAAATACACCAGAGATTTTTTTTTTTTTTTTTTTTTTGCTAACTCCCCTATACCCATGGAATGCTGGGTAGCCGCTTCTTGTTTATTTATGTATTTATTTGTTTTCAGTTTTCAGAATAAGCTTAATGGTTATCAGCATTGGACTTGAGGTTGTAAAGTTTTGTGTTTCTTTTTTTTTAAATTATTTCTGATCATTTTATGCACTAGGGAAAACTTGGTTAAATCCAACTTAACGGACCTAAATTCCACCATCATATGTTCACCCCGCTGAAAGAAAAAAAAATACCACAGAATCAGGGAATTAACCAAATTTTAATTAAATGTTCAGTGTTGATATATTAATGAATAAAAGATATAATGCCCTAGTATTTTTATTTAAAAAACTTTTTACATTTTTTCAGGTCTGTTAACTTTGAACCATGGTATCTTTGAGGTGTAATACAGATTCTCAAAATATACGTGGTCCAAAGGTTAACTGACCTGAAATTATATCTTTTATTCATTAATATATCAACACTGAAAATTTAAATTCGGTTAATTCTCTGATTTTGGTATTTTTTTTCTTTCGATGGGGTGACATACGATGGTGGAATTTAGGTCCATTAGGTTTGATTTAACCCAAAAAGGCACCTTTTTTTCTTAACGGTCAATTTAAAAATCTACATCCATGTGATAATAATATAATTATTTTGACCGGTTAAGTGAAATTGTTGTGTTGATATTTATGTCACTTCCACCTCCCTGAGCTTCGGTTTGTGGGTGGTCCCACAATAATAGGACCTTGTGCCTGACCCGTATACGTGGGATACATCACATTAATTATATCCAGTTTTTTTTTTTTCTTTTGTTTATGAAATTTTTAAATTCAGTGTGAGGAATCCGTTATTAAGGAGTGAGAAATTCAGTTTTATGAAAAGAATCTTTTTCATGTGGTATAAAGAGAATGTTTAAATGTCGGATCAGATAAAATATTTGCTTAACTTCAATCAACAAATTGGGGTTAGTTAGAGAAGGGAATTAACCAACATAGCTACCCTGCATTTGTGCGGGTGGGATTTTGTTGGAAAGGATATCCTGGGTCAGGTGTTCAAATTAGATCAAAGGTAATATTTTTTTATTTTTTAACATTTTTATTTTTTATTGAGTGAATCCTGAATAATTAATTCAATTTTTGTTTGTTTTATAATTGTTTCATTTTAGGGACAAGCTAATTTCACACACCTGCTTGTTGATAGATATATCTTGTTATGCATACCTGTCTTTTTTTTTTTTTTTGTGAATGTTATTTTTTGTATATATATTTTTTTTGTATGTTTTTGTGTTGTTTTTGTTTTGTTTTTTTTTCATTGTGAAGAGGAATTTTATTTAAAAATTATTTTTTCTGTGCAACGGGGAAGTGTGTATATTGTTTGCTTCCTTTTTTACCTTTTTGTTCCGTGCCTCTCAGTCATGCTGATGGCCAATTTTTCTGACTGCCTCTGCATTCTGTTATTTGTGTCGAGCTGAGTTGAATAAGAAACTCAAATATTACAATAATAAAATTTGAACAAAAAGAAAACAATCATAAATATTTTACAAAACTTATTTTCTTTTTCTTTCTTTCTTTTTTTTTTGTATTATTTGTCTGAATTTTTGTGATGAAGCTTGATAATTTGTATTATTTTGATTATTATTATTTTTTTTTTTTTTAATACTATTGTACTCATCTTTACTGTATTATTCTGATTATTTAAAAAAAAAAATTTTTTTATTTACTTTTGTACTCATCTTTATTGTACTACCATCTATATGTAAATAATAGTGCATACTAGTTTCTTTAGCTTTGGTTAGGCAACCAGTGTTGGAGAAGGAAAACTGAATTTAAAACAGCTGTATTCCACTTAAAAATTAATCTTGTGTCCCTTTCTGCTCATGGTGGATCAGTTGATTAACTCTTAACATCCTGTTGAGAATTTTTTAAGTCCAGAGCTCCATTCTTATAAGGATTTATCAATAAATGGCTAAAAATGGCATTTTTATTTAAAGTTCCCTTTTATTTCCTTTAAATCAAAGACTTCTAAATATGTCTAATAGTACATTTAAACAATGGCTATCATTTGGGGTGGATTAGGAAAACAAATGTGACTTCTGGCCGGGTGGAATGAAGTGGTATAGGATATTAATAGTCAAAAAAAAATATATATATTATATATATATATATATAATACAAATTATCAAGCCTCATCTAAAAAAATTCAGACAAATTGTAACTTTTATGTATTTAACTCTTAATATCCTATACCACTTCATTCCACCCGGCCAGAAGTCACATTTGTTTTCCTAATCCACCCCAAATGATAGCCATTGTTTAAATGTACTATTAGACATATTTAGAAGTCTTTGATTTAAAGGAAATAAAAGGGAACTTTAAATAAAAATGCCATTTTTAGCCATTTATTGATAAATCCTTATAAGAATGGAGCTCTGGACTTAAAAAATTCTCAACAGGATGTTAAGAGTTAATCAACTGATCCACCATGAGCAGAAAGGGACACAAGATTAATTTTTAAGTGGAATACAGCTGTTTTAAATTCAGTTTTCCTTCTCCAACACTGGTTGCCTAACCAAAGCTAAAGAAACTAGTATGCACTATTATTTACATATAGATGGTAGTACAATAAAGATGAGTACAAAAGTAAATAAAAAAATTTTTTTTTTTAAATAATCAGAATAATACAGTAAAGATGAGTACAATAGTATTAAAAAAAAAAAAAATAATAATAATCAAAATAATACAAATTATCAAGCTTCATCACAAAAATTCAGACAAATAATACAAAAAAAAAAGAAAGAAAGAAAAAGAAAATAAGTTTTGTAAAATATTTATGATTGTTTTCTTTTTTGTTCAAATTTTATTATTGTAATATTTGAGTTTCTTATTCAACTCAGCTCGACACAAATAACAGAATGCAGAGGCAGTCAGAAAAATTGGCCATCAGCATGACTGAGAGGCACGGAACAAAAAGGTAAAAAAGGAAGCAAACAATATACACACTTCCCCGTTGCACAGAAAAATAATTTTTTAAATAAAATTCCTCTTCACAATGAAAAAAAAAAACAAAAACAACACAAAAACATACAAAAATATATATACAAAAAATAACATTCACAAAAAAAAAAAAAGACAGGTATGCATAACAAGATATATCTATCAACAAGCAGGTGTGTGAAATTAGCTTGTCCCTAAAATGAAACAATTATAAAACAAACAAAAATTGAATTAATTATTCAGGATTCACTCAATAAAAAATAAAAATGTTAAAAAATAAAAAAATATTACCTTTGATCTAATTTGAACACCTGACCCAGGATATCCTTTCCAACAAAATCCCACCCGCACAAATGCAGGGTAGCTATGTTGGTTAATTCCCTTCTCTAACTAACCCCAATTTGTTGATTGAAGTTAAGCAAATATTTTATCTGATCCGACATTTAACATTCTCTTTATATGAAAAAGATTCTTTCATAAAACTGAATTTCTCACTCCTTAATAACGGATTCCTTCACACTGAATTTAAAATTTCATAAACAAAAGAAAAAAAACCCTGATATAATTAAGTGTGATGTATCCCATGTATACGGGTCAGGCACAAGGTCCTATTATTGTGTGACCACCCACAAACCGAAGCTCAAGGGAGGCAAAAGTGATCTAAATATCAACACACAATTTCACTTAACCGGTCAAAATAATGTATATTATCACATTGACGTAATTTTAAAATTGACCATTAAGAAAAAAGGTGCCTTTTTTAGTTAAATCAAACCTAATGGACCTAAATTCCACCATCGTATGTTACCCCGCCGAAAGAAAAAAAAAAAAATCAGAGAATTAACAGAATTTAAATTTTCAGTGTTGATATATTAATGAATAAAAGATATAATTTCAGGTCAGTTAACTTTGGACCACGTATATTTGAGAATCTGTATTACACCTCAAAGATACATGGTTCAAAGTTAACAGACCTGAAAAAATGTAAAAGTTTTTAAATAAAATAACTGGGCATTATATCTTTTATTCATTAATATATCAACACTGAAAATTTAATTAAATTTGGTTAATTCCCTGATTTGTGGTATTTTTTTTCTTTCAGCGGGGTGACATATGATGGTGGAATTTAGGTCCGTAAAGTAGGATTTAACCGAGTTTTCCTAGTGCATAAAATGAATCAGAAAAAAAAAACAGAAACACAAAACTTTACAACCTCAAGTCCAATGCTGATAACCATTAAGCTTATTCTGAAACTGAAAACAAAATAAATACATAAATAAACAAGAAGCGGCTACCCAGCATTCCCATGGGTATAGGGCTTAGCAAAAAAAAAAAAAAAAAAATCTCTGGTGTATTTTATTTGTTTACTTTTGAGATTTACAAATGCAGGACATTTTTTTAGTAGAATTTCAATGCTATTTCTATGTATATTTTGATTTTTAAATACATTTGAATGTAAATTGAATGTTCATAATTTCTGCACAAAAAGCAAGAACTGGTGATATTTAATGTGTATATATATTTATCTATTTTGTTGATAATTATTTTATTTTTGTAGTTTCATCCAGACATACATACATACACAACAATTGCCCATATATATATATATATATATATATATATATATAATAGAATTTGGTAATTTGCTTGAAGCATTGTTAAGTGTGTTATTATTTATTAATGATAGGAAAGCAATTACAATACAATTTTTATTTTTATTTTATACGCATTTTAATTGCTTTCCTATCATTAATAAATTATATATATATATATATATATATATATATATAAAATCAAGGTTAATACAGGTTTTGTAGTTGACCTCGATGTTAAAATCTCACTGTATGTAATTTCAAAGATTACACCTACAAATTATCTATACATTGCTAAAATTCTCACAACAGACACCTCACTCTTTATAGTGTAATGATTCACAAACTAGATCCATAACTAGTTTGATTTTCACTAGGTGCTCCATAATTGTGACCTTGTGCCAAATCAAAGCTGAGTGTAGTGTAATGGTTAGTGAACTCGGCACTAACAGACCCTTGGTTAGCGAGTTTGATTCTCACTGGGTGTCCCATATATCTAGCCTCGAGCCAAACTAAGCTTAACCTAATGAATGACTAAAATTGTCTTTATGTAAGAGTGCAACCATAACGTCCAGAAAAAATGGCACATCGTAGCGAGATCTTTATAAGAGAAATACCCTTAAAAAAATCTGAGAGAATCAAGCAATTTCCAGTCCAATTTGCAACTGAATGATAATTTTGGGGGGTCTGCGTTCACACTGTCATTTTTTTTTTAATCGTTCAAATTCTCAATAATGGAGATAACTATGGAATGCTAATCAAAATCCTTTCTTCATTCATTCCTAAATTCTAGCATCAATATCATCATGAAAGACAGCTGAATTTGCAAATCGTATAGTCCTATATATATATATATATATATATATATATATATATAATTAAAAAGTCCTTGAAATTAATGATAGCCCAGGTTTAAGATGCGGTAAGGATAACTCTAAGTCAAACTTTCTTTGGACCTTATTTTTCCGATGCAGGTATCACTGGGGAACAAGAAAAGTTTTGGTAAACGAGCCAGGGTTATGCCTATTTTGGTTTCAAGTTACCTTTACCACATTTTAACCAGGACTATTACGTATGAGAGTGTATGTAATTTACATTTGTTTTTTAATTTCAAAAAATTTTAATTAAAAGAAGAAAAAAAAAAAAAAGGTGAATGGATGAGATAAAAAGCAACTACTACCTTTTCTTTCTTTTTTTTTTTTGTTGTTCACAATGCAAAAAAAATGGATGGTAATTTTGATCTTTTGTCGTCCTGGGCTCCTGCCCTTATTTACGCTAGGTTTTAACATTCTGACCTCCTGCACTAATTTACACTAGGTTTTAGCATGCCGGCATCAGGTGAATTTCCGGCCCAACTCAAGACATTTTCCGAGCTGTGTTTTTGTCACTTTTTATCTGCAAATTAATGTAGATATTTTACACCTCCCTCCCAGATTTTTATCGGCAAATCAATGTAGATATTTTACAACCCCATCTTTAAAAAATGTTTTTTTTATTGAATTTGTACAAATTTTTACAAAACTCCCAGTTGATTGTTTTGATTTTTAAAAATTGTTTTGATTTTTGAAACTTGAATAAGTTTAATTTGTATTACAAAGTGGTGGAATTTGTTTTGAATGAAATAAATAAAAAAATATCTAAGTGTTTATAAGTGCATAGTAAAGAATGCATTCAAAAGAGAAAGAGTGTACGGTATGAAAATTGTTGAAATTTAGTTTTGTAAAGAGTCAATTAAAATTTGTACAAATTCAATTGAAAAAAAAAAAAAAAAAATTTTTTTAAAGGGGGGGGGGGGTAAAATCTCTTGACATTCATTTGCCAATAAAAAGCAACAAAAACACACTCTGAAAATATCTAAGTTGGGCCTAGAAATTCGCCTGTCATCAGCACGCTAAACCATACCGAGTAAATTAGGACAGGACTGCCAAACTGAGAACCCTAAAACATAGTGTAAATTAGGACAGGTGACCAGGACCCTAAAAGATAGTATGAAATTCTAGACGGCAGGAGCACCCAAGACCCTAAAACCATTAGCATAAAGGGCAGGCAGACCAAGACCTAAAACATAACATAAATTAGGCAGAGGCCGAGACCGAGACTCTAAAACATACGTATGGCAAGTCTAAGCAGGACCAGGAACCTAAATACGATAGTGTAAATTAGGCGGCATGAGACCACAGACCCTAAAACATAGTCGTAAAATTAGGCACGGAGACAGAACCCTAAACCTAGCAGCTATTAAGCACAGTGCCAAAACCTAAAACAGAGGTAAATTAGGGCAGGTGACCCGCAAGCACGCTAAATACGATAGCTCTAAATTACGCCAGCCCGAGGCGGATGAAAAATATACAAAATTACAATGGATTTTGTGGATCAGAGAGACGAGACGAGAAGAGGAGATGAGAGGAGACGAGACGAAGAGAGGTAGGAGCAGAAATATAAAAGATGAGAGAGTAAAAGAATTAAGAGCGAGACGAGGGTGGTTTGGAAGCGAAGCGAGGGGTGGATTGGATTGTTGAACAATCACAGCAAGCAATAAATAGTTTCAGCACAATCTTCTTTTGTTTACAAAGATTATTATATCAGAAAGAAAAGAGGGGAGAGCGAAGACAGCAGTAAAGTGACTGTTTGCTGTGCAGTGCCATGGCAAGGACGACAGATGATTGATCAGCCATGTCTTCGTTGTGAATGTTCGTGTTTATGATGTGTGGCCGGTGTGCAAGTTGCCTGCGGGGCGTTGCATCATTGCCGATTAACGTCATCATCGCTCCTTGCAAGTCATTACTCTGCAACAGCACGTCGATTGCTGACAGACGACGACGACGATGACAGCAAGTGAATCCAATGAGATCAACGGAAAGAAGTAGAAAAAAAAGAAAAAATGCAACGAAGCAAAAGAAAAGAATAATGATGAGTTGCGGTGAACATACAGGGAGGAAAAGTAACTACATGGTGAAACGTATAATGTGGTAACGACATACTATAATGTGGGTGATGTGGCCGCTGGCGACAGAATAAGGCCATTGTGCTAACAAGTTAGCAGTGGGAGCACGCAGCATGGCCCACGACAGATGGCCGATGGACCCTGGCCAGCACAGAACCCTCGCACAGCCCTGCGCACACATGGCCAGCTCTATGTA
>CM042149.1:58214704-58237813 GCA_023376005.1 Doryteuthis pealeii | reverse complement strand
GTGACTTGACGATGTAAGTTTCAGTTTTCTATTTTTTGTTCCGATTAATAACTGTCAACGTTGTTTAAATCTTTTTCCCATCTCACTTCTCATTTAGTTCTTATTAGCTTTCTCATTCCTATGATTTTAATTACATAACTTAAATCTCTGCACCTGAGGGTGATGAGTGTTTGCTACGTGAACGTACACTAAGCAGTGAGCTAAAAGTCTTGCAATCCGCGGGCTAATAATTGGATTAAAAGAATGAAGTTATCTTCATCATTGTTTTCATTGTTGAAAAAAGAAAACTTCGACATAATAAGATTATTATGATTTAACCTAATCTGTTTGAATGAAGTTGTGGCGCAATATACTGTTTATTTACAATATGTTAGATGCAATGATTTAACAATTTGTTTCTTTTTTTTCCTTACTTTTGATAAAGTTGAACAGCGCTTGGGTTATAAGGGGGGTGCTGCGTCTTATGTGCAAACCTGGCGGACGTAATCAAATTGATATGATTTTGGTGTTGCAGAGGTAACAGTGAGGCTCTGCGTTCATCTATAAAACTCTGATCACAATTTAGTGTGTGTGCTTAGCTATAGGGATGGTTCTAGGTCAGTCGGTAAGGGCGGGTGGGTTAGGGACAGGCGGTAGTGGGTAGTTCTTATGAAGTACAGAGTGGGTACAGCTAGCTGGTGGTGTCAGTGGCGGTTGAATGGCGGGGGTTTGAATTGGGCGATTTGCTTTTTGAACGTGTGACGTGTCTGAGTACTATTGATGTTTTAGGGACGGGGGTGGGGCAGTCGCTGGTTCATTCATTTGAAGATACTCCCTCGGTCCCACGGGTGGAGTCGGTTCACTGGCTGATATCGTTTCGGCGCGCCGTCATGAACATGGACAGTCTGATATCATCTGCGAATAATATTCCTAAGGTATGCCCTGTCGTGTTTCTTCTTGTAGAACGGAATGGGGTCTGTTGATAACCTCGCTTCCGACAACTCGTGATGCCAATGTAGACGTTTGGATACTTTGCATTCTGTGGTGCTCCACACGTGCGCAACTGAAGCGGTCAGGTGTACCGTAATAAGAATAAAGAATCTCTGGGGGTATAGTTACAGAAATGGTGGGATTGGCATTCTGAAGTGTCGGCGTCTTAATCAAGAACGTAAGTAGGTCGGTGTCCCCGTCAAACTTATTCAATTGTTTGTTGCCTATCTACTTGTATCGGATCTTCGCACTGTGCGTATATCGGTAGAGTATACCCCCTGTATGTTTGTCCAGGGTGTATTGTCTTGATTTTCTTGAGAACTTTCATGTTCTTTCTATCCTTGCGTGTGTCATCGCTTTCGCTTGAGTTCATATTTCTTTAGGTCTACTTATACTTAGTATTTATAATCTATTGTATGACTTAGCTGATGACCGACAAATTTGTTAAAGGTTTTTTAAGTCTTAGTTTAATTAAAATATATAACTTGTATTACTTTTAGGTATTGAGGTAAATATTTTTATCCTTGTGGTTGAGTTTGTTTTGAATTTTAGTAATGGAGACACATTCTTTTTTAGCTTATGCCTATATTTTTCCTTGATTCCTCTTCGTATTTCTTGAGTTTTCTGGAGGGGGAGAGAGAGAGATGGGAATTTCGAAATGGTTTTCTTATTTAAATTTATATAAGACTGCACTTTCGCTTAATCTAGGTAAATCTGCTTGTTTTGATTTTACACATATCTTTAAAATGTTTCGTCTGGTGTTTTATTTAAAAAAAAATTTTAGTTTGCTTTTGAGTGAACCGTGAAGGTCTAATCTCTGCATGTTGATTATTACAAGTTGATCTTATAAACTGTTGGTTAGTATTATTGGATTTTGGCTTGGTTTTTTATGAAGTTATTGCCAAAAATTCTTATTATTTTATCGAGGTATATGGGCTTGTCGTTGGGGGTCTAGCGTTTCTTGTGTATGAGTTATGCTTGCACTATTGGTTACTTTTATCCGTTGCTGTTTAAGGGGGACTGTATGTTGTGTTATGAATCATCGAAAACAAATTATTGAAAATTTTAACAATGTGGGATTTTAGACTGTTTAAGTTAGATGGTGCCTAAAAAATGTGTAATTGGTTTTTTTTTCAGTTTAAGGCTTATTCCTTCATATGTGTGTGATCATGTCTATTTGTTTTGCTCGTTCGATTTTTGGCTTCTGAGGGCATTGGGGTCATCGTGTTGTTATTTGGTAGGTGTATTTTTTTTTTTTGATAATTTTGTGTCAATTACATTTTTTGAGACTTTTTTTGAAGAGAGATTTGCGGACTTCTCCTGCTTTTTTGGCTTTAGAGTTTTTTTTTTTCTTATTTTTTTTTAAAGATTTTATTTATTTATTAGTTAAAAAAAAGGGTTTTTTTATTTATTTTTCTCTTTCTTTAAAGGAGTTTCTTTATTTTTTTCGTTTTAACTAGAGTTTTTCTCTTATTGTATTTGTTCTTTTTTTCAGTTTTCGATTCTATGTATTTATGTTCTTTTGGAGAGGCGTTTTTTATTTATTATTTTTTAGAGTTTCTATTAGTTTAAAGGTTTTATTTATTTGCTTGGTTTCTTGCTTTCTCAGGTTTTATTTTATTTAATTGTTTTTTAAGGTTTTATTTTATTTTTATTTTTTTTTTAAGAGTTTTCTTATTTATTGTTTTTTTACTGAGCTTTTTAATTATCTGTTTTTTTTTAATGAATCATTGTTCGTTTTCAATTGATGTCTATTCGTATTATTTTTCTTAAGAGGGGTATTTATGATTAAACTGTTTTCTTTTTTGTTAAAGAGCTTTTTAAATTTTATGCTTAAGGTTCTCTTGCTGCGGGTAAAAGATCTAAAATGGTGCAGCAGGTCTGAAGATTAGAATATGAGATAATCTTGTTTTTTATTTGAGGCTGTAATGTTTTGCGTTGGTATTTGTATTACGAAATGTAGTTTGAAATACGATTTTGTTTCGATCCATAAAGATGTTTGAAATAAATATATAAAGTGTTTTATACATTAGTTCCTTTCAATCATGTGTGAACATTAAGTGATTTTCTCTTTTTTGTGTTACTATATGACGTTGTATGATTTGAAATTTTAGTGTATATTTATGGTTGAAATGAAGGACGAATGGGTACTACGTTACTCAGGGGAGTTACTATTTTGTTGATGTTGCTTATAAATTATTGTATATCATTTTTCCAGTTGAGAATCATCGAGACATTTTTTTAAGCAAAAGTTGATGTCATATGTACTCAATGCATCGTCCCTAAACAAATATCTTCATAAATTGTGACAGGTTAGACATCTATATGCGGATTATTAGCACACATACAAATATTTAAGGATGAACTGAAAATTTTATTCGTTTAAAAGAAAAACGGACTTTTACAATTGGAACCACAAAACATCAGACCTTTTAAAACAATTCTCACCTACTCATAGGAATCTTCGCTTCGACACTCTGAAATAAATCACACTCAACGTGATGACAGGGTGCTATGCGTTCTCTCCAAAGTGCAATCTCCTCCTATCCGCACCTATTTTTCTCTTTTTTCCTATAACACGATTCTGACTAAGTTGATTGGTCACGACTGAAGTTATACATATATGCATCATTGTGCTCTAATAAAATTAAAGCTATGGCATATAAGATGTCGATCACACACAACACAAAGTGTTTAAGACTATCTGACATCTGTGAATTTCGCTTATCATACCTAGTAAACCTCCACATGTGAAAAGTCAAGCGTTGCAAGTTGATCAAGGCCATCTTGAAATGATTAATGTAGTATTTGAAAGTATTAAATGTAACCAAAAAAAAAATCATATGATATTATGTTCATTTTTTTAAGGTATCTTATTATATAATTAACCTCTGCTGCGTCTTTTGTAATAGAATGGTGATATTTTGTGGTGTGTCATAAATTTAAGATGTGATTTGTATTTATTTCAAGTTTCTTCAGGAATACATACAAAATGCACCTTAATTTGTATAGAGTGGGGGATTGGGTCGCTGAGTAGAAGTTTTTTAAGTTAGTGAGATGCTTTATTACTGTTGAGTTTGATTCGTGAGATGATCTTAATCGTGTACTAAAAAATGCCGGTTCGTTGATGCAGATTCTGAAGTTAATTTGAATGTACTATGAAATATTCATGACAAAATTTCTGGTTGATTTAATTTTATTTTTTATTTATCTTAATATAATAAATTATTTTTTGTTCAAAAACAGCTGGCTGATATTAACAATATGTTATCTGACTAGTCAAAATAAAAACGCCTGCGGTGCATGTAATAGACTTGTTCTGGAAAATAGTTGTCTTTGACGCATCCGGGAGTAAAATTCATGCAGCGGTTTGTACCTAACGTTATCATAATTATTAATGCTAATAAAAATTGAAATGTATTTACCATATGTATTAAACTAAAACCTATATATCTGATATATATAGCTCACTTATATTATTAAATTGTTTTACAAAAAATGAGGACTGTATAATATTGCCATGATTAAATTTTGAGTGTATATCTTGCTATGTTATTATGATTTTGGGGTAAATCTGACCGTACACAAGTGACCCATAATTTTTGTAAAGGATAACACGCGAAGGAATATTATATAATTATATACTTTGTATTAATTGTTTTCAATTTAAGTTTATCCCGAAATTACAGTAAAATGGTTTATATATGTATAGATATAGATATAATAAACTATTTATTAATGCCTTATAATGTTAATTTAATGTTATTTTTCTGTTGAATGTAAATCATCTCGTAATCAAAAGGAATGCTTAGCTTGAGCATGAGTAATGATGCTGAGCTTGTGTTCGGATAACATTGTCTATAAGATGAACGGCGTAGCCCTATATTTATTGGGTCAGTGCATATGACGTTGAGTTACGTAATTTCTTCTTTTTGTACATACAGCCGGTTGGTTAAAATCTTTGGATACCCTCATACATTTAGTTTATCTTTGGAATATTATATTAATTGTTATATTGTTAATAATACTTGGATTATTGTAAGCCTGCTCAACCTGTCTTGGTCTATCGGGACGCGACGTTTTCTAATGGAATGATTACCAGAAGCGCGTGAGCGCGTACTATGTGAAGATTGTGGGAGTTGTGGCATTATTTAGCTTGGGAGGTTAGGCGAGCAGGATACGTCGTGTGTAGGTTGGGATTTTTATAGTGAATGGTGTTTGTTTATGAGAAATATGTTTTAGTTAGTACATAAAGTTTAAATAAATAATGGTTTGTGTTGATGAGTATGTTGGATATGACTAGAAGAGATGATACACACAAGAAAGAACTAGAAGACAGAAGAAGCAGATGAGGTGCAGAGCATGTGGAAGAGATGTAAGATACACTAAGAGACAATATAGAAGTAAGAGGGTTATAAAATATAGCATATTATTGTGAAATGTAAATGTTGAAATATCTGATGATAGTGTAGAATGACTTTGTTAATACCAATATTGTTTATAGCATGAGTGAGTTACTTTTTTTTATACATTGGTTCAAAAGTGTTGCAATTATAGATCTTATTCTTTACATTTATAGATCTTATGATCTGTGTATATCCATCGGTTATGTAATGATAATAGATGGCATATTCTTATCCTGCTCAACTCGGTCGCTTATGTAAATTTCTAGTATTATGTTTCTATTCCTTATTCCTGATACTCATTCTCTTCTTTGCCTAGATCATCTCACATCAATGTACGTTTTTTGCTGGAATAAAAATCATGTGATGAAGATGTTATGAAAGGAGGAATATTTAACGTCTTAGGATTATATTT
Organism: Doryteuthis pealeii; assembly: GCA_023376005.1. Classification (NCBI taxonomy): domain Eukaryota; kingdom Metazoa; phylum Mollusca; class Cephalopoda; order Myopsida; family Loliginidae; genus Doryteuthis; species Doryteuthis pealeii. The sequence continues at coordinate 58,232,026 of CM042149.1, read as the reverse complement.
GTGTTCTTATTTTTGTATATTTTTCATCGTCATTAATAAATTACGATAGATAATATTGTTATGCTGACTATGTGGAAGTTCTATTTCACTTTTTAATAAAATTTTTTAAATGTATGAACCTATATTATGTTTACGGGCTGGATCACTTCAAGGTTAAAAACAAGATCAGTTTGGTAAAAGATAAAAGAAGAAACATCTTTGAAAAATATTTTGAAATCGAAAGATTATTTGAACGTTTTTTAAAATGTGTTTGTTAAATTAAAAAGAATATTTAGGGTGAATATTTTGGGAAAATATAAAATTTGGCAGAAGAATGTTGGATTGTTTGCCTAATTCAGTGTCATACATAAGATACAGCTGTTAAGTGAAGTATGAAGGATAACAATGTAAAGCTCATTATAAAAGAAGGGTGATAGTGGAAGAATCAGCTGAGTCGACCAGAGGTTATAAGAAACGATGAGATTAGCTATGAGAAAAGTAGCTTTTTTTTATTTTATTTTTTTTAGTTGGGAATATTTCGGGTATACATTCTGGCAGAGGAAGTTGTATTCGTTGTAAATTCAGTGTTATATCGAACTCACTGGATTGATTACATAAGGAAATAATAGCTGATTGACTGGTACAGGTATAAAAAGATAGGAGTGAATAGGTTGAAAGAGAAGAGGTAGGCTAGTCAAGCAAAAAAGGTAATAGAACAAACAATGCGCAGGCCGCTGGTGGTGGGGGTTTAGGATGCACCGACGACTCTGAGAGGGTGACTACATTGGGCTGTGGATGTGGGTGGTGCAATGATGCCTTAGGAAGAGCCAGGCGTTGATGAGCAGTTATGGATGAAAAGTTTGACTATCTTGGCTGAGGGCGTCGGAGGCGTCGATCATGGTGTGATACGACTATATGATTTGATTTGCTTATGAAGGCATTCTTTATCATATGGAGCAGAAGCATTGTGGGGTCTAATGTCTGGAATACGTTAACATATTTTTGTACTGTAAAGTGAGTTACGAGTTCTATCCTAAAAATTGATTATAAAGCATTTTTTCAAGGTCAAAAACAGTTTTGTAGAGTCAACATTTTGTTATTGATGATTTTGATTTTTTCAACAGCAGATTAATGTCACGGATGTAGTGCATCTATGAAAAAAATTTTTTCTTATTATTGCCTACCATATTTATTATCTTGAAAGATAGTTTGATATTTGATATTTCAATAAAGAGGTGTGAACAAAAGGAGACGTTTAAAAGAACGAATTTGGTAATTCTGTGAGTTTGGTACCATGAACTTTTTAATCTTTGTCATTATTATATTGTTCATTAAAAAAAAAATTTGTGCGTTTTTTTATGACGTTCTTTAATTTCACTTTTTTTAGATAAATATATGAATCTGGAGTTCTAATTCATATGTCAATCTTGGTGAGTTCCGCATAGGATCTCATTTATCTATGAGTAATTTTTAATTCCATTTTTTTCATTTTTTATGTTTATGTTATATTATTTTTTTTCTTCAAAACTGTTAGTTTGTTCTGATGAGTTAAATAAATCAAGAGGACATCTTGACGATAAATTGTTTATTTTTTTGCCATTAAATACCTAATGTTCTTTTTCTAGTAGAGTCAAGTAAATGAATGATAGTAATTTATCAGTAAGGAGTCGGTTCGCTGTGTTATATTAGATTGTATAGAATAACAAATGTTGTTTTATATCCTATTAACCGGAGTGATTTTCAATGATTCATCATTTAGTTTTTCATTTATTCTTAAACAAGATCTTTTTTTGATATTATTGGAATTTATCTTAATGTTCTTTATTAAAGTTAAGATTATATCCCACTAAAAATTAAAGTAGCGGCTTATTATGGTTGAATGGTTGGGTGTATAATGGGTATTTCAAAACTGTTTATGGTGATGGTATTTTTGTATTATAATGTGGTACTTCTCCCTATAGGAGTTTCTGTTGGAGTGGAGTAATTATTAGGTATTTGTCAATGGCGTCATTCTAAGGTGCTGTATTGTTATAGTGTTAAATTATTTTTTTTTGATAGATTTTCTTCAAAAAATCAAGGGCATTAAATCAGTTGTTGGCAATCTATTTTTTTTCTAAGTTGATTGTCTGGTATTTAAATTTAAACACATAGAAGCTATTTTTGGTCAGGGATTCTGCCATTTGTTCTATCCTATTTATTTCTTTTTGGAAATTGCTTCAATTTAGCATGTAGTCTAATTTATGTACTGAATATTCGTAGTGCCAAGTGATCATTGTTGAATCCTGGTATGGGTAGGATTAAAGTCTATAATCAGTACGCTTTTTGCAGTGCAGATCAGAGTTGCAAGAGTTGTTTAGAAGGTTAAGTTCTGACGGGACAAAACAGCTTCTGTGTAGGTAAGATAGAGATACGTTGTTTGGTAGATAATATAGTTATTAATCAATTGGTAGACAGGGCAGTAATTGTTATATATGATTGGTTTGTTGCCGAATGCAAATGCCAGTTCTTTATGAGCTAATAACTATAGAACCAACTCAGGATCAGATGGACATCATCAAATGCATGAATGGATATTTGGTTTAATAGATCATTGTCATTGACTCGGTCAAGTTGCTTAGTGTTCCAAGCAATCTATCTACATTCAAGACTTATGAAAGAGGGTGTTGGGGACAAAGAAGTTTTTGGCCATGAATGTGATTTCTGGTTTTGTACGATTGAGGGAAGCAACTTAAAACATTTGAGATAAGTTAATTATTTAGGTAGAAAATTTCTATATGTGTGTAATAAACTTGGTTATTTTCAAATTGGTTTGTTTATGTGTGTTTGTATGATGTGGTCATTAGACATAGAAGTATTTAATACTTATTGTAGTACTGAATTGAAATTAAAGTTATACGTTATTTCATAGTACTGAAGGCTTTGATATGAAGAATCAAAGGAAGGACCGTGAAATTGGTTTCATAAAATAAAGATACGCCAATATGAAAATTTAAATAATGATTATGTGATATAAAGTTTCAAGACAATTTCACTTTTAATATGTAATAATTATTAAATTGATTTTTATGAATTTAATGTTTTTCTTTTTGTTTTTTTTTTTTCTTATTTTTTTGTTATTGAAATGAATTTTTTATTGGTCCAAGTGTGTTGTCATATCTAAGAATGAATATTTTTTTATTAAGAGAATAAATCTTTTTCTTTTTCTTTTCTTTTTTTCAGACAATGGTCATAAGGATTGTCTTGTCTGTTGACGTGATTCTTTATAAGTGTGGTTCTTGGTGATATTGTCATCTCTCTTGGTTTGTTTTTTTAGGTGAGTTAACAACGGAATGAACCATTGGGTGGTGGGGATAAACTGAAGAATTTGTATATCTTAAAAAAAATCTTTTATTATCTTAATTTAGAAAAGGGTAATAGGGTATAGAATGTAAGACTTATGCTAATGGTGAGTTCAGATTTTGGGCTCTGGGTATTTACTTGATACGCGTATGGCAGGTATGACACAGTATTTAATGTGGACAGGACTGAGGCTCATGGGATGGCAAGGTGGCAACAATGTATAGGTCCCTAGGCCATTCGCATCACCAGGGGTGCCCCACAGGCACTGGCAATTAAAATCCTTATGGTGAACTCTAGTAAGTATATTCTGTAATTATATAATATTTTGCTTTCAATGTACTTGAGCACTTTATTTGTTATGTGCTCGTTTATATTGTGATTTGACTCAACTATTGTGACGGTGTTCTGGACGTTTTACAAATACACTATATATATATATATATATATATACTGGATATGCCATTTGCGGAAAGTCAGTTTCAGCTATAAGAACGCATTGACAGAAGGGGTGGGTTGATAACACACTCGTGGAAGACAGGCCGATGATAGCTGTAAGAAGTTTGGGGTTAAGGCTCAACCTGCACTGAAGCGACAATGATGGACGCAATGGATTTCTACATAGAAGTTCTGACCTGTGTGGGCAGGGCTGTATGTCGAGGTTTCATGTGTGACCAGGGTACATACAACAATCTGGATCCGTGGGCCATCTGCGCTACACCTGATACTATGTAGAAATGGCCTTATTCTGTCAAGAAGCGGCAATCCACATATAATATATATAAAAATTAATAGTTTTAAATAGGTGTTATTTTTAATCACTTGTATATAACAAATATATTTATTTTTAAATTTTTTTCTTGATTTTTTTTTTTTTTTCTTTCAGTTTCATCTATTGGATTCATTCTGTCATCGTGTCGTCGTCGTCGTCTGCAATCGAAGGTGCTGTTGAAGAGATGACTTTGAAAGAGAGCGATGATGACCTATTCGGGCATTGAACCAAAGAAAATTGACAACCCCATATATACATTCACACAATTATTAGAACTGTAACAATGGCTGATACAATCATTGATCTTCGTCCACTGCAAAAAAAAAAAAAGTCACTTTACCTGCTGGTCTCGCTCTCTCTTTCTCTTTGCTGATATTAACTATTTGTAACAAGAATTGTTGGTGACTCTTTATTGCTTCTGCTTGTTCAAACCATATCACCCCCCTCTCCAAACCCCCTCCCTCTTATCTCTTTTACTTTTCATCTTTTATACTTCTCTCTCTCGTCCTCTCTCTCCTCTCTTCTGTCTCTCTCTCTGATCACAAATCCATTGGTAATTTTGATATTTTGTCATCCTGGCCTGCTGCCTAATTTAAGCTAGTTTTAGCGTCTCGGTCACCTGCCTAATTTCGCTCTGTTTTAGGGTTTTGGTCACCTGCCTTAATTTATGCTATGTTTTAGGGTCGGTTCTCCTGCCTAATTTTACGTATGTTTTAGGGTCTTGGTCTCCTGCCTAATTTACACTATGTTTTAGGGTCCTGGTCACATGCCCTAATTTACACTATGTTTAGAGTCTCGGTCTCGCCTCTCGCCTAAATTTTATGTTTTAGTTTGGTCTGCCTATGCTAGTTTAGGGTCTTGCTCTGACCTAGATTTCACTATGTTTTAGGGTCCTGGTCAACTGTCTAATTTAAACTATGTTTTAGGGTCTAGTTTGCTCTGTCTAATTTAGCGGTATGTTTAGCGTGCTGAGACAGGGAATTTCTAGGCCCAACTTAGATATTTTTCAGAGTTGTGTTTTGTTGCTTTTTATTGGCAAATGAATGTAGATATTTTACCCCCCCCCCCCCTTTAAAAATGTTTTTTTTTTTTTTTTTTTTTCAATTGAATTGTCAAATTTTAATTGACTCTTTACAAAACTAAATAATGAAACAGATTTTCATAGCGTACACTCTTTCTCTTTTGAATGCATTCTTACTATGCACGTATAAACACTTAGATATTTTTTTATATTTCATTCAAAAAAATTTCACCACTTTGTAATACAAATTAAACTTATTCAGTTTCAAAAATCAAAACATTTTTAAAATCAAACAATCAACTGAGTTTTGTTTAAAAATTTGTACAAATTCAATAAAAAAATTTTTTTTAAGATGGGGGTTGTAAATATATTCTACATGATTTGCCGATAAATCTGGGAGGGAGGTGTAAAATATCTACATTAATTTGCAGATAAAAAGTGACAAAAAGACAGCTCAGGAAATGTCTTGAGTTGGGCCGGAAATTCACCTGATGCCGGCATGCTAAAACTAGTGTAATTAGTGCAGGGAGGTCAAAGAACTGTTAAAACCTAGCGTTAAATAAGGGAGGAACCAGAAGAACAAGATAAATTGACATCCTTTTTTTTGTCATTGTGAACAACAAAAAAAAAAGAAAGAAAAGGTAGTAGTTTTTTATCTCATCACTTCACCTTTTTTTTTTCTTCTTTTTAATTAAAATTTTTTTGTGAAATTAAAAAACAAATGTAATTACATACACTCTCATACGTAATAGTCCTGGTTAAAATGTGGTAAGGTAATTGAAACCAAATAGGCCATAACCCCGGCTCGTTTACCAAAACTTTTCTTGTTCCCAGTGATACCTGCATCGGAAAAATAAGGTCCAAAGAAAGTTTGATAAAGTTATCCTTACCGGCATCTTTAAACCTGGGCTATCATTAATTTCAAGGACTTTTTTTAATATATATAATATAATATATATATATATATATTATATACACTATACGATTTGCAAATTCAGCTGTCTTTCATGATAATATTGATGCTAGAATTTAGGAATGAATGAGAAAGGATTTTAGTTAGCATTCCATAGTTATTCATTATTGAGAATTTGAGATTAAAAAAAAAATGACAGTGTGAACGCAGACCCCCCAAAATTATCATTCAGTTGCAAATTGGACGAAATTGCTTGATCTTCTTCAGATTTTTTTAAGGGTATTTTCTATAAAGATCTCGTACGATGTGCATTTTTTTTCTGGAGATTTATGGTTGCACTCTTATAAAGACAATTTTAGTCATTCATATAGGTTAACTTAGTTTGGCTCGAGGCTAGATATATGGGACACAGTGGAGAATCAACTCGCTAACAGCAGGTCTGTTAGTGCCGAGTTCACCTAACCATTACACTACACTCAGCTTTGATTTGGACACAAGGTCACAATTATGGAGCACCTAGTGAAAATCAACTAGTTTTGGATCTAGTTTGTGAATCATTACACTAAAAAGAGTGAGTTGTCTGTTGTGAGAATTTTAGCAATGTATAGATAATTTGTAGGTGTAATCTTTGAAATTACATACAGTGAGATTTAACATCGAGGTCAACTACAAAACCTGTATTAACCTTGATTTTATATATATATATATTATATATATATATATATAATTTATTAATGATAGGAAAGCAATTAAAATGCGTATAAAATAAAAATAAAAATTGTATTGTAATTGCTTTCCTATCATTAATAAATAATAAACACTTAACATGCTTCAAGTAAGCAATTACGAAATTCTATTATATTATATATATATATATTATATAATATTTGGGCAATTGTTGGTATGTATGTATGTTCGGATGAACTAAAAATAAATAATTATCAACAAAATAGATAAATATATATAACACATTAAATATCACCAGTTTTGCTTTTTGTCGAAAATTATGAACATTCAATTACATTACAAATGTATTTAAAATCAAAATATAATAGAATAGCATTGAAATTCTACTAAAAATGTCTGCATTTGTAAATTCAAAAGTAAACAATAAATACACCAGAGATTTTTTTTTTTTTTTTTTGCTAAGCCCTATACCATGGAATGCTGGGTAGCCGCTTCTTGTTTATTTATGTATTTATTTTGTTTTCAGTTTTCAGAATAGCTTAATGGTTATCAGCATTGGATTGAGTGTGAAAGTTTTGTGTGTTTTTTTTTTTTTCTGATTCATTTTTATGCACTAGGAAAACTCGGTTAAATCACTATTAACGGACTAATTCCACCATCATATTACCCGCTGAAAGAAAAATACCACAAATCAGGGAATTAAAACAAATTTAATTAGATTTTCAGTTTGATTTAGATATATTGATGATAAAGCATGAATAATGCACCAGTTATTTTTATTTAAAACTTTTACATTTTTTCAGGTCTGTTAACTTTGAACCATGTATCTTTGAGGTGTAATACAGATTTCTCAATATACTGGGTCAAAGTTACTGACCTGAAATTATATTCTTTTATTCATTAATATATCAATCACTGAAAATTTAAATTCTGTTAATTCTCTGATTTTTTTTTTTTTTTCTTCGGCGAGGGTATACATACGATGGTGGAATTTAGGTCTTAGGTTTGATTTAACTAAAAAAGGCACTTTTTTCTTAATGGTCAATTTTAAATTTACGTAATGTGATAATATACATTATTTTGACGGTTAAGTGAAATTGTTGTGATTTATATAATTTTGCCTCCCTTGAGCTTCGGTTTGTGGGGTGGTCACAATAATAGGACCTTGTGCTGACCCGTATACATGGGATACATCACACTTAATTATATCAGGGTTTTTTTTCTTGGTTTATGATTTTAAATTCAGTGTGAAGATCCGTTAATTAAGGAGTGAGAAATTCAGTTTTATGAAAGAATTTCTTTTCATATAAAGAGAATTGTAAATGTCGGATCAGAATAAATATTTGCTTAACTTCACTAACAAATTGGGGTTAGTTAGAGAAGGGAATTAACAACATAGCTACTGCATTTGTGCGGGGTGGGATTTTGTTGGAAAGGTATCCTGCGTCAGGTGTTAAATTAGATCAAAGGTAATATTTTTTTATTTTTTAACATTTTTATTTTTATTGAGTGAATCCTGAATAATTAATTCAATTTTTGTTTGTTTATAAATTGTTTCATTTAGGGACAAGCTAATTTCACACACCTGCTTGTATAGATATAGTTTGTTATGCATACCTGTCTTTTTTTTTTTTTGTGAATGTTATTTTTTGTATATATATTTTTGTATGTTTTGTGTTGTTTTTGTTTTGTTTTTTTTTCTGTGAAGAGGAATTTTATTTAAAAAATTATTTTTTCTGTGCAACGGGGAAGTGGTGTATTTGTTTGCTTCCTTTTTTACTTTTTTTCGTGCCTCTCAGTCTATGCTGATGGCAATTTTTCTGACTGCGGCATTCTGTTATTTGTGCGAGCTGAGTTGAATAAGAACTCAAATATTACATAATAAAATTTGAACAAAAAAGAAAACATAAAATATTTTTACAAAACTTTTTTCTTTTTCTTTCTTTCTTTTTTTTTGTATTATTTGTCTGAATTTTTGTGATGATGGCTGATAATTTGTATTATTTTGATTATTATTATTTTTTTTTTTTTTAATACTATTGTACTATCTTTACTGTATTATTCTGATTATTAATAAAAAAAATTTTTTATTTACTTTTGTACTCATCTTTATTGTATACCATCTATATGTATAATGAGTGCATACAGTTTCTTTAGCTTTGGTTAGGCAACCAGTGTGGAGAAGGAAACTGAATTTAAAACAGCTGTATTCCACTTAAAATTAATCTTGTGTCCCTTTCTGCTCATGGTGGATCAGTTGATTAACTCTTAAACATCCTGTTGAGAATTTTAAGTCAGAGCTCCTTCTTATAAGGAGTTTATCAATAAATGGCTAAAATGGCATTTTTATTTAAAGTTCCCTTTTATTTCCTTTAAATCAAAGACTTTCTAATATGTCTAATAGTACATTTAAACAATGGCTATATTTGGGGTGGATTAGGAAAACAAATGTGACTTCTGGCCGGGTGGAATGAAGTGGTATGAGATATTAAGAGTTAAATACATAAAAGTTACAATTTGTCTGAATTTTTTTAGATGAGGCTTGATAATTTGTATTATATATATATATATAATATATATATATTTTTTTTTGTTACTATTGTCCTCATCTTTTATTACTAGCAAATATACGCCCCCCTTCTCCGTGCAAGATATTAAGTTTTAATGTAATAAAATATTATTATAAATTAGGCTAATGAAATTAAATAGAATGCAGATAAAAAGATTTGAAACAGGGGAGTATGATAAAAAATTAGAACAACTGAAACTTACTCTTCCATCACTCCATCTCTCATTGCTAAATTTTCCTATTAACCATTTAGTTAAATAGGAAGTAAGAATAAAATTAAGTTATTTTTCTTCTTAATGGATTTTTTTAAAGATTTCCCAGAGATTTGCTCATGTTCATTAGGAATAAACCAAAGATTAGAAATCAATAATCTAAATACATATTTATTAAATTATAATTTTTAAAATCAATATGCAAATTAGCTTGCCCAGCTGTAAAGCACTATTTTGTTGTATATATAAATACAATGGCATGTTATTAGTATGTGAGTATGGCTAACAGTATTAATAATGTTAACAATTTTATTAAATATTGAGGTTTAAAATAAAAATAAAATAATGGCTAATGTGACATAAATACTAAGGGAATGTGTTTGAGTAGTGATATAGTTTTGATTACAGACAGAAAAAAACACACAATCTCCCTTATAATAAGATATACACAATATTTTGGCTATTTGCCCTGCTTGTTTTTAGATGTTTCTTGTAAAACCTGGGAACATTTTTGGGAACTTGGGAACCTTCTTGACATAATCGGAAGCCTTATGGAACTGAATCCTTTATTCAATCCAGGAGTAGACTATTTTCATCCCTTTAACCATGACTGGTGTTAAGCTATGTTAAGATTCTATGTTTAAGGGCCCTTGGCCAGGATGAACTGCAACCTACAGATGATTGTCACTTAGAATGGTATTGACTCAACCTTATAATCCATTGCAGCATGTGTCCAACTGGACCCCGGTGGGATTGAACAAAGTTTTGGTTCAAAGTTACAAGAGGTTCAAATTACAACATGAAGGCTCCCTAGTTTGAAGAGAAAGTTTCTGATTGTTGAACGAGAACATCTGAAGAAGGTGTAGGATATATGGACCAATAACAATAAGATGAGGCAAGTCCGAAATCCAAATCTTTTTTGAAAAGTAAATCAAAATAAACAAAAAAGGAACAAATTCTGGCCCAGCTTCCAGCCACTGGACGATAAAATAATTAACAGCGTTGATCCCAGGGGCTATCCCTCAGGCAATACCTGCCCCTCGATTTAAAGGGCAGGGCTGGGTTTATTGCCCGGTGCTGAGGCGCCCCCCCTTGAGAGGGAGACTAATAGGATCAATGCATTTTTTGCACCTGCACCCATGAGTCACGGCTTGTGGGTGCTCCCATAGGACTTGTGCGTCTAACGCATACACATGGGGTGATTGTGTAAATATTTATCTTTGCCTTTTTTATTATTTTGAATTAGTTAAGAGAGATAACGGCATACAACATGCGTATGTTGGTAAATATCTTTGAGCTTTTTTTATATTTTGAATTTTTTTTCACTTTTTTTTACAATTAGGTGAACTTTTTAATTTTATTTTAATTATCATTTTGTCTGTTTATTTATTCTCTTTTTTATTCTTTGTTTAAACCCCCCCCCCGTCCTTCTAAGGGATCAACATGTTTAAATTTTCATTACCTATTAAAAACATCTTAAATATTTTGGTAATCTGAACATTAGCTACATAAATGAGAGTAACCTCCCCTTGTTTCTTTAACTTTGAGGAAGCTGTCTGTTTTGGTCGGCCATTTTCATTTCACTGTAAATCTACACTGAAAATACGAATTTGTTTGAATCAATACAACTGAATGTTTTAACACAAAAGTATCATAAAATGTGTGTTTCATTGTGCTTATGCATTATTTGAAATGAACTCAATTGTTATTAAGAACACATTTTATGATATTTTTGTGTTAAAACATGCAGTTGTATTGATTCAAACAAATTCGTATTTTCAGTGTAGATTTACGGGGAAATGAAAATGGCCGACCAAAACAGACGGCTTCCTCAAAGTGAAACAAACAAGGGGAGGTTACTCTCATTTATGTAGCTAATGTTCAGATTACCAATATTTTTTCTTACATTACTTTTTAAATTTTTTAATAGATTTTAACAATGATTTTATAATTTTTTAAACAAAATATCAGGGGCCAGTTTAGCTCACTTGGTAAGAGTACCCACCTCGGAGTCGCAGGTTTTGATATCGTTCCCCCACCAACTGAGTTGCACTGATTGGATAATCTGATCTGTGCGGTAAAGTGGGGAGCTGATGGTAGGTGTGGCGCTCCACCTCAGCAAAATCAATTTCCCTGGTTTAGCACTAGCGAAAAGGGGATAGACTCCCTCATTGTCCGTCCGAGTGGCTGATACCAACAATAGGCCGCTCAGCCAACTTTCCTTTTTTTTTTTTTTTTTTTTTTCTTTTACACAAAAATAATTTTTTAAAGATAGATTTAGTAACATAGTTTTGAGAGGAAGATACATTATATATACTAGATACACAGGATTTCCATTTTTACTTTTAAGGAACATGAGTATTGATATATAGATTACCCTCACCATGTGTTTCAACCTTATTTCTTTCACGACACAACACTATCCTATCTATCTGTTGTTTGTTCAATTAAGATTATTACATGGAATCCCTCATTTGTTTGCATCTTGTTCCAAATCGACAACAAATTAAATACTCATTATTAGACTTACGCAATAATTGAGAATATTGTGACGTGAGATGTGACGTAGTTTTGGTTACAGACAGAAATACACCCAATCTCCATTATTAAGATACATTAGTAATATAGTTTTTCCATCCATACCATTCGTTTCGTAGGAAAACGTTAAAAAAGAGATTAAAAATAGAAAAATAGAATGGATAAAATCAATTAAATTCATAGAAGGTGGCAAACTTACCGCAAGCGGAATCCGTGGAGGGTAAATTAGACTAAAACCATGATGAACAGATTATTACCTTATATATTAGTGGTAGGGGGTGGTGGACTTTTTCATTGGCTCATACTGATTGTGGTTTCTCTATTTAAGAGGTTGAATTCTTGTGTAGTTCATTTGGAGCAAAATGTCAATGCTAGCAGCATGTAGCTTACAGGGTGGCAGCTTGAAGCTGCCGGATTCAAGTTAGGGTTGCTATCGGAGCTGATATAATGCACAAGAACCCGTAATGGGCAATGAAAATAGTGCATCACTGATGACCACCCTGTACCCATCTAAAATATGACTTTAAAATCTAATTTTTTCCTGGATGTATTTATTTATATTTTTGGTGACCAAGTCTTTTTAGAAAAAGTCTACTAACTAAACAACTAGTAAACTAATGACTATTGTGACCTATGACATGATATGTGGTTGGAGGCATGTGATCTAATGGTTAGAGTTGTAGGAAATGGACTCGTCGACACGTTGAAATCCTGGAAGAAGCTACAGTTCGCATAGAGCTAATACCCTTGGGAAAGTTATGAATCCAACTGCTCTCCCTCCAGCTATGGGTAAATAGTAGGGCAGACTGGGCTCTTTAACCTTGGTTAGGCAACCTGTCTAGGAAAAGGAAACCTGAATTCAAACCTGTTAAACTCCGCTTGGGGTGGTCACTACTAGAATAGGCTCAGTCCTAATTAGTGATCTATTTCACAGCTCTTTAACCTTGGTTAGGCAACCTGTCTAGGAGAAGGAAACCTCTGAATTCAAACCTGTTAAACTGCTCGGGGTCGTCACTACTAGAATAGGCTCAGTCCTAATTAGTGATCTATTTCATTGAGCTCTTTAACCTTGGTTAGGCAACCTGTCTAGGAGAAGGAAACCTCTGAATTCAAACCTGTTAAACTGCTTGGGGTCGTCACTATTAGAATAGGCTCAGTCCTAATTAGTGATCTATTTCACTAATTTAAATTTTTTTAAAGAAATTTTTTAAATAGTATTTGATTAGATTTTTTAAGAGTTTTTTTTTTCTTAACTTTATTTTGTGTTAGTCCAGCTTTATCAGCTACCGTGTTTCCCTGTATGTTATTATTTTTCACAGCAAAAAACCTGTTAAACTCCTCTTAGGGTGGTCACTACTAGAATAGGGTCGGTTCTTATTAGTGATCTATTTCACTAATTTAATGTGTGGACTTTAAAACTTGTATTAGAGTTTTAAATTTAGATATTGTCTAAAATCTCACTGAAAAGTAATGCTAAGAATATTTAACTTTGCAAACCATTTTCTTATAAAAGTCAAACATAACTAAAAATTATTGCAAGATCTTTTGGTGATACTTCTATCTATCTATCTATCTACATATATAAACACTGTTAGGCACGACATAACCCCAGATGGGTTGATATGCCGTTAAATTCAATCAATCAACCAACTACATATTTAAAGAGCAGTTGTGTGTGGGTGTGTAAGTATGTATGTATGTATGTCTGGATAAAACTACAAAAATAAAACAATTAAAGAAGTGTATATATATATATATATATATATATATATATATATATATATATATACATGCACAAACACACACATAGTATATATATATATATATATATATATTTATATGTAAAGGGTGGCTTACTGGTGAATATGGGCACGATCGTTGGAGGTGCACAGGATCCAGGGGTTAAGTCCGTGATAAAACAAATACAAAGTGCTCAATACAAAATAGAGCAAATTTATTGAAGAAATGGATACAACAGAAACCTACTCGAGTTTCATCGCTAGAATCATCAGGGTTAAATCCACTGAATTAATCGAGTTACCGATTAATTGCAGTGGATTAACCCTGATGATTCTAGCGATGAAACTCGAGTAGGTTTCTGTTGTATCCATTTCTTCAATCAATATATATATATATATATATATATATATCACTGAAAATAGCCTTTGTGCAAAAAATTAAGATTTGATTTTTAAAATTTACATAGTAATAGCATTGAATTCTACTAAGAAATATTGATAGTGTTGGCCACTGTTAAATGTAAACAAATCAATATCTTAAACTAAAATTGTAAATCGCTATTTTGTTGTATATATAAATACAATTGCATGTCATTATTATGTAGATATGACCAAGAGTATTTATAATGTAAAACAATTTTATTAATAATTGAGGTTTAAATGAAAATAAAATAATGAAGAATGTAATGTAAATAACTAAGGGAATTGTGACTTTAGTAGTGATATAGTTTTGGTTACAGACAGACAAACCCACAATCTCCATTATAATAAGAAGAGACGAACAAAGACCCCACACTAATTGAAATTGGTTTATTCTTTAAGTTTAAACATTTTAATGCTATTGCCGTAACAAAGACCTTGCTATGATGTGCCATCTTTGCTATATTATAGTAAGATACAAAATCAAAATACATTTTCATGTTTATTTAGAACTGTCAACTAATTCTTAATAGCTATATCAATATCATTTCTTTAATTTTTTTTCTTTTTTTTTTTTTTTTGAGATCTCTAAATCATTTAGCAGCTACTCTGACCTGGAGTGGTAGTACCTGTTAGGGTCCCATCTATGGGTTAAATAGAAAAAAAAAAAGAAGTTTTAAAAACATTAACTTTTGAAAAAAAATTGAGTACCCATCAAAAATAAATAAAACAAAACTTTGGCATAAAATAACCCAACAGTGGTTGACATGCCGTAAAATTTAACCAACCAACTTTTTCTGCTTTCTCTAAAAAAAATGTTATCTAAATTTATAATTGCTCTTTGATAGACTCATTCAGAAAACACTTTGTACATTTTTTTTTTTAAAAACTTGTAATATTTTATAGTTTAAAATTGTATATTCGGTAATAATATTCATTAAACTTAATAATGCTATCATTAATATCCCATCTGCTGACAGATATCTTCAAATAGAAGAAATAAAAAACAAATTTGCATATATTTAAATATTTTAATTTGGTGGTGCTTTGAAATTTCACTTGTGATCTTTATATAGACACCTGGAGTCTGCTTGTTGATAGATGAATTTAGTGTTTTAGCAGGGTATTATTGCATAAATGAGGCCTGGCCTCCTGCCCCTAAAAAATACTAAGCGGTGCCTGTTGAAAAACCAACTCACACTACGATTGAACTCCCTAGCTGTTTGAAGGCATTTTTTCTGAAAAGGTAATGCGATATGAAAGCGATATTTTATCCACCCCCTTCTCAGTCTTTTCTCGACAAGTAAATATTTTAACCCTTCCTTCTTTAACCCTTTTTTGAAATGCTTTTTTTTTTTTTAAAATTTTTTTAGAGGTTTGAAGGCGTTTTTATCGACAAATAACTTTTTTAGTGGTTTGAAGGCATTAAAAGTAAGCCAGCCCCCAGATTTTTTATCGACAAGTAAATTTAAATAATTTACCCCCCCCCCCTTAAAATATCTTCTGTTTTTTGAAGCTGTTTAAAGGCATTTTTCCTGAAAAGGTAATGTGATATGAAAGTGATATTTCCTCCTCCCACAATCTTTTCTCAACAAGTAAATATTTTAACCCTCCCCCTCTTTGAAAGACTTTTTTTTTTAGTGGTTTGAAGGCATTTCTATTGACAAATAACTTTTTTTTAGTGGTTTGAAGCATTAAAAGTAAGCCAGCACCCAGGTTTTTTATCGACAAGTAAATGTAAATATTTGAAATAATTTTTTTCTCTGTATTTTCATTTTATCTTAATTCAAAACACTTGTCACAGATTTATCTTTTTTTTTTTTTTTTTGGTATTTTCATTTTATTTTAATTAAAAAAACTCACGTATTTTAAATAAATACGACCAAGTTTCAAAAATTAAAAAAACAATCAATACAATCAAGTACAAATAAAAAATCAAAATATTTAGTTATTCTTTTTTATTCTAATTCAAAACAAATGTCCTTCAAACACCTAGGGAGTTCCAGCGTGGTGTGGTTTGGTTTTTTTAGCAGTCACTGCTTAGCATTTTTTTAGGGCAGGTGGCCAGGACACAATTTATGCAATATCCATTTTTTAGCATTTAGAAAACTTTCTCCTTTCTCCTTCTCATCTTCTTCTTCTTCTTCTTCTTGCCTATCTGCTTAGAGATTTAAAGATTTATCTCTATCCAAAATGGCCATTATTCTTTCTCACTATATACAATGATTATATTGATGATGTTGATAAAAAAAAATTGTATTACCTTCCAAAGAAAAAAAAAAGACTTATTTTCTTCTTCCTCGATCTGAATATAAAGCTTTGAAATTTTACTTTATATCATGAATGAATTCTTGTTAATATTGTCATGTTTTCTTCTTTCTGTGTTGAGTTGTGTTAAAAGTTGTGTTGCCTTAACAATTATTGTTGGTGACAGTGCCAAAAATAGAAATTATACTGCCAAAATATTAATTAATTAATTTCAAAAGGTTTTGTTTTTTTTTTTTTTGCTTTCCTACAACAAATTGTGAGAAAACTGTTGTAGTGATACATATACAACATATCTCTCTTACTCTCATATACATATGTATATATATATGTATAAAAACCACAATTAAAAACATCAAACATATCTATTTACTATATATACACACATGCTTTAAATTAAAAAGACTGAAGATTAAATACATATATATATATATATATATATATATATATATATATACATATAAACCACAAATTAAAAACACACATATCTATGAATATATATATATATATATATATATATATATATATATACATATATATATATATATATTATATAATATATATATATATATATATTATATACATATGAATATATATATATATATATACATATGAATATATATATACATATGAATATATATATATATATATATATACACAGACTAAAGATTAATATATATATAATATATATAATATATAAATAAATAAACCACAAATTCAAAACACATCTCTCTCTCTATATATAGGCACACACTACAAATTTATATATATATACATATACACATACACACACTACAAATGTATATATATGTATATATATACATACACCCACTACAAATTTATATATATGTATATATAACATACACTCACT
>CM042149.1:58209704-58212204 GCA_023376005.1 Doryteuthis pealeii | reverse complement strand
ATAAATTTATTTCGAAATAAATTTATTATGGAATAACGGTGTTGATTTTTTCCTTCCTTTCAAAGATATATATATATATATATATATATATATATTTTTGGGAGAATATGTGCTTAATTTAAGTCGTACCTAATTTTGAAAATTAATTGATTAATTAATTAATTAGGCGGGAATGCCTATTTAAATGTAAGGCTAAACAAATCGAGAAAAATCAATCTCTGTATGTACATTTTGGCCTATTAGGCCTCATCAGCAGAGCTATAGATAGGAAGACCGCCCTGTGCGTGATTCAAAACCGGACTGTCAAGCTGACAGGCCAGTACCATAACCCCTACACCAAACGGACTTCTTAGATTTTATGATTTGTTTAGAGTAGGTTAATATTCCTCTTGTAGTGACTTTTATTACATGATGATATGATATGTAAACACGACAATTTAAATTAAGCACATATTCTCCCAAAAATTGTCGGCAAAAAGCCATATCCAAACAGACCGTGTTTACATATCATATATATATATATATAGTCATCTTTTTAGAATTTGAAAATATAAAACGAAATGTTTGAGATACCTAATAAATTTGAGGACTGTTCAGAAACCTTTTGGTTGATAGATGCCCTTTCTTCATTAAGTAAAATATGTAAGTTTGCAATTTCTTTTTCAAGTGACATTTTTGCTGCTTGGACCTCTGAGTATTTGCCATTTAACTCTGTGTAGCTCTGGTCAACATGACTGTATCTCTGAAAGAAAAGAAAGATGATAATACTGGAAAGAGATTCAATCACGTTTAAGTTAAATATCTACAAAATATTGATTTGTAATTAAAAGCTACAATCTCCACACAGCAATTATTTAGATCCAACAAATGTTGAAGAAAAAGAAATACAATAGAGTTAAGTGGAAGAAATATAATATAGTGTGGTGACAACGCGTGTTTCTACCAATGTAATGTTAATACAATGCAATCTAAATAGAAAAGATACAATAAAACAATAATAGAAGTTATTGTATGAACCAATCGTCATCTTCAGAGCACTGTTATATGAATCCGCCCTGTCGGCTGGGGTGTTAGAATGCACCGACTGCACCTCTGCAGAGGGGTAAGACTCCCCCAATGGGGCCACCTGTTGGCCATCGGTGGTGACCCGTGATGCTTAAGGATAGAGCCCAGGTGGATGAGCAGTTCATGACTTGCAATACTCCACTTTGGCCCTATCTTGGGCTAGACGGCGGTCGGAGAGGCCCCCTCCGATCAATTGGCTGGTCACGTCAAGCCCTAGCACCTATATGATTTTCCCAACCCTATTGCCGTTATGGCAAGCCCCAACCCCTTTTTATCATATGGGTGCTAGAAGGTGGTGGCTGCGGGTCTACATGTCCTGGGAATGACGTTAAACTCTATCTGATGGTGAGGTTCCAGTTTTGGAGGTTTGGGGAATGTGGAGCATCCCTTCATCACCATTGTTCCCTGGTCCACTCTGACCCGGAGTGGTAGTACCTGTTAGGGTCCTATCTATGGTTGAATAGAAAAATGTATTTATAAAAAAATTGAATTATCCATTAAGAATTGATTTATTTCAAAACTTTATCAGCATTAAATGACCCACTGAAGTTGATATGCCGTAAACAACCAAACCAAAAAAAAAAAATGTTATATGAATGAGATAAAATAAAATCAAAACACGCTCACATTGGGAACCGGAATGTCTTTAAATAATTTTTTATAAAAACGTATTTTCTTTTTGGGGTTTTGAGACTTGAAGATTTAAAAATAAATTCACTTTATTTTTTAAAACTAAAATAGGTTTTTATAAAAAAATTTGGACCATATGACCTTAAAGCACCCCTTTTGCGATCTCGATTCGTGGGGACATTTTTTCCATTTACACACCGTCAAAATCTGGTTAATTGTTAACAGACGATTTTTAGGGTTTTTTTAAATTATAAAACTAAACCCCTAACCCTAAACCCCTAACAAAACAACGGATTTTGACGTGTAAATGAGAAAAAAGAGTCCCCACGAATCGTACATTTGGAGTTTGCCAAAAGAAATGTGAGAGACTCTCCAAACATTTGGGAAAAGGGACCGGTTTTAGTCAGAAGTCGGTTGTTAACTGGACTTAATTGCAAAAGAACTATGACTGGATTCTCTGCTACAAGTAAACCTTGTTCTACCTGGGATTTCAAAGATTACAACTGGATTATCTACTACTGAAACTACACCCTGTGTTACATAATTATTGGATCCCTAAGACTTTTATAAGGTAGTGTAGAAATATAATGGCGATTAGTGCAGCTGATGGCCTTGAGAGTGAGTGACGGCGCTTGACCTCCCTCTCACCTTGCCTTGCGGGGATGGATCGTGAGAACCGGAAGGCATGGAAGACCCTGTCTTCCGTTAAGGATATATAAGTTAAGTCAGTTAGCAGGTAGGAGCTCGAAGGTGTAAGTCGCATTTCTATGCGCATCCGTCATCTGCCAGATTTGTCCCTGGGTGG
>CM042149.1:58169494-58209604 GCA_023376005.1 Doryteuthis pealeii | reverse complement strand
TAGTCCATGTATATTGCAGTTCTGAGCCCTGAAAGATGGATACTATCTTCCATCAGTGTTTTGAATTGATCCTGTAGATTAGATTCCAGATTCGTGCGTTGATTAATCTAGGTGTGGTGAGTGTATAGTTATTATATCAAAGCAATCAGCCCCATAATAGCGTTACAATAAGATATTATTGTCTATATTATGCTAAAACAAAAACTATATCATGTACACACACAGTCATACGTGAATTTCACTCTATCTCTTCAATCTCTGCGCTGGCAGCATCTAACTACACGGCGGTTGATATTGCGAGCAATACTGAGCCCATCTTTTCAATGTGGCAAATTGTGTGTACCAGAACGCCTCAATGGTTATCTCTCGTATAGGACAGACCAACAAGTATCGAGTTTGTAGTAGTAACGGTTAGTGAGTGTGTGAGTAGAGTTGTAAGTCAGGTCCTCCGCTCTAGTCTAACTGATAGCACACACCATCGCCATAAGATCGTGCATAGAGTACTAGCGTTCTACTCAGTGGTCATGAGGGTATAGCTTTATCTCCCGGAGCTCGTGGGTTCCTGTAGTGAGACAGTGAAAATGATAGAGGACGACTAGAGAGAGCTGACGGATTACCCTTAAGCTGACATCCCTAACACCCATATGTCTTATCGAACATTCCTACCACAGTATGTGTCACATCTACCAACTTAACTAGGAAGTAAGCGGGATAAGCTATGAGCTCTAAACCATGTCGTGAGCTAGTAGCACATGACCAGTGATAAACCCCAGGACCTGACAATAAGAGCTTCCACCCAACTCTCGTGCCGGCGGTTTCGAGTGTTACTGGCCAGCAGTATGTCATATTTCCACATGTGGTGCGCCACGGATACATCGAAAATACACCGGAACTTTCACGTATTTTATTTCTTGCTCTCATCTAGTTCTGTGAACGATATAGTGCTTCGGTCGACTAATTTGTACAGTGCGTTGCTTTGTGCAACCCTAGTGTACATGATATCTTATGCCGCTGTCCCCAACTACACTCATCTTGAAGCCATCTCTTATCTTGCGTTCTCCACTATAACTCCTTTCTATTCTTTCGATTGTCTATTGTCCACAACACAAATCATCTATCAGATCTCTCAATCACCCCAATAGAGTCTGCCCTCGCCTAGACCGGCATCCGTTTCTATTTCACTGCGATATATATCATCTACTTACTTCTTTCTGTCCGTACACAAATATAACACACACTGTCTCTTTCCGAAACGAGATTCTCTATCTTCTACGTCACCTATACTCAGCTGAATATTTCGCTGTATAGTGTGTGTGCACGAGCGCCGAATGTCTCTCAGTTGTAATTTGATGGAGAGGGCCAGAGTATTCTATGTTAAAAAACCAATGAAGAAGTGTATGGGGCCAGACATAATGGTGTACTCCTCATCCTTCATCGTGCACTCTACGCAATTCTCTCGACGTTAGGTCAACAGGTATAGTCTTATGATAAAAATTCAACAATGTATAGTAGGAATAAGGCAGGTGTTGCCATACTAACGGGGGTTTTACGAAAAGTAAGTAAATCCTAATGCTAATAACTGTATTGTAATTATTCATCCACATTTCTTTACTATCGTATACGCTTCTATTTCTCTTATGCAGTTGCATCCTGCTTTAGACGTTCTAATGATCATCTTGACTTTGGCTCTAGTCTGGTCTAATATTCTGAGGGACCATCGTCTGTTCATCACTTCTTCACTTCAGAGCTTCCCGCGCGAGTGTGTAGGTTTATCTCAGGTGTATATATAAACCATCAAGAGCATTCGTACACATTCTCTTTATGTTGGACCAACTCTAGAGAGCAGATATCAGACACCTATACTATGCAGCCAGACAGGATGCCCAACTAAGAAATGGACGAGACTACATCTGAAGCTCCATAAAATCTCTAAGTCGTAAATCTTTTATAAACCTTGATAGATAACTCTCCTATAAACTCGAGAGCAGGTCGCGTCGTGCTCACGACTGCTTGCGTTTTCTCGGTTCAATCACGGGCAAATGTCGCGCAGTACGCCTGCATGCAAACATTGAATGCGTGGCAGAGCGCACGCTCAACTCTCTACAAATGGCATCACAGCTCTTCCCATATTCCATAATGCGCATCCCTCGAGGTCGATTCACGACGTCTCTATTCATAGACACATCGTTATGAATTAGGTGCACTTCATTGCGTCCACCTACTATTGATGTAATGAACAACCCTGAGATGTTAGTTTAGTCACGTGATGCTCATGTACAGAGGAGACTATCACAGTTGTTTAATCCTCATTAGAATATCCTCCTGAGTAAAATATCATCAATAAGGTTGTTATAGCTTTTTTTACGACATGATAGATGCCTAGTCCATAGAATTCCTTATTGGCAAGTCTTAAGTCCACTTATAGCATGGACCGACCTGATGATATCTAATGACGCCGGTACCCTATACCCCAATGCTTATGTGAGAAATAGATCATCACAATTGTCTGGTTTGAGTGCTCTACAACTCTCAACAATTGTATCACTGAATCTCGTGGGGACTCGTTCTCAATTTCACCCGTCCAAACAATCCGGTTTGTTTGTTTAGGGTAGGTTAGGGTTAGTTGTATTAATTTTTAAAAAAACCTCTAAAAATCGGGTCCGTTTAACAATTAACAGATTTTGACCTGGTGTACTTAACAGTGCCACTATCCTGGCTCAAACTCGTTAACATCTATGTCAGACCGCGGCGTAGCTCGGTACGACGATTCGCAAAAGGGGTGCTTTAAGAGTTCACTCTATGATGAGTACCAAAATTTTTTAATAATCAAAACCTCATACTTGCTTTAAGCTTCTTTAAATAAAGTGAAACTAGGAATTATTTGTGTAATTATATTTAGTACTCCAAAAACCCCAATAAGAGAGAAAACCACTACGGTCTCTTGTATGTAATAATAAGTTAGTCTAAGAGCGCATTCCTGTTTCGCCAGAGATGCGAACTGTACGATTTTTCTTTGTGATATGTGATTGGAATTCTCTGATCCTTCGAGATTCTAGACTAAGACATTCCTTTTTTTTTATGAGTCCTGTGTTTTGTCTATTGACGAGGTCAATATCAATTTCCACTGAGGTTCATTCTATCAATCGACTGTGATCTAAAAGGTTTTTATCGAGAGATAAATCAAATTCTTATTGGTATAATTATCTCATCACAACTTTGGTGTTGATAAAACGAGTTTCCACTAGTGTATAGCCATTAGACTAGGACCCATTTTAACTCATGTTACACTGCTACTAAGCTCACGGAGCGTTCAGAGGTGCACAGACAGGAACTAACCCTCGTCGACTGCGTAGGGAATGGAACGGTGCGGGATTTTCCATACATTCACAGTTCCAAACTCCAAAACTGGAACCCTCACCATTCAGAATCAGAGAGTTCTCCTAACGTATCTATGCGAATTCCAACTTAGGCACGAACTTGTAATAGAGGTAAACTCGCGGACTTTCAGTCCGGACCACAACTTTTCTTAACTTCATTTACCCCAAAATATTAGATATCCCCCAATACCAGGCTTCTAGGCCGTTAGCCCAATAACTGGGGGCCATAATCTAGGTGTGGGAGGGTAACTTTTTAAAAAGTTAGTCCCGGCAAGATCCATTATATACTGAATCGTGGAGTTGGAATCCAGTGGGGATGAGCCCACATTATTAAAATTCCACGGTACGTCAAAATTTAAAAATAGACCTTGCATTGAGTCTAGGCTAGCCTTACTGGAGCAATTATGGACAAATGTTAATGCTCACTCCACGTCTAAAAATTAATGAGTAAGAACACATAACCATATTCCATGTGACTATAAGCATGCGAGTTCCCATATCTATTTCTATACTCCTGAATTTACACGTTTCCTTACGCCCTCACAAGTATAAATATCAAAGGCAAAATATGTCTGCGTAAGTTGATATTGTCATGAGTGCATTCAAAACTGCATCAACCTCGACAACCGTCCATTTCGGTTGACTTAATTCCGTATAATAGCATCACGGGTCGTTACCACCGATGGCCAATGCTAGGTTATGAGTATATTCTACCCTTCTATGTGTGTTGAGATGTGGGTGTGTGTAATCTTTTTTATGAAGTCTCCCTCCTGCGTGACATACAGATGCAGATCGGATGCCAATCTACATCAACTGCCCCCCTCTCAGCACTACAGGCTGTGGAACAGCTGAGTCTAACCAAGTTGCCTGGTGAAAGCGTAAATTGACCAGATCGAGTGCAAGCCATCTAACATCTAATTATAGTGTGTAGTTTTTATTGTACTTCTTCTATTCTATTTTAGAGTTGCATGCCCAGTTAATTAACCCCTAATTTTCCAACTGAGCCTTTATGCCACAGCATAAAGACCCACTGCAGCGGCTTTATGGTAATACTATAACACGGCACCCTCATCCACCCCAATTATATTATATTTCTTCAGCGTGTAGCCTCGTATTGTAGTTTTCTTTATCTCTTCATCACATTCGTTGAAATATGCTAAGAATAATATTTACTGTGCTATGGGAAATTGCATAGCTTTTAATTTACAAATGCATTTATGTTTGTCTGAAAGTTAGTATAACTTTTACAATCCAGTGATTGAATATCTATTTCCAGGTTGAGTATCAATTGGCGCCTTCTTTTTTCAGAGATACAGTCCACACCAGGATCACTACACATGATGTTTATGAAGCTGCAAACTACTTAGTAGGCTCCGCAACGCCAGCTAAAAACGTTCACTTAGCGAAATAACATATCGACAAGATTCGCAATATCATTCACCAATCTTTATATCTCACCTATATAGTGAGAGTAAAGGTATCTATAAATCTCGAACAGGGTCTGGAACGAAGCTCCGCATAATTATTAAGGTATCGTCCAACACATTTCGTTTCTATATTCAAATTCTAAAAAGATGACTATAGATATATGATATAGGTGAGTTGTATTAGATAATGTAAACAGTAACGGATCTGTTTGGAGTCACTGGACTTTTTGTCTGATATATAGTTTGTTATCGAGGAGCGAATATATGTATATATTTGTTTTCACAGTAAGCGTTCTAGAAGCAAACTCTCTTGTATAAGTTGACCTCTATAATACTATGAAAATGAGATATATAGAATATCTGTGTATAACACTGACAATTTAAATTAAGCACTATTCTCCAAAAATTGTCCCCGGCAAAAAGCATATCCAAACCAACCGTTTGTTTACATGATCATATATATCATATATATAGTTCATCTTTTTATAATTTGAAAATATAAACGAAATGTTTGAGATACCTAATAAATTTGAGGACTGTTCAGAAACCTTTTGGTTGATAGATGCCCTTTCTTCATTAAGTAAAATATGTAAGTTTGCAATTTCTTTTTCAAGTGACATTTTTGCTGCTTGGACCTCTGAGTATTTGCCATTTAACTCTGTGTAGCTCTGGTCAACATGACTGTATCTCTGAAAGAAAAGAAAGATGATAATACTGGAAATAGATTCAATCACGTTTAAGTTAAATATCTACAAAATTGATTTGTAATTAAAAGCTACAATCTCCACACAGCAATTATTTAGATCCAACAAATGTTGAAGAAAAAGAAATACAATAGAGTTAAGTGGAAGAAATATAATATAGTGTGGTGACAACGCGTGTTTCTAATGTTGTAATGTTAATACAATGCAATCTAAATAGAAAAGATAGAATAAAACAATAATAGATGTTGTTGTATGAACCAATCGTCATCTTCAGAGCACTGTTATATGAATCCGCCCTGTCGGCTGGGGTGTTAGAATGCACCGACTGCACCTCTGCAGAGGGGTAAGACTCCCCCCAATGGGGCCACCTGTTGGCCATCGGTGGTGACCCGTGATGCTTAAGGATAGAGCCCAGGTGGATGAGCAGTTCATGACTTGCAATACTCCACTTTGGCCCTATCTTGGGCTAGACGGGCGGTCGGAGAGGCCCCCTCCGATCAATTGGCTGGTCACGTCAAGCCCTAGCACCTATATGATTTTCCCAACCCTATTGCCGTTATGGCAAGCCCCAACCCCTTTTTATCATATGGGTGCTAGAAGGTGGTGGCTGCGGGTCTACATGTCCTGGGAATGACGTTAAACTCTATCTGATGGTGAGGTTCCAGTTTTGGAGGTTTGGGGAATGTGGAGCATCCCTTCATCACCATTGTTCCCTGGTCCACTCTGACCCGGAGTGGTAGTACCTGTTAGGGTCCTATCTATGGGTTGAATAGAAAAATGTATTTATAAAAAAATTGAATTATCCATTAAGAATTGATTTATTTCAAAACTTTATCAGCATTAAATGACCCACTGAAGTTGATATGCCGTAAAAAAACCAAACCAAAAAAAAAAATGTTATATGAATGAGATAAAATAAAATCCAAAAAACGCTCACATTGGGAACCGGAATGTCTTTAAATAATTTTTTATAAAAACGTATTTTTCTTTTTGGGGTTTGAGACTTGAAGATTTAAAAATAAATTCACTTTATTTTTTTAAAACTAAAATAGGTTTTTATAAAAAAATTTGGACCATATGACCTTAAAGCACCCCTTTTGCGATCTCGATTCGTGGGGACATTTTTTCCATTTACACCGTCAAAATCTGGTTAATTGTTAACAGACGATTTTTAGAGGTTTTTTTAAAATTATAAAACTAACCCCTAACCCTAACCCCTAACAAACAACCGGATTTTGACGGTGTAAATGAGAAAAGAGTCCCCACGAATCGTACATTTGGAGTTTGCCAAAAGAAATGTGAGAGACTCTCCAAACATTTGGGAAAGGGACCGGTTTTAGTCAGAAGTCGGTTGTTAACTGGACTTAATTGCAAAAGAACTATGACTGGATTCTCTGCTACAAGTAAACCTTTGTTCTACCTGGGATTTCAAGGATTACAACTGGATTCTCTACTACTGAAACTACACCCTGTGTTACATAATTATTGGATCCCTAAGACTTTTATAAGGTAGTGTAGAAATCATAATGGCGATTAGTGCAGCTGATGGCCTTGAGAGTGAGTGACGGCGCTTGACCTCCCTCTCACCTTGCCTTGCGGGGATGGATCGTGAGAACCGGAAGGCATGGAAGACCCTGTCTTCCGGTTTAAGGATATAGTAAGTTTAAGTCAGTTAGCAGGTAGGAGCTCGAAGGTGTAAGTCGCATTTCTATGCGCATCCTGTCATCTGCGCAGATTGTCTGGGTTGGGGATTTGGAAATAAAGTAACATCAACGTTAATCGAAGTCTTGTGTTTATTACCTAAAAACTAACAATGACACAGGGATTCTGATAAGGAGTGATCCCCAACAGAAACCAGACCCGAAGTCCTCAATAGAAGACCAGACCTTAGAAGAGACCAAGTCAAGATGTTAGAAGATAGAACCAAAGCCGACCAAAAGAAAAGGCGACTAGAAGTAAGAAGTAAGAAAGGGTATACAACATTATATCGATTTGGTACTGTGAAAACGTTAGTATGCAACACCTGTTCTACCATAGAATTTACCAATAACACACCTAAACGCCAAAGATAGTGACTAGAATCATAACAATATCGAAACACTTTTTTTTTTAAAAAACGGCCTCATCAAATTACAACTGAGAATTGGTGATAAAACTTTAAAATTACTGTAGATCAGTAGAAACTATTTAACTCGAAGTTGAGGTCACATGTACCGTAATTATTATGGTCTACGGGGAATTCGGCAATTGAAAAATAAAACAGATTTCTGGAGAAAGAGAAGAAAAAGAAATAAGAACAAAGGTTAAAGTTTGGAAGAGTAAACACACAATAGGGTGCCAGCAATGACCGAAGAATGACCCCGAAAATAGATTTAAAAATAAAAACGGAAGTTCCGGGTTTTGACCGGAATCGGATGTCACTCTCCACCCCCGGGAGGAGAAACGGAAGAAGAAGAAAATCGGGCCTTTTCGGCTGGGCTCTGCTGGAAGTCAGACGTGGCTCCTGTTTCCCCGTATGGTTTTGACATAGTAGTACTGAACAGGATTTAGGATAGCGTAATTTAACCGTAGCCTCTCTCTCGTTCTCTCTATCTTTCCTTCTCTCTGAAAAGAACCCACGAGCCCGAAAGGAATAAACAACCCTTTGTGACTATACAACTTGCGTGTGTTGTTTCTGAACTAACGACACTACTACTACTACTACTACTACTACTAAACGACTACTACTACAACTCGAACTTGGCTCTATACAACATATCGTTCTGGTACACACAATTTTGCATTGAAGAATGGGCAGTCATCCCAGTAGTTAGATGGACCAGGCTTAGAGAGATTTAGTTGTAATTGCTGTAATGTGGTGTTTGTTTTGCATTAAAAAATATTTTGCAACTTAAGTGTTTTGTTAATCAAATGATACCAATGCTACTAAAATCTAATTTGAATTTCAGGTTCTTAGGTACCAAAATAGGAAAAACACCGGAGGTAGTGTTCCTGCATTAAGGCTGCATCGTCGTGAATAGCATTTCACAAATGAGAACCTTTGTGACTTTAGTCTTAGTTCAAAGGTGAGTAATGCTGAACAACTTGACATCAGCTCTGGTGAGTATGTAGACTCCTTCGCTGCAGCCCCTGAAGACGTACTGTAGAAGCAAGAAGAAAAATATCCCGAACAACGTATGTGAAAGGACACAGCCCTGCTTCACTCTATTGCTGACTGGAAATGCCTCATGTTGCCCATTAAAACGGACTGTGCTGTGTATATTTGCATGAAAGGAAATGATGATCCCAATAAGTTTGGGTGGGCATCAGTATAAAGAGTTTGCATCGGCTGACCAGATTGAATGCCCTTGTTAAGTCTCTGAATGCGGTGTAGAGTGGCATCTGCTGTTCCTGGAACGTTTTCTGCAGCTGGTGTAGTGAGAAAATCATGTCCACAGTTGACCGGTTTGCTCATAAGTCACACTGTGACCCCGGATAGATGCGAGATGCGATTTTGTTGAACTGATAAGAAATTATCACAATTGATACTTAGATTAACGACAAGAATGATTTTACAGAAATATTCATTTTGGAGCAAAATGATTTCAAGTGTCATCAATAGAGTTCAATAATTTCACATGAGGAAATTTGAAACATAAATTAATACAGAAAATAAATAACAATACGAACAAGAAAATGAAAAACTCAAATGGCCAATTATAAAGGAAATAATGACATTACGCAGTTACGGCCCCTTAACCATCGCCTGATAAGAGACCGTGCCCCTTAACCATCGCCTGATAAGAGACCTTGTGCGATTGGCTAAGGGCCATTGTTGGCGACCAATCAAAACACACATTACTAGGCTTAATTTAGCCGCCAAACTTCGAAGATCGATACGATCAATCTCCCTCTTTCGCTGCGATTAAGATGCACTTAATGAAGCCAGCTTACCCCAGGAGCCGGTGACTCCTAAAGTCAAACTTCTCAAGCTAGCAAGAGACACTCACATATCAGAGACAGATAAGTTTTCGCAAGAGCATTATTTTGCAACCTTACACCTACACTATACAATTGTACAATTTATAACATTTGTAAACCTCACACACATTTTGTATGTCACACGTTACATATTTATATTGCATGTTCATGTCGTTTGTTGAATACACCGTTTGTATAAAGCCTTGTGTTGTGTTTCCTTACCTGTTGACTTTATCATTATCTTGTCTACGTAATTACCATCAATTACTCTAACTTTCATCAATTAACTTCTTTAACAATCCAGGCTTGAAATAGCAACACTTTATGAGTCATATACAAGGTGTGTCAAAAAAGTATTGAGATTTTTTAAAACTTTTTGACACACTTTGTATTCTGAAAAAAAAATTAATGAATGGAAGTTTATTTTTTTCAGAATACAAGGTGTGTAAAAAATACAAATCTCAATACTTTTTTGACACACCTTGTATATATATATTCCGTCACTGTGACTCCGGATAGATGCGAGATGCAAGGGTCTGTAGGCACGCCAGTGTAATGCGAACAAAAACCTTTCCAACTATACTAAGGAGGGGGATGCCATTGTAGTTGTTGCAGTTGCTCTGGTCTCTTTTGTTTTTCTATTAAGTAATGATGATGGCGTCCTGCATGCCCTGAGGGATGCGTCTTTGTTTGCAGCAGCTGCAAAGCAGTTCATGTAGTGCTTGGAGCAATTATGTTTTCTCGCTCTTCAAGACTTCTGATGGTATGCCATCACTCCCAGTTGCTTTTTTATTGTTATATACCCACATGTTCTTTTGTGTCAGAGAGAGAGAGAGAGAGAGAGAGAGAGAGAGAGAGAGAGAGAGAGAGAGAGGGGGGTAGGTAGACAGATAGAGATGAATAACTTTCTTTCTTCTTCGCTTGTTTGGCCATTCGATCGTCTAGCTTCTATTCTTTCTCGTCATGGTCGACATGTTGACTTCTATCTTGCTGGTTGTTCATCTTGATTCATTTTCCTTCTTGGCCGGTCTTCTAACTAAAGCATGCATCAACCAACAACGCCATAATGTTCTTTTAAAAACCTTTTATTTACTTAACTAAGTTTCTTTTCTTACTAACTAATACACAGCGCGCTGAGTTGAGTCAGCCGAAGCAAACGGGACATCTCCCCTACTCTAGATATCGGCCCGAACTGAGTAACTAATTCAAAATCACGTGACGTGCGAGACTTCAACTGTCAGTAATTTTCCGTTCGTGATATGAAAGGACCATCCCTGCAGAAATAAAAGGGGTTGCCAATAATCTATGCCACCACATCAGCAAGGCAGCTGATGGCTTTGCTGGGCTCTTCCTCTGTTAGTGGTTTGTCTAGCTCATCCATGATTGGTAGATCTGGTAGAGATGACATTTTGTGTGTTGTCCGTTACTTCATTTTGGGTTGCGTACAACTCTAGGTAGTGCTCAACCCAACATTGTAGCTGCTTCCCTTAGTCAGTGATGACTCATCCCGTCTTAGACTTGAGTGGTGCAGTTTTTGTGATGGATGGGCCTGTAGCCTTTTTTATGCCCTCATACATGCCCCTTGCATCTCCTATGTTGGCAGCTGTCTCTATGCCATGGCACAGGTTCAGTCAGTAGGTATGGGTGTAGTGTTGGGCAACCTGCTTGGCTTTGTTTCTGGAGCTCCTCCAGGCACCAAGTGTATTTTGACTTGACACTAGGAGAGTTGTCTTCTTAGCTTTAATCGCAGGCTTCATTTCTTCCCAGTGGGCTTCAAACCGGTCCGCGTTTTTTGCTCCTTTTTTCTGTAGACAGTTATGGCCGAGTTATATTATCCCTGAGGTGATACCATCTGGTGTTGATGGGGGCTTCATCTTCATCTGGTGTCTTGTTTGTAAGGGTTGCCTAGGTAAGTGCTGTGTCTTCTCTGTGTTGCCTACACAGCACTTGTTGATGCGTGGTCGACCCCTCCTCTTAGCGTGGTGAATATTTCTGGGTGTCATTCGCACCCTGCTGGCCACCAGTGAGTGATTCGAGTCGCAGTCTGCACTAAATAGGTGCGGGTGAAGAAAAAAAAAGTCAAGCCAACTAGACAAATGTCGGTCAGAGAAGAAGAGAGGAAATAGAAGACAGGATAGCAGGAACCAGAGTAATGAAGTTAACAAGAATCAAGTAAGATCCCCCCCTCTCTCTCTCTGAACACTCACTCTCGTTTATAAACCCGATGTTTGAAAGGGGTATACAACACTTTTTGTAATTTTCACGATATTCTCAAAATATATTTTCGTGTATACATTCGCTCAGAGCGGCAATGTCGATATTGTACTTTTGAAGCTCAGAGTATTATGGCACTCCTTCTTTCAGGTCTATTTGAATTGGGTCTGTTGAGGATTGTCCGGATATTCCACGATGCTAGGTTCAGATCTTTGTAACTTTGTACCTTTTTATTCTAGTTATAGTTTTAGAATCTACATTCGACCTGACTTGGAATCAGAGCGGACGCGTTTGTCTCTCTTGCTGGGGTCGATCTCAACCGCGCGGAAAATATTGAATTATGGGCTAAATAATAAACTTGATCAAAGAAAAAACCTGTCTTATTAGTTTAATTAAAAGCAATGTCTAGCCCAAAAGAAGCCCAGTGGAAAAATTAAGAAGAAAGAAGAACAGAGAAGTCAAGTCAACTAGACGAGATGTCGACCAGAAAAGAAGAGGAGGAAATAGAAGATAGGATAGTAGGAAGCAGAATAATGAAGTTAACAAGAAGCAAAAAAGATCATCTCTCTCCCTCCCTCTCTCTTTCTCTTATAATACTATGCATGCGGGGGTAGGTGTATATAGATACGTTCTAGGTAGTTATGATTAATAAATAGTAAGTCAAACCACATATCTTATTATAATGGAGATTGTGGGTTTGTCTGTCTGTAACCGAAACTATATTACTATACAAGTCACAATTCCCTTTGTTATTTACATCACATTCTCCATGATTTTATTTTTTATTTAAACCTCAATTATTAGTAAAATTGTTTTACATCATTAAGACTGTTAACAATATCTACATACTAATAACATGCAATTATATTTATATATTCAACGAAATAGCGGTTTACAGTGTGAATGGGAAGGCTAATTTGCATATTGATCTTTAAAAAATTGATTTTAATAAATATATACTTAGTATTATTGATTTCTAATTGTTTGGTTTTATCTTAATAAATATGAGCAAAAATCTCGGGGATAAATCTTAACAGAAATCTATTAACATAAAGAAATAACTGTAATTTTATTCTTTATTTTCCTATTTTAACTAAATAGTTAAATTAGGGAAATTTACCACTGAAAGACGGGAGTAAGGGAAAATGGTGGAACAGTGAGTTTCAAAGTTGTTCTATTTTCCGATTATACCCCCTCTGTTCCAAATATTTTTATCTGAATTCTTATTCAGTTTCATTAGCCTTTCTAATTTAACATGATATTTTATTATATTAAAACTTAAATACTTGCACCCGGAGGGTGCATATATTTGCTAGTATGTATAAATATGTGTGTGTGTTCTAGTGTGGATAATATGGGTACATATATGTATAGATAGATAGATACATATGTGCGTATGTATACATACATGTGTGTGTATATTGTATGTGTAAAGTATACATACGCACATATGTATCTATCTATCTATCTATACATATATATACCCCCATTATCCACACTAGAACACACACACATATTTGTACATATATGTGGTTTGACTTACTATTTATTAATCATAACTACCTAGAACGTATCTATATACACCTACCCCCGCATGCATAGTATTATACTCTCTCTCTCTCTCTCTCTCTCTCTGGTCGATTATATACCCGATATTGTGTGGATATATAACAATTTAATATTTTGGCAAATTGCCAGTAGACTTGGTTGAGTACACCAATAAAGACCTCCTGGTCTGGTTTGGATAGGGAAAAAGCTTGCAACAAACCTTGTTGCGACCTTGCAAGTGGGTAAAATGGAACTGACACTTTAGGTCTCGTACAAATAGTCCAGAAAAAAAGTCCTGAAGAAAAAGTACCTTCGTTAGTGGTGACGGGATATTTATCTACCAATTCGACCAATCAAATAATAGTTGACACCAACCACAAGTATAAATTCCTACACATTTTTCATTCCTGCTTTCTTCCCTCAGAAGATTGCAGGTGAGTAGTTTTCATTTTTTCCCGACAATATTTTAAAATTTACCCAAAACTTTTCCTTCCTTTAAAAATTTCTCTTTTCACCTTCAGAAAAATGTACTTACATTTTTTAACATTTAAAGTGAGAATTGAACTCACTAACAATGGTCTGCGAATCTAGCTTGCTAACCATTACACTATGCGAGCTGCCCTTATTTTTGGTATATAGTTATTTACTAATCGTAGCTTGGATGTGGCACATGATCAGAAGCATGGTGTACCTTATGAGTAACCCTGAATACGTGATTGGTTAACTACTTAATCGGCTGACAGACGTCCATTTGCATTCATTTACGAAGGACTTGCAAGATGAGGGGAACTAAGGAATAACCAAAGGATCATACCCAATATTAAGAGACACCAAGGAGCAACCAAAGGATTCTTTACTAAGGATCTCACTCTGCTTAACACAAAGGAGCTCTTACTTGAAGCCTAAGGATGGCCACAAAAATCGAATTTTTTTCCCTTTTTTTTGTCTGTTGCAATTAGGAGATAATGTTTTTTTTTCTTAACATATTTTATGTTAGTCCAACTTTATCAGCTACCGTGTTCCCCACTCCCCTAAAATAAGACCAACACTCTTACATACCCCCCAAATAAGCCCTTGTGTTATATTTCGTAGTGAAAATTCATATAAGCCCTGTCTTATTTACGGGGAAAAATGGCATTAGCTGTATGTTCCGAATCTTGCCCGGGTTATATAGTTGGAGGTGCGTGGTGTAATGGTTTGAGTCGTAGGAAATGGACTTGTCAACCCGATTTCAAATCCTGGACGAGACTTTTTGCATTTAACATAGTGCTAATAACCTTGGGAAATATATGAATCTACTGTAAAAAATATATGAATCTACTGTATATATATATATATATATATATATATATATATATATATATATATGTGTGTGTGTGTGTGTTTATTGGAGGTGCATGGTGTGATTGTTGGAGTCCTAGGAAATGGACTTGTCGACAGGAATTAATGCAGTAATTCTTTCTTTCTTTTTAAAGATTTTACGGCATGTCAACTCTTGTCTGGTTATTTTATGCTGAAGATGTTTTGTTCTATCTTTTCTTGATGGGAATTAAAAATTTTTTTTGAACTCATTTGCTTCTATTCAACCCATAGATGGGACCCTAACAGGTACTACCACTCCAGGTTAGGGTGGACCTGGACGTAATGGCAATGAGGGGGTGCTTCACACCCTCCAGAGAATGCAGATATTACTGAGAAAATAGGGCGGTTATCCATTAATAATGGAGATTTGGTTTCTATTTGTCTGTAACCAAAACTATGTCACAGCTTACATCACAACTACCAAAATCTTCAATAAATAGAATCTTATTATAATGGAGATTGTGTGTTTTTCTGTCTGTAACCGAAACTATATTACTACTCAAGTCACAATTTCCTTAGTTATTTACGGCACATTCTCCATGATTCTATTTCTATTTAAACTTCAATTAATAATAAAACTGTGTGACATTATTAATACTGTTGGCCTTACCTAAATACTAATAACATGCAATTGTATTTATATATACAACAAAATACCAGTTTTTAGAGTAAACGTAAAGCTAATTTGCATATTGATATTTAAAAAACTGATTTTAATAAAAATGTGCTTGGTATTATTGATTTCTAATTGGTTGGTTTTATCTTAATGAATATGAGTAAAAATCTCTTCAATAAATCCTAAAAGAAAGTCATTAACAAGAAGAAATAACTGTAATTTTATTCTTTACTTCCTATTTTAACTAAATAGTTAAATTAGGAAAATTTAGCATTGAAAAACGGAAGTGATGAAAGAATAAGTTTCAGTTGTTCTATTTTCCGATTATACCCCCTCCGTTTCAAATCTTTTTATTTGAATTCTTAATTAGTTTCATTAGCCTTTCTGATTTAATCTAATATTTTATTACATTTAAACTTAAATACTTGCACCCGGAGGGTGCATATATTTGCTAGTAAAGAATAAATAATATTGATAATATAGATAACAGCTATTCCTTATAATTCAACGTTAGAATCATCTCTATTGTAATGATTAAACTATATAAACTATGAAATTAATTAAAAAATTGTATTATTAGTTTAAATGGAAAAATTATTTGTGAAATTTGTAATCAATTTTTAAAATTATTCTTTTTACTCTCGCCATTTTTTCAGTTACAAGAAGTTAACTAAAAGTTTACCAATAAATAAATACTTACAATTTTGTGTAAAATTTACGTGTAAAATATTCAAAATAATTATTTAATTAATAACTAATAGATGCATACAACATTTTATTTGAGGGAGGACAGAACTATGTTTCATTTAAAATTGATTTTTTTAAAATCCTTTAATAAATTTAATGATTTATGATAAAACCCCTATGACATTGAATTTTTAACTCAACTCCCCTCAAGCAATATCTTTCAAAAATAAATTTAACACCGCTCAGAGATTTTTTATTTTTGCTAGTATTTATAATGAAATTTCATTGAAAATAACTTTGCTATTTAAATCCTTTGAAAATCAATAATAAAGACATAGTTGATAGTCAAGAATGAATGAAACTCATACTGACAGAATAGGGCGATTATACATCATATAGATAATTACTACTTTTGTTTTTGAAAAATATTTTCATATGTAAAATAATAAAACTTCTGCACATTTTCACCACAAAAATTATTTACTATCAAAAGTTACCTCCCTTACTTAGAGGCATAATGAATTACTTCCCTTGAACTCGTTCTTATTTTGTGCGTCGTATACAAAATATAGGCTTTTAGAATCTATTTATGAAACACACTGACCCAAAATGTATTGTCGATAACAACAGGAAAGAGAATCCATGAAAGCAATTGTCCTGATGATTTAAAGAAAGAATGTAAAAATGGTTTACAATTTACTTGAACTGAAAATATTCGTAGGACTAAGTTGAAAGTAAGTGATGTCCGGAAATCGGAAAGAGAAGTAATAAAAAAAAAAAGAAAAAAAGATTTTTTTAAATTTTCAAACTATTACCAAAAATCAGAGAATCGTCTGATGTTAATGAAATTTTCACCAAATTATTCAGTAATGACTTAATTCTTATAATCAGTAAATCATTTTATCAAAAACCTCGTTTTTTTAAATTTTATTTTTTAATTTTTATTTTTTAATCAATTCAGAATATAGTTTGTTCATTTGAAGGAAAAAAAATCCAGTTCCTAATTTTTACATTTCTAGAAAGATCAAATCCCGAAGAACATAAGAAAAAATTAGAAAAAATTAGAAAAAAAACAACAAAAAACAAAAAAACAAAAACAAATTCAATACCCGAAAAAAGGGATTTGAAAACAAAAGTTATTTTCTTAAAACTCAAAAAATAATTTTTGTAGTGTGTTTTTTTTTGTTGCAGTTTTAAAAACAATAATTTCTTTGAATTGATGCAAAAAAAAGGATTTTTTATTCACTTAAAAATTTGATAGTGAATCTTTTAAACATCTGGAAGCAGCCATGTCGAATTCAATATTTTCACCATACGTAAAGCTCTATTTAATCTATCTAAAAATCTAAGTTTAAAAATATGCAATTTTACGCATCATATTTTCCGAGATTTTTTATATATCTAAAAAACTATTACAAATGATTTTATTTTCGTATACGGATCACCAAACGTATTGAAAAAAATTCTCACCCTTTATGACTCAAACTAAAAAGACGTCAAATAATTTTACTGTATGGTCTACCATAGATTTTTATTTATTTTCACACAGAAATATACTTCTTTTTTATGTTGCGTAAACGCATTTATCTCCCTTACATAGTATAAATGCCCGTGGCTACTACTAAACTAAACCTAGTTTTGTTTTTGTTATGAAGTAAACAGTCTCCGGAACAGACGTTGTCTTGTCGGGAGTAGCGACCGACTTGCCTTTACTGAGGCAGCACAGTATTTATAACAGTATCTCTTTTACATATAATACTACATCTCTCTGAACTGAAATGGTTTTATACCCTTCGTAAATCTTTGAATTTTGAAGATTATTAGAAATCTAAACTTTCTTTCTTGGAGAATATCCTGACTTCTTCTGATAGGGTGTATAGGTCTATCGACACGCACACGGTATCCCAGACTCACTGGCGAACCGCACACACGTCCCAGCTGACCTCCGACCAGACCTCTGACGTTTCCTGCAGTATCCCAACGTACCGGCCAACAGTGCCCGTCGCGCACATTCCCAGTCGTCTCCACAACCGATCCCCTGACGCAACCGACACCTACCAGCCTGAGATATCAACGACCCGACCAATATCCTTCAGCTTTCAACATTCATCCTCTGTAGTTCGGCGAATAAAGATTTCTGTTTCTTGTTAACCAAATCTCCTCGTTTGTCCTCCTTTACCGCGGAGTCGACGTCCTTATCGGCTCCGCGACAGGTCTAAGCTTATTTTCTTCTTTTGATTCATCGTCAGATATTTTGTCATTCTCATCCATTGATTGTTCATTTTCATAACTGAATTCACTAGTCCCTTCCTCCCTTTAGGATTCGTCTTCCATTTCCATGTCTTCTGCTTCTAAACTAATCCGCATGGACGAGTATATTTTGTCCATTTTTCCTTAGTAATTGCTGTGTTGTGTCCTTTTTTGTAATATAAAATTTTTCATCTCGGAATTCGACACTCTTTCTTTTTATACTGTACACTTTCACTTATTGAAAATGGCATTGTTATAGGAGTTCTCATCTGTCTACCCATTAAAGCGGAAGGACTTTGTACTCTGTCGGAATGCGGAATTGTTCTAGAGCTTAACAGTAATCTTGGTAAGTCTCTATATAATCATTAAATGAGGAAAATGCTCTTAGTCCTATTTTCAAAGTCTGCACTATTCTTTCTGCGATTCCATTCGATTGTGGGTGGTTGTAAAGTTTTTGCCAGTGAAAAGGGCTTAAAGAAAGTCCTGTGTTATGGAATCCTTTGGTAAGCGTATAAGTCCTATCCTACGTATTGGTAAAGGTCCAGTGATTTAATCCTATGTCCGTCGTCCATGAATGTCACAGTAATTATGACCAGTAGGGTCGGTTAAGTATTGTATCAGCCTTAGAGTACTGCCGGTGATTGGCCAAGGAATAGATCACATGATCAAGCCTAGTCTATAAGTAGGAGCGGGAATCTAGCACACGCCTTATATATCAAATTCTCAACAGTGGTAGATCAATTTTAGTAAAGTATCTATTTCTCTGAATTTTTTAGATGAGGCTTGATAATTTGTATTATTTGTATTATTCGGACTATTGTTCTCATCTTTATTGTTATCTGTACAACGCAATATGAGTCAATGTAAAAAATCATATATAAGTAAAAAAAATAGATATCCTAGGTAAAATAAGACATTAGGTTTATAAGTTCCCAAAATTCACACTGAATTGTCCACATAGTATAGTGGATATAGATGTTGAGTTATGACAGTTCTAAGCGGCAGTAACCTCTAGGTTCAATCCTGGTCTAGGGTGACAGTGACATAGAATAATAATTGACACAGCTTAACACTTGTATCTAGTTATGGTTAGCGGAATGAGAACAGGATACTTCCGTGGATTGAATAAAGGGTTGGGTTCAAAGTTCCTTAATGGCTCCCGATTACGACAAGAAGGTTACCGAGTTCGAGATTGTTCCCGATTTTGAAAATAAATACCCGAAGAAGGCAGTAGGGTACATCGGCCGAAACGTTGTACAGATAACAATAAAGATAAGGACAATAGTCCAAATAATGCAAAATATTTCATATCTGCTAATTTATGAGTCTATATTTCTATTTTAGGCAAAGGGAATTAATTCGAGTATATCTGATGATTCATTTCTATTTTGTAATCCCCACAAATCCTCAAATCACCACTGGGTTTTCTTATTGCAACAATTGGTGAATCCCAATTGCTACCACCTTAGGGAACTCTGTCAATTATGCTTTGTTTAACCATTTTCTTTAGTTTCGCAAATACCATGGGTAGAATATGAATAAGCATATATATATATATATATATATATATATATATATATATATATAATATATATGCTGTAGATAGAAGGAAAGTGGTCAAGAAATGAACAACTCAAAACAAGTCACAGGGTGAAACGGTTTCGTCTGTGTTCACAGACGTCATCAGTCAACAATGACTGATGACGTCTGTGAACACAGACGAAACCGTTTCACCCTGTGACTTGTTTTGAGTTGTTCATTTCTTGACCACTTTCCTTCTATCTACAGCATATCGTCGGATCCTAAACCCATCCACCCTTCCTTCGTATTATATATATATATATATATATATATATATATATATATAAACAAATTTTTGGTACAGCTGAATTTGTATAGAATTTTAAAAAATAACATACTTTTATTGATCAGCAATTTACTAGAGCGAAAGAGAAGTGAAAAAAAAAAAAAAAAAAAGAAGAAGAAGAAACTTAAGGGGCCTTTCGACCGGTGCTTTTTCAAAAGTAACGACCGGTAAATTATTTAAAAGTCAGAATATATATATCCGGCCAGATGGACCTTTTCACTCTCTCTTTCGCTCTATTAAATTGCTGATCAATAAAAGTATATTATTTTTAAAAAATTCCCCTCTCTCTCTCTCTCTCTCTATATATATATATATATATATATATGTATATATATATATATGTTATAGGTGACACACCCTATAAGACCAATGGAATGCGCCAACAGCTTACTATAAATAAACACAGATAATTGTGGCTTAAGCAAGCCAATACGAGTGCCAATAACTCTATTCGTCGGACGTAATTTCCACATCTCTCTATTGTATTGTCTACTTTCTGTAATACATTTTCTATTACCCGTTGTTTTGTTCTTTTCTTGACCCTTAAAACCTCACAACAAATATATATGCAATTATATATATATATATATAATATATATATATATATAAATATATATATATATATATATATATATATATATATTGGAAGGTCATCATCTGGGTAGAGTGTTCAAAAACACTCTGTCCTGATGATAACCGGTTTACACGCTTAATTTTGTTTTATATTACCTATTATTTTATTTAATTTTGGTCGAAACACGTATCGACAATAACAATAAAAAATTTCATCCATACCAAAGCATTTATATTTTTCTTCAAATTATCTTTTCAATATATATATATATATATGACCCACCTACGACTTCTCTCAACACCTAACACCTGTGGCATCATTAACAGAACCTTACTAGCTACACACCCCATCTGGGGGAAAATAAATAGAACTCCCACTACCAACTCCTGCTAACACCAACAATTGACCATCCCTCCCCTATTCATGACCTCATAATCCACCAGTATAAAAATGTTCACCGTTGAAACAAGAACTCAATCCAACGTCCTGAAGAAGGTCTAACAGACCGAAACGTTATAACGTCGACATCACTACCCACAATAAACATCCATTTTGTACAACATCCCGTGTTTGTCTACCTTTTTCCATATATATATATATATTATATATATATATATATATATATATATATCCGGCCGGATGGACTTTTATCCTCAGATTATGTTTATGTTTTTATTTTGTTTAAGGGAATTTATTTTTCATATATATATTAACAACCCCTCCGCACGGGCAGGATGTGACACAAGGTTAATTTATTAAGCGGAGTTCAACAGGTTTGAAATCAGAGTTTTCCTTCTCCTAGACCGGTTGCCTAACCAAAGTTAAAGAGCCCAGTCAGCTCTACTATTTATCCATAGCTGGAGGGAGAGCACGATTCATACCTTTCCCAAGGGTATTAGCGCTAAGTGAAATGCAATTACCACGTCCAGGATTTGAACTCTGGGCGACGAGTCCATTTCCCATGACTTTAACCATTACACCACGCGCTTCTATTTGTTTTTCATATAAACTTTAGGAAACTGCACGACTTTGGCCAAATTTTATCGGAGGCCCCGTTTCCTGCAGCTGTTGGGGGGTCGTCTGAAAGATTTTTTGCTCGGTTGACTTTGTCTCTATCTCAAGACTGTGTATTATGATAATAAAAAAACAAACGGTGGGGACGAAAAGAAAGCGAGGAAATAAATAATGTGTGTGTGTGTGTGTGTGTGTGTGAGTGTGTGTGTGTGTGTGTGTGTGTGTGAGAGAGAGAGAGAGAGAGAGAGAGAGAGAGGAGAGAGAGAGAGAGAGAGAGAGAAAAAATATTAGGTTGTTTGGTTGGTTGGTTGGTTGGATTTTATGGCATGTCAACCGTTGTTGGGTTATTTTTATGTCGAAGATGTTTTCTTTTATTAATTCTTGATGGATATGCGTATCCATTGTTTAACTCAATATCTTTTAAAACTTTTTAAAATAATCATTTTTCTATTTAACTTATAGATAGGAAAATAAAAGGAAACGACCGATCCGGGTCAGAGTGGATCTGGGAGTAATGGTGATGAAGAGGTATTCTATATTCCCCAGAGCTCCAGAACTGTAACCACCATCAGATAGATTTGAACATCATACCCAGGACCTTAAGACCCTTTGCCACCGGCTTCTAGCACATATATGATAAAAAGGGTTGGGGCTTGCTGTAAGGACAATAGGTTTGGGACAATCATATAGGTGCTAGGGCTTGATCGGATCAGCCGATTCATCGAAGGGGGCTCTCTAACCACCCGTCTCGTCTAAATAAGAACCAAAGTGGAGTGTTGCATGTCATGGACTGCTCAGCCACCAGGATTCCATCCTTAAGTATCATAGTTCGCCACCCCACCCAAGGCAAACAGGTGTCCGCATTGGGGGGTTGGGTCTTGTCCCTCTGCAGAGGTGCAGTCGGTGTATTCTAAAACTCAAGCCGACTAGGATATTAAAGAGTGTGGATACCAGTGTGGATACCAGTTAATGTTACAGATGTTTTTTTGGTAATTGTTTTAAAACTTAAAAATTTGAAAAGTGGCCTATTGTCGATATCAGCAAAACTGTGAGGGTAGTGTATCCTCTTTTTAATAGCGCTTGACCAGGAAGATTGTGTTTCCTTTTTAAGTAGAGTGTCACACCTATCATCAGCTACCCACGTCGTAAGCTGCATATATATATATATATATATATATATATATACACACACACACACACACAGAGAGAGAGAGAGAGAGAGAGAGAGAGAGAGAGAGAGAGAGAGAGAGAGAGAAATCTCTCATCACACAGGGAGGTGTAGTCCGTTAAAATCCGTTGATGAGAAGGGATTATATTTGAGTTATTAAACCACTATAGGAAATATCAGTAGTTACGATCATAATGTGATAGAAAATATGTATATGGCATATATATATATGTATATATATATATATATATATATATATATATATATATATATAGTACTTTAGAAAATACAGCATGACAAACTAACGTAGAATAGCATCGATAGCGCGCATTCTCTGTATCTCTAAAAGGGATTAATATTAATATACATGGTTTTAAAAATACAATAACATTACATTTATTATGAATATCAAAATGTACACTACAACTTGTTAAAGTTTATTTACCTTGTGTATATAGTGAAAATGGATGTTTTTGCTGCAGTCACTTTGTGAACTGATGAAATACATCGCTGACTATTTGTAATCTTTCTTTTGCCTATAGATTTTGTCCGTTGCATTCGAAGTTCGTTGATGGGAGGTTCGTAGATGAGAAGTTAGACTGTATAAAAGAAAGATAGAATCTTTCGAAATATCGGAATGATAAATGGAACCACGTTTTTCATTTATTTTATATATTTCCTTCAGAGCGTTCGGCTAGAAACCACAAGGTTCCTAGTTCGATACCGGTCCTCGCCAACTCAGCGTATGAGCAGCACAGGGATCTGTGCGGTAAAGTAAGGAGCTGATGGTAGGTGTGGCGCTCCACCTAAGATGCTAAAACAATCTCCTTGGTCTAGCGCTATTGAAAAGGAGATAGACTCCCTCGCTGACTGGCTGATACCGACTTTAGGCCGCCCCGTCGACTTTACTTACTTTATATATATATATATATATATATATATATATATATATAGAGAGAGAGATAGATAGATAGATAGATAGATAGAGATAGAGAGAGAGAGAGAGACTTGATAAGTCGAAACACGTATCTGTGGATGACTATATATATATATATATATATATATATATATATATAGAGAGAGAGAGAGAGAGAGATAATAAATACACAGAAAGTTAGACTCATCAGATATACCAACAAAGAAGCATACGTGGACTCCGCTACAACAACACGTACCACCCCATATATATATATATATATATATATATATATATATTAGAAGTGTGCT
Organism: Doryteuthis pealeii; assembly: GCA_023376005.1. NCBI lineage: Eukaryota > Metazoa > Mollusca > Cephalopoda > Myopsida > Loliginidae > Doryteuthis > Doryteuthis pealeii. The sequence continues at coordinate 58,185,609 of CM042149.1, read as the reverse complement.
ACTTGGTTCCTAGAATACCCTACTCCCAACAATTAGTCAGATCTGTTATTGTATGTTAGTGCAGTTAGTGAAATACTATTTATATAACTTTTGAAACCCCGTTCCATTCTGCGCCCCTGTGGTGGAGTCGTTTTCAAATAATCTCACCCCTTCACAGTTACCCCTCTGGTTAAAAACAACTAAAATGGAGATAAGTGTCTGAAACATTTATAGAAGGAATATTTACCGATAATTGTTTTTATTGCTCTAGTCGTTTTTTTTATCACGATAAATAAATGACCATGTTTTTATTTTTATTTCTTCGCAAGATAAATCTGAAGAAATAAAAATATAACTTTTTTTCCTCTTCTGCTAAAAGAAATTCTTTTCTTCTTAAATGAATTCAAATTTGAAGTCAGAATGCTAAATTCATAATGTCACGTTTTTATTAAGTTATACACTTAAACATGGTTTTTCGGCATTAAATGACCCAGCGAGATTGATATGCCGTAAAACAAACCAAACTAAACAGGGTTTTTGCTCACATCAGAAACTGTCATTTTAATGCAAATTAGAATTAGAAAGAAAAAACAGTGATGCTATTCAAAATTATGAAAAATGGTGATTGATAGAGTTTCAATAAACCCTTCTTAATCAAATCCACTCTAGGAGACTTGAGACCAGTCTTAAGGAAGTCCAGAAAGGAACAAGTCTTTGTGTCCCGATTATGCATTGGTCACATAAGACTTACGCAGTCCTATATACTCAAACAAGAACATCAACCACAGTGTGAAACATACCAAACACCCTTGACTGTTAAACACTTACTTATAGAATGCCGGGTTTTTGTTAATATCAAAAACCATTATTTTAATACAAACAATATGAAAGATCTATTTGAAAAAGTCATCATAGAAGAAATTCTGTCCTTTTTGAAGGAAATAAAATTATACTATATAATATAGACATGAAACCTAATCAATACCATACGACATAATCTCCAATGATGCTAACATATTGTTAAACCAATTACTACAAAAGTGTAAATATAGATACACCACATATATTACTTCCTAACTGCTCAGCATGACATAACCACAGACAGGTTGATATGCCGTTAAAATCAATCAACCCACCAACCAACCAACTAAAACAGTTTTTGTGTGTACAAAATTTTAGAATTCCAATCATAAAGCAGATTCATCCTTATCCTGGGTAATCAGAATAATTTTTTATCCCCCCTCCTCATGAGGACACTCTTGCGTTCTCTATCATAGTTCTTCTTCCTGTGGTAATCCTCTGATGAGACTCAGGTGATAACAAAAAAAAGTTGTTATGGATGAATCTGCTTATGGTTGCAATTATACACTTAAATGTTATATACACAATATTACTCTTGAGTGCCAATGGTGGTGTAATGATGAGCAAGCTATTCTTGTAGAGCCATTACTACAGAATAGAGAGTTCGATCCTCACTGGACGCCCCATACTTGCGACCTTGTGCCACATCCTATCCGTGGTTGGGTAAATACCTACACAATATCAATCTTAGGTGTCCCACTGTGATGTAATGGTTAGCAAGCTATTGTTTTAGATTCATTACTACTGAATAGCAACTTCGATTCTCGCTGGATGCTCCATACTTGAGACCTTGTGTCACATACTACCCATGGAGAACAGGTTGACTACAGAACTACACAATAATATTCTTGGGCGTCACGCCGAATGTGGAGTACCCCATTCATCGCTATTACTTCCCGGTTCACTCTGACCCGGAATGGTAGTACCTGTTAGGGTCCCATCTATGGGTTAAATAAAAGAAAATGGGTTATGTAATAGTGGAAAGTTACTCAGATTTTGGGATGACGTATTAAAGATGAACTGTGTGTTTCTGATTGGTCAATGTGTGCCAACAGAATTTTAGGAGGACGTGTTAAAGGCTACGTTGGTTTTTGTTTGGTCAGCACAAGCCAAGAAGGAGTGTGAGAGAAAGAGAGAGTGAAGAGTTTTGGAGTTTTTTCCCGTGTATTTGGAGAAGACGGACGGACGGGCGGAGAGTTTTGGCTGCGTGGCAAGACAAGATGGCGTCTCGTCCCAAAAAGGCTATTTCTCCAACTCTGGAAATAAAGTTAAAGTGCTCAGAAAAGAATAAGAACGTTTTGTGTTCGGATAACGAACTGCTAACGGATGCAAGGAAGACACCAACAGGACCAAAGTTGCTTGCTCCAGACCCCTCGAAGAACGGAGAGAAACCTGCCAGCCCAACAACTGATCCAGAAATACAAGATACCCCGATCCAGGATAGTAGAGACTCCACCAGATCCAGTCCAGAGATAAGTAAAACAGTATAAGATAAGTATATGACGATAATTATTACACTCCCTACTTCTTTCAGTTAACCCCAAAATGTTATATATGTCTGAATCATGTACAAGTAGATAGTCACTGCACCGATGCCGTAGTTGCGGTCATTGACATGAGTTAAATACAAAGAATATTGTGTTAACCCAAATCGTTCTTGTATTAGATTAGAATGTCGAATAAAACTTCATAGCGTTAACACAAAACAAACAAGGGAACGAGATGCTATGAAAAACAAAGATTCTGGTCGACGACCGTAGGAGACTTTAGAATACTTTTTGGACCATATGACCTTAAGGCACCCCTTTTGCGATTTCGACTCGTGTGGACACTTTTCTCATGTACACCGTAAAAATCCGGTTGTTTGTTAGGGGTTAGGGCTAGGGGTTAGGGTTAGGGTTAGGGGTTAGGGTTAGTGGTTAGTTTTATAATTAAAAAAAAAAAAAAACAATTAACCGGATTTTGACGGTGTAAATGTAAAAAATTGCCCCACGAATAAAAATCGCAAAACGGTTCATATGGTCAGACTTTTTTAGGTTGATGTTGTTAGTTGAATTTTACAGCTTGTCAGCCCTTGCTGGGTTATTTTATGCTGAACAAGTTTTTTTTTATTCATTCTTGATAGGTACTCATTTTTTTAAACTCATTTTTAAACACCCTTTTCAAAACTCACTTTATTCTATTTAAACCCAAAGATGGGACGGTCATTGCCACATGCAAGTCTTCCGCACGACACCCAGAGTCCCCACACTGCTAACTGATGTAGGTTTTTGCTGGTCGGTCGACACTGGTGTGTCCATGCATAGGTTTCAACAGGAGAACACGACTTGTGAGTTCGTCCTTGCTTCTCTAGCAGGGTCCAGCATGTCTTGTTTGTCATTTCTTTTTAAATCATTTTTAAACTCATGTTTTTCTATCTAACCCATAGATGGGACTCTAACAGATACTACCAAATACACCTCTGCAGAGGAGTGAGACTCTCGAATGGGACGACTTGCTGGCTGTGGTGGCGACCCGTGATTCTTAATGATGGATCCCTGGTGGCTGAGCAGTCCATGACATGCAACACTCCATTTTAAATATTTAAAAAATGTTTTTCTTTTAATTGAGTACCTATCGAAAAGGAATAAAACAAAACGTCTAACAAGGGTTGACATGCCGTAAAATCCAACCAACTAACCAACATCCCCCCCCCCAAAAAAAAAATCTCGGTGTTTGTCTAGAAGAGACCGCAGATGAAAGTTTCCGTTTATTTCTGCTATAATGTATAAAATAATCTATTTATTAATACTGTTGTATACTCTTCTTTTTACTTCTATTATTCTTCTGCTCATCTTTGGTATCTTACGTTCTTCTTCCAGCGTCTGGACCTAGTCTTGGTAGTTGGTCGTCCTTGATTCATTTCTTCTTCTAGATCAGTCTTGTTGCCAAGACATTCATCAACCACAAAACCATATTATTTATGTAAGCTTTTATTTACTTAACTAACCATTTCATGTAACTAACATAACGCGCGTGTGCAGTGAGCTTCAGCTAAGGCAGAAAGACCTTATCTGCCTGACGTCCAAGCTGAAACTGAGAGCCAACCAGGTCCCTCGTGACTACATGTATTTCGCAGGCTTTCTGTAATATTCCATGGAAAGTCCCGCCCGTGATATGAAAAGAGTCCATCCCTTCAGAAATACAGGGGGTTGACAATAATCTATGCATAGATTATGTAACAATACGTTTATTCCTTAATCTTCCGACGGTTATCATCTTGCAAACAACCCCTGGTTAAAAATCAGACCATCCAGATCATCCAAGATAAACTGCAAAATGTAAATCCTGATTAACTGGTGTCGCATATCTGCTGAATTCTTTTTTTCTTATGAGTGTTGTCACCTCAACTAAATAATGCACCATTCTGTTTTTATTACAAAGAAATAAAGAGAAGAAAAAGAACGTGCTACAAAGGAAAAAAAATATAAGAAAGAAAGAGAGTTGGGGAAAGATAGAGAGAGGGGGTGAGCGCGCGGAAGCGATAGCGCTATTTTTTAAAAAATCGAACATAATGAAATGATGAAAAGAAGGAAACAGAGAGAGAGAGAGAGAGAGAGAGAGAGAGAGAGAGAGAGAGAGAGAGAGAGAGAGAGAGAGAGAGAGAGAGAGAGAGAGAGATTCATTTCATTGTGAAAAATTTACCTCATCCTTCTTCAACAATCAACAAAGAATCTTTAAATCTTGAATCTTCCAGATGTTCATGTTTTTGCCATTTTTTAAAGTTTTTTTGAGTTAAATCAAGATTATTATACTTTTTACATATTGAAATATTAAGCAATAGCTCTTAAGTAAACATATCAAACGTTTCAATAATTAAATCATCCTACTGTGGTATATCCACAGGTCTTGCTAGTTATTTTTACACCCACCTAAGCTGATGTTTCACTGGAGGCTGAGTGACAGTAAGTCTCCTCAGGTCTCTAGGATTTTTCTGAATACTCTAGCTGATCTTAACAGTGCTGTAGTTTAGATGGTGTCGATTCTTCTTCAGATTTCCAATTCTTCCAGACTCTTTTCCAAACCCTTGGGAATCGTTCCAAGGGCACCAATTACAATTGGCACGATCTTTACTTTCCTGTTCCACTGTTTTTTTTTTCTCTCTGGCCAGGTCCGAGTAATTGTTTTCGTTTTCTTTCATCTTCACTCTTTTAAAAGCCATGGAAAATTATTATTATAATTATCTCCTTTTGAGTTTTCACATCAGCATTAGCTGATGGTCTTTCACTAAAGTCTGAGTGACAGCAAGTCTCCTCAGGTCTCCAGGACTCTTCTGAGTATTCTGGCAGATTGCAGCAGTGCAGTATTCTGGATGGTCTCAATTCTTCCTCTGATTTCAAGATTTTCCAAACATTTTTCTAATCTTTTGGGGACCGTTCCAAGTGCACCAACTACAATTGGTATAACTTTGACTTTCATATTCCATAACTTTTTCAGTTCTCTGGCAAGGTCCAGATATTTGTCCATTTTTTCATTTTCCTTTAGCTTCACCCTGTGATCTGCTGGAACTGCAAAATCCACCAGTTAACAAGTTCTTTCTTTTTTGTTAATCAACACTAGGTCTGGTATTCTTGCTGGGATAAGGTGATCCGTTTTTATCTCAAAGTCCCAAGAATTTTATGCGTTTCGTTCTCAAGAACAGATTCTGGTTTATGCATATACCATTTTGTTGTATGGTCAAAATTTAATTTTTTGCATAATTCCCAGTGGATCATCTTTCCAACCCAGTCGTGTCTAGTTTTTATACTCCCTTTGTGCTAGTTTGCTACATTCGCAGAGTACATGGTTTACAGTCTCATCTCTATTACCGCAAAGTCTACATTTACTATTTTGTTGGGTCTTATCAATTTTTGCTTTGATATAGTTTGTCCTATGGCATTATTCTGTGCAGCAATTATTAGTGATTCAGTTTTTCTTTTAAGGTTTACTTTTCTTAACCAATTCCAGGTTTTTTAATGTGCAACCGATTTGTCGTTTGAAGTGTCCATATAGTTGTTTTTCTTCCCATTTTTGTTTTCTAGTCTTTGTTGTTTTTCTGTTTGTCCATATGCCACATCTACTATTGTTGGTCGCCATAAGTAATCTGTCTTTACTTTTTTTTTGTGTAGTCTTCGAGTTGTTGGGTTGTGGTTTCTACGCAGTCCTCTATGTTGGCAAGACCTCTTCCCCCTTCATTTCTTGACACATATAATCTATCTCTATAGTCTCTGGGGTGGAGAGCCTTGTGCATGGTCAATTATTATTATTATTATTATTATTATTATTATTATTTTATTATTATTCACTCCTTTTGAGTTTTCACACCAGTGTTAGCTGATGGTATTTCACTGGAGTTTGAGTGACAGCAAGTCTCCTTAGGTCTCCAGGACTCTTCTGAGTATTCTGGCAGATTGCAGCAGTGCAGTGTTCTGAATGGTTTCAATCCTTCCTTTGATATCCAAACTCTTTTCTAATCCTTTTGGGACTGTTCCAAGTGCACCAACCACAATTGGTATCACTTTCACTTTCATGTTCCATAACTTTTCAGTTCTCTGGCAAGGTCCAGATATTTGTCCATTTCTTCATTTTCCTTTAGCTTCACCCTGTGATCTGCTGGCACTGTAAAATCCACCAGTTGACAAGTTCTTTCTTTTTTGTTAATCAACACTAGATCTGGTCTTCTTGCTGGGATAAGGTGATCCGTTTTTATTTCAAAGTCCCAAAGAATTATTATTATTATATTATTATTATTATATATTATTATTATATTATTATTACTAGCAAATATATGCACCCTTCGGGTGCAAGTATTTAAGTTTTAATATAATAAAATATCGTATTAAATTAGAAAGACTAATGAAAGAATAAGGCAGATAAAAAGATTTCGAACAGAGGGGTATGATTGAAAATAGAAAAACTTTGAAACTAAGTCTTCCATCTTTCCATTACTCCCGTTTTTCATTGGTAAAATTTCCTATTTGACAATTTAGTTTAAATAGGAAGTAAAGAATAAAATACAGTTTTTTTTTTTGTTAATTGATTTCTTTTAAGATTTATCCCGAGATTTTTGCTTATATTCATTAAGATAAAATCAAACAATTAGAAATCAATAATACTAAGCATATATTTATTAAAATCAAATTTTTTAATATCAATATGCAAATTAGCCTTCTCGTTCAAACTGTAAACCGCTATTTTGTTGTAAATATAAATACAATTGCATGTTATTAGTATGTAGATATGGTCAACAGTCTTAATGATGTAAAACAATTTTTATTAATAATTGAGGTTTAAATAAAAATAAAATCATGGACAATGTGATGTAAATAACTAAGGGAATTGTGACTTGAGTAGTAATATAGTTTCGGTTACAGACAGAAAAACCCACAATCTCCATTATAATAAGATTATATCGTCGACAACGCTGCCGACAACGACCATGTAATAAAATACACCGCAGACGTTTAGAAGCCGAGAGATTACTTTCTGTGAATAGAGAATAAAACGACGCAAAAATAAAAACAAAGAACATTTTGATGGAGGATGGGCAAAATAGAGTTTTTTTTCCTTTACTTTTTAAACTCTTAGATTTTGTTTTTGTATATTTGTGTTACCCCTCCTTTCATTCAGCAATTGTGACAGGCGTATAACCAAGGGAGATAATCATGAATGTATTTTTCATATACTTAATACGCAAAGAAAAAGTCTTTCAGAACGTTTATGTATTTATTATTACTCACTGTTTTCTTTTTTTTCTTTCTTTCGTTTTTTCTTTGTTTTTGTTCCTAATTTCTTTTCTTTTTTAATAGGCTCCATAATTTTCTTTCTTTCTTTTTTCCTTTCTTCTTTCTTTCTTTTGTTTCTACTTTCTTTATTTTTTATCTAATAGACTCCATATTTTTTTCTTTCTTTTTTCTTTCTTCTTTTTTTTCTTTCTTTCTATTTTCTTTCTTTTTATTTAATAGGCTCCATAATTTTTTCTTTCTTGCTTGCTTTTTTTTCTTTTTTTCTTTTTTCTTTTTTCTTTCTTTCTTTCTTTCTTTCTTTTATTTTTTCTTTCTTTCTTTCTTTTGTTTCTAATTACTTTCTTTTTTATTTATTTAATAGGCTCCATAATTTTCTTTCTTTCCTTCTTTCTTTCTTTCTTTCTTTCTTTTCTCGTTTTTATTTTTGATTTTTATTTCTTTTATTCTCTTCTTTCTCTCTATCTATCAAATCCGTTCTTCTCCCTTTTCTTTCTCCCACCCCCTGTGCATTTCTGGTTTCTCTTTCTTCTTGTTCTTGTTCTTGTTCTTGTTCTTTCTTTCTTTCTTTCTTTCTTTTTTCATTTTCAAAAAACTTATTCTTTATTTACTCATTCATTCATTCATTTATTAAGAATTCTTTTCTTTCTTAATTTTTTCTACTCATTCTCTTTTATTTTGGTAATTCATGAGGAAGTGCGTCCCGGTCTCCAGCCTCATAAATTGCTACCCGGTGACTATTAAAATAATGACCCCAGCTACAGTGTTACTTGAAAGAAAACAACCAACTTAGGGCGTTAAATGTATTTTAGGAGGGAGGAGCTTCTCTTTTTTGTCATAATTCTTATCTATTCATCGTAATTTGTCGTAATTCTTATTTATTTATAGAAATTTGTCATAATTCTTGTTTATTTATCGTAATTTCTTTTATTCATGTTTGTTTATTAATGTCTTGTTTTTAGTTTGAATAAACAAGAATTACGACAAAAAAGAAGCGACACCCCCCAAATACATTTACTCGTCGAAAATATCTATCTATCTATCTATCTATCTATCTATCTATATCTATCTCCATTTGTTCATATCTATCTATATTATTTTGTTTATTTATCTATCTATCTTAGTCTATTCCAAACTAGATATCCATCTTCATATCTAAACAAGAATTACGACAAATTACGATAAATAAACAAGAATTACGACAAATTACGATAAACAAATAAGAATTACGACAAAAAAAAGAGAAGCCCCCCCCAAAAATACATTAACGCCCTAAGTTGGTTGTTTTCTTTCAAGTAACACCGTAGCTGGGGTCGTTATTTTAATAGACACCGGGTAGCAATTTATGAGGCCGAAGACCGGGACGCACTTCCTCATAAATTACCTTTCTTTTTCCTCACTTTCATTTTTCATATCTACTTTATCGCTCTATTTTTCTTCTTTTTTCGTTCCTCTTTTATTTTTTCTTTCCTCCTTTTTCTTTCAATATTTTCTTTCCTCATTATTTCTTTTTTTTATTTTCATCTTTCCTATTATTTTTTCCTTGTTGTCTCCTCCCCCCCCGTCTAATTCTCTTAATTCCTCTAAGTCCTGTCAGCTGGGGTTTTAGAATACACCGACTGCACCTCTGTAGAAGGGTAAGTACCCCCCCACCAATGGAGCCACCTGATGGCCACGTATGGAGACACGTGATGCTTAAGGTGGCTGAGCAGTCCATGACATGCAACACTCCACTTTGGCCCTTACTTAGGCTAGACGGGCGGTTGGAGAAAACCCCTCCAATCAATCGACTGGTCACATCAAGCCCTAGCACCTATATAATTGTCCCAACATTATTGTCTTTATGGCAAGCCCAAACTCTTTTCATCATACATGTGCTAGAAGGCAGTGGTTGAGGGTATTAATGTCCTTGGTATGACGTTAAACTGTATCTGATAGTAAAGTTTCAATCCAGGAGCTCTGGGGAGTGCGGAGTACCCCTTCATTACCATTACTCCCAAGTCCACTCTGTCCCGGAGTGGTAGTACCTGTTGGGATCTCGTCTATGGGTTAAATAGAAAAAATGAGTTTGAAAAAATTTGTTTCAAAGAATTGAGTACTCATTAAGAATGAATAAAATAAAACATCTTCGGCATAAAATAACCTAACAATGGTTGACATGCCGTAAAATCCAACCAACCAGCCAACCAACCAACCAACCAGCATCCATTTCCCCTCCTCCTCATCAAGAAAAATTTTTAGAATTGAGTTTAAAAAAATTTTGAATATCCAGCAAGAATGAATAAAACAAATGTCTTCGGCATAAAATAACCTAACAATGGTTGACATGCCGTAAAATCCAACCAACCAACCAACCAACCAACATCCATTTCCCCTCCTCCTCATCAAGAAAAATCTCGCTGGTTTTCCAGAGGAGACCGTAGATGAAAGTTTCCGTTATTTCTGTTATGATATACAAAATAATGTATATATTAATACTCGTGTTCCTCAATTGTACGATCGTTATCATCTTGGAACACTTTCTGTCCCGTCAACCACAGTTTGGGCACGACTGGTCTTGACTATTCAGTTATAAGGATATTTACATCTCAAATGATATAATTCTTTTTAAACACTTTGTATTTCTATATAATTCTTTTGAATGGGGGTGAGTCAAAAAGTAATAATAAAGTTGGTCCTCTGGGATCACATCCCTACTTCTCCACATAGGTGAGTCAAAAAGTAAGGCCAATTTGTTTAGGACAGGTATAATTACCAACACAGGAACATGTATCATACATCAAAATGAAGCTGGTCCTCTGTGGATCACATCCCAACTTCTCCACATAGGTGAGTCAAAAAGTAAGGCCAATTTGTTTAGGACAGGTATAATTACCAACACAGGAACATGTATCATACATCACAATGAAGCTGGTCCTCTGTGAATCACATCCCTATTTCTCCACATAGGTGAGTAAAAAAGTAATGCCATTTTATTTAGGACAGGTATAATTACCAACACAGGAACATGTATCATACATCAAAATGAAGCTGGTCCTCTGTGGATCACATCCCTACTTCTCCACATGGTCACCATTTCTCTAAATAGCAATGTTCCACCGTCGAATGAGAGGATGTATCCCTGTACCGTAAAATTATGTTGACTATTCTTTGAGCCACTTCTTCACTACAGATTTCACTTCCTCGTCACTGGAACAATATTTGCCTCTGAAACGCCCTTTCATGGAACCAAAGAGATAATAGTCTGAAGGCGCTAAGTCTGATGAGTACGGAGGATGTGGTAAAGTTGTCCACCCGAATGAGAAGCTGATGCTATGTGTGGCGTTCCACCTCAGATGACAAAAAACAATCTCTTTGGTCTGGCGCTAGTGAAAATGGGATAGACTCCCTCGCTGTCTGGCTGATACCGATTTTAGGCCACCCGGTCGACTTACTTTTATTTACAATTTAAATACTTGTGCTAGGAGGGTTCATATTTTTGTTAGTTATAGCGAAAACAAACGGAATCTTTTATCTGCGGTCTATTCTGGACAACCACCGAGATTATTCTTGGTACGGGTGGAAGGGCAGTGGTAGTGGATAATTCTTGTTTTGGATGAGGACTTAACTAAGCAGCAAGTCTGTCGACTTATTTAATGCAGTAGAACTGTTTATAAATAAGCAGTTGATGGAGATGGAGTATAAAAGGACCTCCTATCGTAAAAAAAGACAAAAAAAAAAAAAAAAAAAAAAAAAAAAAGAAAAAAAAAAAAAAAGAAAGAAAAACGAAAAGAAAAAAGAATTAATAAAAACTGAGCAAAGCATTGGGTGGGGCCGGGGGTCTGGGTCGGGGGTCGTGTTTGTCGCCGAGGTGGGTGACGGGTAAAATCGGGCTCTGGTCGGTTGGTAGAAGTTACAAAGTTTGATAAAATTTTTCTGAAAGGCTCTACTCAAATACACTTCCTTTCATTTTATTTCATCACCCCCTCAAACCACGCACTTCCAAAAATCTATGGGCATTATTCTACCCTCATCCCCGCCCCCCCAACCATCCATCTTTCTCCCTCTTCTTCTGTTCATCGGCCAGCATCAAGTGTCACCAACACAACCAGCTTGGAGCCATGTTTTGTTTCTTTTTTTTGTTTTTTATGTGTTTTTCTTGTGCTCTTTTTTTCTCTCATCTTTTTTATCTTTTGAAAGGATTTTTGCTCCACTAGAGAAAAAAGTAGAAGGAGAATTTTCTTTGTCTTAGTGTCGTATAATTCTGGCATTACAAATGGTTATATATATATATATATATATATATATATATATATATATATACACAAATAAAACCATGTACATAGGCACCTATATATACACACCAAATACAAAATACAACCATGTACATAGGCACCCACGCGAACACGCACACACACACACGCACAAAAAGTAAACATAGACACATATACATAAACGCACACATACACACGCCCAAAAAGTAGAAATTTAAGTAGAAAAACACAGAAATTCTCTAGAACAAAAAACAAATTACAAACATACACACCTGACATATCAAATAAACATCTGATGAACTATATCAGAAAAGAGTTATAAAAGCTCATTTAATGAATTTATTACCAAACCACCCAGACAACAAAAACACTTATTTAAAAGACTAATGTTGAAAATGAAATTCCTTTATACTCCCACCAAACAGGAAGAGGGAAGTTAAATACTCATGTATATATATATATATATATATATATATATATATATATATATTATACACGCATGTAAGAATTCATTTTCATATTATTGATCAAAGCCTGAAGAAGATACCAGAAGATCTGAAACACGTATTGCATATGTAAGATAAAAAGAATAATTTTTTTCAGAAAATATAATACATTTTGCGGACCTTCTTTTTTATAAAATATTGAATTTTCTCCCGTTGGAACCAGAACAACATTATATATATATATATATATATATATATATATATATATATATATATATATATATATGAGGTGAGTTAAAAGGAAAAGAAAGTAAAAGGAAGATGTTCTTCGCGTCAGAAGGACGAAATATTTCTCTCTTACTTGAACTTATTTTTGTTCACTTTTCCTTTTACCTCACCTCATACTGTCGGAATCTAATTTTAAAAGAAAGGAAATGAATCCGACAATATGAGTATGAAAAGGTGGAATGAAAACATCACACAATGCTGTTAAAGAGAAAACAATTTATAATATAATCATAGCTGATACTGATCAATATTTCGATTTTACAAAAATCATCATCAGAGCTCATTCACTCCGTGGTGTTTAGATTTGACATTCTTCTCCGACCCAAACACCACGGAGTGAATGAGCTCTGATGATGATTTTTGTAAAATCGAAATATTGATCAGTATCAGCTATGATTATATTATAAATTGTTTTCTCTTTAACAGCATTGTGTGATGTTTTCATTCCACCTTTTCATATATATATATATATATATATATATATACTAGTAAAAGTACCCGGTCCATGACTGGACTATTTTTTTAAAAGAACATCAGGGGGTGAGTGGGTAAGAGAGAGAATAAGAGGAAAATAATTTATAGAATTAAAAACATATACCCAGAATTTGTATATTACAATATTTATTTTTGGATTTTTTTCCATTTAAAATATCATTTAAAAAATGTAATCTTTAACTTATTTTTGTAAAAACTGTTTTGTACATATGACAAAAACTCAAATTAATTTCTTAATTGCTTATTGCGTTCAAGTGATAAAAATAATAACAATTTATTTTCTTTTTTACCCCCTAAAAAGTAACAATTAAAAAGAGCTAAGTCCTTGTTTATTGAACTCTGTCGGCTGAGGCTGTTAAATACACCGACAGCACCTCTGCTGTTTATTAATTTTCTTAGCCTTGGTCAGAAGCTCCTCTAGGACAAGGAAAAGTCGTACAAAACCACCGATGCCTTGCAGCTTTACCTTATTCCAAGGAAAGACTAAGGGAGTAAACCCCGAAAACAAATCCGGAGCTGGAGTCCCTAAGGTGGTTGGTGCTGAATCTCAGTACTTTCTAGCAACTCCTGCGGCACCGTCGTTGCCAAACCGCATTGGTTCCTACCTTTCCTTTGGACCACAACGGCTGTGTGGAGAGGGGGAATCTGCTGCTAGGGCCACAGCTCATCCCCCATAAAAACCTGCTCAGGCTACGTAGTTTTCCACTACAAAATGGAGAGGACCGCCTTGCTGACAAGAAAGCAACCGGGAGTGACGGCATACCAGTAAATATCTTGAAGGCATGGTGCAACACTGCTTCAACCACTACACTAACGACTGTACAGTTGCTGGGAATATGGACACATCCCCCAGGACAAGCGAGACGCTTCCATTGTCCCCTCGGAGCGACTTCAGCATAGCTTGGCAAGTCTTGCGCGTGTTACACTGGTGTGTCTGCAGACATTGCATCTTGCACCCATCCAGGGACACAGTGTGGCTTCCGAGCAACCAACCGCAGGAGGGGTGCCAGGAGAGAGGATGCCACTCTGCACCGCATTGACGGACCTAACGAAGGCATCCAACTTGGCCAACCGAAGTGTTCGCAGTCACTGCATCAGAGACTCCTGATATTGCTATTCAAAAATTGTACCGCTCAACCACTCACGCAGTAGAAAAAAAAAAAAGAAAAGAAAAAGAAGTGGACTACGCCATCGTCTTTAGTAGACGGAAGGATGCCAACCAACATTAACGTATTTAATTTTTTTTGTTATTGTTTTCTAAGAAGAAACTGTTATAAGTGTTTTAAAAACTTAACGTGTTTATTTAGTACGTAATTTATTCAACACAAAGCACCCGTCTTCGTTAAATTTTTGGCAGAATTTGATGTTTAAAATGTATTAAAAATTAATTACATATGTAATATTATTTAAAAAAAAAATTTTTTTTTACTAATGCTAATTACGTTACTACTTTTCGACTAAAACAAAAATTTGATCTTAAATAATCGATTAAATTAATTTTAATTCGTTTTTAAAGTGAAAATTGGCGCTTCAATTATTGATACCTAATAAAAATACATATTAGTAAAATAAAATCATTTTCCTAAAATCATGTGCTGATTGTCTTTCTTTTTTAATGAGGTTTCTGTTTTAACGGCAATTTCAAAACATGCGCCGACGAGGGTTGGGGTTGAAGCATCTTTTAACGGTAGTTTTGTTTATTTTAGAATTCTTTTTTAGCAAGGGTCTTGGCGAGGCTTACAGATGGCGTAGGTCGACCCAGACTTGACGCCAGTTCAAAGGTGCCGACGGGTGCTTGGAGTTGAAGGGTATGTTAACAGTAGTTTTTGATTTTTGTGTATTGAAAGTTAAAAACTCGACTCCTGTCGACGGTAGTGGAGTGGAGGTGAAAGTCTGTATATATATATATATGTATATATGTATATAGTTCAGTCGGTAGAGCGTTCGGCTAGAAACCACAAGGTTCCTAGTTCGATACCAGTCCTCGCCAACTCAGCGTATGAATAGCACAGGGATAGGTGCGGTTAAATAAGGAACTGATGGTAGGTATGGCGCTCCACCTCAGATGCTAAAGTAATCTCCTTGGTCTAGTGCTAGTGAAAAGGGGATAGACTCCCTCGCTGACTGGCTGGTACCGACTTTAGGCAGCCCCGTCGACTTTATATATATATATATATATATATATAAGATTTTTGGATGTTTGTTTATTTAGAAACGCTGCTGATAAAGTATATATTAAATTTTTACTTGAAGGCACTTACAACGCATGTATCGCATAAAATTCGATACTTTTTCTTATAGAAAATGAACTTGACAAGTGTAATCCCAACAAAGGATGGCTCGATGTGTAGAATACCGTACAGACTGTTTCGACTTTATTAAGTCTCATCAGCGGTATATACTAACGATTTCCCTCCGACAGAAATCGAAACCGGGACCTCAGCAGACACAGTGAAACACTAGTGAAACACCTTATCGCCTCGGCCACAGTACACAGCTGACCATCCTAGCGAAATTAAGCTTGTCAAGTGATACTCACGCCTCTACCATAATAGGTAAGGGGGCGTTAATGAGAGAATAATAACAACAAACTGACCGTTTGCCCTTCGGCGAAGTGAATAAGATTTTTGGATGTTTGTTTATTTAGAAACGCTGCTGATAAAGTATATATTAAATTTTTACTTGAAGGCACTTACAACGCATGTATCGCATAAAATTCGATACTTTTTCTTATAGAAAATGAACTTGACAAGTGTAATCCCAACAAAGGATGGCTCGATGTGTAGAATACCGTACAGACTGTTTCGACTTTATTAAGTCTCATCAGCGGTATATACTAACGATTTCCCTCCGACAGAAATCGAAACCGGGACCTCAGCAGACACAGTGAAACACTAGTGAAACACCTTATCGCCTCGGCCACAGTACACAGCTGACCATCCTAGCGAAATTAAGCTTGTCAAGTGATACTCACGCCTCTACCATAATAGGTAAGGGGGCGTTAATGAGAGAATAATAACAACAAACTGACC
>CM042149.1:58118077-58164484 GCA_023376005.1 Doryteuthis pealeii | reverse complement strand
CCCCTCTGAGTCCTCTTCCTTCTATCTCTCCTTCTTCTCACACACACACACATACAACACACACCACACACCGACACACATATATATATATCTATATCATTATATATATATATATAATAAGATAGTGTATCACCAGTCGTGCAGACAGCATTACTTGTGCGTGTGTGTGGTCCAACAGAAACTCTTTACAGCATTAACGGTCTTAAAATTTTATTTCAAATTTTTCATTATTTTTTTTTTTTTGCTTCTTCTCTTCTTCTTCTTCTTCTTCTTCTTCTTCATTCTTTCTTCTTTCTGCGAGGTTTTCAAATATGCTTTTCGTTTTCTTTTTCCCTTCTTTTTTATAGTCTGAATGACATCAAATCACGTAAGGTGCTCCTATGACTCTTTCTAAGTATTCTAGCCCATTTTTAACAAGTGCTATGGTCTTATATCCAGAATTCTTCTCGATGTTCTCCATCCACAATCTCATTTATAGCCTTTCGGACTCGCTCCAATTCACAGCGACTTACAAAATTATTTATTAAATATTATTATTATATTATTATGAGTTTCACATCATCGTTAATTGGTGGTATTTCTACTGGAATCTGGGTGACAACAAGTTTTCTCAAGTCTCCAGAACTCTTCTGAATATTTCTAGCGATTGCTGCATGAGTAGTCTGGGTGGTCTCTAATTCTTCCTCTGAGTTCCAAATCCTTCAGTTCTCCTTTCAATTAATTGGGACCTTCCAAGTGCACCAACTACACATTGGTATTACATTCACCCTCATATTCCATAGCCTTTTCAATTCTCTGGCAAGAAGTCCAAGATTTATCCATCTTTTCGTTTTCTTTTAGCTTCACCTTGTATCGCTGGCAATGGTAAAGTCAACCGTTGTCTCTTTCTTTTTTTCTTTTTCCTAATCAACATTAGGTCTAGTCTCCTGGTTGGGATAGTGGTAATACGTCTTTATCAGAAATCCCAGAGAATTTATGTGTTTGATTCTCAAGAACCAGATTCTGGTTTATTCATATACCATTTTGTTGTATGGTCAAATTTATATTTTTTGCTAATCCCAGTGGATCACCTCCCAAACCAGTGGTTGTCTAGTTTATGCTACTTCCGTGTGCTAGTTTTCTATTATAACATTATATGTATTTATCTATTAGAGATAGATAGAAAATTAGTTTTGAACGCACACAATGCATATGCATATGGGTTGCATACATGTGGCATACCACACACACACCACATCACACACACATATATATATATATATATGTATATATATATATATATGTGTTGGTGTGTGTGTGATTGTGATGTGTGTGGTGTGTGTGTGAGTCTGCGTAGCGAGATACGGGACGAACGACGGACACAAGACAGGGACAGAGACAGAGAGATGAAAGGATGGAGAGAGAGAGAAGAGAGAGAGAGGAGAGAGGAGAGAGAGGAGAGAAACAAACAGACAGAGAGACAGACAGACAGACTGAGACAGAGACAAACAGAGGTAGAGATAGGGACAAAGACAGAGAGACGGTGTGACGAGAGAGACAGTGTTAGAGATATATATAGAGAGAGGTAGAGAGATCAGAGAACAGAGAGACGGACAGGGGCAGACAGAAGACAGGGCAGAATGAACGAAGAGGGAGAGACACAGAGAGAGGAAGATATATATATAATATATATAATATATATATAAATATATATATAGAGAGAGAGAGAGAGAAGAGAGAGAGAGAGAGAGTAAAAAGTTTAGACAACTGTGAGTATAGTTTCGGATGGAAACCGCACCTTTAACACGAAATGACATGAAAAAACAAAGCCGTAGGAAGAAAAAAAAACATAAGAGAGAGCGAGAGAGAGAGCGAGAGAGAGAGAGAGAGGAGAGAGCGAAGAGAGAGAGAGAAAGTCGCGCTATTTACCAACCGCGCCTTCAAACCAACAGAGACATACCTCCCGGGAATTTTTGCTTAAATTGGGGGAAAAAAGAAAACTCATGTCGAACAAAAAACAGCGTTCAAATATCAATAACGTAACTTCGTGTTTGAGTGTTCAGTAAACGATTCCTATGTATTTGAAGTTGACGAAACGGTTTCAATTCTCTGACAGTTTGTTATGTAAACGTTTACAAAAGAAAAGTTTCTGAAATGTATTTTACAAATTTGGAAAGAAACACTTGTGTTTCTTTTTTTTTGTTTTTTTTTTTAGTAAGGCATTCAACAGTGTATATAATAACTAGCAGGACCTGTGGATATACAACAGTGTGATAATTTAATAATTACAACGTTTAATTTGTTTATTAAGAGCTATTGTAAATAGTGTGATATGTAAAAAGTATAGAATCTGATTTAACTCTCTCTTCACACACATCACAACAAACACACCTCTCTCTCTTCTCTCATCTCTCTCTTCTCTCTCTCTCTCTCTCTCTCTCTCTCTCTTTCTCTCTCTCTCTCTCTCTCTCTCTCTCTCATACACACACAAAACAATGCACACTTCTCTCTCCTCCTCTCTCTCTCTCTTCTCTTCTTTTTTTTTTTCCTTTCTTTGTTCCTTCGTTTCGTCTTTTCATTGTCAATTTGAAACAGTTAGCGTATCGCTTCCACGCCTCACCCCACTCTCTCTATATTTCCCTAACTCTTCCTTTCTTTCTTTATAAATAATGTTTTTCTGTGTAGCATGTCCCTTATTTCTTCCCTTTTTTTCTTATAATAAAAACGGAATGGTCCATTATTTAGCTGAGTGACGACAGCTGATAAGAAATAAGAATTCGGCGGATAGCAACACCAGATAACCAGGATTCACATTTTCTTTCATTTTCATATTGGACGATTTTGGTGGTCTCATTTTAACCAGAGTGTGTTGCAAGATAATAAGGGTCGTACAAATAATGAACACGAGTATTAATGTAAGATAGTGTGCCTATTCACTATTTGTAATGTAGTGTAATATTGAATTTCAAAATTAACTGTTAATCGTTTAGAAGAGTTATGGAAATAAACATTCGTTTGAATTGATAGCTTTTGACCCCTTGTTCACCTTTAGCGTCGACATTTTCATTGGTTGAGAGGCGTCGCGTGGTAGCTGAAATCTGGGGAAAAGCTTTAGAAAGTTAGATGAGTTGAATTTAGGCGATCGACAGAGCCAGACGGTCATAATGCGTCTCTCTGATTTCTTCTCCGTGCGCCGGAAATGTTGGGTCTTTGGGTGAAAAATAAGATGTCAAAAACAAACCGGTTTCCGAGTCATTATCAAAAACTAATTGAAGATTGACTGAGGTGTACAACCCAAGAAACAACACTGGCCAACCCAAGACGGCAATAGAAGAGTAGAGAATTCGACCAGGTTAGAATATTTTGAAGAAGAAATTTAGATCTACCCAAGCTAAGATAGTAATATAAATAATAATAATAATAATAATAATCGAGATAAAGACGGATCACCCTATCCAGCCAGGAGACCAGACCATGTGCTTGATAAAAAAAAAAAGAGAATGTGCCAACTGAAGAGACTTTGCGGTTCCCAGCAGAATCACAGGGTGAAGAATGAAAGAAAACGAAAAGATGAAAAAATACCTGACCTTACCAGAGAAATGAAAAAGCTGTATAATATGAAAGTGAAAGTGATACCAATTCTAATTGGCGCACTTGGACGGCCCAAAAGCTGGAAAAAAAGACTGGAAAATCTGGAAATCAGAGGAAGAAATTGAGGCCATCCTGACTATTGCACTGCTGCATCTGCCAGAATACTCAGAATAAGTCCTGGAGACCTAAGGAGACTTGTTGCCACTCAGACTCACGGAAATACCATCAGCTAATGCTGGTGTGAGAAATAATTAATATAATAATAATAATAATATAATAATTAATGCGACCACCCGAATGAAAATGAAAAAAAAAGCGAAAAGATAGACAATACTGGACCTTTGCCAGAGAACTGGCCAAAAATGCGGAAGAGGTGAAGTGAAGGTCGTAATCAATTGTAATTGGTTGCCCTTGCAACGGTCCCCAAAGCCGGTGAAAAGAATTGGAATAAGAGGAATAATCGAACCATCCAAACTACAACACGTTAAATCGGCTAGAAATACTCAGAAGAGTCCTGGAGACTTAACGGAGACTTGTGCCACTCAACCTCCAGTTGAACCACCGGCTACGGCAGGTGTGAATAATAATAATAATAATAATAAATAATAATAATAATAATAAGAAGAAGAAGAGAAGAGAAAAGAAGAAGAGAAGAAGAAGAAGAAGAAGAAGAAGATACGACTATCCAACGACAGCACTAGATGTTCCAACTATTCATTAGGTATGTATAAACACAACTTTCGGCCAGCTGTATTCTCCGGCCTTCCTCGGGTGTTCCCTATGTATCCGAGCCATAGTAATGATATCCAACCTGGGAATATATTTTTTGATAGTTGACTGTCGATCACAGGCACCGAGGAACTTTTGAAGACTTTTTTCAAATAAAGACGGCATGTTTTTGCACGCCTTCATTTCCGCATGTGTACAAAGAGATCACGATCATTTAAGGGGAAAAAAGAAATAAAGATGTTTTTCTAAATGATCGTGATTCTTCTTTCTTGGTTGTAGTTGTTGGAATATTTTTTGCGATATAAAGGCGTCTTACCAATACACCACCTAAATTGTATAGACTGTGCGAGGTCACGTCGTTTATTCTCCGCCAAACAACAGCAATAATGCGTGCTGATTGACTACTTAATTGCTGATACTGACAGCCGTCCATTGCAATCATTGAGGGAACTTGTAATACTGAGGAACAACCAAAGGATTCTTTAATAAGGTTTCTGTTGGACAAGCCCTCTTTCTTGAAGCCTAGAGGATGGCCATAAAATCGCAACAGTAGTGTTAGAGATGTGTTCAGTTTATTCATTTGAATTTATTTATCTATTTATCTATGCGTTGTTCATTCAAACGGTTTGTAAACTCGTGATCCCAGTTTTTTCATGGTGGAAAAAGTCCTGACCTCCGACCAGCCGGATTTACGCAAGTTCTTCCTTTAAGTTTTTTTTTTTTTTTTCATTTTTCATGTGGCTTTAAGCCAGGATCGAACTCGCTATTGCAGTAATAATGGATCTACGAATTCTTGCTTGAACACACCACGACGAATAGCAATAAAAGGGATTTAACCCAATATTAATCTAATTTAATGATTCGAAATAGAATTTAATTAATTGAAGATGGACAATATTACCGAAATGCTTAAGTATTGACACAAAAAAAATGTGTTCCCTGATCATAACATCCTGTGTTTTTATATTTTTTAATAATTTCTTCTCACAATATATATATATTATATATATATATATATATATATTATATATTATATATATATATATATATAATTATTATTATTATTATTATTATATATCGGTTGGCATGACCTACAAGAAACTAGTCTGATAAGAAGGCCTTGAAGAGTTCGATTTGAATGGAAAACTTGCAAATTAAACGCCTCTATTTAAGTAATAAAGTTGGGAAAGTGTCCCATTGTCGGTAACAGCCGGAAAGCGAGGGAGTATATCCCCTTTCGCTAGCACTAGACAAGGGAGATTTTTGCTGAGTAGGTGCCCACTTACCGTCAAGTCCCCACTTGTACAAATTATCAATTGTTTTTCTCTGTATGGTATTATAATTCCATGCGTATGCAGTTGTATGTGTAAGCTTGTAAAAACGGTTTGTAAATGTGTATGTTTTTGTGTAAGTCAGAGTGCATTGGTATTTAGATATATATATTTACCAACCCCTCCGCACGAGCAGGATGTGACACAAGGTCAATTTCTTAAGCGGAGTTTAACAGGTTTTGAATTCAGAGTTTTCCTTCTTCCTAGACGATATAAAGAGCTCAGTCTACCCTACTATTTACCCATAGCTGGAGGGAGAGTAGAATTCATAACCTTTCCCAATGGTATTAGCGTAATAGTGAAATGCCAATTACCACGTCCAGATTTGAACCCGGGCGACGAAATCATTTCCCATGACTTTAAACATTACACCACGCTGCTTTTGGCTATGTTAGATATATGTAGGTTACATGCCCAAGGCAAAAATGATGACTAACTTGTAAAAATATGCGAGTGGGCATTATTTTATTAGGATATGTATTAAAATCATGAGAAAACATACTCTGTATCTTGGTTGAGTTACCGTTTTTTCATGTTAGTTAATAATAATTATTTTAATACACAAATTAGATGCTACAAAATTTTAGTTCAGCTGCGTACAACGATAGTAGCCAATCAGAATACTCTTTCTGACTGCTGAAAAATAACCAATCACTGATCACCGTAGCATGAGTTATCACTCTCAACTGTCTGCTCAAGCGTGTTAATGTAAACACACCAGAAAATAAATGTTCTATTAGTGTATTTTAATTTTAACTTTGTTTTGGCTACGTTAAACAAGTTTCAATTGATTTAAACGGTGAAAAAAATGTAAACATTGTTTTCTTTTATATTTGCATTATTTTTGTAAGCAACGAAAAATTTCTTTTTATATCATTATGGACGTTTGTTTAATGCTTTCTTCTTTCGAGTTGATAAAAAAATTTTAGATAATATTAACCTTTATGCAAGTTTTATTATGTTTAAATAGTGGGGGGGGTAATTACCGGTAAAGATTGGGGTAACCACGGAAAATTTTCAATATTGTGCAACAATTTACGGCATAAAAAAAATAGTAATGATAATTCAGGAGTCTATATAGGCATTCATTTGGCCGCTTTTTATTTCCCCCACCCTCAAAATTACAAAATTAAATTAAAAAACTAGAGGCCTTTTTGCCTTTGGCGCCCGTGCCTATTTTGGCTACGTTAAATTTCAATTGATTAACGGTGAAAAAAAATGAAACATTGTTTTTCTCGTTATAATTTGCCATATTTTGTAAGCCGAAAAAAAAATTTATAAAATCATTAGGAGTTTGTTTAATGCTTCTTCTTTGAGTGACATAATAAACTTTTTTAAGATTAATATTAACCTCATGCAAGTTTCTATTATGGTTAAAATTTAGTAGGGGGTAAATTTCGCGGGAAATAATTGTTGGTACCCACGGTTTAAAACTTTAATGAAGTGCAACATTAGCGCAATCAGAAAATGTATATATTCAGGAGTCTATAGGCATTCATTTGGCCGCTTTTTACTTCTCCCCACCATCAAACATTAATCAACAAAAAAAACAACAGAGCCTTTTTGGCCTTGGGCCCGTGGCCTATAGGTGGTAGCTAGACCTCATAAAAAAATATTTCCGTACCTAACTATATTTTAGAAAAAAACTATTTCAGACATATATTCATTCCAAAGGTAAGTAATTATGGACATTCTCGTGAAATTTGGGCCATTAATTTATTTTTCATAGAATTTTTAAAAAAAACCTTAGTTTTAAACTTGTTTTTTGGCTACTTAAATTCTATCTGTTATTACGGTGAAAAAATGTAAACATTGTTTTTCGTTTATAATTTGCATTATTTTTGTACAGCCGAAAATTTTTTTTCAAATCATATAGGAGTTTGTTTAACTGCTTCTTCTTCTCGATGAATAAAAATTTTTTAAGATAATAATTAACCATTTATGCACAGTATTTTATTATGTCTAAATATAGTAGCAAGGCGGGATTAATTTCACGGGGAAAATTGGTGGATACCACAACGGAAACTTTAATCATGGCAACATTTACGAAAAAAAAAATAGTGGTGATATTCAGGATTTTATAGGCATTCATTTGGCCGCTCTTTTTTTTCGCACCCAAAATTTACAATTTAAAATCAAAAACTAGAAGCCTTTTGGCCTCTGGGCCCGTAGCAATAATTAGGTATGTCCGTGTTTGATGCTCCGAATATTCGTACGCAGTCGTTTTAGATTAGTAAGAAGGGCGCTTCTGTGATGACGATATCTACCAATTGACGGAGAATTCCGCCAAATTCCTTCACGCATGCCAGTTTTCTGCTGCTGGGGACCGGTGTTCACGATGGCGTAGACTTCTCATCTTTGCTCCCCCTTTTTCCTTACTTTTCTTTTTTTTTTTCTTTTTTTTTTTTTCTCTCCACGATTCTCCATCTATGTCTGAGTCCTCATTCTCAGGCATAAGCCTGTCCGTTGTCCAAAGAGTCTTCCTTTCCACATACACTTACACACAATAACACAGGCATAACACACACACATACCACACACACACTCCTCTGTCTCTCTCTCTCTCCTCTCTCTCTCTCGCTCGTCTTCTCATCTCTCTTCTCTCCTCTCTCTCTTCCAGACATAAGTTGTAAATTTTTCCAATCCATAACACACACACACACACTCTCGTCTTTCTCTCTTTCTCTCTATCTCTCCCCCTCTCTATCTCTCTACCCCCTCCCTCCCTCATCTCTATCATCTACCCTCCCTCCTCCAATCTCCTCTCTCTCTCTCATCTCTCTCCTCTCTCTCGTACTCTCTCTCTTCCAGACATTAGTTGCTAAATTTGTTCCAATCCCAAACACACAGCACACACACTCTCTCTTCTCATCTTTCTCTCTATCTCTCCCCCTCTCTTACTCTCTCTCCCCTTCCCTCCTCTCTACTATCTCTACCTCCCGTCCTCCATCTTCTCTCTTCTCTTCTCTCTCTCTCGTCTCTCTCTCTTCTACCTCTCTCTCTCTCTCCTCTTCCAGAATGGAATTAGTAAATTTTCCAATCCAAACACACCACACAGCACACTCTCTCTTTCTCTCCTTTCTCTCTATCTCTCCCCTCTCTATCTCTCCCCTCCCTCCCTCTCTCAATCTCTCAAGCGCCTCCCCCCCCTCTCTTCTCTCTCTACTTTCTCTCTCTTCTCTCTCCTCTCTTCCAGACATTTCAAATTTTTCCCAATCCAAACACACACACTCCCCTCTCAGTCTCTCTCTTTCTCTCTGATCTCTCTCCCCTCTATTCTCTAACCCCTCCTCCCTCTCTCTCCCTCTCGCTCTCTCTGCTCTCTCTCTCTCTCTCCTCTCTCTCTCTCTCTCTCGTTTCCATTATGAACAAAGACATCTCACATTGTTTCTCATTCTTTTTCTTTTTCTCCTCATTCCTACAGCTGTTTGGAAAAACGTCAATTAAAAGTGCACTCTTGTGATAGGTCACGAATTTTTGAAAGAACGAAAGAGAAACAACAATCTTCCTAATAAGGATATAATGTAACTCCTGTACAAACATCCTGCAATACACAGTACAATTTAGTATTTTAAATAGGAGTATTATTTTTCTTTTTCGTGGGGTCTGGAAACACATGTCTTATTTATGTAGGATTTTAATGGATGCATCCTGCAGAGGATCCAACGCTGATTCAATAGTAATGGATCTGCGTGAACGTCCAGTTTTTTTACCACCACCTATACTAGACGAGGCCGGGTTATCCACTTCTAGTCATATATAAAAGACGAGAAAATAATAAATTGTGTGAAATATCTCAAAACTATTGTAAAACTATTCACTTCCCATATCTCATTGTGTGCTTGTCCCGAATTTTACCTTTTTAAAACTAAAAAGCCATGATGCTGATAGCTATTTATTTAAGTGCGTCCTGGGACGCACGGAGTGATTTGACATAGTCCCCAGAAAAATGTAGGGTCCCAACTAAAGTCTCTTAAATTTGCTGAGGTCTTCTATCTATGAACTACTAAAGCCGTCTACCCCTAACCTTTTGTACATGCATACAGTGTAATTCGTTTCCAAGAAAATGATGAAAAGACTTTTCAGTTAGCTTGAAATGGTGAGATAAAACAACACAGGGACGCGATGTCTACGTGTTTTCTGCGTCACTTGGGATTTTTATGCGTCAGTAACAGCAGGGACGCGTACCTTCGGCACTTTGAAAAAGTATTAAGTCGTGGTGGTGACGCTAAAGTCGGACGTAGCGAAGGAGTCTGTCCCTTTTCACTAGCGCTAGACGAGGGAGATTGTTTTTGGCGTCTGAGATCGGACGCGCCACACTACCATCAGCTCTTACTTTACCGCACAAGTTGGCGGGAGAGCGGTATCGAACCTCTGAACTATGTGGTTCCTCAGTCGATACGCTCTCGCCAAAAATATTGCTTTATGTTCCATCCGTTTTTGTTATGAGATTTTCAAAGAAGGAGAAAACAATAGTTTACCGGTTTGGGAATTTAAAAATTACAAGTGAGATATGAAAGGCTTCTGCTCACCAAATCAATAAAATGTTCAGCCTCCTCGTCTCTCAGTCTTAAAAGACTCACATACGATAAATATCGCTAAAAAATAAAATAAAAGGATAAAAAAATTGGATGTGTCTCTTTTGTTTTTGATTAGGCCAAGAATCTTCAGCCTTAATTTGCATGGGAACTGTCACTCCCCAATGAAAAGGATGTGCACGCTTACCGTAACGGTTATCGTCGTAGGAAATGAAATTCGGCGACTCGGGAGTTCCAACTTTGTGGTCATAACAGAACTTATTTGTTGCTCGAAATCCTGCATATTTAATGCAAATAAAATAATAATCCATTAATTAATGGAATTCGCTTCCGGTTTTTGTCTGCTAAAAAAATTACGTCCACTGCTTCGTCACATTACCCAAAATCGTCACTAAACAAGAAGATAATACGACGTCAAAATTTGACCATGCACATTAGACAGTCCTCATTGTTTTTTAAACAAGTTTTAATAAATACATGACTGGTATTATATATCTATATATATGTTTGTTTTATTTTAATACATATTAAGTTTACATTCAAATTGTTTTATTTTTTAATCCTTTAATGAATTGATGATTTTACTTACTTAGGTAAAAACTCGCTGCATCATGATTTTTACTCCCACCTCTCAGGCAATATGTTTCAAAAATCTATTTTTACATCGCCGAAGGGTCGTTTATTTGTACTAATTAACTATAAAAATAGTTATCGATGCATATTTGTGTTGTGTTGTGGCCCCTCAGTGATCACGTGTGCCACCCGCTAGTGTGTCGCTCAACATACTTTTAACACAAAGACGTCAGGCAAAGGTTTTTTTAAATATTATGGAAAATTTATTAAATATTTAATGTTCCTTTTTTTATACCCGTGGATTGGATCGAAATAATACTAATTTTTATATAATCTATTATTGATACTGTTAAGACGAATAATGCCACACACACAAATTAATTATATTAATCATATTATATATAATATATATATATATATATATATAATATTATATATTATATATATATATATAATATAATCATCCTAACAATTCAGAAACTGTTTGATCTATTTATTGTTAATAAAAAATTTAAACATTATCTTTTAACCTTTTTTACTACATTTCCTGACTAACAAACGCACTTTATAGTAAATAATATATATATATATAATATATATATATATATATATATATATACTATATATTGAGTTGTAGGGTTTCACATTATTACTTCGCATATATTGTTATAAAAGAAATAAGAATAAAAAATAGATGATAATAAATAAAATTACTGGGACGTGTATAATATGTTTTTTTTAAGCATGAATGCAGAGGTGAATGTGAATGTCCAAATAGACTAATATTTAATAAATACTGTTGTTAATTGGCAATTTACTTCTGGCAATTAATGGATGTATCAATTGTGGCCAATTAGAGTAAAATCCTTTTAAGTTTTTGCATTGGATTTATTGATACTTCCATTTGATACAAATATTCTGCAAAGGATATTTTTTTCAACTAATAGTTTTGATTAGAAATTATAATATATACTAATATGTATTTGCGAATTAAGGCATATGCATTTTTTTTTATTATTAACTGAGCAGAAATGATTATAAAGTGCCTCAATTACTTCTGAAGATGAAGTTGTATTTATTTATTTATAGTCACGAATACAATTAAAGTTCGTCTTTACACAATGCGTTTCGTAACATCACTTTTGGTGATATATCCGTCACTCAGAAACGTTGACTTTATTTATTTTAATATATATTTATACTATATTATATATATATATATTTTATTATATATTACTATATATATATACTTATATATTACTTTATAATATATATATATATATATATTAGGGGAGATAAATGTCATCCACAGACACGTGTTTCGACTTATCAAGTCTCTTCAGTGTGGCTAGACCACTTTGCATGAGCCTACCTGCGCCGAGATAGAACTCCGCATCGATTCAGCAGCAGTCGGACAGGCCATGTTGAAATAAACCACCAATAAATGGCCATCGTAAAAATTCTGATTTTAATAGAAAAAAAATATATAGATATACTGCAAAATACAATATAAACGAATTAAAAACAATATGTGATACCCATGCGCGCGACGCGGTGTTTTTTCGTTGGTTTTTTTTCTGGGGGGGTGTTATTGGGGGGGGTTGTTCAATGTTTTTCCAGTTTCAATGCATTTACTGTCTCCAACCACAGATCTGTGAATTACGTTTTTTGCCTTTCTTTTTTTTTTTAAATCACACAAGGCCCGCCCCCCCCCCTCGCCAAAAAAAGGCAACCGCCAAGTATTCACACGTTAGGGGGAAAAACATTAATAAACTGGTGCACGTACACACGTACTTATGCGGATAAGGGCCCGGCACAGCAAAACGCATACATGACAAAGAGAATGCAGCAATGCAATATTATACGCGCACTACACCAACCAAACCACACAATTTATTATTTTCCCCGTTGCATCTCCCACCAAAAGTAACATTCTTTCTCCGTAAATATTTCTTCTGTCTCCTCGAGCCCCCACCACTACCCACTCCGGGTCTCCGTTCTCCCCCCCCTCAACACGTCCACAACATGCGCAGTCGCCGCAGGACACACAGACACACAGACAAACCACACACCACCACGCGCACGTACTCACATACACCACAAACACAGATTCTCTCACTCCACACACACACAACACACTCCGTAACTTAGGCACACACGGGCACATACACTTATGCACACACACACAAAACACAAACACACATACAAAGCACACACTCTGACACACACATATATGTATAAACGCACATACAAGTACACGCCAACAACACATCACACATAAACCTAATATACATGACCATACACATAACATCAGCAAACACCTGAAACAATACACATACAGCCAACATACACACACACTACATGCCAACTACAACACAGCCACACACTATAACACACAACATACACATAAACACACAATACACGACATATATGCACATACACATCGCACCACACACATACGACACCACATTATTACACACAATGATAACACACACACATGCATCACACATATGCACACACACTATCACACGATACACAACACAGCATGCATTTCACACACAGTGCACACACATATACACACATACACACAGGACACATGCACTCACAAACGTGCACACACATCATACACACATACACACAGCACATGCACTCACACCACATATGCACACACATCTATACACACACATACACACACATGCAGCATCACCCACATGACACACAGCATATACCATCACATACACAGCCACCACATGCACTCACAAAGTGCCCACACCATACAATAAGAACACATCTAACGACACATGCACTCACACACACTGCATACACATAACAAACATACACACGACCACATGCACTCACACACGGGCACAACACATATACACACACATACACACAAGACACATGCACTCACACACAACCACACACACGCACGCACACACATACACACTCATACACTGAACAGGGACAGATATTGTGTTGCCTTTTTTTAACATTTTTTGTAGTTGTTTACATTGTGTGTGGAATGCGTGTTTTTTTTTTATATTCTAGCCCCCCCCCCCCCCGCCAACAGACGATGTCGGTTATTCGCCCGTGGCAATGTCTATTACAAAACTTCCTCCTTAGTATGCAAAAATATGCGACATGTTCAATTTTTACTGGGTTTTTATCCCCTTCCACTCATCTATCATCACCTATTCCTTCTTATCTGCCTTCCTTCAATTTCAAACCTCATTCAATGCCTCTCTTCTTCTCTCTCTCTCTCTCTCTCTCTCTTCCTCTCTCTCTCTCTCTCTCTCATACCACACACACACACACACACACACACACATACACACACCACACAACTACACTTCCGTCTCTGTTTCTGTCTATTTTTTCTTATCCCTTTCATCTATCTATCTATCTTCATCATCTATTATCAATCATATCTATCTCATTGTTCTATCTATCAATCTATTCACATTTGGTATATTTCGTATCAGAGATTAGATATTATGATGTGTGAACACAAATGAAACCGACAGCCACCCAAGACCCCGTTGGGTTTCAATATTGATGGCTCTTGGTATATAAATTTATATATGTATAATATATATATATATAATATCATATATAATATATAATACATATAATATATATATTACAGTAATATATATATGATAAGTATTGTAAACACGATGTTTTTGGATATGGCTTTTTGCCGACAATTTTGGGAGAATATTGCTTACTGAAGTCGTACTAATTTTGAAATTAACTTAATTAATAATTATTAATTAGGCGGGAAATTTAATTATTATTATAAATGTAGAGCTAAACAAATCGAGAAAAATCAATTACTCTGTATGTACATTTCGGCTATTAGGCCTCATACAGCAGAGCTATAGATAGGAAGACCGCTGTGGGATGGATTTTTCTCGATTTGTTTAGCCCTTACTTTTAAAAGGCATCTCTCGCCTAATTAATTATTATTAATTAATTATTTTCAAATTAGGTACGACAAATTCAATCGAAGCACTGATCTCCCAAAAATGTCGGCAAAAGCCATTATCCAAACACATCG
Source organism: Doryteuthis pealeii (assembly GCA_023376005.1). Taxonomy (NCBI): domain Eukaryota; kingdom Metazoa; phylum Mollusca; class Cephalopoda; order Myopsida; family Loliginidae; genus Doryteuthis; species Doryteuthis pealeii. The sequence continues at coordinate 58,149,683 of CM042149.1, read as the reverse complement.
TGTTGACATACATTCTCATATATATATATTATATATATATTAATATATTATATATATCATATATATATATAATGATACATGTATATATACACAGCAGCCATCAATACTTTGAACCCAACGGGGCTTGGTGGCTGTCGGTTTTCATTTTGTTTCATCTATTATATCTAGATCTCTGATAGGAAACTATATCCCAAAATGACATAGATCTGATAGATCATTGAACAGAATCGAGACTAAGATTGATTGATAGATAACTAGATGATGATAGATTGAAAGGGATTAAGAAAAATAAGACAGAACCAGAGGACGAGATTGTATATTGTGTGTGTTTGTGTGTGTGTTGTGTGTGTGTGTGTGTGTGAGAGAGAGAGAGAGAGATGAGAGAATGGAGAGAGAGAGAGAAGCAGAAGATGAATGAGGTTGAAATTGAAGCGAAGCAGATAAGGAAGAGAAACGGTGATGATGATGAGTGGGGGGGGATTAAAAAAACACAAGTAAAAATTGACACTGCGCATATTCTTGCAATACAAGAGGAAGTTTCTGTATTAGACATTGCAGGGCGAATTAACCCGAATCGTCTGTTTGGGGGGGGGGGGGGGGGCTAGCAAAAAAAAAAAAAACACGCATTCCCAAACACAATTGTAGAACAACTACAAAATGTACAGAAAAAGGCAACAAAATATCTGTCCTGTGTCAGTGTATTGCAGTGGTGTATGTGTATGTGGCGTGCCGATGTGTGTATGTGTGTGAGTGCATGTGGCTGTGTGTATGTGTGTGTATATGTGTGTGCACGTGTGTGATGCATGTGTCCTGCTGCTGTATGTGTGTGTATTTGTATGTGCACGTGTGTGAGGATGTGTCTGTGTGTATGTGTTGTTATATGTTTGTGCCACGTTTGTGAGTGCATGTTGTGAAGCTGGTCTGTGTTTATTCATTTGTTTGTTGTGTGTCTGTGTTGTGTATGTATAGTGTGTGCATGTGTATATGTGTGCATGTGTGTGTGCTGTATTGTAATATGTATGTGTGCTTATGTGTGAGCTGCATGTTGTCTGTTGTATGTTGTATTAATGTGTGTGCATGTTTGTGAGTGCAGTGTCTGTGTGTATCTGTGTGTATATGTGTTGTGCATGTGTGTGAATGCATGCGTGTGTGTTATCTGTGTGTATATTGTGTGTGCATGTGTGTGAATGCCATGCGTGTGTGTATCTGTGTGTATATGTGTGTGATGTGTAGTGAGTTGCATCGTGATTGTGTATGTGTGTGATATATGTGTGTGTAGTGTGTGCACGTGTTTGTGTTGTATATGTCGACTGTGCATGTGTGTACGTCTGCATGTATGTGTGTTTATGTGCAATTGTACTGTGTTTGTTCAGATGTGCATGTATGTGCGTGTGCATGTGTGTGTGTGTGATATGTGTGTATGTGTATTGTGTTGTGCATATATGTACGGTCTGCATGTAGTGCGTTTATGTAAATATATGTGTGTGGTCAGTATGATGCTTGTATGTGTGGTGTTTGTGTGTTGCATATGTGTATGTGCCCGTGTGTGCCTGTGTACGTGTATGTGTGTGTGTGTGTGATGTGAGAGAGAGAGAGAGTCTGTGATTTGTTGAGTGCTATGTGAGTATACGTGTGTGTGTGTGTTTGTGTATGTGTTTGTCATGTGTGTCTGTGTGTCCTGCGGCGAGCGCATGTGTGGACGTGTATGCAGGGGGGCGAGGAACGGAGCAGGACTTGGTAGTGGTGGGGGCTCGAGGGACAAGAAAGAAATATTTTACGAGAAAGAATTGTGTCACTATTGGGGGAGGATGCAACGGGGAAAAATAAAATTGTGTGCGGTTAGTGCGAGTATATTAATTGCATTGCCTGCATTTCTCTGGTCATGTATGCGGTTCTGTTGCCGGTGCCCTTTCCCATAAGTACGTGATAGTTACGTGCACCGTGTTATATATGTCTAGTAGTGAAATATTTGCGGTGCTTTTTGTTGGCGGGGGGGGCGCTTGTGTGATTTAAAAAAAAAAAAGGGAAGCAAAAAAACGAACACAGATCTGTGTGGAGACAGTAAATGCATTGAAACTGCAAAACATTGAAACGATTACCCCCCCCCAACACCCCCCCAAAAAAAACCAACGAAAAACACGCGCGTGCGCGCCATGGGTACACATACTTGTTTTATCTTAATCGTATTTTCAGTATATTATATATATTTTTTTTTTCTATTAAATTGCAGAATTTTACGATGGCATTTATTTTTTACCAAATTGGCAATCTGTCGGACTTGCTGCTGAATCGATCGGAGATCATTCGCGCAGGTAGCTCACAAAAATGATCTAGCACACTGAGGAGATTGATAAGTCGAAACACTGTTGTGGTGACTATATTATATATATAATTTATATATTATATATATATATATATATACTATATATAACTTATAATTAACTTATTCAGCTGATATAAAAGTATATATAATACATGAAAAGTAAAAGTCAACGTTCTGATGACGGATATCACTAAAAAAGTGATGTTCCGAAAACCATGGCTAAGACGAACTTTAATTGTATGCTTGACTATAATAAATAAATACAGCTCTTACAGAAGTAATTGAGCACTTTATAATCATCTTCTCGCAATAATAACTAACAAAACAATATATATATATATATATATATTACTATATTACTATATTCATCACACACTAAAGCCACCTATACTACTCACACACACACGCAATATATGTGCTTGTTGTTTAGACGAAAAAAATAAAAAATCCATATGCATTCAAAAAGAAACTAATTATTTTTGTATAACACAAAACTGTGAAGCATACGAAAAAAATAAAAAAAAATCCATATGCCTTCAAAACCAATTACATCAAGCGATATTTACTGCCTTAATTGCGCAACAACAATTAGTATAAATATTCCCCACCTTGCTAATCATCATCCAAAGTCATCTACATTCGAACACAATTGGTAAGTCAACAGTATTATTAAATAATTAATCTATTTAGGACATTCACATTCACCCATTCACTTCATGCTAAAAAAAAACAGTATTACAGTTACCCAGTATTTATTTCTTATCATCTATTTTTTATTTTTCTATTTCTACTTTATACAATATGCGAAGTATATGTGAAACCCGTACATCAATATATCCTATATATATATATATATAATACTACTACATATATAATATATATATATATAGTGCCTACGTATGTGCGTTTGTAGTGCGCCCATGTAGAAAGAAGATATTTAATAAAGTTTTCCTAATACAAGCAAAGTATTAGATATATATACATATATATATATATATATATATATATATATAATATATGTATTCGAAACTTCGACACCATCACCGGTATAAAAGGAACCATCTTTAAATACTCTTCAATTAAAATTTCCAAATATTAAAAAAAAAAACTTTCCTGACCGCTTGAAAATATGTGAGAAGGAACACAACATAGCGTGTGCCAACGTGATCACTGAGGGCACAACACAACACAAATATGCATCGATAACTATTTCGTTATAGTTATCTAGTACAAATAAAAAACAACCACCCTCATCGGCGATTGTGTAAAAATAATTTTTTTGCAAACATTATTGCCTGAGGATGGGAGTTAAAAAATCTCAATATCAGCTAGAAAGTTTATACCCTAAGTAAGTAAAATCACATCAAATTCACTTAAGGATTTACACAAAATAAAACCACATTTGAAATGTAAACCTTTAAATATGTATTAAAATAAAACAAACCCATATATATAGATATATAATACCAGTCATTGTACTTTATTAAAACTTGTTTATAAAAACATGAGGACTGTCTTAATGTTGCATGTTCAAATTTGACAGTGTATTTCTCTATGTTAATGACGATTTTGGGTAATGTACGTAAGGCAGTGACGTAAATTTTTGTTTACAGACAAAACCGGAAGCCGAATCTCCATTATTAATGGATTTCATAATATTATTTATTTGCATTAAAGATGCAGTTTCGAAGCAACAAAATACGTTATCCTGCTTCTATGACACAAAAGTTGACACCCGAGTCAGCCGATGTCCATTTCTACCGACGATACACCGTATACGGTCAGCAGATGCACCATCCTTTTCATTGGGGAAGTCGACAGTATCCCATGCAAATTAAGCCCTGAAGGAATCTTGGCCACCAACCTAATCAAAACAAAGAGACCATCCAATTTTTTTATCTTTTATTTTATTTTTTTAGCGAATATTTTGACGATGGAGTCTTTTTAGACTTGAGAGCCGATGGAGGCTGAACATTTCTTGATCTTGGTTGAAAGCCGAGAACCTTTCATTATCTCACTGTCAATTTTAAATTCACCAAAAACCGTGGTAAACTATTGTTTTTCTCTTTCAAACTTCATAACCAAAACGGATGGAAATAAGGCAATAATTTTTGGAGAGCGCTCATCGACTAGGAACACACATAGTTCAGGCCGTTCGATTACCCGTCCTCGCAAACTCTGCCTGCCGGTAAAGTGAAGAGCTCGCATGGCTAGGCCAGTCCGGCGCCTCCCATCTCAGACGCCCAAACAATCTCCTCGAGTCTAGCGCCTAGTTGAAAAAGCGAGCACAGGAACTCCTTCGGTACTCCGCCACTCTTACCACCAGCCCGTCACCACCCCCGACGCACCTACAAATACTTCTTTCAAAGATTGCGATAGGATACGCGTCCTGCGCTTACTGACGCACTCAAAAAACTCCAAGTGACGCAGAAACACGTAATAGACATGCGTCCCTGTGTTGCTTTTATCCCTCACCATTTCAAGACCTAACTGGAAAATTCTTTTCATCACTTTTCTTGAACGAATTACACGGTATGGCGTACAAGAGTTAGGGTAGGACGGCTTAGTAGTGCAATAGATAAAGACTCAGCACATATTATTAAGAGACTTTAGTTGGGACCATCATACATTTTTGGGGACTCATTCCAAATCAACTCCGTCGCCGTTCCCAGGACGCATAACACTCAAATAGCTCATCAGCACTCACTGCTTTCTATAGCCTTTTAAGTGTTACAAAATTACCGGTGACAAGCACACAATTAGATATGGGAGTGAATTAGTTTACAATAGTTTGAGAATATCTCCTCATCACCAACTTTATCATCTTATTCTCGGTCTCATCTATATATGCACTACGAAGTGACACGATCACCCCGCCGTCATTGCAGCTATTCAGGGTTGTAAAAAAATCGGAACTTTCCACGCCCAGATCATTATATTGCAATCGCAGTTGGCATCTCGCAGGATGCTCCATTAAAACCCTACATAAATAAGACCATAGGTCCTGATCCAGACCCCACGAAAAAGAAAAAATAATCATCTCCTATTTAAAATACTAAATCTTTGTGTAATTTGCTAGGACACAGTTTTGTCGGAGTTACATTATTATCCTTCTATTAGAAAGCAAGGATCGTTTCATCTTCTCGTTCTCACAAGTTCGTGACCTATCAAAGAGTTCTGCCAGCTTTTACAATGACGTATATTATCAACCGGGCATGATAGAGACATGAGGGAGACAAAAAGAAAATAGAATGCAGAAACAATAGTGAGATGTCCTTAGTTCATAATGGAAAACGAGATAGAGAGAGAGAGAGAGAGAGAGATGAGAGAGAGGAGAGGACAGCACCAGACAGCGAGCCAGATAGACCAGCGAGGGAGGAAAACCGAGCCAGGAGGGCAGAGCGCGCAAAAACAAACGGAGGAGCGGAGCGGGCATAAGAGAGACTCTGAGAGGGGGAGACAGATACCAGACGAGAAGACGAGACGAGAAGAGGGAACCTGTGCTGTCCGTTTGGATCTGGAAAAATTAGCAAATGATACCTGGACAAGAGACGGACGACGAAGAGAGACACAGACGAGAGAGACCGAAGCGGCGGGGGAGGGAAGAGACAGTTGAGAGAATAGAGACGAGAAAGAGGGAGGCGGAGAGAGAGACTGAGAGGCGAGACGATAGAGACGAAGAGACGGCAACGAGAACGAGTGTGCCTGTGTGATGCTGCTCTGGCACTTGAGAACCAATTTACAACTATGTCTGAGACAAGAGCACGAGGAGCGAGAGAGAGAGCACGACAGCGGAGAGCAAAGAGAACGCCGCGAGACGAGAGAGACGAGAGATGACGGAGGCGGAGTAAACGAGACTACCGAGAGGGGAGCAGACCCGGCCGCGGCAACCGCCAAAAGAGTCCAGACGAGGGGGAGAGATAGAGACGACAAGAGAGAAAAGACGAGAAGTGTGTGTGTCGTCGTGTTTGGATTTGGGAAAAACATCTTAACAACTCTATCGTCTGGAGCAGAACGACGCAGAGAGAGAGAGCGACAGGAGAGAGAGAGGACGACGACGAGAGAAGCCAGCATGCGAGAGAGGGAGCAGGGCTAGAGATAGACGCAGAGGGGGAGGGGGAGAGAGATAGAGAGGGGGAACGCAAGATTAAGAGAGAAAGATGCAGACAAGCCCAGAGAAGTGTCAGTGTGTGTGCTGCGTTGGATCATGCGGAAAAAATTTACACATATAATGTCTGGAACGAGACGACGACGAGGAGAGACACAGACCAGAGAAGACAGAGAAGCACAGACGACAACGAGAACCGACGGAGAGAGAGACAGACACGACCAACCCCGAGAGAGAGAGAGAGAGAGTGTTGTGTGTGTGTATGTGTGTGTGTGTATGTGCAATGTATGTGTGTGTAGTGTATGTGGAACGGGAAGACCTCTTGGCACACGAGACCGGCTACCTATGCCTGGGTGGAGACCCTCACGACATAGATGCGAGAATCCGTCAGGAGACGCAGAAACAAAAAAAAGAAAAAAAAAAAGAAAAGTAAAAAAAGGGGGAGCCAAGCCATGACAGAAGTCATCACGACATACTTCGCACACCACCGGATCCCCAGCAGGAAACTGGGCATGCGTGAAGGAAATTGGCGACAACTTCTTCGTCAACATTACCGGACTACCTTCATCCATCACCAGCAAGCCCGCCATCCTACTAACTCTAAACGACTAGCCCGTACACGAATATCTCGAGAGAATCAACACACGAGACCAATACCTACAATACTAGGCAACTACGGCGCCCAAGGCCAAAAAGCCTACCTAGGTTCATTGCTTCTTCAACAACATGTAATTTGAGCACACACACCCCCACAACCAGGGGAGGAAAAACAAAAATGCGGCCAAATCGACATTCGCCCTCATACACAATCCACCGAATACCACACTATTTTTTTTTCGTAATGATTGACACTATTAAAGCATTACTTCCAGTGAGCTAACACACAGATTTTCCCCGTGAAATTACCCCGCCTCTCTTACTATATTAACATAATAAAACTTGCTATAAAGGTTAAATTATCTTAAAAAAAATTTTTATTCACTCTAAAGAAGAAGCACTTACACCACACCAACTCCTAATGCACTTCTGGAAAACAACCAACACTTCTATCGCAACCAAATATACATCAAACAATAATGCCACACTATCAAACGAACAACACATGCTTCTCACATCTCATTATTACACCGTTAAAATCAATAGAAATTTAACGAGCCAAAAAACAAGTTAAAACTAAGGTTTTTTTAAAATTCTATGGAAAAAATAAATTAATGGTCCAATTTTCACGAGAATTCCATATACTTTACTTTGGCCATGAATATTATGTCTGAAATAGTTTTTTTTCATAAAATATATTAGGGAAATATTTACTTTTATGAAGGAATATCAAACATAAACCAACCTAATTAGCCACGGCCCAAAGCGGCCAAAAAACGGCCTCATAGTCTTCTTTTCTTGATATCCACTTTTGATCTAGAGGCGCGAATACCACCAACAGCGGCCAAATAGCAATGCCCTACCACGACTCCATGCCAAAACTCCACACACAAAAAATCATACTATTTTCTGACTCAATGCGATCACCAATGTTGACCAACAAAACAATACTCAACAGTTTAATACAGTGCCACACAGGATCAACACCCAATTACCCGCGACAACACCCTATTACACACCCACCCTACTAACTATCATTACATACACATAAATCTGCATGAAGGTTAACTCATTATTTAAAAATTTTTAATTCCACCCTGAAAGAAGACAAGAAACTTCAAACAACTCCTACATGACTTTCTTACACATATCTATTCACTTCTCCAGGCTTCACAACACAAATAATACGCACATCTATAACACAGAACAACATACACCAATCGTTACCCATACTTCTTTCCTTCACCGATTAACAATCACCATTGAACTTAACGCTAAGCAAAAATAGGCTACGGGCCAAAGGCCAAAACGAGCTCCTAGTCATTCCTCTTTATTTAATTTGTAATTATTTGAGGGTGGCGGAACCAATAAACAACCAGCGAGACCACCAACACAATAAGATCGACAATCGTTATAACTCAACTGCCAAAATCATCACATACTTATTTCCTTTTTCTTCATGCGTAAACCTGCACCAGACACAAATAATAATACACAATCTTCCAAGTTGGTTACCCCATCATCATCTCCACCCGTCGCTAATCTTACCCCCCACCACCCACCTACCCTATATCTATCACACAATCAACATCAAGAAACTTGCATACAACGGAATTAAATATTCATCTATAAAACTTATCTTCTTATTCATCGACACCGAAGACACAGCATTCAACAATACTCCTAATGACTTTCCAAAAAAAACTTCCGGCTTACAACACAATCAATTCGCAAATCTATACAAACGAAAACAATCGTCCTTCACATCTTTTCACCGTTAAAAATCAAATTCGAAATTTAAACCGTAGCCACAAAACAAAGATTACACAAACAGTCTTACAACAATACACATAGAAATTTCATTATACTGAGCCACTGTATACATTACAACGCTTGAAGCAGCCTGTTCGCAGTGATAACTCTCATGCTACCGTGATTCCCGTGATTGCGAATAATTTCATCAGCAGTCAATGAAAGACGAATAGCCTCATCAATTCCTCGCATCTGGCTACATTCGTTGTGTACAGGACACGCTAAACTCAAAATTTTAGCATCCCTAATTTGTGTATTACAAACTCATATATCATATCAAACTCAAACACCTGAAAAAAGGACGAACTACAACAAGACTACAGATATGTTTCTCATCGATTATTAACAATATTTCTCCTACAAAAATACATGTCCCACGCATATTTTTAACAAGTAAAGTCATCTTCTTTTCGCCTTGGGAATGTAGCCTACAGTATATCCTACCATACCACAAAGCGCAGCATGGCCAGCTAAGTGAGTTCAAGTCATGGGAAATGGATATCGTCGACCCCGGGTTCTTCAAATCTCTGGACCCGTCCGGCTATTGCATTTCACCTTTACGGCCTAATACCATTGGGAACAGGTATGACTTCCTCTTCCCCTCACCAGCTACTGGGTAAACTAGTTAGGGTCAGACTGAGCTCCTTTAAGTCGGTCTCAGTAGAGAATGGAAAAACTTCTGTCATTAACCTGTTAAACTCGGCTCTAAGAAATTGACTTGTGTCAATCCTGCTGTGCGGAGGGGTGGCTAGATATCATATATCTACAAATACCAATGCACCCTGACTTACACACACAAACATACACTTTACCAAACACGTTTTTACAGTTTACAATACAACTGCATACGCATGGAACTATTTCAATACCATACCAGAGAAAAACAAATGATATTGATTAACAAGTGGGCGGCTTGACGGGTAAGATGTGCATTATCTTACCTCAGCAAAAATCTCCCTTGTCTACTGCTAGCGAATAAGGGATTCTCCTCGCTTCCGGGCTGTTACCGACATGGACACTTTCCAACTTTATTTTACTTAAATAGAGCGTTTAATTTGCAAGTTTTCTCCATCAAATCGAACTCTACAAGGCCTTCTTATTAGACGAGTTCTTCTAGGTAATGCCAAACCCGATCATCAATAATATATAATATCAATAAATAATTATAATACTTATATATATATATAGTATTATAATACTATATATAATATTAATATATATATACTGATATATGCTTGAGAAGACGTTATTCTAAAAAACATAACCCAACACAGGATGTTAATGATGCAGGGAACACAATTTTTTTTGTGTCAATTTAACTTAAGCATTTCGGTATATTGTACCATCTTCGAATTAAATAAATTCTATTTCGAATATCATCTAAATATGATTAATATTGGGTTAAACTCCCTTTATTGCTATTCGTCGTGGTGTTGTTCAAGCAAGAATCGTAGATCCATTATTACTGCAACTAGCCGAGTATCGATCCTTGCTTTAAGCCACATGAAATAATGAATAAAAAAAAAAAAAAAAATACTTAAAAGAGACTTTGGCGTAATCGGCCTCGGTCGGACGGATCAGGACTTTTATCCACCAATGAATAAAATCACCCTCGGATCAACCCCGGAGTTTACCAAAACCCGTTTGACATGAAACGCATAGATAAATAAGATAAAATCTAATTCAATGAGTTAAAACTGAACCATCCCTAACACTACTGTTGCGATTTATGGCCATCCTCTAGCGCGTTCCAAGAAAGAGGCTTTGATTCAACAGAAATCCTTATATAAAGATCCTTGCGTTGCTTCCTTCCAGATTACAAGGTTCCCTCGGTCATATGATTGCAACTGGACGGCTGTCAGTGATTCAGCAATTAAAGTAGTCAATCCAGCCACGCATTATTGCTGATTGTTTGGCGGAGAATGAAACGACGTGGACTCGCCCAGTCTATACATTTAGGGTGGTGTCTGTATTGTAGCACGCCTACTATCGCAAAAATATATCCCACACAACTACAACCAAGAAGCAACGAATCCACGTATCATTTAGAATACTCTTTTATTTCTTTTTTTCCCCCTTAAATGATCGTGGAAATCTTCTCTGCTAAACACCAAATGTCGGAATGAAAGGCGTTGCAAAAAAACAATGCCGTCTTATTCTGACAAAGATCTTCAAAAGTTCCTCGGTTGCCTGCTTGATCGACAGTCAACACCTATCAAAATAAATTTCCACGTTGGTCATTACTTGCTCGAGATACATAGGGACACCTCGAAGGAAGCCTGTGCGAGGAATCAACGGGCCGAAAGTTGTGTTATATCACATACCGTCATATGAATAAGTCTGAACATCTACTGCTCGTCGTTGGAATAGTCGATTCTTTCTTCTTCTTCTCTTTCTCTTCTTCTTCCTTCTCTTCTTTCCTTTCTTCTTTAATCTATATATTATATTCTATTATTATTTATCTATTATTAGTTTCACACTGCCGTAGCCGGTGGTGTCATTGGAGGGCAGGTTGATAGTGGCAAGCGTCCCACTTAAGTCTCCAGGACTTTCTGGAGTATTTTCTTCAGCCGCGAGCCTCTTAACAAGTGTTTCGTCAGGTTTGGATGGTTTTTCGATTTTCTCTTTTTCAATTTATTTCCCAGAGCTTGGGGACCGTTGCTGAAGGGACACAACTACCAATTGGTTACGGACCTTCACCTCATGCCTTCGCGCAGTAAGTTTTGCCAGTTCTCTAGGTAACGGTCCAACGGTACTTTTGTCTATCTTTTGCGCCCTTTTTTTTTTCATGATTTCATTGCGGGTGGTCGCCTATTATTCTATTATTCTAATTATTATTATTATTTATTATTTCTCACCGCATGCTGGCCTGATCGTATTTCCCTGGAGTCGAGTTAGGGCAACAAGTCTCATTAGTGTCTCCAGACCTCATTCTCTAGGAGATATTCTGGCCAGATACTCAGTAGAGCAGTAGGTCAGGATCGTCTCAATTTCTTCCTCGATTTCCAGATTTTCCCAGTCTTTTTTTCCAAGCGTTTGTTGGGACCGTCCAAGTGCGCAAATTAGAATATGGTATCACTTACTTCATCATATTATACAAGCTTTTACATTTCTCTCGGTAAGGTCCAATGTTATCTTCTCCATCTTTCGTTTTTCTTCCTCTTTCACCGTGATGCTGCGAAACTCGCAAAGTCCTGCTCAGTGGCACAATTCTCTTTTTTTTCTTTCATCAACACTAGTGCTGGTTCTCCCTGGCCTGGGGATTAAGAGTGAGCCGTCTTCCATGGGTATCATTATCATATATCTCATACTTAATTATAATAATTACTATCTCTAGCTAGGCTATCGATCTAAATTACTGATTCTTTCAAACATATTCATAACCTGGTCAATTCGGCTCTACTCTCTATCTCGTCTTGGGTTGGCCAGTTTGTGTTTCTTGTGTACACCTCACGTCAATCTTCATAGTGTAGTTGATAATCGAACTTCGGACACGAGATTTGTTTTTGACATCCTTAGTTCACCAAGGACCCAACATTCTCGCGGCCGAGACGAAGAGAAGAAAATCAAGAGAGACCGCATATTGACGCCGTATGGCTCTGTCGATCGCCTAAATTCAATCACTCATCTAACTTCTAAGGCTTTCCCACAGAATTTCAGCTCCACAGCGGCGCTCTCAACCAATTAAAATGCGGCCCGCTAAAGGTGAACAAGGTGGGGGTCAAACAAAGGCTAAATCACATTCGCAACACGGAATAGTTTTTCCATACACTCTTCCTAACGATCCAGTTAAAATTTCGGAATTCAAATATCAATTACACTACACTACAATAAAGATGGAATAGGCTAACACTATCATAATTAATACACTCGTGTTCATTATTTTTGACGACCTTTATTAGACTCGTTGCAACACACTCTGTTAAATTATTAAATAATAAAGAGACCATCACACAAAATCCGTCACAATATCATATCGAAAAAAGTAATGGGAATCCTGTTATCTGGTGATCTGCTTATCCGCCCGATTCTTTATTTTTTATCAGTGTCGTCACACTCAGCTAATTAATGGAACCATTCCTTGTTTTTATTTAAGTAAGAAAGAAAGGAAGAGAATAAGACATGCTACACAAGAAATAGAGAAAAAAAACATTATTATAAAAGAGAAGAAGGAGAGAGTTAGGGAAATATAAGAGAGAGAAGTGGGAGGGGTGAGCGTGGGAAGCGATACCGCTAATCTGTTCAAATTAACCTTAATGAAAAGACGAAACGAAGGAAGAAAGACAAGAAAAAACGAAAAAAAAGGACAAAGAAAAGAAAAGAGAGAGAGAGAGAAGGGAGAGTAGAGAGGAGAGCGAAGAGAGGTTGCATTTGTTGTTTGTCGGTGAATGTCATAATGTGAGGAGTGGTTGACAGAGAGGAGAGAGAGAGAGAGAGAGAGAGAGGACGAGAGAGTAGAGAGAGGAGAGATGAGAGAGAGTCGAGAGAGAGAGATGAGAGAGAGAGAGAGAGTGTGTTTGTGTGTTGTCTGTGAGAGAGAGTTAAATCAAGATTCTTTATACTTTTTACATATCACACTATTACAAATAGCTCTAATAAATAAACCAAATTAAACGTTTGTAATTATTTAAAATTTAAATTCACACCATTTTGTTGTTGGTATATCCACAGTCCTGGCTTAGTTATTATATAACACTGTTGAAATGCCTTACTAAAAAAAAACAAAAAAAAAACACAAGTGTTTCTTTCCAAATTTGTAAAATAATTTCAGAAAGCTATTTCTTTTGTAAACGTTTTACATAACAACATACTGTCAGAGAATTGTAACCGTTTCGTCAACCTTCAACAACTACATTAGGAATCGTTTACTGAACACTCAAACACGAAGTTACGTTATTGATATTTGACGCTGTTTTTTGTTCGACATGAGTTTCTTTTTCCCAATTTAACCAAAAATTCCCGGAGGTATGTCTCTGTTGGTTTGAAGGCAGGCGGTTGGTAATAGCCGGACTTTCTCTCTCTCTTCTTTGCTCTCTCTCTCTCTCTCTCTCTCTCGCTCTCTCTCGCTCTCTCTATGTTTTTTTTTCTTCCTACGCTTGTTTTTCATGTCATTCGTGTTAAAGTGTCGGGTTTCCATCCGAAACATTACTCACAGTTTGTCTAAAACTTTTTACTCTCTCTCTCTCTCTCTCTCTCTCTCTCTCTATATATATATATATATATATATATATATATATATATAATATATATCCTCCTCTCCTGTGTGTCTCTCCTCTTCGTCATTCTGCCCTGTCTCTGTCTGCCCTGTCGTCTCTCTGTCTCTGACTCTCTACCTCTCTATATATATCTCTAACACTGTCTCTCTCTCACACCGTCTCTCTGTCTTTGTCCCTATCTCTACCTCTGTTTGTCTCTGTCTCAGTCTGTCTGTCTGTCTTCTCTGTTTGTTTGTTCTCTCTCTCTCTCTCTTCTCTCTCTCTCTCTCCTCTTCTCCATTCTCTCATCTCTCTGTCTCTGTCCCTGTCTGTCCGTCCGTTCGTCCGATATCGCTACGCAGACTCACAACACACACCACACACACACACACACACACACACATATATATTATATATACATATATATATATATATATGTGTGTGGTGTGTGTGTTGTGTGTATGCACACATGTATGCACCCATATGCATATGCATTGTGTGTTCAAAATAATTTCTTCTAATCTATAATAATAATAATAATAATGTTATAATAGAAAACTAGCACGACGGAGTAACAAAACTAGACACCACTGGGTTGGGAAGGTGATCCACTGGGATTAGGCAAAAATTAAATTTGACCATAAACAAAATGGTATATGCATAAACCAGAATCTGTTCTTGAGAATCAAAACAAAACATTCTCTGGGATTTCTTGATAAAGACGTATTACCCTATCCCACCAGGAGACTAGACCTAATGTTGATTAGGAAAAAGAAAAAAAGAAAAGAGGAGAAACTGGTTTGACTTTACAGTTCCAGCGGATCACAAGGTGAAGCTGAAAAGAAAACGAAAAGATGGATAAATACCTGGACCTTGCCAGAGAATGAAAAAGGCTATGGAATATGAGGTGTGAATGTAATACCCAATTGTAGTTGGTGCACTTGGAAGGTCCCAATAAACTGGAAGAGACTGAAGGATTGGAAATAGAGGAAGAATTGAGACCACCCAGACTACTGCATTGCACAATCGGCTAGAATATCAGAAGAGTTCTGGAGACTTGAGAAAACTTGTTGTCACCAGAATCCAGTGAAATACCACCAATTAACGATGATGTGAAAACTCATAATAATTAATAATAATAATATTAATAAATAATTTGTAGTCGGTGGATATTGAGCGGTCCCGAAAGGCTATAAATGAGATTGTGGGAATCTTGGAGAACATGAGAAGATCTGGGATAATACAGACCCATTAGCACGTTAAAATGGGCTAGAATACTTAAAAGAGTCAAGAGACCTTACGTGATTTGATGCCATTCAGACTTAAAAAAGAAGGGAAAAAGAAAAAGAAAAGCATATTTGAAAAACTCGCCAAAGAAGAAGAAGAGAAGAAGAAGAAGAAGAACGAAGAAGAAGAAGAAGCAAAAAAAAAAAAATAATGAAAAATTTTGAAATAAATATTTTAAGCCCGTAATGCTGTAAAGAGTTTCTGTTGGACCACACACACGCACACGTATCTGTCAGCACGACCTGGTGATACATACTATATTATATATATATATATATATATATATATATATGTGTGTGTGTGTGTGTGTGTGTGTGTATGTGTGTGTGTGTGAGAGATGAGATAGATAGGAAGAGGGACTCAGAGAGGGACACACACACACACACACACAGCAAGATGAGAGGAGAGAGAGAGAGGAAGAGAGACGAGAGAGAGGACGAGAGAAGAGAGAGGAATAGTCCGACACAAATGAAAGGGAAATGGGAAAATTGTGCAGCGCTCTGTCTTACGAAGAGATAAAGCCCAAAATATATGCAACCCCATCCACAAGCATTCAGTATTCTGTACGTATATTTGCGTTCGTTATACAACATGTCACTACACAACAAAACCACAGTACATTTGTACACAAACATACACTGCCACACGTTATATATAGTTTGACAGTTTAAGTATTAAATTTGACACATTTTCGTTTCATTTTCCTAAAAATCCAAATAACATCTTTTTAATTCTTAATATTATTCTGATGATGATGATGATTGATATATTATATAATATATATATTTATATTATATATATATATATATATATAATAATATATATAATTAATGGATAACGCTACTCGAGTTTCATCGTCTGAATCATCAGGGTTACAACTGCTGAATTAATCGAGTTTTCGATTAATATCAGTTAGTACCATGCATGTCCGTTGAAACGGTCTTATCTTTTACAGACGAACGCTTGTTTATATATTCAAAACTTATCGTGAACCGTTTTTTTTCACTTTGTATTTGTTTTTTCTCAGTCTTAACCCCCTGGATACTGTGCGCTTCCAACGATCGTACTCGTACCCACCGGAAGCCACTACTCATACATTAACGTATATATATATAATATATATATATATATATAAAACAGAAAAAAACGAACTGAAACTTTCAAACGTTGGCAGAACTACTGATTCATTCATTAATAAATACATCTATTGAATATTTTTTTAATTTTTATACTTACAGACAATCAGAAACACAGAGATACATAGACACAGACACACAGACACCAAGACCGACACACACACATACACACACACACACACACAAATATATATATACCAGCAAAAGTACCCGGCTCATGACCGGACTAAAAAAAATTTAGGAACACCAGTGAGTGAGGAGAAAACAGAAGTAAGGGAGAAAATAAGAGGAAAATGATTTATCAAATTAAAAAAAAATCGCCCACATTATACGTATATTTACACGTCTCTGATTATTGAACACTTCTGGCTTGTCACATCCACAACGTTTCAGTCTCTGTACCCTCTGGTCATCTTCAGGAGTCTTTTTGTTGAAGTTGCCATGTCTTTGCCCAACACCTCCGCCACAAATAACACACTTCCACTAGAAAAACAACTGAACGTTATGTGAAATTTCTATGATTGATTGATTGATTTTTTATCGTCATGTCAACCCGTTTATTATTTTATTTATTTATTTATTTTTTTACTTCTAGAGGTCAGGGAATCGCGTACATTGTACCTTCATATTTATATTTTTTGTGTAGTTGTTTCTTAAGAGTTTTTTTCTTTCTTGTACACATATTGAATATGGATCTTTTGTTTAAACAGATCTATTATATGGGACCCTAACAAGTACTACCACCCCGGGTCAGAGTGGAGCTGCTGAGTACGTGTGTGTGTGTGTGTGTCAGAGAGAGAGAGAGAGAGAGTAAGTAGGTAAGTGTGAGTGTCAGAGAGAGAGAGAGAGAGAGAGAGAGAGAGAGAGAGAGAGAGAGAGGGAAGAGAGAGAGAGAGTAAACAAGAGCTGCTCCGAAAGTAATGTCTTTTATTTATTTCCATGAAATCTAGCAAAAATACCAACAGCCCAATATTACTACTTAGTATTTAAGTAAGAAAGTATTATTCACTTTATTTACACGTCTCTGATTGTTGACCTCTTCTTGCTTGTAACATTCACAACGTTTCAGTCTCTGTACCCTCTGGCCATCTTCAGGAGTCTTTTTGTTGAAGTTGCTATGTCTTTGCCCAACATCCGCCACAATTAAGAAATTTCCACTAGAAATTTCTATGATTGATTGATTGATTTTTAACGTCATGTCAACCCGTTTATCTTTTTATTTATTTATTTATTTTTTACTTCCAGGGGTTAGGGAATCGCGTACATTGTATTAGATGAAATGATAGTCTTTCTTACTTGTTACACTTCTACTTGTTTGTTCTACCTCGGCTGCCATGTTCTTTGGGCTGACCTCTCTTCAAGGCTTTCGGCTGGGTATATTTTCTTTCTTGTTTTCTTTGTTGTGTTGGGCTGGTCATTGTCTTTAATATTTAATTAACAAAACAAGACTTGGTTGTTTCTTGATCAAGTTTTATTTCCCCGGCCCATGATTCCACCACGGGGGAGTTGTGAACCGTAAGAGACATCCTCTCTCCTCGGGTGCCGGCTCGTATTTGCTTAACTAAACTAAAACTTATTTTCACGTGTCTGTAATGGCGTGTTTTCAAAGGTTCAAATCAAAAGATCACTAACCGTCCATAACCGGTGAGTAACTTTCTATAGGAATCCGTTATTTTAAATTAATGTCCCCTAATTCAAAATTCTAACTACAGGTACGTTCATGATTTATAACTGCTCATAAATTATGTAACAATCGCCATTACCACTCTGATCTGGAGTGGTAGTACGTGCTAGGGTTCCATCCTTGAGTTAAATAGATTTAAAAAGTGAGTTTAAAAATGTTTATAAAAAATGAGTTAAAAGGAAGTGGAATACCCAACAATAATTGATAAAACAAGAATGTCTTCAGCATAAAATATCTATTCTTAACTAAGTTTCTTCACTATCTAACACAGCACGCGCAGTTGAGTTCCAGTTAAGGCAAGAGACATCGCTCTCCGCCAACATCCTGCCTGGAACTGAGGATCTAACTAGCTCTCACGTGACTTCACGTGATTTGCGGTTTTCCCGCCTGTGTGATCAAAGTTCCCAAAGTTGTAAAAAGTAACATGGCGTTGTTGGTTGATGCATGGATTAGTTAGAAGACCGGCCAAGAGATGAAGAATAAACAACAAGATAGAATCCAACATGGCGACAAGAAATAGAAATACAAACAAGAAAACTATGCGATCACTGATGACCAAAGAAAGAAAGAAAGTAAGTTATGCATCTCATCTCTCTGATACTCTGTCTATCTCTCACACTGTTTATATCTATTCACGTATCTATCTATCTATCTATCTATCTATCTATCTATATATATATATATATATATATATATATATATATATATATATCCTTGTGCTCCTATCTATCTTTCTATCTATCTATCTTCACTTTTTATTCGTTTGCCTCATAAAGATTTAGTATTATCCTGTCTATGCATCTACGTGTTTCTCAGTCACAAACAATAGAAAGATTGTTGAATATTCGCTGTCAAGATAACCTAAATTATTACATGAGTAATATCGGCACCCCCGATAGAAAACAAAAACAAAAACAAAAACAAAAACAACCCCCAAAAAACAATACATAAAAAATAAATCTATTTTTCTACTGCAACTCTTAAATTAGTGCAATATTTTTTCTCTTCCGAAAAATTCCATCCAGAATATAAAACCAGATAAAAAAGAAAGAAAAGGGAAAAGGAAAAATAAGTAAATTTGTTATACATGTTCATGACTTTGGTCTTTCTTTGTGTCCCTTGAAAAGGGCCAGTAAAGATACATTAGCCACTTTCACAATCTTGAATTGGACACCAGGAATATCACCCACAGCGTTGACCTTTACGACCAAATCCAGCAACCAAGACTTTGTCAGTTTCCTCAATAAAATTCAAGCAACCATCATTTGGAACAAAAGCTGGGATTTTCATGCCGTTTTTAATCAGCTGCACTCTCACACATTTCCTGATAGCAAAGTTGGGCTGATTGGCTTCAACACCAATTTTTTCCAAAACAATTCCCTTAGCATGAGAAGAGCCACCAAAAGGATTGGCCTTGTATCGGGTACCTAAATTGGCTTTTTTGTAATCATTATCGTGCCATCTTTGCTTACGACGATGGTCTTTCAGTTTCCGAGCAGTTCTCAAACCTCTCGGCTTACCAATGATGGCGGCTTCAGTGTAAATAAATTATAACAGGGTATTTATGTATGTAAGTCAAAATGACAGAGTTATTTACTAAGCTTAGCTTAGATGTGGCACTAGGCCAGATGTATGGGGCGCCCAATGAGAATCGAACTCATTAACAATGGTCTGCAAATCTAGCTTGCTAACCATTACACCACGCGTAGTGCCCAGACTATTTACTAAGCTTAGCTGTGGCACAGGGACAGAAGTATTGGGCACCCAATGAGAATCGAACTCTTTAACAATGATCTGCGAATCTGACTTGCTAACCATTACACCACGCAAGGTGCCCAGGTCATTTACTAAGCTTAACTTACATGGCGACAAGAAATAGAAATACAAACAAGAAAAGTAGGCGATCACTGATGACCAAAGAAAGAAAGAAAGTAAGTTATGCATCTCATCTCTCTGATACTCTGTCTATCTCTCACACTGTTTATATATATTCACGTATATATATATATATATATATATATATAAAGATAATCTACTGAGTCAGACGAACCTACTTTTAGTTTCGCATAAAGCTCTTCAGGGCTAAAATCTGAGAGTCAGATTTTAGCCCTGAAGAGCTTTATGCGAAACTAAAAGTAGGTTCGTCTGACTCAGTAGATTATCTTTATTACTTGGCTCTACTTAGGTATCGAGCACTTTTTACAAATTAGCTTCTCCTAGCGATTATATGAATATATATATATCTTATATACATATATATACATATAAATTGTTTTTTCTTTTGGCCAAATACTGTACCAATAGATTATTTTTTGTTGGTACGAATATCTTGGTCTTTTCTTTTTTTCAAAAATTTTTTTCTTCCTGGTTGATGTTTGGTAGTATATTTTTACAATCAAACTCTCTGCCGGTTTTTTTTCTCTCCGCAAGGATCTACCAATACGCTTGGTATATTATATATATATATATTATATATATATATATATATATATATATATATATATATATCTCCTTGTGCTCCTATCTATCTATCTATCTATCCATCTATCTTCACTTTTTATTCGTTTGTCTCATAAAGATTTAGTATTATCCTGTCTATGCATCTACGTGTTTCTCAGTCACAAACAATAGAAAGATTGTTGAATATTCGCTGTCAAGATAACCTAAATTATTACATGAGAACCCCCCCCCTCCGATAGAAAACAAAAACAAAAACAAACCCCAAAAAACAATACATAAAAAATAAATCTATTTTTCTACTGCAACTCTTAAATTAGTGTAATATTTTTTCTCTTCCGAAAAATTCCATCCAGAATATAAAACCAGATAAAAAAGAAAGAAAAGGGAAAAGGAAAAATAAGTAAATTTGTTTATGACTTTGGTCTTTCTTTCCCTTGAAAAGGGCCAGTAAAGATACATTAGCCACTTTCCCAATCTTGAATCGGACACCAGGAATATCACCCACATGATGACCTTTACGACCAAATCTAGCTACCAAGACTTTGTCAGTTTCCTCAATAAAATTCAAACGACCATCATTTGGTACAAAAGCTAGGATTTTCATGCCGTTTTTAATCAGCTGCACTCTCACACATTTCCTGATAGCAGAGTTGGGCTGTTTGGCTTTAACACCAATTTTTTCCAAAACAATTCCCTTAGCATGAGAAGAGCCACCAAAAGGATTAGCCTTGTATCGGGTACCTAAATTGGCTTTTTGTAATCATTATCGTGCCATCTTTGCTTACGACGATGGTCTTTCAGTTTCCGAGCAGTTCTCAAACCTCTCGGCTTACCCATGATGGCGGCTTCAGTGTAAATAAATTATGACGGTATTTATGTATGTAAGTCAAAATGACAGAGTTATTTACTAAGCTTAGCTTAGATGTGGCACAAGGCCAGATGTATGGGGCGCCAATGAAAATCGAACTCATTAACAATGGTCTGCAAATCTAGCTTGCTAACCATTACACCACGCGTAGTGCACGGGCTATTTACTAAGCTTAGCTGTGACACAGGGACAGAAGTATTGGGCACCCAATGAGAATCGAACTCATTAACAATGATCTGCGAATCTGACTTGCTTACCATTACACCACGCAAGGTGCCCAGGTCATTTACTAAGCTTAACTTAGATGTGGCACAAGGCTAGAATATAGGGCGCCTAATGAGAATCGAACTCACTATCAATGGTCTGCAAATCTAGCTTGCTAACCATTACACCACGTGAGATGCCCAATTCAAAATGATGGACGTTGATGAAAGAAATTCGAGAGATCTTTATAAGCATGAACACACGCAAATTCTCGTAAGTCGGGGTCACGTGTGCATCAGTGGGCATGCGCATCAAGCTATGTGGACCCGGAGGCATTGAACGAATAAAAAATAAAATAAAAAAAAAGATTAAAAATAAGCAAAGTAAAAAAAGCAATTGTCTGTTGTAGAATAAATTGAAAATGAACGCTTACTGTTGGTTGATTCGGGTAAATGGTGCGGCAACATGAATTTGAAAATTACAAAAATTCTAATAAACAAAAAAAAACAAAACAAAAAAACATTGGTCTGAAAATCCTGGAGCAATACTTAACAAACTTGTCTCGCGAATCATTATTATTAAATTGAATTCCATCCTTACTCTTTGACCTATATATATATATATATATATATATATATATATATATATATATATATATGAGGTTAAGTAAACAAACAATGTGTTTATTTTTATATGGCTTTAAGCCGACAATTTTTGGAGGATATGTGCTTAATTGAAGTCGTACCTAATTTTGAAAATTAATTAGTTAATAATTAATTAATTTTTTTAGGCGGGCATGTTTAGCCTTACATTTGAACATATATGCCCGCCTAAAAAAATTCATTAATTATTAACTAATTAATTTTCAAAATTAGGTATGATTTCAATTAAGCACATATCTCCAATATATATATATATATATATATATATATATATATATATATATATCCTACACAAGAGCGTCTTTTTTGTCTCTCTCACGCACGCACACACGTATATATATATATATATATATATATATATATATATATATATATATATATATATATATATATACCGCACAGAGAGAGAGGAAAAAAAAAGAGAGGAAACTTAACGGCCCTTTCGACCGGTGTTTTTTTTTTTTCAAAAGATAAGGTGAAGGTCACCCAAAATATCGGAATATATCAAACCAGGGACAGAACAACGGCTGGATATTGAAACTCTGTTTTTTGTTATGTTTTTTTTTTTCCGCTTGTTCATTTTCCATGCTTTGTGAATTCCAAAAACAACGTTTACAAGAACTAAGTTTATACGCAATCAACTATATATATATCATGTCGCGCTGTTAGCACGGATATCCATGACAATCTCACTCCATCCGTCCCTATGGTCCATCATCTCGGGAGGTCCCCAATGCTGCATCCTGTATCCGCACAGAGCTGGTCAATGTACGTCTTTGTTGGTCGGCCCACACTGGCGTGCCCATGTGCTGGCTTCCACAGGAGGGCGTCGCTTATATAAAATATATAATATTTATATATATATATATATTATATATATATATATATATATAATAGAGAGAGAGAGAGAGAGAGAGAGAGAGAGGGGAGGGGGAGAGAGAGATAAATAGATAGATAATATGTGTGATAGATTTTTGAGTAGTGCTCAATATCATGGATAGTGCATTTATATTTAAATTAAGATAGCGTGGAGTAAATAACTGTACACTCAGCTACACTTCCTGCTACACATAGCACCTGACCAATCAAGGCCCACACCTTTCCGTCCCTAAAGAAACAAACCACAGCATATATAACTAACTCACTGAATCCTTTTCCACTTGGTCTTAAGATCGCATAGGCGAGCAACAGTCAGTGACCAGGCGCCGTTGGCTCCATGTCCTACATTAACTAATTCTTTTTAAATTTAATTATGGATATCCGCGCTACTAGCGTGACATGATGATGATGATGATGATGATATCTATCAGTCTCAGTTTATTCATTTCGGTCTGTCTGTCTATCTATCCATTTGTCAAAATGACAATCTATATCTATACACATATAAAGGGCAGATTGTGTGTATGAATGTCCCGAGGAAACTATGAAAATAAAACTATTAACGACAATGTAAATATATATACACATTCACTATCACCAGACCTTGATTTTTGAACAAAAATAACGAAGATTTGTTTTATATTCGTGAAGATAATTAAAAAAGATAAAATTTAAATAACAGCATGCAACTTTTTTGCATTAAGCATTTTAAATAGGATAAATTCATTTTTCTTTTCAGAGAGTCTGGATCAACACAAGGTCTTTTTTTTTTAAATAGGGATTTTAATGGACCATCCTGCGATGATACAACTTGCGATTTAATAATAATGGATCTGCGAGACTACCTTTCTTTCCCTCCCCCACTCTACAGAGGCGACACCGGGTAGCCGCTTCTAGTATACTATAAAAGAAAGAAGAAAAATGGAGAGAAACAAAATGAAATAGAAAGAAGAGAAGCAGCATAATATATATAAAATATGAACTATGGGTTAGAGGCTACAAAAAACCAGACTACATATTTGTTTTCTCTTTTCTTTATTGCGGTTTATTTATAGCGTTGGAATAATGATGAATGGTCTGGGTTTCTACAGAAAATGAATGAATCGACATAAAGAATAAAAGGGAAGTAACTCTGTCTGAATAGGTGAGACGGAATGACGGTAATATTTTATATTTATTAAATCGGATCAATTCCCACCCGAATATTGTGTTTATTATAACGTTTTAATCTCTCTCTCCCTCCCTCACTCCCTCCCTTCGCCCCCCTCTCTCTCTCTCTCTCTCTTCTCTCTCTTATATATTATATATATATATATATATATATATATATATATATATATGAGAAGAAAATATTTAAAAAATATAACAAACACAGGATGTATGATTAGGGGAAAAAATTTTTTTGTGTCAATACTTAAGCATTTCGGTATATTGTACCATCTTCAGGACACTGTTAAGTAATGTTTATGTGAGGGACAAAATGAAAGATGTTAAGTGTATAGTGGTTGTGTGAATATGATGTTATTAACCGTTAATTTATATATATATATATATATATATATATATATATATATATATATATATTATATATTATTTATTATAGTGTATAAGTTAAAAGAAAGGAAATGAATCCGACAATATGAGTATGAAAAGGTGGAATGAAAACATCACACAATGCTGTTAAAGAGAAAACAATTTATAATATAATCATAGCTGATATTGATCAATATTTCGATTTTACAAAAATCATCATCAGAGCTCATTTACTCCGTGGTGATTGTGGTCGGAGATAAATGTCAAATCACTGATTTCGTATCTTTAAGATTTCGTATATATTATTATAGTGTACAATACATCACAATGTCAAATCACTATTATTATAGTGTACAATACATTTAAGATTTCGTATCTCTCTCTCTCTCTCTCTCTCTCTCTCTCTCTCTCTCTATATATATATATATATATATATATATATATATATATATATATATATATATATTATAGTGTACAATACATTTAAGATTTCGTTCTACCAATGGTTTCTGAGCGTCATTTTTAATGACTGCTCGTCATCAGGAATTTTCACTTGTACACTATAATAAATAAATAAAGCTCTTACAGAAGTAATTGAGCACTTTATTATGATTTCTCCAATACTAACAAAGGATTAACTATATATATATATATATATATATATGAATATATAAAGGTAAAATTATCCAATCGACTGGGAAGTTGGGGATGATTCTATTTGGGATCATCAATATCCTCAGTATATCCACAATACATGCCCATGCTGATTCATACCTATAGATTTATACAAGGATTATTTCAAATCCATAAAAGAGCTCAATGTAGGATAACTAATAAATTAATTATATACTGAGCAATATTTACACTTTCAATAAGAAAGAACTCAACAAACCATCATATGGCTTTTATAAATTTGTTTCGCCCGATAACTAAATAAATGAGCCCAGTCTCGTCAGATAGCTATTACAAAATAGGGGAATATACAAGAATGGCGAAAAAAGAAACCTTTTCTTCTGTCTCTAAAAAAAACAGTAGTTTCTCTCTCATTTAAACACACCCACATAAAAAAGGGATTTTCTTTTTAATATGCTAATGTTTTTGTGTGTATTGTACACATACTTGTATTTTTTATCTTTCACTCAAGCAATAGAATTACTGTAGGGCAATTCATTTTGAAGGAAATTATTTTTTGGCTCCGAAGAAGCGAGGTTGGGATATTTTGGTGGCTGAGAAGGGCAAACCATGTGAAATTTACGGAATAATATGTGATGTGTACGGAGAAGCATCCTGTTTATACCTATCAATCTCATTATATTCATATCTATCTATCTATCTATCTATCTCATTCTGTTCATATCTATCTATCTATCTATCTATATATCGCATTCTGTTCATATCCATCTATCACATTTTGTTCATATCTATCTATCTATCTATCTATCTATCTATCTATCTATCTATCTCATTGTTAATATCTATCTATCTATCTATCTATCTATCTCATTCTGTTCATATCTATATATCTCATTCTTTTCCTATCTATCTATCTATCTATCTATCTATCTATCTATCTATCTATCTACTATGTCCTCTAGACGGCATCCATTATCCATACAGATTTGATGAATATATTTGCTGTTTGACCAAAACTGGTGTGTCCATGTGTGGAAGTCCACAGGAGAACGGCACTTATGGGTTTGTCCCTATCTCTCTCCCCCCTCTCTCTCTCTCTCTCTCTCTCTCTATATATATATATATATATATATATATATATACATATATATATATATATATAAGAGAGTTTCATAATTTGCTTGAAGCATTGTGTATGTATTGGTTATGAGGTTTGATTTAGAAGGCTATCACAATGTAGTTTGGAATAAATAAATAAAAATAATACGGTAACAATGGTGTTGTGTGTTGACCTGTATTTTTATTCTTTCTTGAATTTTCGAGGTAATACCTCTTTATCAAAAGAATTGAACTGAAGCAGTCCAGCTATGGCATTTCTTCCCAAATTGGGAAGAAATGCCATAGCTGGACTGCTTCAAAAGTTTAAAAAATTGAGTTTGAAAAAATTGAATATCATCAAGTATAAGTAAAAACAAAATATCTTCGGCATAAAATAACCCAACAGGGTTTGACATGCCATAAAACCCAATCAACCAGCATTTTCTTTTGTTTCCTGGCTTTCTCTATTCGACTATAAAAGTACACACGCTAATACGTAGCTTCTACTGCTTCTTTACCCGTTTTGCCTTTAGGCGTGCATACAGTGATCTCGAAGGTCGCAAAGGGTTGCGGCAAAGGGCTGTACTCCCTTCGGACGTACCATTTAAATCTTCGGCTAGCACCTCGTAAAACAATATGAGTCATTTTTGCTCACTTTAATTTTTAGAAAATTCCGAGCAAGACGCCAGTGCACCGGAACACTCTTCCGTCTCTTTACCCTCGCTCCATTCTATGGAATTCCACAATTGACATTATTTCCTCCTTCCTCTTCTTTTTTTTCTTCTTCTTTACTCTCTAAACATTCTTTCCCAACTTTTTCTGTGCCGTGAAATGAGACAGTGTCGGATCTAATTCCTTTGGGGACGTCCATACTGTCCTCAGACATCAGTTACTTCATCATATATAAAGATCAGTGGACCGTTCTGGGGGAATTCCAGCGTCCAAATATGACGTTTATTTAATATGGAAGGGGAAAATAGCTTTGCAGTTTCGTGGAGTAACGCTTTGGAAACTTCGGATTCAGCTCTCTGTGGTCTTCCATGCAAAAATGATTATTTTATGGCTGGCTGCACGGCAGACGCGCCGTCAACGCGATGTTGAGTGTCCCACGACCCTCTTCGGTTTTGTCTGGGTTGGTCTTCTTTTTTCTCTCTCTTCATCTATCCAACTGTCAAAAGAAAAAGCTAGAAAATTTATAATATAATAATGTTTTCAATTATAGAATCGATGCCGATCAGATATGAAATACTTTTTAGACATAATCTTATTATAATGGAGATTCGGTGTCTGTCTGTAATCAAAACTACGTCATTGCCTACGTCACAATATCCCCAGGAATTGCGTAAGTTTATCAATGAGTATGTAGAAGTAAAAATAGATGGGGGGGGGGAAATAAATATTTGTTTGTTCTGCTTATGATCAGTCTTTCGATCTCCAGTCTGTTTTAAGATTGGTTTGGTTTCTTTGCACAAATATGGGGTTTCAAGTAAATGTTCTTTCTTAAGGGGGGGGGGACAACAAGAAGCGAGCCAAACGCCTTATTTGCAGGCTAGAACACTGTCGTCGTCTACCAGCAGCTGAAGTCGCAACACTCTTACTGCCGTCACCCCACTTCTACTTCTACTGCCGTTTCCCCTCATCATCCGGACACATCAGTCGAACCTCGCGCCCGTGCACAATTCTCGTGCATTCGGATGGACGCGTGTAGGCCCCAACATCCGGGCACCTGAATTGCACCTCGCGTCCATCCAGCGCCTAAATCTCATTTATTTGCATTCCGGAGGGCGCGGGTTCGACTCCAGCGGGCAAGACACTCTCACTCTTTTTCCAAATGAGTACGGTGGTACTCGTTCTCCGTCACAGTATTTAATTTATAGTCAAAATCATTGATACATAGAATGAATTTTATTTATTGACGATGTCTTCATGAAAATCTGAGTTCAAATTGCCTCAAAACAGCCCATCTTAGTGCATGCAATGTGTCTTATATATTACTAAGAAACAAAGGTTTGTATAATATAAGGTGTGGTTAATTTGCATACTGGTTTTAACAAAACCGGGTTAAATGATTAATAATTGCTTGGTGTTGTTGATCTCTAATGTTATTGTTTTATTCTCCAATGTATTAAAATCAATTCTATGAATGATTTTATGGAGAAATTAATTAAAATATAATTAAAATAAGTGCAATTTTTTTATACGCGTTTCGTAAGTCTTTCTAATCTAATATATTTCATTACATTAAAACTTAAATACTTGCACTCGGAAGTCGCATATTCTTTCAAGTACACTTAATTTCTTTCTTTTTTTAATACTAAATGAAATTTGGTGAGGTTTGCTATACGCACCTAGTGACAAAAGTGTTGATATTTTTGTAAAGTTTTTAAATGCCATAATTGGCCAGTTGAAAAGGGCTTAAAGAAAGTCCTGTGTTATGGAATCCTTTGGTAAACGTATAAATCCTATCCTGCGTATTGGTAAAGGTCCAGTGATATAGTCCTATGTCCGTTATCGAAGAATGTTGCAGTAATTATGAGTCGGTGAGTAAGGTCGGTTTAAGTATTGTATCAACCTCAGAGTACTGCCAGTGATTGGCCAAGAGATAGGTCACATAATTCTGGTCTAGTCTATAAGTAGGAGCGGGCATTTAGCACACACCTTATATGTCGAAATTCTCAACAATTTTCCTTATATATATTTCCCAACCCCTTCGCACGAGCAGGATGTGACACAACGCCAATTTCTTAAGCGGAGCTTAACAGGTTTAAATTTAGAATTTTCCTTTTCCTAGACTGGTTACCTAGTCATAGTTAAACCCTATCCGCCCTACTATTAGCTCATAGCTGGAGGGAGAGTAGTTGGATTCATACCTTTCCCAAGGGTATTAGCACTATGAGAAATGCAAACAGCTTCGTCCAGGATTTGAACTTAGATCGACGAGTCCATTTCCTACGACTATAACCATTACACCACACAACCCCAACTCTATATTTTTCTTATAGGTTTATTTATATTTGGGGGATATTTTAGTTCATAATTACCAATTTTAATTATAGACAATCCGCCTTAGAACCACAAGTTTCCGGGTTCGATACTTGTCCTTGCAAACACAACGCTTTAGTCGCTCAGCTTGGACCTGTGCAGTAAAGCGGGGAGCTGATGGTAGCTGTGGCACTCTACCTCACATATAAATAGCACGCACAAGTTTTTGACACATTCCAAAAATATAAATAGAATGGAATTGAATTAATTTTCAAATTTCTAATTTTTAATTAACCAAAGCATGATATTTGCTGGCACGAACCAATCGGAGACAGTGTCAGTTGGAGACTTCAAGAATTGGACAGCCTTATCTGCTGGAGTTTTAGAATACACCGACTGCACCTCTGCAGAGGGATAAAACCCCACAAATGGGGCCACCTTTTGATGGTGACTTGTGATGCTTAAGGATGGAATCCTGGTGGTTGAGCAGTCCATGATATGCAACATCACACTTTGGCCCTTATTTAGGCTAGTTGGGCGTTTGGAAAGGCTCCCTCTGATCAAGCGGCTGGTCACCAAACCCTAGCACCAGTATAAATGTCTCAACCCTCTTGCCCTTCTGCATAGCCCTAACCCCTTTTATCATATATTTGCAAAAATTAAAAAAAGATTTTTGAAATTTTTCCATCCCTCCATAATCCACTGCTGACTGCTAGCGCCGTCACCGAGTCAACTCTGTTCCATTTAAAATTTCCTTAAAATACGAGAAACACTAAGGGTAACTTATATAACCTTTGTAATTGAATAAGATAAAATAGTTTAAAATTATGTTTAATACATTATTCCCGGGTGGATGAGCAGTTCATGACATGCAATACTCCACTTTGGCCTTATCTTGGGCTGGACGGGCGGTCGGAGAGGCCCCCTCCGACCAATCGGCTGGTCACGTCAAGCCCTAGCACCTATATGATTTTCCCAACCCTATTGCCCTTATGGCAAGCCCCAACCCTTTTTTATCATATGGGTGCTAGAAGGCGGTGGCTGCGGGTCTACATGTCCTGGGAATGACGTTAAAATCTATCTGATGGTGAGGTTCCAATTTTGGAGGTTTGGGGAATGTGGAGCACCCCTTCATCACCATTGCTCCCTGGTTCACTCTGACTCAGAGTGGTAGTACCTGTTAGGGTCCCATCAATGGCTTAAATAGAAAAATGTATTTATAAAAAAAATTAAGAATTGATTTATTTCAAAACTTTATCGGCATTAAATGACCCACTGAGGTTGATATGCCGTAAAACAGAACGAACCAAACCAAATGTTACATTATTGTAAGTATAGTAAATATTTATGAATCAAAATTGAAGTAACTGTCAAAAAAAAAAAATCGAACAAATTACGTCACAATTTGAAATGGAACACTAGCGATTACGCAACGATTATGTCTCTTTTTCTTTCCACATTCATATTTGAGCAATATATATATATATATATATATATATATACTAGACCAAACGTGACCCGTTGGGTCACCCATTAAGCTCTCACTGGATGATTGGGATTAGGGAAAAGAGTAGGATCTGCGAAAATATCATCTGCTTTTCATTTTAAAAACGAATTAAAATGTATTACAACTAAACGGAGCAATGTATTTGGTAAAGGAAAAGCCTTAAAAATCGGTCATTTTGCGGTTATAGATCTATTTCTACGCACATGCATACACAGATATCTGTGGGTAGAAATAGATCTAACACTGCAAAATGCCCGATTTTTAAACTTTTTTCTTTACCACACACAGACACAGACACAGACATAGGCATAGACACACATTCTGACTCGGAATAATTATATTATATTATATAATAAGTATATTATTACCATGGTATTTTATTTGCGACTTTTATTTATTGAAAAAAATAATAATCTGGACACCGCGTGCATTAAGATCAAAGCAAGTTTGTTTTATTATATTTAGCACAGATTTAGCGTCATAACATTCCATCACGTGAACACGCTTCACGTCATATAAACGCTAAACAAGCCACAATTATAAAAAAACAAAAAAACTTTAGCATTATAACATACCATCGCGTGAACACGGTTCATGTTTATATAAACGCTAAAAAACTACTGTTTTTTAAAATCTCA
>CM042149.1:58108077-58113077 GCA_023376005.1 Doryteuthis pealeii | reverse complement strand
ACACACACACACACACACACACACATATATATATATATATATATATATATATAATATATATATATGAAAAGGTGGAATGAAAACATCACAAAATGCTGTTAAAGAGAAAACAATTTATAATATAATCATAGCTGATACTGATCAATATTTCAGAATTAGGTTTTTTTTGTTTGTGAACTGATTTGACATTCTTCTCCGACCCAAACAACCACGGAGTGAATGAGCTCTGATGATGATTTTTGTAAAATCAAAATATTGATCAGTATCAGCTATGATTATATTATAAATTCTTTTCTCTTTAACAGCATTGTGTGATGTTTTCATTCCACCTTTTCATACTCATATTGTCGGATTCATTTCCTTTCTTAACATATATATAATATATATATATATATATATATATATATATATATATATATATATTATTATTATTATACTAAAGCTTAGCAAATCAATTGTTGTCTCCTGAAGGCTTTTTTACCGTTTAGTTTGATGACACGAAAATCATGCTAAATTATTCCTTACTTTTAGGATTGAGTTATGTTCATAAGAAATTCCATTTTAATTAGTTCCAATTAGTCGTAATTTGCAACTAAAACAAAAACCGACCCATCTCTTACTTTACATTCTGCCTATCCCTTTTTCTTTCTATCGTAAACTTATGTGTGTGGTGTGTGTGTGTGTGTGTGAGAGAGAGAGAGAGAGAGAGAGAGAGAGAGAGAGAGAGAGAGAGAGAGAGAGAGAGAGAGAGAGAGAGAGTGGAGAGAGATGGGAGAGAGATGGAGAATTTGAAATGTATTTGTATGTTGAATTTCATAAGCAGCTACCTGTAGTTTAAATAAGGTCAAAGATTCCCTTTCTTAGAAATCTTACAAAATGATTTTAATATTTTGTCTGTCCGCATTTATTATATGTATATATATATATATATATATATTGTAGTTGATATGAGTGATATATTTGTTATATATGAGTGATATATTTGTTATATATTATTGATAGATCATTTATATTTAAGTTAGTGTAGCATAAACACCGGGTGTTGACTTCATGTCCATGCTACCTTAACTTGAATATATATATATATATATATATATATATATATATATATAATATATATAAATTGAAAGAAGGTTTATATTGGGATTACCGATTCCATTTCCTACTACAATAACCGTTACACATCAAACTCCTAATGTTGCAAAATTGAGTTTTTTTGGGTTATTTCCTATAAGTCTAACATGATCAAAGGGGAACCACTCTTGACTGATAAATTATTCATTTATTTATTATTGATCTACAAGGAAAAAAGAAAATGGAGTTAGGGTTAGGGTTAAGGTTTAGGGTTAAGGTTAGGGTTAGGATTTATGGTTAGTTTATTGGGAAAATAAATAAATGTATCAGTCAAGCGTGGTTCCCCTTTGATCATGTTAGACTTATTGGAATTAACCGTTTGTTGCTATCAAGAACTATAGTGGCATAATTCTTAATGCCATGCATGCAAAAGTTTATAATGTTCGGCTTCTCAATTGCATTCGACCTGAAATCGATAAAATCAAAAGGGATTTTCGAGAAATCGATCCACATCTTTTTCAGATTCTGATTATGACACTGCATGTCGTGTTGCGGCGGTGGTGGGGATGGAGGTTATCTTTATTGTTGTTGTGAAAGTGATGATCATTGTGATTGTGTGTGGCGTTGGTGCTTTTGGTGCTTTTGGTGGTGTTAGTCATTTTTGTTTATATTATGGGGGTTATTATTCTTGTAGTGTTGATTATTATTATTATTATTATTATTATTATTATTATTATTATATTATTATTATTTGAGTTTTCACATCAGTGTTAGCTGATGGTCTTTCACTGGAGTCTGAGTGACAGCAAGTCTCCTCAGGTCTCCAGGACTCTTCTGAGTATTCTGGCAGATTGCAGCAGTGCAGTGTTCTGAATGGTTTCAATCCTTCCTCTGATATCCAAACTTTCCCAAACCCTTTTCTAATGCTTTTGGGACTGTTCAAGTGCACCAACTACAATTGGTATAACTTTCACTTTCATATTCCATAACTTTTTCAGTTTCTTGGCAAGGTCCAGATATTTGTCAATTTTTTCATTTTCCTTTAACTTCACCTGTGATCCGCTGGCACTGCAAAATCCACCAGTTGACAAGTTCTTTCTTTTTTGTTAATCAACACTAGGTCTGGTCTTCTTACTGGGATAAGGTGATCCGTTTTAATTTCAAAGTCCCATAGAATTTTATGCGTTTCGTTCTCAAGAACAGATTCTGGTTTATGCATATACCATTTTGTTGTGTGGTCAAAATTTAATTTCTTGCATAATTCCCAGTGGATCACCTTCCCAACCCAGTCGTGTCTAGTTTTGTATTCTCGTTGTGCTAGTTTGCTACATTCGCAGTATTATTATTATTATTTTCAATTTGAATTTTAGTTATAATATTTTATTCGTTTTGTTTAAAACAAAAATCTTTCCTGCTTTTAACATTAAAATGGCTTAATTTACTAACCAATCTCTCGGCCAACTGTTACCAAAACGAGGATTTTTGGTGCATTTTAACCGACGATTTTTGATCCTATTTCTCCAAACAATGGAGCAAGTAAGAGATTTAGTTTTTGGTATCAGCATTCATTACACCAACTCACAACTCTCGCTATTTACGAGAATTTGATATTTAAAAAAAAAAGTGAAAAATCAACCAAGCCTAATTTTCATGTCATTTTTCCAAAAACAACCATCTCCCAACAAAATAAGCAGATGTCACTTTACGCGAGGAATTTCCGGGAAGATGAGAGCCGTGTCCTTAGGAGCGTGATCTTTTGTAGATCCTTTCTTGGTGAATTACCTTACAACCCAACCCAACCTTACCTGCCCTCTACCGGCATTACGTGCCATCTTGATAATACTGGCAAATGATAACTCGTTCTTTTTTTTGTTGCATTGTATTTCAATGCATATTCACCGGAGCTCGATCTCACGATACGAATAGTTCATTTCCTTATTCACTGTTTCCTCTTTTTAACATTTTTTTGTTCATCATTAAACAAGCTTTTGGAATTGCAGCACGAATAAAAGACGAACTCTTTTATTTCATTTCAATTTCGTGTCAGTTGATTCTAAAAAAAAAACCCCAAAACTCAAACATTGTTACCCATATGCCCCCACCACATTCTCTCCAATAAAAGGGATGGAGCACTCTCTGGTGGCCTTTACACATTGGTTGGCTAGTTGGTTGATTGATTTTAACGGCATATCAACCCGTCATGCTGTGTATGAGGAAAATGGGGTTGGAATGAATTCAACAGAATGAGGTAAAGTAAGGAATGAAAGAACAAAACTCAGACAAAAATGTGTGGTATATTTCGCTGGAACTTTAAGTTCCGCTTCCTCAATACTTTATTCAATCATTAGGATCATACAAGGTATTTGCCTCATATCCCACTTGTATGGGCTGGGCACAAGGCCTCGTTTTAATGTGGGCCCACCCACAAGCCGAAGTTCATGGGTGGGAAAGAACAAAAATTGCGTTGATCTCATCGGCATTCCCTCTCAAGGGGGGGCGCCTCAGGCGCTGGTCAATAAACCCAGCCCTGCCACTTTAAATCAAGGGGCAGGTATGCCTGGGGGGGGGGATATCCCCCTGGGATCCAGTAGCCGAAGCACACTGGACCCCCGGGTGGGGAAGGTCACTTTCAGGTCATTAGGATCATACAAGTGTTTTATAGAAGGGGGAAGTAGGTAAGTGGGTAAGTTTTGTGGTGAGGGAAGGAATTTGATTGGTTATAGGGGACATCTTTGGGATATAAGGAAAGAGATAGAAGGGAAAGGAGAAGGTAGAAAAAATGAATGGTGAGGACATCAGATAGGGGAGGGGGTTCCAGCGAAATATACTACACATTTTTGTCTGAGTTTTGTTCTTTCATTCCTTATATTTTGCCATATGTTGTGTATCCATGTTTTGCACAAGTGACCAATTCATGTTATTATAACATCGATTCAGATTAAAGAAAATATTTACACTTTCGCTCTGGCCTCATGCCTATCAAGGTACTAAATAATGGACGTTAGCTGGTTGGTTGATTTTAACGGTATCAACCCGTCTCGGGTTATGCCAATGCTAACACTTAGAAAGTAAAATTTGTTGTGTATTTAAATTTATACTTTTTTAGTAATTGGTTTTAACAGTGTATTAGCATCATTGGGGATTATGTTGTATGGTTTTGATTAAGTACATGTCTATATTCTATAATTTTATTGGCCTTTCCATATATACAGATGTGTGTATTTATCAGTTAAAATCCCCCTTCCAGTTTTTAGGTGACGAGCCGAGTGATTAAGCAGCCTGACGATGAATCGATCGGGTTTCCATACCGGCTGGAGGTAGCCTGCTAATGTTTACCACTCTGAAGCGACGTGATACGTCAAAACACGGTGTCTGGGGATGACTATATATATATATATATGTATGTATGTATATATATATATATATATATATTGTGTGTGTGTGTGTGTGTGTATAAATGTAGATAAACACGGGATGTTACACTGGATGGAAGTTTATTATTGGTCGTAATGTCGACGTTCAAACGTTTCGGTTTATATAGAAACTTCTTCAGGACAATAAGAAAGAAATAAAGGAAAAAAGATGTTTGCTGTTAAAAAGGTGATGACTGTTTTTGAATGAGTTGAGTTTGGAAATACAGAAAAGGTTCATAACCGTTAATTGATTAGCGTTATATATATATATATATATATATATATATAATATATATATATATATATAATATATCAAAAGTTGAGGAATAAAAGCGGATAAAACACAAACAACTTAATTCAATTTAATATTTGTCTTGATTTATCAACGAGCGTCATCAGAATTTGATTTTGAGACAAGAACCTGCTATGTGTAAATGATTGAGAAGTGGAGTGAGCAGGTGAAAGGAGGGAGAACCTGATGCGTTGGAAGTGGAGCAAAGGTAGAGACACTCT
>CM042149.1:58088286-58107977 GCA_023376005.1 Doryteuthis pealeii | reverse complement strand
GAGAGAGATAACAACTGGCACGTGTCTTTTCTCGGCCCACACGGGTTTTTTTTGGAGGGAGATGCAACCTGTTGACCTGTTGCAGCGCCCTCTACACTAACGTCCCCTTTTCGGAGATCATTTGTACCCGATGACTTTCGGTGAACGGGTGTGAGTATCCTTTTGATCAAATTACACCAATGAATGGCTTCAGGGGCGTGGGAGTGGGTAAGGTGGCAGAGGAGGTTGAGGGATAATTGTATTTGGAGAGGGGGGGGGGGAAATAGGAAGTAAACGAATGAGGGGAAAAGGGGGTGGGGGGGGGTGGGGGGATGAATATGGTGGAGAAAATGTTCGAAGTGAAAGTGGAATGAACGAGAAAGACCACAGAGAGAAGAAGAAGAAGAAGAAGAAGAAGAAGAAGAAGAAGAAGAAGAAAAGAAGAAGAGAGATGGGAGAAGAATGATGAGATAGAAGGGAGATTAAAAAAAGGATGGAGAGGAGAGGGGGTAGGAGGAGAGAGAAGAAGAGGAAGACGAAGAGTAAAAAGAAAAGGAGAAAGACAGAAAGAAAGAAAGAAAGAAAGAAAGAAAGAAAGAAAGAGAGAAAATAGATATTTGAAAGAGAGAGAGAAAGGTATAATCCGAACAAAGAGAGGGAAAGAAGAAGAGAGAAAAAGAAGAATGTAAAGAGAAAAGAAGAAAGAATGTAAAAGAAGAAGAAGAAGGAAAAGAAGGTAAAAGAAGAAGAAGAAGATGAAGAAGAATGTATAAGAAGAGAAAGAAGAAAAGAAGAAATGAAGAAGAATGAAGAAGAATGTAAAAGAGAAGAAGAATGTAAAAGAAAAAGAACATGTAAGAGAAGAGAAAGAAGAAGAAGAAGAAAATGTAGAAAGAAGAAGAGAAAACAAAAGAAGAAGAAGAAGAATGATGAAGAAGAATGTAAAGAAGAAGAAGAAAGAATGTAAAAGAATTACAATATAGAAGAAGAAGAAGAGATGAAGAAGATGAAGAAAATGTAAAAGAAAGGAAGAATGTAAAAAAAGAAAAAAGAAGAAGAAGAAGAGAATGTAAAAGAAGAAGAAGAATGTAAAATAATAATAATAAATAATAATATAATAATGTAAAGAAGAAGAAGAAGAAGATGAAGAAGAAGAATGTAAAAAGAAGAAGAAGAATGTAAATAATAATAATAATAATATAATAATAATAAAAAAGAAGAAGAAGAAAGAAGATGAAAGAAGAATGTAAGAAGAAGAAGAATGTAAAATAGAAGAAGAAGAAGAAGAAGAAGAAGAAGAAGATGAATGTAAAGAAGAAAAAGAAGATGAAGAAGAATGTAAAAGAAGAAGAAAAATGAAGAAGAATGAAGAAGAAGAAGAAGAAGAAATGATGAGAAGAATGTAGAAGAGAAGAAGAAGAAGAAGAAGAAGAAGATGATGAATGAAGAAGAATGTAAAGGAAGAAGAAGAAGAAGAATGTAAAGAAGAACAATTATAGAAGAAGAAGAAGAAGAAGAAGAAGAAGAAGAAGAAGAAGAAGAAGAAGAGAAGAATGTAAAAGAAGAAGAAGATGATGAAGATGAAGAAGAATTTAAAAAAAAGAAGTATAAAAAAAAAGAAGAAAAAATGAAAAGAAAAAGAAGTTATAATCATTCTTTCCTAAAAGTTCCTTGTAATTTAAAAGATCTTGTAAATAAGGATCAGAATAAATCAAATCAATGCGAAAATATGTTAATTTCAAGTACAACAATCACACAGAAAATTACTTATACCTCCCAAAATTGATTGGTATTTTCCTTTAGCCTTGGATCTTGTTAAACAATATATATGTATTAATACTCATGTTCTTTAAAAGTACGACCGTTATCACCTTGCAACACCCTCTGCTTAAAAATAATACAGTGCAAATCCTCCAAGATGAAATGCAAAAATGTAAATACTGATTATCTGGTGTTGCTTATCTAACTAATTTTTATTTCTTATGAGTGTCGTCAACTCAGCTAAATAATTCACCATTCTGTTTTTATTAGAAATAAAGAAAGAAAGGCAAGAAAAAGGACATGCTACATAGAAAAAATATAAGAAAGAAAGAAAGAAAGAGTGGAAAGATAGAGGGATAGGGGGCACGCGGAACCGATAACGATAACCTGTTTCAATCGAACATAAAGTAAAGATGAAAACATGAAAAGAAAGATAGAGAAGGGTTTTAATTGAATTTTCATACTGTGGTATATCCACAGGTCCTGTCAGTAAAAACTTGGTTACTAGCAAATATTTTTTTAATTTGCACTTCACCAAACGCAGCAGTTTTTAACACCTCTCCAAAAAATGGCGTAAAAGTATTTATTGGGAGATAATAAAGAATCTCCAACCAATAACTCTCTTTGGGTTGACTAATTTCAATGAACTTTGAGGCGTAACACAGATTCTGAAAGATACGTAGTTCAAAGTTAACTGACCAAACTGAAAAAATGCAAAAGATTTTAAAGATTCTAATGTCAATGAACTTAGGGTTAAATCGAACTTAACGGACCTAAATTCCAGCATCGTATGTCACCCTGCCGAAAGAGGGAAAAAATACCAAAAAATCAGGGAATTAACTGAATTTAATGAAATTTTCAGTGTTGATAGATTAATGAATAACATAATGCACAGTTATTTTATTTTAAAACTTTTACATTTTTTCAGATAGGTTAACTTTGAACTACGTATCTTTCAGAATCTGTGTTACCCCTCAAAGATACGTGGTTCAAAGTTAACTAACCTGAAAAAATGTAAAAGTTTTTAATAAAATAACTAGTGCATTATATCTTTTAATCATTAATATATCAACACTGAAAATTTCATTAAATTCGGTTAATTCCTGATATTTTTGTATTTTTTTTTCTTTCGGCGGGGTGGCATACGATGGTGGAATTGAGGTCCGTTAAGTTCGATTTAAACTAACTCAGTATCATTTTGTAGGATAGTTTTATAATAGTATTTAGGCTTTTGTTATACCTGACCGACTTAGTGGTCTACCAATTAACGAGAGATTAATTACTTTTGTGTAGTAATTGCACCTTGTGTTTTCTATTAATTAGTCAATTATTGAATTATTACGGTTAGTTTAACTTCATTTAACGAAGCAAAGTTTCTCTTTGAAGAAGTGAAATGGCTGCCATCTTATTATAATGGAGATTTGGTCAAAAAATCAAAATTCACCAATTAATACATTTCTAATTGTGTGGTTGGTGGCAGTGGTGTACTATGAACCCACACGTCTAATTTTGTAGGCACGTGTCAATTACTATTATAGTGATCGAATTACTTTATATCTTCAGTGTCTGTCTATCTGTAACCGAAACTACGTAATTGCTTACGTCACAATACTCTCAGGAATAGCTTAAATTTATCAATGAGTATTTAATTTATAGTCAAAATCATTAATACATAGAATACATCTTAATTATTAACAATGTCTCTAAGAAAATCTGAATTAGATTTGCTTCAAAACAGACCATGTTATAAGTGCGTTTAAAATCCTGCAATGTGTCTTATATATCAATAAGAAATAAAGGTTTATATAATATTTGGTATGGTTATTTTGCATACTGGTTTTAACAAAACCGGATTTAATAAATAATTACTTGGTGTTATTGATCTCAAATAGTATTATTTTATTCTCCAACGTATTAAGATCAATCCTATGAATGATTTTTTATTATATAGAAACCAATTAAGATATAACCGAAATAAGTGTAATCTTTTTATATGCGTTCTTATTTAATTTTGCTAGTCTTTCTTATTGAATATATTTCATTACATCAAAACTTAAATACGTATGCCCGGAGGGTGCATATTCTTGCTTGTTGGAAAAATAGTTTTTTTCACAACATAGGTCTGTTGCTTTTCGTGATGGTTTCATCGTAAATGATTGTCTTCCGTGAGATTTCCCGCAAAGGCCAAGTGCGCAGTATGTTATATCACGTGTAGCCCACTTCTTGGAAAGATTAGCCAATGAAAACGCTAGCCATGAGAAAGGGGATGAAAAATGGGATGAATTTGTATGTTAGTGTGATCCCTGGATTCTGATTGGATAATTTTGCTTCTGGGTTTAGTAGCTACACGCCCCAACGCACACACCTTATTGCCCTTATGGCAAGCCCCAACCCCTTTTTATCATATGGGTGCTAGAAGGCGGTAGGTGAGGTTCTACATGTCCTGGGAATGACGTTAAACTCTATCTGATGGTGAGGTTCCAGTTTTGGAGGTTTGGGGAATGTGGAGCACCCCTTCATCACCATTGCTCCCTGGTCCACCCTGATCCGGAGTGGTAGTACCTGTTAGGGTCCCATCTATGGGTTAAATAGAAAAATGTATTTATAAAAAATTTTTTTTTATTATCCATTAAGAATTGATTTATTTCAAAACTTTATCGGCATTAAATGACCCACTGAGGTTGATATGCCGTAAAACCAAACCAAACCGAACCAAACCAAACCCAACGCGCGCGCGCACACACACACACACGCACGCACACACACAGACACACAGACACACGCACTCATTTGTATTGTTATATACACAACATTTAGGCCTTCTTCGGTGGCGGGGGGGTCCTGTCAAACTCAGGAGCTCTCTAGAACTCCTGAACCATCTCTTCAAACACTAGAACCTACTTGCCGAACTCGGGAGCCTTCATGTCGTAATCGGGAGCCTCCACGAAACTTCAAACCGAACCCTTTATTCAATCCACGGTAGACTGTTCTCATTCCGTTAACCATGATCGGGTACAAGTGTTAAGCTATGTTAAGTATTCTATGTTATTATCACCCTTGGTCAGGATTGAACAGTCTAGAGATGATTGCCACTTAGAACTGTATTAATTCAACGCTTATATTCGTTGCGCCATGAGTCCAACCGGAGGGCACATCGGCCAAAACTTTGTAGATATAACAAGATGAGGAAAATAGACAGAATAATGCAAATAATACAAAATACATTCATTTATTCATCCCAGTAGAATAGAATTCTGGTGTCCGAAAATAGTTGCTGTTTGTTTGAAAACATTTGTTTGAAGGAAAATTTTTGGTAACTTCCTTCAAGCAAATATTTTCAAACATTCTTGAAAAGTGGTTATCTGCCAGAGAGAGAGAGAGAGAGAGAGAGAGAGAGAGAGAGAGAGAGAGAGAGAAGAGAGAGAGAGAAGAGAGAGAGTCGTAATTTGCAATTAAGTCCAAAAACTGACCCATTTCTTACTTTATATTCTGCCTATCCATTTTTCTCTCTATGTATTTCTTGAGATTACCTCATCGTTATATATGTTAGTTTCCTTTGGAGAGTAGAGAAGAGAGAGAGAGAGAGAGAGAGAGAGAGAAGAGAGAGAGAGAGAGAGAGAGAGAGAGAGAGTCGTAATTTGCAATTAAGTCAAAAACTGACCCATTTCTTACTTTATATTCTGCCTATCATTTTTCTCTCTATGTATATCTCGATTACCTCCTCGTTATATATGTTAGTTTCATTGAGAGAGAGAGAGAGAGAGAGAGAGAGAGAGAGAGAGAGAGAGAGAGAGGAGAGAGAGAGAGAGAGATTGTGGGGGCAGCTTGTGAGTTCGCGGGAGGAGTAGAGTTTCTAGCCTAGTTTCGTTCAATTTTTGCGATGATTTGCAAGGCACGACCAAATTCATGTTTCTCTGTTTTGCACTGAAAATAAATGTCCAAACATTTGAAATAGAAGGGACAGTAGGAAGGAAATAAAACTCTGGGGGTTCCTTCGTGTGGGGATGACATCAGAAGAAGATGAAGAAAGAAAAAAAAAATTGGGAGGAAACTCATTCAAGTAGCCAAGTATTTCAAATTGTCAAAAAAAAAAAAAAAAAAAAGAACAAAAGAACAAAAGACCAAAATCTTCCAGTCCTTAGTCTAGGTGGGTGGTGACGCAAAGATTGCATAAACAGGATTTTCAATCTAGGTGTGCCGAAAAAAGCCCTTATGCCAAATAACGGCGACAGTGAGTCTAGTAGTGCTATAAAGAGAGACAATAACTAACTTATCGCCCATAAATAAGTATACCCTTACCAATGTTTTAACTATATATTAATAGTCGTGTTCCTTATTTGTACGACCGTTATTATCTTGCAACACCCTCTGATTAAAAATGAGACCGTCCAAATCGTCTAAATGCAAAAATGTAAATCCTGATTATCGCTTATCCGCTGAATTATCATTTCTTATAAGCATTGTCACCTCAGCTAAATCATGAACTATTCCGTTTTTATTATTAAGAAAGAAAAGGAAGAAAAAGGTCATGCTACACAGAAAAAATATAATACGAAAGAAAGAAAGAGAGTATGGGAAAGATAGATAAGCAGGTGTGTTGGAATATTTTGATACATTAGGTGTGCTACAATACACCACTTAAATTTGCAGACTAAGCGAGGTCACGTGTTTTAAACCTCAGCCAATCAACAGCCCGAATGCGTGGCTGGTTGACTACTTAATCACTGATACTGAGGGTTGTCCATTTGCAATTATTGACGAAGGACTTGCAAGGCGGAGGAGCACCAAGGAAAAACCA
This sequence comes from Doryteuthis pealeii, assembly GCA_023376005.1. Taxonomy (NCBI): domain Eukaryota; kingdom Metazoa; phylum Mollusca; class Cephalopoda; order Myopsida; family Loliginidae; genus Doryteuthis; species Doryteuthis pealeii. Next base: position 58,101,439 of record CM042149.1, on the reverse strand, counting down.
AATGATTCTTTACCAAGGATCGCACTCTTTTAACACAAAGGATCTCCACTGGACAAGCGCCCTTGCTTGAAGCCTAAAGGATGGCTACTAAAATCGTAACATGCGTGCGGAAGCGATAACGCTATTCCGTTTCAATCCAACATAATGAAAAGATGAAAAGAAAGAAAGAAAGAAAGAAAAAAAAAGACTGTGAGAAAGTTAAATCAGGATTATTATACTTTTTACACAGGGTCGGTTTAGCTCAGTTGTAGCTCAGTTTGGAGAGTGTTTGGCTAGGAATCACAAGGTTCTTGGTTCGATACCGGCCCTCGCCAACTCAGTGAATGAGTAGCACAGGGATATGTGCGGTAAAGTGAGGAGCTGATGGTAGGTGTGGCACTCCACCTCAGATGCTAAAACAATCTCCTTGGTCTAGCGCTAGTGAAAAGGGGATAGACTCCCTCGCTCTCTGGCTGATACCGACATTAGGCCGCCCCACAACTTTACTTACTTACTTTACATATTGAACTATTCGCAATAGCTCTTAAGTAAACATCTTAAACATTGTAAGGATAAAACCCATCCTAAACAAAATGGCATTAAATTTTGACTCGCCCTCGTAGTAACAAGTGGCTTGTTTTCACTCGGACTTAGTTTCAGTATTTTTGCTGCTGGATTATGTTTAATGTCTCCAGTTAAATGCAGTAACATATCCGCAGCTTAAGGGATTAATTTCACGTAAAAGTTTACCATTCCCAAGAAACGACGCTGTGATTTGGAATCCGTAGGTATGTTGTTTATGCCTTCGACTTTCTGTGTCGTCGGCTTTAGTCCTTCAGAGCATACGTTATAACCCAAAAAGTCGATGGTGTCTCTAAAAAATTGGCAGTTATCAGGTTGTTTTCTTTCAGAATCGAGATATCTTTTCAGAAATCCCTCCGTGATGCTTAAGGACGGATTCCTTGTGGCCAAGCAGCCCATGAAATGCAATACTTCACTTTGGCTCTTACTTAGGCTAGACGGGCGGGCAGAGAGGCCCCCTCCGATCAATAGGCTGGTTTCGTCAAGCCCTAGCACCTATATGATTTTCCCAACCCTATTACTCTAATGGCAAGCCAGAGCCCTTTTTATCATATACGTGCTAGAAGACGGTTGCTGAAGGTCTTAGTATCTTGGGTATGTCGTTAAACTCTATTTGATGACGAACTTCCAATTCTGGAGCTCTGGGGAGTGTGGAGTACCCTTCATGACCATTATTCCCTTGTCCATTCTGACCCGGAGTTGTAGTACCTGTGAGGGTCCCATCTATGGGTTGAATAAAAATATATTTAAAAAATTGAGTACCCATCAATAAGGAATAAAGCAAAAACGTCTTCGACATAAAATAACCCAACAAGGTTTGACATGCCGTAAAATACAACCAACTAACCAATCAATCAGAAATCTCTATGGTGTTGTTCCTCAGATTCGGAGAAAACAATCACGTCCATAAATATATTGGGTTATTTCCTATAACTCCAACATAAAAAAGGGGAACTACTCTGATTGACTGCTAAATTATTTATTTATTTTCCGATTAAACTAACTCTAAACCCTAACCCTAACCCTAAACCCTAACCCTAACCCTAACTCTAACCCCGTCTTCTTTTTTCCTAGTAGATCAATAAATAAATAAATAAATAATTCAGCAGTCAATCAGAGTGGTTTTCACTTTTTCTGTTGGAGTTATAGGAAATAACTCAATATATTTATGGATGTTCATAAATATATTGTCCATAAATCTCTGGGATGTCGACTGAATTTCCTTAATAGGTTTTCAAAAAAGACCAAAGGGCGTTATCGCCGCGAATTTTTCAACATCTGGCATTTTTTTTTTAGCTCAGATTATATATAAGCTGTTGATATTCAGAATTGGATATCTGTCAGGTTTTGTGCGCTGGTTAAGATGTCTAAAGTCAATACACACTCTCTATTTTCCTGGAGTTGATTTAGGATGATATAGATTTGTTTTTGTTTTGTTTTGTTTAACGGCATATCAACCTCGGTGGGTCATTTAATGCCGACAATGTTGTGAAATAAATTAATTCTTAATGCATAATACAATTTTGTTTATCAACTCATGTTTTTCTATTTTACCCATAGATGGGAGCCCTAACTGGTACTACCACTCCGGGTCAGAGTGGACCAGGGAGCAATGGTGATGAAGTGGTGCTCCACATTCCCCAAACCTCCAAAACTGGAACCTCACCATCAGATAGAGTTTAACGTCATTCCCAGGACACGTAGGCCCTCAGTCACCGCTTCTAGCACCCATATGATAAGAAGGATTGGGGCTTGCCATAAGTGTAATAGGGTTGGGAAAATCATATAGGTGCTAGGGCTTGACGTGACCAGCCGATTGATCGGAGGGGGCATCTCCGACCGCCCGTCAAGCCCAAGATCGGGCCAAAGTGGAGTATTGCAAGTCATGAACTGCTCATCCACCTGGGCTCTATCCTTAAGCATCACTGGTCGCCACTCACGGCCAACAGGTGGTCCCATTGGGGGAGTGTTACCCCTCTGCAGAGGTGCAGTCGGTGCATTCTAACGCCCCACCGATAGGGCGGCAAGATATAAGGTGATGACCATAGGGATTTCGACGGTCTAATTATTACTGTTTTTAAAAGTGCCCGAACTCTATGACGGGTGTTATTCTCGTACTAAACACTACAGGCTGTTCCGTGCGTGGCCTGGTGAGTTTCAGAAAGTCTTGGAAGATGGTGTAGTGAAGTGGGACCGAGGGGTTCAAACCTACCTAATGCTAAGCGTCCTCGATGCTTGATTTCTTCCGTCACAGTCGCCATTTGCAATTCCATGACTGCGCATGGGTGGAACAAGCCCTTTTAAAACCATCGGTGATTTGCACCCATGAGTAATTAGCTTTAAAATAAAAAGTGATCCACACGAACAGAGGAGGCTGTGAATTGTGCAAGATAAGTATGCAGGACAAGATAAGTATAAAGAATTTAAGTATTCTAGCAAAATAAAAAACGGCCTCAGGGTGATGTAAAAATAGATTTTTGGAACATATTGCCTGAGGGGTGGGAATAAAAAATTCAATGTCAGCGAGTTTGTACCCTAAGTAAGTAAAATCATCAAATTCATTTAAAAAAAATAAAACAATTTGAAATATAAACTTTAAATATGTATTAAAATAAAACAAACTATATATAGATATATAATACCAGTCATGTATTTATTAAAACTTGTTTTAAAAAACCATGAGGACTGTCTAATGTTCCATGTTCAAATTTTGAGTGTATTCATTCTATGTTATGACGATTTTGGGTAATGTACGTAAGCAGTGGACGTAGTTTTTGTTACAGACAAAAAACCGGAAGCGAATCTCCATTAATAATAGATCTGTATACAACGACGGGTGTGCAGGTATACTTTACAAAAGTATGGTATGTAACATAGGTTAGATATCAATTCGGCTAGAAGGTTTGAGAAGGCATGGGTTAGGGTTGAGATTGAATTTAGTGCTTTTATTGAAAACATTTCTTAAATCGAACTGGGCTTCGCAAATAGCGACACCCCGATTCACTGCTCCATGCATAAATGCAGGGACTTTTATAGACACAGCATCCTAGACTAGGCTGTTTACATTTCACATAGCGCTGATACCCTTGGGGAAATGTATGCATTCACCTGCTTTCCCTCCAGCTATGGGTAAATAGCAGGGAAGACTGGGCTCTTTAACCTAGGATAGGCAACCAGTCTAGGAGAAGGAAAACTTTGAATTCAAGCCCGTTAAACTCCGCATGAAAATTGACCTTGTGTCACATCCTGCTCGTGCGGAGGGGTTGGTAAATATGTATAAGAAAGAAAGAAAGAAGATCGAAGGATTTTAAAACATTCGTCGCATCATTTTCTTTCATTCTTTTCCACCCATGAGCTTCGGCTTGTGTGTGGGCCCACGTTAAAACGAGGCCTTGTGCCCAGCCCATACAAGTGGGGTATGAGGCAAATACCCATTTTCTTTCATTCGTCGATTTATTTATTTATTTTCTTAATTTCACGGAAAGAACTTCTAGGATAAAACCTTGTAAATTTCTATTTACATTTAACAATTTCCGACTGTTGGAGTTTTTGATATATGTATATTTACCAACCCCTCCGCACGAGCAGGATGCGACACAAGGTCAATTTCTTAAGCGGAGTTTAACAGGTTTGAATTCAGAGTTTTCCTTCTCCTAGACTGATTACCTAGCCATGGTTAAAGAGTTCAGTCTACCCTGCTATTTACCCATAGCTGGAGGGAGAATTGGATTCATACCTTTTCCAAGGGTATTAGCGCCATGTGAAATTCCAACAGCTTCGCCCAGGAATTGAACTCGCGTTGACGAGTCCATTTCCTACTACTCTAACCACACGCCTCCATTTTTTTTTCCAGTTTTTGATATATAAGGCGTGTGCCAGACGGTCACTTTTATTTATAGACTCGCTGAGTGTCACGTGACCAACCCACTAACAAGTCACTGACAGCGCTCTGCTGCTGCTATAATCATTTATACTGAAGGTCTGAGAACACCTAGGCATTAAGACCTCGGACACTCGTGGAGTACGGACCTCATAGGACTTACCAAAGGATTCTAGATTTAAGGACTTACTTGCTTTAAGTTTTTACAACTGGCCAGGGATGGCGGTCAGTTACTCAACACCGACTCTCTTCGCGTGAGCGTTCATCACGTAGTTGGCGTTCTCTTGCTGCTAATTGATTTCTTACTTTCATGAATATGTTTTTTTTTAATGGAATGGTCCATTATTTATCTGAGGTGACGACAGGGCGTTATACACAGAGGTACAAGCGTATATACAGTTTAGTTACTTGAATCAATATAGTTACTTGACTTTGGCATTAAATAACCTAACAAAAGTTGACGTGCCATAAAACAAACCAACGAATAAAGAATCAAATCAATTTTTTTAAATCACCTACATTAATAAAGATATTCATAAGCATTTCTTAAACTTTAGATTAAAGGGAGAATACAGATTAAATAATAAAATGTAAACAAATCAATTATGGAAGACCAAAACAATCTGCGAAAATATTTTTTTTCATTAGCCTGATCGATTCTCGCTGGATACCTCATACATGTGACTTTGTGACACATCCTACCCGTGGCGAAAGTATCATTATTATTGCATTTCTTAACTTAAATTTGTAATCAAAGAGAGGTAATCTATCTACACATAGTTGGTGTGTATGTATGTATGTAGGTATGTATATAGGTAGGTGTGTATGTATGTCCGGATGAAACTGCGAAAATACAAAAATCAACGACAAAGTAAACACACACACACACACACACACACACACATATATATATATATATATATAGTAAAAGTAAAGTCGTCGGGACGGCCTAAATGTCGATATCAGCCAGACAGCAGGGAGTCTATCCTCTTTTCACTAGCGCTAGACCAAGGAGATTATTTTAGCATCTGGGGTGGAGCGCCACACCTACCATCAGCTCCTTATTTTACCGCACAGATCCCTGTGCTACTCATAACGCTGAGTTAGCGAGGGCCGGTATCGAACTAGGAACCTTGTGGTTTCTAGCAGAACGTTCTACCGACTGAGCTAACCCGGCCCTTATACGTTAAACACGTTAAATATCACCGGTTATTGCTTTTTGTGCAAAAATCATAAAGATTTGATTTATATTCGAAGATATTTAAAAATTAAAATATACACAGAAATAGCATTGAAATTCTACTTAAAAATGTCCAGCATTTGTAAATTTCAAAGTAAACAAATCAATAAGCCAGGTTCCACCCACTACCCAGGCGGCACTGGGTAGCCGCTTCTAGTCGAATTCATATAATTTCGAGCACATTGTACGTTTATTAATTGGTTTAGTTTTAATATCATGATAAAGAAAATCATGGGGGGGCTTTTTTTTCAAAGAAGTTCCGTTCTTCGTTGATATTCCGGTACCTGATTATTCAGCGTATTCGAGTCAAGATTCCAATTGGTATGTCGCACTTGGAATTCTTACCATTCGCAGAACTATGGCATCTAGAGATGTTGCTGTCTCTGGCTTCTGTCAAATTTGATAAAAATGGAACTCGATTTTGTTCACAGCCATGTCTTGTTTTTTTTTTATTGCGCTACGCTTTACTCGGCTTTGCAGATATTTTGCGACCTTTTCCCAAATTGCTCGCTCAGCGTCTCTGCTGTGTCACATATTCGTCATTCTCGAAATATATCAAAACTTTTTTTTTTTTTTACTATGATATTAGAATTAGGCCAATTCATCAGCGTACACTGTTATCAAAGTTATATGAATCTATATTATACATTACGAGCAAAATAAAAAAAACGCCCTCTGAGTGATGTAAGAATAAATTTTTGAAAAGTTTTGCCTTAAGTAAAAATTCAATGTCAGAGGTTTATATCATACGTAAGTAAAATCATCAAATTTATTAAAGAAGTAAAAAAATAAAACAATTTGAAATAGAAACTTAATTAAATATTAATTTTGAATATTTTACACATAAATTTTACACAAAATCATAGGTATTTTTATAAACTTTGTAGTTAAGCTCTTGATACTGAAAAAAATGACTATTTCTTGTTTGAAAAGAATTCTTTCGTAAAACTCTTTTTTCGTAAAAGCTAACTCTAAATTATTTCTCTGAATGTTTGAGATGAGGCTTGAAGATTAGTATTATTAGCGTTATTCGGACTATTGTCTATGATGATATGAGTCTAGGTAAAAAAATCATACATAAGTAAAATAGGTAGATATTCTAGCCAAATCAAGACATAGATTTATAAGTTCCAAAAATTCACACTCAATTGTCCAATTGTACACATGGCCGAGTGGATTAGGCAGTTAGGTTAAAAGACAGTTCAAAGTGACAGTTCAATCCTGAGTGAAAGCAGTTAGAAAAATAATTAATTAACACAACTCCTACCCTAGCTATGGTTAGCAGAATGAGAACAGGATACCCCCGTGGAATAAATAAAGGGTTAGGTTCAAAGTTCCGTGATAGCTCCCGAATAAGACAAGAAAGTTTCCGAGTTCGAAAAAGAAGGTTTCCCGAGTCCGATAAGAAATACCTGAGAAGGCCGAGGGTATATCGGCCTCCGAAAAACGTTGTATCTCTCTCTTTTTTTTTTAGATACATACATACATACATACACATAACATTACATTTAGATATGACAGACTCGGATAGATAGACGCATAATAGTCATACAACTTACATACATACATACATAGAATGTCGGACTAGAATATGAGATGAATAGATTGCGTATTAGTATATATATCCAACTCTATCATATATATATTATATATAGTATATGATATAAACCCCCCAAAAAAATCCTGCAGGATGTTGTGAGAACAAACATTAGGAGAAGAAAGAAAAGGGAAGCGCTGTCAAAGCTGAGACAAGCCGTAGGAAGGTTGACTTGCATGAGATGATCATTCCCTTCAGAATGTAACGTACAATCGTTGCATAAACCTTCCGTAAAGAAACAATATTGGCGTCTGTCTCACTGTTAATAGAACACATTCATGTCTTATCATCTCTCTCTTACATCCTCTCTCTCTCTTCTCTCTCTCTCTCTCTCTCTCTCTCAACTAATCTTCTATTTCTAACTTTCTCTCGTCTCGCTCTGCTTGCTAAATAAACTGCTCATACATATATCGATATTGACACAGCATCATACACTGTCACGCACTGTTCCCTATTACGCTCTTTTCTCTTCTCTCTCCTCTCCTCTCCTTCTCTCCTCTACCTATCTTTTCTCTCTCTTCTCCTCTCTCTCTCATCTCTCTTCTCTCTTCCTCCTCTCACCTTTGTGTAGCTTCTGTGTTTCTCTCGTTAACTATCTCACATTTTTCCTTTCTTTCTTCTTTCTTTCTTTCCCATATGTAATAATCTAATAGTCTGTCTATTCTTTATCTATTATTACTATCTATCATGTTATATATTCAGCTTCTGACGTTAAACTATCTTAAATTGTCTTCTGTTCTTTCTTTCTTTTTCCCCATATGTCTTCAATTATCTGATAGAACTTTCAATTCTATACTATCTATCTATCTCTGCTTCTATATATCGCTGCGTTAATATCTAATTGTCTTTCTTCTTTTTTCTCCTGTTTAATCTATCGTATTTCTCTTTTAAATCGTTTTGTATCTTTCTTTCTCTTTCTCTTCTTTCTTTCTCTTATATTGTTTAAAATCTATCTATCTATCTATCTATTCTGTTTATATATCGGCTTTTCTGTCTGTTAACTATCCTAATTGTGTCTTCTTTCTTTCTCTTTCTTCTTTCCCTATATGTTTAAATCTCCCTCTTCTCTCTCTCTCTCTCTCTTCCTCTCTCTCTCTCTCTCTCTCTCTCTCTCTCTCGTCTCTCTCATGGTCTGATCTCACTGTTCATTCTATTTACTTCTAACTATCTCTTTATCTCAGTCTGTTGAAAATCTGTCTTCGTCTGTCTTCCCCCTCTCTCCTCCCTCTCTCTCTCTCTTCTCTCTCTTCTTTCTATATATATATATATATAATATATATTCTTTAGTCAAACCGTAATATAATATAATCATTACTATATATGATTAAGATAGACACAAGCATGGATTTAGATATTGGCTTTTTTAAGCGACATTTTTGATGAGAATATGTGCTTAATTGAAATCGGTAACTAATTTTGAGTTTAATTAGATTAAAAGTTAATTAATTAATTAGGGGGGCATATCTATTAAATGTAAGGCTAACAAATCGAGAAAATCAATCTCTGTAAGTTAACTTCGGCTCCTCACGGTTATTAGGCTTCATCAGCCCAGGCTATAGAAGAAGAGCTGTTGCGTGATTCGGAAAGCCCGACTGTCAAAGTTGACAGGCGCAGCATTACTATACCCAATCATCCTTCTGGTTCACGTATTTCGTTCGTCGCACCTTTTGTTCTCTCCTTCATACTCTAGTGATTCTTACAGGAGACTAGTATGATAAGTTAGGATTACCACAACGCCGAGTATTTATGACTATGGGCGTTATTTAGCACGACAACGTCATAATTATATAAACTAGTATATATATAGATTATACGTATATCATATATAAGTTAACCCGAACACCACCTTATCTTATTACACACAGATAAAAAGGGTGGGCTTGCCAAGTAAATAGTGGTCTGGACCAGCATATAGACGTTCTAGGATTTGATGGAACCGACCGAACTTGTATCTCGGAGGGAACCTTCTCGACTGAGCCCGTCTAGCACAAGTAGGGACCAGCAGTGGAGTCGGATGCTATCAGAGCCACGTACGAATGTGTCATTTCCTATGATGAGATTACGATACAAGATTAAAAAAATTAGATCCATATATATGGATGATGTGAGAAGAGGTTATCTTACAAATTAATGTCTACGAATAGAAAATGAATCCCCAATCCGACCTGCGCAACTCACCCCACCTAAAAGAAGGAATCGCACGGCAAATGCGTCCCTCTCCTTCCTCCCCCTCCTTTTTCCTTCTTGATGATGTACCCCCTACTTCTCATAATGCTCAGCGATATACGCCGCCGCACGTTGCCCCGTCTTCTCACAAATCCCACTACTTCTTTCTTACGATCTGCTCTTCTTCTCAATCTCTGCTCTGGCTCTCTCTCTCGGCTCGCCTCTCTCTTCGTCTAGCTTCAATCTGTCTAACACTCCTCTCTCTACTCCACATCCACTACTTAGCAGACACATTTACATTGCTCATATTTACGGAGCACACTGCGTGTCTCTTTAATCCTAGCATTCTCTCCCCTATTAGTTGCTCTCGCCTCTTGCTCTCTATCTCTCTCTCTCTCTCTCTCTCCTCTCCGCTGCGTATCGTGAGTCCTTACTCTTCTTCACTGTCCGCTATCTTCTAACACGTGCACTGCATAGTTCGCAATACATGACAAATACACGCAAGCCACTGGTCCTCTCTACGCAATTCACCTACACTCTCGTGTGGCTCTCTCTCTCTCTCTCTCTCTGGGCTTCTGCTCTCTCTCTCTCTCGCTCTTCATTATCCCGGCCGTCTCATTCTATCTAGTTCTACGTCTGTTACTCCTCGCCCTGCACTGGTATGCACATGCATACAGCGAACGCATTGCAATAGTACAATAAACTCATCTCTTCCTCTCTCTTCGTTCCTATTTTCCTCCCTCTTGCCTTACACTTCTGCCTCTCACCCTCTACTGTCCTCTCTTCATCTTCTACGGGTCGTCTTCTCGTCGTCTTCTCTTCTTCTCTCTCTCTGCTCTGTCCCTACTACACACACACACAGGGCGACACCACTGACACTATTACATCTCTCCCCTCTTTCTAGCACTTCTTCTCCCTCTTCTCTCTACCCCTTTCTCTCTTCTCACTCTTTCTCTCTCTCTCTCTCTTCCTCTCTATCCCACACACACACACACACATACACACATACTTTCACAGCTCTTTCCCTCTTATTTTCTCTCCCTATCTCCTTTCTCCCCCCCTCTCTTCTCTCTCTCTCCTCTTCTTCTCCTCTCTCTCTCTTCTCTACTCTCTCTCTTCTCTCTTACACACACTACACACATACTCGCACGCACATGAGACTGACACGATCAAGCACACACTTTTCCTTACGTGATGATAAAAAAAAACAAGAAAATAAGAAATTCTTATCAAACCGTAAAACGTGCGTAATTTTCTTCCAAGGAATCTGGCGGCAAAATGGCGACGAAATACGAACTCTTCAAAAAAACAACAAAAAAATTAAAATTATCAATATCCGTCGTAACGGCAGCCATTTTGTTTTTGTTTTTATTATTGAGTGCTTACTGTCTTGAATAGGCACTTCAATGATGCGCTATTCAGCCAATGAATGTTTCTTTGTGCAGAGAGTATGAAATAATGATGTGTGTGATATATGTGAGGTGTGCGTGTGTGTGTGCTGTGTTGTGTGTGTGCGTGCAGGAGGGTGGAGATAAATTACAACACCCACTCTGCAAAGAAAACAAATGAAGACCCCGAGACAAGATTAAAAACAGAATGCAAAAGCAAATTGGGCGATAGGCTTTTAAAAATCAATAAAATTAAAAATAAAATATTTGCTGAAATACAATAAATAAACTCATCTACCCACATCTTATACACGCAAAACATTCTATGTGTCTGATTATCCGTGTCCTGTTTCCTTTCCTCCTCTCTCTCTTCTCTCTCTTCTCTCTCTCTTTTTCTCCCTTATATTATAGTAATATCATTATATATATATATATATATATAAAAGGAAGTGGGTGGTATGTACTTGTCGACGCTAATAAACTCCAAAACAGGACGGTCACTTCAGATTCGAAACTCTGCATACAATTGATATCTCTTCTAACTAAGACAACAGCAAATTTGTTAATGAACTTTTACTAATTAAGCGATATAAATTAATATTAAAAAGATGATTTAAAAAATATTGTATACAAATTTAATTTGATTAAGTATGTTCCTCTCACTCTTTGGTGTTCCTATTTTTTTTTAGTCTGGTCATGGACTCGGGTACTTTAGCTAAGTATATTAATATATATATATATATTATATATATATATGTGTGTGTGTGTGTGTTGTGGTGTGTTGTGTGTCTGTGTTGGGTGTGTGTTGGTTAGGCAGCATTTCTTCTTTCAAACATATTTGGTCGAACTTCAGACATTTTGTGTCTGCAAATTTGTTATGATCCTTTCTAGTTGCCATAGATGATATGAATATCAGGCGGGAATTGCTGATGTATTTGATGCAACTTATCTCCCCCGAGTACTTTTTCTGTCCCCTCACGGGCCATCTTCAGTGGGAAATGTAAAAAAAAAAAAAAATATTTTGGATGTTCCATTTATACTATTGGTGTTTTTGTATTTATATTTCTTATGTTTCATTATTATTATCTTTGCAATCATATATATATTATATAAATAATATAATATATATATATATAATCTCAAAACAATAGCGCGCGATACGAATAAGAATGGCGATGGCTTTTTAAAATATATATATATATATTAATATATATATATATTAATTTAATATACCAAATTTATGGTAAATCCTCGCGGTGAGAAAAAACAGACAAATAGTTTGATTTGTAAAAATATACTATCAACATCAACCGGGGAGAAAATTTCTGGGGGAAAAAGATAATCTACCAACAAAAAAAAAATATCTATTGGTACAATATTTTGGCCAAAAGAAAAAACAATTCATATAAAACCGCCAGGAGACTAAGGCTAATAAGTAAAAAAGTGCTCAATATCCTAAGTATAAGCAAATAATAATCTCAGCCTGAAGAGCATTAAGTGAAACTTTGTGTAGGTTCGTCTGACTTCATTAGATTTATCTTTATATTTATATAATATATATATATATATATATATATATATATATATAGTGTGTGTGTTGTGTGTGTTGAGAGAGAGAGAGGGAGAGGGAGGAGAGAGAGAGAGAGAAGAGAAGAAAGATAGATATTTCGGGTTTTCTTAAACCAACATTTTTTTGGATTGTGTGTGTGTCGTCATCATATGCAGTGGGAACGCTAACATTTGCGTAGCGCGTTTCATTTTACATTTTTCTTACATTTCGAGTGTCGAGAGTAGCCTTTTAACATCATAAAACAAGGCTCACAACTTTTTTTTCTACAACGTTCTTTCATATGATTTACGATTTATTAACCCAGTTAAGCCTTGTTGATATTTTTAATTAAAACCAAAAAGCTTTAGCGTCGGTTTTTCTAAATGCCAGTCTTTGACATATTTTCTTGTTCTTTTTTTTTTTCAAAACTTTTATACTTATCATATATTTCATATATATACATATTAATTAAGACCGAATTAATAATAATATTATATATATATTATTTCATAATTTGTCTGTAACCGAAACTACTTCATTATTTACGTCACATTACTCAAAATCGTCAATACACAGAAAAAATTGTATTATATACACTCACAATTTGAATATGTTCCTTAGACGGTCCTTATTGGTTTTTTTAAAAATAATTTTAATAAATACATGCCCAGTGTTCTATATATTTATATATAGTTTTATTTCAATATATATTGAGTGATAGTATGATGTATTAGCGTTATTCGGACTATTTCCCCATCTTCATATTATTTGT
>CM042149.1:58072952-58082952 GCA_023376005.1 Doryteuthis pealeii | reverse complement strand
CCGTTCACACTGTAAACCGCTATTTTGTTGTATATATAAATACAATTGCATATTATTACTATGTAGATATGGTCAACAGTATTGAAAATGTAGCACAATTCTATTAATAATTGAGGTTTAAATAATAATAAAATCATGGAGAATGTGACGAAAATATTTAAGAGAATTGTGACTTGAGTAGTACTATATATATATATATATATATATATATATATATATATATATATATATATATATATATATATATCAACCCTTCTGCATGAGCAGGAAGTGATACAAGGTCAATTTTTAAGCGGAGTTTAACAGGTTTGAATTAAGAATTTTTCTTCTCCTAGACTGTTTACCTAGCCATGGTTAAAGAGCCCAATCCGCCCTACTATTTGCCCATAGCTGAAGGGAGAGTAGTTGGATGCATACATTTCCCAAGAATATCAACGCTCTGTGAAATGCAAACAGCTTCGTCCAGAATTTGAACTCGGATCAACGAGTCCATTTCCTACGATTCTAACCATTACACACTGCACTTCCACTTGAGTAGTAACATAGTTTCGGTTACAGACAGACAAACGCACAATCTCCATTATAATAAGATTTTAATCCATCTTGCTGTATTCACTTATGTAATGTACAGTTGAGATTTAAATAAAATCATGGAGAATGCGACGTAAATAATTAAGGGAATTGTGACTTGATTTGGTTTGTTTGTTTTGTTTTGTTTTACGGCATATCAACCTCGGTGGGTCATTTAATGCCGACAAAGTTGTGAAAAAAATTCAATTCTTAATGGATAATACAATTTTGTTTATCAACTCATGTTTTTCTATTTAACCCATAGATGGGACCCTAATAGGTACTACCACTCTGGATCAGAGTGGACCAGGGAGCAATGGTGATGAAGGGGTGCTCCACATTCCCCAAACCTCCAGAACTGGAACCTCACCATCAGATAGAGTTTAACGTCATTCCCAGGACATGTAGACCCTTAGTCAGCGCCTTCTAGTACCCATATGATAAAAAGGGGTTGGGACTTGCCATAAGGGCGAATTGTGACTTGAGTAGTAATATAGTTTCGGTTACAGAAAGACAAACACACAATCTCCATTATAATAAGATTTTGATCCATCTTGCCGTATTCACTTATTTGATGTGCAGTTTTATATTTGTTCGTGATTCTTTCTTCGTTGGTGTCAAATAAGCCCCGCAGCAATGATGATGGGTCATTTACATTTCTTCATCTATTTCGCCCCCCCCCCCCACTCAAGTGCAGATTCCATCTATCAACTTACTTGGCGCCTCTCGTTTATTACATTTATCGTCATGTCAGTTTCAGTCTTTTAGACAGTCATCAGTGCCCCGTCCGACTAAGTACCAAAACCCCGCACCCGCCCCCCAAAATGGTGCAATTTGCGTAAAACTTACAAATATCCAGTAGTGCAGGAAACGAAATGCACTTGTATTTTTTATTCGTGGGGTAACCCAGGGTTAGATAATAAGGGCGTCAGTCTTCATATTTTTTTTCTTCTTCTTTTTGTAAGCGTGCCAATTGACAGAAAGCATGTTGATTGACAGCTCGAACAGTAAAGAGGGATGTTTATATTTATAAGGAATTTCGAATCTCAATGTTTCGGAATTTTGATATGTAACTATATTATCAGGTTATGTTGCGGTTTTGTCAACTTGAGTGGCGTGCCAGTCAGAAATTATGAATATATTTGGGTATGGGAATTTGGTCGGGGGAAGAACAGGAAGAAGTAGCAGCAGACTATAGGAGAGTAGGTCGTAAAATCGCTGGGACAGACAGACGAAGTCCCGAAGTTGGTGTGTTTGTGTATAGACATGCAAAAAGTTTGGTTGGTTTGTTGGATTTTTATGGCATGTCAACCCTTGTTGGGTTATTTTATGCCAAATATATTTTTGTTTTATTCATCTTGATGGGGCTAGACGGGCGGTCGGAGAGGCCCCCTCCGATCAATCGGCTGGTCACGTCAAGCCCTAGCACCTATATGATTTCCCTAACCCTATTGCCCTTATGGCAAGCCCCAACCCCTTTTTTATCATATGGGTGCTAGAAGGCGGTGGCTGCGGGTCTGCATATCCTGGGAATGACGTTAAACTCTATCTGATGGTAAGGTTCCAGTTTGGGAGGTTTGGGGAATGTGGAGCACCCCTTCGTCACCATTGCTCCCTGGTCCACTCTGACCCGGAGTGGTAGTATTTGTTAGGGTCCCATCTATGGGTTAAATAGAAAAATGTATTTATAAACAAAATTGTATTATCCATTAAGAATTGATTTATTTCAAAACTTTATCGGCATTAAATGACCCACTGAGGTTGATATGCCGTAAAACAAAACAAACCAAACAAACCAATCATCTTGATGGGTAATCAATTTTCTTCTTAAACTCAATTTTCAAACTCATTTTTTCTATTTGACCCATAGATGGGACCCTAACAGGTGCTACCACTTCGGGTCAGAGTGGACCTGGGAGTAATGGTGATGAAGGGGTACTCCACACTCCCCAGTGATCCAGAATTGGAACTTCACCATCAAAAAATGAGGTAACTATGATGTTGTTCGTCTACCCTTGATTTATTCTCTTAATATTTCGGGATAAAGATCCCTTCGTCAGAAGATTTCAGAAAGCTAAGTTCTGGAGCTGTTACATTGTTGTTAGGATTTGTCCATTCTGTTGTATGCCTGGTGATATCTTCCTCTAAATTCCCTGTGTGTGTGTATGAGTAAGTATGTGTGTGTGTGTGTGTTTATGTGTGTTTATGTGTGTGTGTCTGTCCAACAATGTCTTAGTATCATTCTAGATTTGGCCTATGCTTTTATTTATTTATTTATTTTGTGGGGTAAAGCAGGTCTTAGTATGTTTTTTGTGTGCGCACGTGCACGCATGTGTGTGTGTGTATGAGTCTTGTGTGTGTGTGTGTGTGTGTGTGTGTGATCTCCAGACACAGCTGTGGCTGTGATTTTTTATTACCTCGTTACGTCTGTTGTGCCGGTGTGCTTTTGTATGTGTGTGTGCGTGTTTGCTATGTGTGTGTGTTATGTGTGTTATGTGTGTGTTATGTGTGTGTGTGTGTGTGTGTGTGTGTGTGTGTGTTATGTGTGTGTGTGCGTGTGTGTTAGTTATGTTTGTGTGTTTAGTACGTTTGTGTGTTATGTGTGTGTGTTTGTGTGTGTGTGTGTTGTTATGTCTGTGTGTGTGTGTGTGTGTTATGTGTATGTGTGTTGTGTGTTATGTGTGTATATGTGTTTGGTATGTTTGTACGTTTAGTATGTTTGTGTGTTTATGTGTGTGTGTTTGTGTGTGTGTGTTGTTATGTCTGTGTGTGTGTGTTATGTGTGTGTGTGTTGTGTTTGTGTTTGTGTTGTATATGTGTTTGGTATGTTTGTATGTTTAGTATGTTTGTGTGTTATGTGTGTGTGTTTTGTGTGTGTGTGTGTGTTTGTTATGTGTGTGTGCGTGTTATATCTGTGTGTGTGTGTGTTTGTGTGTGTGTTATGTGTGTTTGTGTGTTTGGCACGTGTCTGTGTTATGTGTGTGTGTGCGTGTGTGTTATGATGTGTGCTATGTGTGTGTGTGTGTGTGCGCATGTGTGTGTGTGTTTGTGTCCATATGTGTTTGTGTCCGTGTGTGTTGGATTTGGGTTTATTGTGCTTAATAAAAAGAATTTCTGCTAATTTGCCAATATCTTTATAGATTTGTAGATATTTTGATTAAATTCCTCCAAATAATTAAAATTAATTTCCACTTTAACACCAGTTTCAGTTAACTTATATATTGTTAAATAATCATATGTACATACTCAAAGGGATATATATATATATATATATATATATATATATATATATATATATATATATTGTGTGTGTGTGTGTGTAAATAAATGGAAATTAATCCGACAGAATGAATTTAACATTTGAAAAAACAATTGGTAATTATTATCTGCTGACAGAATCTGTTTCGACGCCTTAGTAGAAGGGTCATCATCAACGAGCAAAAAATTTTTACGAAAGAAAGAAGGGATAAAAACCGTTGGAAGAGAATAGGGGTACAAACACACGCTGGAATGCTGGAATTTTTTAAAATGCGCATACTGTTTCAAAAATAAAATAAATTTTATTTTTAAAATCAGAGCATTTTTAAAAATAAACTCAAAAAGTTTGGTGTAAATATATAAAAAAGTGTAAGAGATTATCAAAAATGTTCAAAATATAATCCAGCTTAATAAGTTGTTTACATGTCCACAGCACAATTGAAAGAAGATGTTAAGTTTCAAAAAGTTTGTGGTGTAGGTAAATTTTTTGTAGTGTTCGTAGAATAATCTTCGGAGGTGTAGAAATCCGTATATTTTGTTTTTTCATGAGACAAATGTGTAAATAAATATCCCTTTCTTTCGTAAAAATTTTTTGCTCGTTGATGATGACCCTTCTACTAAGGCGTCGAAACAGATTCTGTCAGCAGATAATATTACCAATTGTTTTTCAAAATGTTAAATTCATATATATATATATATATATATATATATATATATATGTGTGTGTGTGTATGTATGTGTGTGTGTGTGTATGTGTGTGTGTGTGTGTAAGGTATCCAAATGACTGGTAGTAAGGGATGATTCCACCTGGGATCCTCAAAATCTCACTGTGTAAACATACTGTATGCTCTTGTAGGTGCAAACATATGTATTCATACAAGGATTTTTATAAATGCCAAAAGAGAGCTCAATATATAATAACCAATAAATTAGATTAAATACAGAGCAATATTTAACTTTCAAAGAAAGAAAAAATTTAACAAACCATCATTCCGTAATAAACTTTTTACGGAATGACGGTTTGTTAAGTTTTTTCTTTCTTTGAAAGTTACATATATATATACTAGCAAATATATGCACCCTCCGGGTGCAAGTATTTAAGTTTTAAGTTTTGATATAATAAAATATCATATTAAATTAGAAAGGCTAATGAAACTGACTAAGAATGCAGATAAAAAGATCTGCAACAGAGGGGTATAATCGAAAAATAGAACAACTTTGAAACTAACTATTCCATCATTTTCCATTACTCCCCTGTTTCATTGGTAAATTTTCCTAATTTAACTATTTAGTTAAAATAGGAAGTAAAGGATAATATTACAGTTATTTCTTCTTGTAAATAAATTTCTTTTAAGATTTATCCACGAGATTTTTGTTTATATTTCTTAAGATAAAACCAAACAATTAGAAATCAATAATACCAAGCACATATTTATTAAAATAAAATTTTAAATGTCAATATGCAAATTAGGCTTCTCGTTCAAACTGTAAACCGCTATTTTGTTGTATATATAAATACAATTGCATGTTATTAGTACGTAGATATGGTCAACAGTATTAATAATGTAAAACAATTTTTATTAATAACTGAAGGTTTAAAAGAATGAAATCTTGGAGAATTTGACGTAAATAATTAAGGGAATTGTGACTTGAGTAGTAATATAGTTTCGGTTACAAACAGAAAAACACACAATCTCCATTATAATAATATATATATATATATAAATTCAAACCCATTCTCAACAGATATTACAAAGGTAAGAGACGGATTTTATCTTCTCTAATAACTTATAGAATAATTATATTAACTTGATGCTTCAAAAGGAGTCTAATAATAGATGAGAAAAACTTTCTATCAGGGACCCCACTCTCAAAAAGTGTTTTTAATACTATTGAGAAGGGTCCCTTGGAAAGGATTTTTCATTTATCCCCCTCATTTCATTCATTTTTGTTTCCTCCATTCATTCATTTTATCATTCATTTTTAACTAAATAATTTAGAAGCATACGCGAAAACTTTAATGATATACAACAAAAACTCAGAAAATTGATAAATTCGCGCTTTAATGACTTTAATCTTTTAAAATCACTAACAATATTACTTAGTATACATAACTTCTTTCCAATATGTCAAGTAACATAATCGATTATGTTACTGGGAGCGCCTATCACTGAGTGGTCATCAATTTAAAGCTCCGAAACCACGCTTGAAGGTGAGGTATCGATCCGATGAGACGGATTGGAAATCAGCATTTAACGTATCATATTCATAAAATTCTAAATTAAGAAAAATCCTAGGAGGATACAATTTGGAAAAATAATATAAGAATTTTTACGTTTCCTGTAGAATTTTCCCTATCACAAATTATATATATATGACAGTTGATCTAGGTAGTAATATCTCATCCAAGAGATTATCAGTCATATTGAAATCCGATCTCACTGAAACGTTAAAGCGACAATTCTTTCGAACCCGTAATTATATTAGTGCTACTGCCTGGTTGCACCACTTGGACCCTAACGAAGCGCCTGGAGAATAAGCTAGACGGGAGCTGAACAAAAATCCTGCTTGCGATAATAAACAAATCGTGGAAACAACACCCTACAAGAAAGCAGTTGTACGGCCACTTGCCACCTATCACAAAGACCATCCGAGTGAGACGAACAAGGCATGCTGGGCACTTCTGGAGAAGCCGGTACGAACTCATAAGTGACGTTCTCTTATGGAAACCAGCACATGGACATACCAGAGTGGGCAGCCTAGCAAAAAAACCTATGCTGACCAGCTTAGCGCGGATACTGGATGTTGTGCTTAGGACCTCCTGAGAGCAATGAATGATAGGGACGATTGGCGAGATATTGTTATGGATATCCGTACTACTAGCGCGACATGAAGCATTCCATGAATAAGTGTTTAACTGTCAAAGGTGTTTTGACATGTTCCACATTGTGGTTGTTGTTCTTGTTTGAGTATATAGGAGCGCGTTAGTCTTGTATGACCAATGCGTAATCGGGACAAAATGACTTGTTCCTTTAAGTTTCAGCTACTAAAATAGTAAAGGACAAATGTGTTGCGTCTTAGCTGTTATTAGTTTATCTACTGCTAAATAAAATCATGTCGGTGTTGTCATTTGAGAATGTTTGCCAATGTTACGATAATATGAATTCAAGTTTATCTGGGCCCTATTTAATCTTACACCTTCTCCAGAAGCAAACATATCGGGTTAAATCTTGACAAACATTTTTGCATTCTTTTTCTTCGGCCTGTTAAGGTTTTATATTAAGAATGTGCATTCGTCTTTGCTCAATGTTGTAAGGAAAGATATTTACCCAAGGGAATAGTTGTACCAGTCAAATGATGATGATGATGATGATGATGATGATGATATCTCTATATAAGAATTATTTGAACTTTTAAATTCACTCATTAATTTCCTTTTCTGTATTCACACCGTTTCGATGGTTCCATTCTACAGAAATTTAGCTTACTAGACTGACCAGTTCGGGAGTGGGTGACTACCCGTGGCGTCGTGGCTAACGTGCTGGACTGCGACATCGTAGTAAGCGTGCTCTAACTCCAGGCGCGCTATTACGTTCACTTTCGAACAAATACTCTTGGGAAAGGTATGAACCCCTCCAACACTCCACCTATGGGTTTAATAGTACCACTCCTGCTCTTTTACAATAGTTAGTTGGTTATTTTTGTTTTTACGGCATATCAACCCTTTTCGGGTCATTTAATGCCAAATCAAGTCATTTTGATATCAGGTTATTTACAGTGCCTGCTGTTGCTTGAAGAAGTCACCCATTTAGATATTGAACAGACTCATCACTGCTTAACTTCAGTGATCTAGCGAGAACCAATGCTTTCAATGAGGTTTGATTGTAAGTGTGTTCTTCAACAATAAATACAAATTTGAAAGCTTCGACTTCCTTAAAATTCTAAATATAACTAAATTTACTATTTTTACATCGCCCGGGGGCGTTTTTATTTTGTACTAGTACGAATAATTTACAGGTATATAGCCTCAAGTATTTTTACCTAATACGAATAATTTTTAAACAGATCTAACAATTTTTAAACAGAGATGACCATCCCGGGTCAGAGTTGAACTTGGAGTAATGGCAATGAAGGGGCACTCCCCAATCCGCAAAGCTCTAGAACTGGAGCCTCACCATTAGTTGTAGTTCAGATTTATATTCAGGATACTCCTTTTTAGAGTCAGCGTTTTCTATGTCCCACCGACTGGGCGGTTCCTTGTTCTGCTATTTTCTTTCTTTCTTCTTTTCTTTCTTCCGGAGTTGTAGTACCTGTCAGGATCTCATCTATTTAATAATTTAATAATTTAACCGTAAATTTTCTAATAGCTTTGTGACTATCATCATAGAAAATTATTTTTATTCCATTAATCTTACTAGAACAACTGAAAGTCTCTTTTATTGCTAAATTTTCATAATTTAACTATTTAGTTAAATAAGGATGAAAAAAATTAAATAAAATTACAGTTTTTTCTTCTAGTTAATGGATTTCTTTTAAGATTTATCCCCGATATTTTTACCAATATTCATTAAGATAAAGCCAAACAATTAGAAATCAATAATACTAAGCACATATTTTAAAAAATCAAATTTTTAATGTCAATATGCAAAAATACAAAAAAAAAAAAGAAAAAAAAAAGAAAGAAATAATAAATAAAACCAAGACCTGGTGATCGTGAGTGTATATATATATATTTACTTTGTCGTTAATTGTTTTATTTTCAAAGTTTCCTCCGGACATACACATATACACAACCGCTGTTCATATTGTAAACTTCATATTGTTGGTTTGTATGTATATATATAAATACAATTGCATGTTATTAGTATATAGATATAGCCAACAGTTCTAATAATGTAAAACAAATATCCACTGGATGTTGATATGGCATTAAATAAAGAAACTAAACCAAACTGACCAGCACATCATTCCAAGAAACGCATGATACACAACCGAAAACACCCCCAGAAACACGTGTAGCTTCGGTGAATTCAGATATATTTCCTGTAATTTGACCATGAAGAAATAACTCACCCTTTCACCTAATTCCCACAGTCTCCTTCAAAATAGTCGCCTTGTGCACATACTGCTCCTAAAAGGTTTTGGCAACAATAAATTCCGTACTATATTAGGTTTGGCGTACAGCTCAAATACCCTTATCCTTTACACATCACACTGGGTATTATATATATATATATATATATATATATATATATATATATATGTGTGTGTGTGTGTGTATCATTTGCTTATTTGACACTAAAATTATATATATATATATATATATATATATATATATTCATCGGGCCTCCTAAGTCGACTCTTCAATCTTTTCAAGCCGTCTGTTTTGACAAGCAACTACACGGCCAATGCTTGCAGTATAATATCTCGCTCAAATTCTTCATACAACTCTGTTTTTTCAGTTTATCGTATTCATTTTTAGTCTCCACTCTTTTTTTTCCCTCTCTCTTGTCTTATCAGTCTATTTTCAAATTAGGATATTCACAATTCTAATAATCAGTTTATTTGTTATTTCTTTCTTCTTTCTTCTTTGTATTTTTTCAGCGTATCAAAATTCATCTTGGATGTGTGGTCGTTTTCACACGAATGACGAAGAGTTAAATACGTAACAACTTTAGACAATTAGATGATATTTGCCGACAATTGCTCATATGAAATATAAAATCTCCAAAAAAAGAATGTTGAATAAATCTATCTATCTATCTATCTATCTATCTATCTATCTATAAAGGGCGGTTGTGTATATGTGTATGTCCGGAGGAAACTTTGAAAATAAAACAATTAACGACAAAGTAAATATATATATACACTCACTATCACCAGGCTTGGAGTTAAATATGTAACAACTTTAGACAATTAGATGATAATTGCCGACAATTGCTCATATGGTATAAAATCTAAAAAAAAAAGAATGTTGAATAAATCTATCTATCTATCTATTTATCTATCTATTTACCTATCTATCTATCTATCTATATATATATAAAGGGCGGATGTGTATATGTGTATGTCCGGAGGAAACTTTGAAAATAAAACAATTAAAGAAAGTAAATATATATATTGCGACAATTGCTCCTATGAAATATAAAAAAAGAATGTTCCGACAATTGCT
>CM042149.1:58057952-58067952 GCA_023376005.1 Doryteuthis pealeii | reverse complement strand
CTCTGACCCGGAGTGGTAGTACCTGTTAGGGTCCCATATATGGGTCAAATAGAAAAAATGTATTTATAAAAAAAATTGTATTATCCATTAAGAATTGATTTATTTCAAAACTTTATCAGCATTAAATGACCCACTGAGGTTGATATGCCGTAAAACAAAACAAACCAAACCAAAAAGAATAAAACAAATCACAGAAAAAGAAGACTAGAGAAATCCGACCAGAATAGCAGAATCGATTTGGTTTGGTTTGGTTTGATTTTACGACATATCAACCTCAGTGGGTCATTTAATGCCGATAAAGTTTTGAAATAAATCAATTCTTAATGGAT
Source organism: Doryteuthis pealeii (assembly GCA_023376005.1). Lineage (NCBI taxonomy): Eukaryota > Metazoa > Mollusca > Cephalopoda > Myopsida > Loliginidae > Doryteuthis > Doryteuthis pealeii. The sequence continues at coordinate 58,067,623 of CM042149.1, read as the reverse complement.
AATACAATTTTGTTTTATCAACTCATGTTTTTCAATTCAACGCATAGATGGGACTCTAACAGGTATTACCACTCCGGGTAACACCACGACAGGGCGGTAGCAGAATCGAATATATATATATATATATATATATATATATATATATATATATATATATATATATATATAGATGTGAATAGAATGATATAGATAGAATGATAGATAGATAGATAGATAGATGGATGGATAGATAGATGGATGGATAGATAGTAGAAGATACAAGAAGATAAGTTGAGTATGAATATATTGAGAGGAATAAGAATAAGGTCTATATATAAAGAATAGTTGGATGCATACCTTTGCCAAGGGTATTAGTGCTATGCTCACTGTTGTATAAATATCCAACTATTCTCCCTCCAGCTATGAGTAAATAGTAGGGCGCTCTGGGTATTTAACCTTGGTTAGGCAACCAGTCTAGGAGAAGAAAAATTCTGAATTCAAACCTGTTAAACTCCATTTAAGAAATTGACCTTGTGTCACATCCTTCCCGTGCGGATAGATTGGTATATATATATATATATATATATATATATATATATTCAACAGTAGGCAGTGCCAGTAACTTCAGATTGACGTTCTAACGATATGAATGAGCTTGGTCTCTTCCAACAAGAAAATAAGTTCAAAACATGGTTTCAGAGAAACGCACATATATCTTATTCTTCGTGGAGGCACTCGGCGTGTAATGGTTATCGTTGCAGGAAATTGACACGGCGAACCGAATTCAACTCATGGACGAGGCTGTTTGCATTTCACATTGGATTTCACATACCGCTGTAAGAATCCAACTATTCTCTCTCCGGGTATGGTAAATTGACCTTGTGTCACATCCTTCCCGTGCGGATGGATTGGTATATATATATATATATATACATTTATAATATATATATATATATATATATATATATATATATTCAACAGTGGGCAGTGCCAGATTGGGCTCTTTAATTCTTACTTCGAAACGATCGGGCCGAAATCGATTCTAATTTTGAATGAAACGTAGCTTTTAAAAAACTTTACTTAATTATCTGTCCGTCATTATTTGTATGTGTCTTGTCATTTATTTGTCAATTAAATTTATTTTCATGTCTCGACAATCATTGGAAGAAAGAAATGAAAAAATACGATTTTAAAGTTTTAGAAAAACAAAACATAAATTTGGGTAAATCAAATTAATTTGATTTTTTTTCTTTCAAATTAATTGCTATTCCAATCGAATAAATATTTCTTTAATCTATAAAAAATACGCTTTGACGATTTACAAAAAAATAAAGCAGATTTTTTTCTCTGTCTATCCTTTATTATTATTTTTTCTTTAACGGCAACCGGTCGGGGAGAAAGAAAACTCTGAATTTAAAGCTTTTAAAGTCCGCTTAAAAAATGACCTTCCCCGTGCGTAAGAGTTGATAAATACATACGGGGTGTTCACAAAGACTTGCCAGAGTTCTAAAGTTTAAAACTTTAATTTAAAACCTGTATAGTTATTTACTAAGCTTAGCTTAGATGCGGTACAAGGCCAGAAGTATGGGGCACCCAGTGAGAATCAAACTCACTTACAATGGCCTGGTCTACTCATCTAGTTTGCTAACCATCAAACTGCATGAGGTGCATCCTTTTGATATATATAAAATCCAAAGAAAACTGACAATATATATATATATATATATATATATATATATATATATATATATTGTAAAGAAAAGGCTTAAAGACCGGGTATTCAGCGATTATGGTCCATTTCCACCCGTGGGTATCTGTGACCTTACGAGTTTCTTCAGATCCCTTTCTTTATTGAAACTGGTAAACAATTAAATTCAACTTATATTTATACAGGCAGGGTTCGAATCACGCACAAGGCGGTCTTCCTATCTATAGCTCTGCTGGTGCGGCCTAATAGGCCGAAATGTACATACAGTGATTGATTTTTCTTGATTTGTTTAGCCTTACTTAGGTATTCCCGCCTAATTAATTAATTATCAATTAATCAACTTTCAAAAATTAGATACGACTTCAATTAAGCACATATTCTCCCCAAAATTATCAGCTAAAAAAGCCATATCAAAACACATCGTTTGTGTATTTACTTCTCATATATATATATATATATATATATATATATATATATATATATATGTGTGTGTTAGCTAATTAGTAATTAGTAAATTAATATATATATATATATATATATATATATATATATATATATATATATATATTACAAATGATAGAATGATTTAGTAAAAACCATATGAAAGTTCAACTCTTGTAGTTTTATTTTTTATGTACGTTTAGATTATTGCATTTCAACAAGACTGCCATCTTTGCTGTTACATTTTAAATCTCTTGCAGGACTTTATAGATACCCTGTATATTTCCCCCGTACACATCAAATATGGGTATTAAGATACAGGGATTGATAGGCCTGAGCATTGGTCAGGGTTTTATTCTATTGAATTTTGGTTTGGCGGTTGGTTTTGAAGGCTATCACAATGCAAGTGTGAAGAAAAATGAGGTAACATGTATATATTAGGGACTGGCATTAACATCGTCTGCTACGAGTTTAAAAAAGCGAATTAAAAATAATTAAATTTATTATTTAAGGTCAAACTTTGTCTAAATCGATAAGTAGAACATAATGACCATCATAAAAAAAATATCATTACATTAGCAATTTATTTTTAATATATTTAAAACGATTTTTTGGTCAATTTTGTTCGCTGACGCCATTTTATGTTTTTTTTAAGTGGTTTTATTGGCTTGTTCACAATTTTTATGTATCATTCGCGATTGCAAAACAATTACCAAAAAATCAGGTTATTATCTGATTTTAATTAAATTTTCAGTATTGATTAATCAATTAATGAATTTTATGATGCATCAGTTATTTTATTTCAAAACTTTAATTTAGTATTTTCGCTATGAAAAATTAATATATAAAATTCATTTAAAATGTGAAAAGCATGATGTTAAGTTTAAAATGTTATATTTTTAGATTCTGGAAATAAATATCTATATAATGCAACCATTATTTAAGATAAATAAAGTAATAAGTTTTGAAGAAAAACTCTATTGAAAATGTCCCCCCCCCTTTTTTAAGCAGAAAAAATATCAATGTATAATGTTTCTTTTATAAGATAATTGCCAATTACATAATTATCGAATTGTGTAAAAAAGAAATCTCCAAAAAATTAATTATTTATTATTTTTTTACATTTCATTTTTCAATTTTCGGTACTTATTTTCTCATAGAAAAGCCACCGTAAAATTTTTTTTTTGTTTCTATTCATAACTTCGGTCTTTTATTTCATTATTTATACTGTAATTAGTACAGTATAAGACCAACTCTAAAAAATGTTACGCCCCCAACATAAGGAGGGGGGGGGGCAAAATTAAGTGACCTGAAAAAAATTAGAAAGTTTTGAAATAAAATAAATAATGCATTATTGTTGTGGGGTTTTAAGGGGTCAAATAAGAACAAAACAACGGGTAACAAATGTAGGAAAATGTATTAACAAAAGAGTAGACAATTACATTACAGAGAAGTGGGAAATACGTCCGACAATAGAGTTATGAGCTGACTCGCATTGGCTTACTCTACAGGCCATAATTGTCCCTGTTACTTATAGTAACCGTCGGCGCATTCCATTAGTCTATAGGGTATATCACCTATAACAATTATAAAGATCATTCATTGATAAATAAACACTGAAAATTTCATTAAAATCCGATAATTCCCTGATTTTTGGTAAATTACTTTCTGTAAAGTCATTTTGTCAAAAAACACATTTTAGGCTCATTTTGCCAGTACCTAGTATATATCATTCTCAGTTGACAGTGTTGTTCTAAATGTGTTTTTGTTATGCCCTCTGATGAAATACCTTGTTCATAACGGTAAGTGGATAGAAATAGCATCTTTTAGACCCAGGTATGGATTCGCCATGGAACTCCAGAATTTTGTTAGGGAAGAGTTGTTTTTTTAAAAATGTTTTTACAAATTCCCAAAATTCATCTCGCCTATCCGAGAAGGAAGTCAAACGAGCGTGAATTTGTACGTGCAAATCCGAGAGGTGTTTGATTTTACGGAATGTTTATTTTGACTTACGCCGTGTTGCCAACAATGTGTCAGATTTACAAGGCGCGAAAGTATTACGTCTTGATATATATAATGTACACACATGTAGAAATATATGCATATGCACACGCACACACACAGCACACAGCACACATACCCATATATATATATATATATATATATATATATAATATATATATATATATATGGACATGAAGGTTGGTTATTGACAGTTTCTATATGTGATTCTAAACCAAGGCATATATATATATATATATATATATATATATATATATATATATATACATACTTTGGTGTGGTACCAAGTTTCTTGGGACAAGGTGATTATAGGCTGGTCCTATTCTCTACCAGTAGTTTGTTGTAGAGTTCAGGTTCCGTAAGAGAGCTCAATGTTTAATTATTGTAAACAGATCAAAGTTATTTGTGAATAAAAAGGCCTTAAATACCCATGGTATTTAAGGCCTTTTTATTCACACACACACACACACACACACACACACACACACACACACACAGACAGATATATATATATATATATATATATATATATATATATATATATATATATATCTCCGTCTGTTACCAGGTAAGTTGGTTTTCGGCTGATTCTAAGCTGATCCTTTCTTCCAACAGAAAAATGTTCGAGAGTTCAGATCAAATTTGAGAGCTCGATGTTTAATTTTTTTTATATATAAACAGAGCAATATAATTAGCAAAGAAATTAAGCCTTAAAATCAGCTATTTTGCGGTTATGGCACCATTTCCACTCACAGGTATCTGAATATACCCATCAGACCGCTAACCTTATTGAAAATGGATTTCCCCCTTTTCAATAAAACTTTTCTTGAAGTACCCTGACCCCTGCTGATATTGATTTCAACTGTAGTCAAATGATTTCTTTCTCTTATTTTTCGCCCTCATCATGAGAAGTCTTCAATGTGTAGGCGTGTTCTTTTAATCACTAAAAATAGCATTGAAGTTCTCTTAAAAATGTCCAGCATTTGTAAATCTTAAAAGTAATCAAATTAATACACCAACACACCTTCGCCTTTTCTCGGTCGATGCTGGGTAGCCGCTTCTAGCTATAACATATAATAAGCAACAATTTATGAAAACTAATTTGTAAAACTGCCATGGGTATGACGTTAAACTACATCTAATGGCGAGGTTTCAATTCTGGAGCTCTGGGGAGTGTGGAATATCCCGTCATCGAGATTACTCCTAGATCCCCTCTGACCCGCAGTGATAGTACCTGTTAGGGTCCCATCTATAGGTTAGATAGTAAAAATGAGTTTTAAAAATTGTACTTAAAAAATTGAGTTTAATTTTTAAAAAATTGAACACCCATTAAGAATGAATAAAACAAAACGGCTTCGGCATAAAATAATCCACCGAGAGTTGACATGCCGTAAAATCCAATCAACCGACCAACCAGTTTGTAAAATGAATCCAATAAATAAATAAAAATACACAAAACAATTGGAAATACGGAACAAATGTTTAATAATATATAATTTATATTACTGTACTGAAGTGTTATGTATGTGAGTGCGTGTGTGTTTTTCAGCCCAATGATCCAGTTCAAATGGTGTAACAGACGAGCACAGATCTTTTTTTGTCTTTTTTTTATATAAAGCACACACACACACACACACACACACACACACACACACACATGGACAATGGTCAAAGAATGCCAAAGAATGTCCAAAGAATGTCCAAAGAAACTTATTTTTTGCATAGATGTTGACTTGAACTCAGGATCGAACATAGACTACACACACACACACACACACACACACACACACACACACACACCACACACACACACATATATATTTTAAACTATTAAATACATAGGAATGTATGTATCTTTCGGTCACTTAGAGATCAAATTTCTGGAGAAATGATCATTATAAATTCATGTATGTGTGTATGAGTTCCAGTCAACATCTATGCAAAATTTTATATATATATATATATATATATATATATATATATATATATATATATATATATATATATATATATAAAACTTTTCTTTCTTTTCTTCTGAATCGATTTTTCTATCTTTCTTCCTGATATCTTTCTTCATTTATTTCTTTTTTTTTCTCTATCCCATAACATTTTTTCTTTTAAAAAACTTTTTTTCGTTCCTTCTTATTCTTTCTTATTTCATTCTTTCTTTCTTAATTTTTCCTTCTAAATCATTCTTTCTTTTTTCTTTCTTTCTAATTGCATGTCTACTTCATCCAGTTTCTTCTTTCTTTTCCTTTCTTTCTTCCTTTCTTTCTTTCTTTCTTTCTTTCTTTCTTTAAATATTAATGTTCTTTTTTTCTTTCTTTTTTCACAATATTTTTTCACATTCTTTTTTTCTTTCTCGTTGCATATCTACATGATCCATTTTCTTTTTTTCTCTCTTTTATTCTTGACATTTTACTTTCTTACTTCCTTTTTACAGCATCTCTTTCTTTCTTTCTTTCTTTCTTTCTTTCTTTCTTATTGTCAACTTTCCTTTCTCTTATATTTTTACTGTCTTCTTTCACCAATTATTTCTTTCATTCTTTCATTCATTCATTCTTTCTTTCTTTCTTTCTTTCTTTCTTTCTTTCTTTCTTTCTTTCTGTTTCTCAAACACATTAGTTTCCTTTATTTTTTACCTTTAACATTTATCTCTTATTTACTTTCTCTTTCTTTCTCTTTCTTTCTTTCTTTCTTTTCTTTTCATTCTTTCTTACTCTTTTCTTTTGGTTCTTTCTTTCTTTTCTTTTCTCTTTCATTATTTTTCAGCTTTTCAAACTCCCCTAACTTTCATATCTTTTCTCTTACCCGTCCCCATCTTTTCTAATTCTTTCTTAATAACCCCGCTGGGCCCATTCACTCGTTCGTTTTCTCCCACACACACACACACACACACACACACACACACACCACACACACACACACACAACAACAAACAACAACAACACAACAATAAACAGTTAATTAAAAGGATTTCTTAATAGTCTCTTTCTTTCTTCGGTCTTATCATTACCAGTTGGCAAATTCCCGCGAATAAGAAAACCAAACAAATAATTATAAAAAAATGAAAACTGTTAAACACTTAATAATTGTTTTCTAGTTTTCCCATTAATAGATAATATAATAGCAAAATGCTTATCGCTTCAGTTGTTTTCCTCTTTTCTTAATCAGAGATTAACAGTAAGGGTACCCGGTGTTACTCGGGGAACAATAAAGAGCCACAATGTTTTGATGAAATAACTACGATATATATCCAAATGTGAGTCAAAAAGTAATGCCATTTTGTTTATAATAATATTATATAATATAATAATTATAATAAAAATATGATATAATAATAATATAATAATAAAATAATGAATAATATAAAATAATATAATAATGAGACTGAAAACCATGTACTATTGCGAATAACTAGCACAACGGGAGTTAACAAACTAGACACGACTGAGGTTGGGAAGGTGATCACTGGGAATTGTGCAAAAAATTAAATTTTGACCATACAACAAAATGGTATATGCATAAACAAATCAGTTCTTGAGAACGAAACGCATAAAATTCTCTGGGACTTTGAAATAAGACGGATCACCTATCCAGTAAGAAGACCAGTAGTGCTAGATTAACAAAAAAGAAGTTGTCAACTGGTGGATTTTGCAGTTCCAGCAGATCACAGGGTGAAGCTAAAGGAAAATGAAAAAATGGACAAATATCTGGACCTTGCCAGAGAACTGTAAAAGTTATCGAATATGAAAGTCAAAGTTATACCAATTGTAGTTGGTGCACTTGGAACGGTCCCAAAAAGATTGGAAAAGGGATTGGAAAATCTGGAAATCAGAGGAAAAATTGAGACCATCCAGACTACTGCACTGTTGTAATCTGCCAGAATACTCAGAAGAGTCCCGGAGACCTGAGGAGACTTGCTGTCACTCAGACTCTAGTGATAGACCATCAGCTAACACCAGAATACTCAGAAGAGTCCTGGAGACCTGAGGAGACTTGCTTCACACTTAGTGATAGACCATCAGCTAACGCTTAGGTGAAAACTCAAAAGGAGATAATATAATAATAATAATAATAATAATAATAATAATAAACGGTATTATAATAATAATAGTCGTGATACAACTGACTAATAATCGCAGGGCAGCGTTGTCAGTTATGTTATTAACTGGTTTCATAGGGGAAATACAATAATAATAATAATAATAATAATAATAATAATAATAATAATAATAGGTATTATAATTGAATAATTATAAAAGGTATAATTACCAACACAGGAACATGTATCATACATCAAAATGAAGCTGGTCCGCTTTGGATCACATCCATACTCCTCCACAATAGCAATGTTCCACCTTCGAGTGAGAGCATGTATCCTTGTCCCGTAAAAATTCTGTTGACTGTCATTTGAGCCACTATTTCACTACAGATTTCACTTTCTCGTCATTGGAATAATAATTGTCTCTCAAGACCCCTTTCCTGTGGCCGAAGAGATGACAGTCTGAAGGCGCTAAATCTGGTGATTATGGCGGATGCAGTAAAGTTGTTCACCTAAATGAGACGATTTTTTCCCTTGTCCTGATGCTTGTGTGTGGTTGAGAATTGTCATGCAAAAGGAGAATATTGTCGAGTGCCAAGTTTGGTCTTACTCATCGGATTTTAGAAAAAATAACTTCACATGAAATAAAGAAAATGGCATTACCTTTTGATTCCGCCTCGTATTTATACACAATTGGCCACAATTTGTAATTTCAATCACGAATTACAGAACAATAATATAATCCATCTGACCAATTAGAGAAGTATCTTTTAAGTTATTATTGACATTTGGGTAGTTGATGTTGTAGCTTCGGTTCTGAGCAAATATCAAACTATCTTTTTGGTACAAATAATGTTCAATATATGTGAAATAATAATAGAAACATTTTTTATCGTAGATGCAGTGCCATATTGATATTGCTATAAAAAAATTAGAAATCATCACTAACTAAAAATTGGTTGACTTTAAGACTTTTCCTTTGGAAAAATACTTTTATAACCCAATTTTTAGGAGTAGGGAAGCTCTAGGACTCATTTTACAAAAAAAAAAAAATAGGTTGCAAAAAGCTACCATTTTTCACGACCTCCCTCAAATTTGGAGAGCTAAAAACCGACATGACTCCGCCAATTGGAAGCTCAAATGTGTGGGATTGTCTAACCTTATCATAATCCACACTTGGACAAAATTTCATGAAAATTGAAGGGCATGGGTGACATGGCCTGGATGATATGATATGAAGTTTAATATATGGAGCCTCCTTGTCAAACAAGGCACGAAAAGGAGTGAAACAGAGAGGAAAGAAGCCTCCACAGCAACGAGAGCCAGAAGGAAAACGAGACAATAGCAGCGACAGCAAGCATCACTGCTTGTGTGCGGTCACTGCACCAAAGATTATCATTCAAAAATTGGCCTGTTCAGCCACTCGTGCAGATGTACGTAAAAAATTGGACACTAAGCCATTGTCTTTAGCAGATG
>CM042149.1:58032952-58052952 GCA_023376005.1 Doryteuthis pealeii | reverse complement strand
AACACTGTTTACAGTTGCAAGACAGACAATTCTACTGTGCGTTGTATGTATTTACCTGTGGTATATTGGTTAATAAGAAACGGAAGCACAGTTTTGGCCATCTTTGAGTTGTGATAATAAAAAGGCGGAAGTGATTACTTCTCGCAGATAACGTACACCTGGACTATTCGTTGTGTTCATTATGCTCACCAGTCCAATTCATGGCAGCAACTGAACAAGAAACGAAAAACAATGGCATTATATGAAAAAAATGGCATTATATGTACTTTTTGAAAATAAAAATACTTTTTTGGTTCTTTACTTCATTTGCATTTTATTAAACCTACAAATGTGTCTGATCATTTTGCCTGACCCTATAATATATATATATATATTATATATATATATATATATATATATATATTTGTAAAGAAAAAAACCCTTAAAGACCGAGTATATAGCGATTATGGTCCATTTCCACCCGTGGGTATCTAAGACCCTACGAGTTTCTTCAGATCACTTTCTTTATTAAAAATAAAGAAAGTGATCTGAAGAAACCCGTAGGATCTCAGATACCCACGGGTGGAAATGGAACCATAATCGTTGTATACCCGGTCTTTAAACCTTTTTTCTTATATATATATATATATATATATATATATATTATATATTATATATATATGTGTGTGTGTGTGTGTGTGTGTGTGAGGTTAAGTAAACAAACAAATGTGTTTATTTTTTATATGGCTTTAAGCCGACAATTTTCGGAGGATATGTGCTTAATTAAAGTCATACCTAATTTTGAAAATTAATTAGTTAATAATTAATGAATTTAGGCGGGCATATATGTTCAAATGTATTTTTTAGCCTTACATTTTAACATATATGCCCGCCTAAATTCATTAATTATTATAAGTCTGTCCTTGTAAAAACTGTAAACAGTTGAGTATAATTCGATTTATTTATTTATTTATTTATTCTTTATTCTCTGTGAGTGAATCGTTGGCTCCAATTGGTTTCAACTCGTAATTCAATCTTTTAACGCAAGAGACGATTGCATATGAGAGAAGGCTTTTTGGAAAACACCCATCTTGCATAGAAAATGCCTCTAAAAGTGTTTTTTTTTTCGGCAAACTGTTTGGTTAGTTTCATTATTTCTTTCCAATCCCCTGGTTTTCAACGAACCAAAGATTCAAAGAGAAGGAAAGGCGTTTGTGAAAATATGCAAACATATGGCAATTCGATTTTGTGAGAGTTAAATTAGTTTGTACTGAATTTTAAAGACTTGGAAGACAGAAGCACTCATATAAAACTCCCCCTTTCTCTCTATCTATCTCTTTTTCTTATTCCCCCTCTCTCTGTATCTCTGTATCTCTCTATCTATATCACGCTTGCTCTCTCTATCTCTCAATCTGTCTCTCTTCCAGTCTCGGATATGAACAGACTCAAAAAGATAGATAGGTGGATATGAATAAACGGAGATAGATACATGATGAATCTCTCTCTCTCTCTCTCTAACTCTCTCTCTACCGCCTCTCTCTCTCTTTATATATAATTATATATATATATATATTATATATATATATATATATAATATATATATATATGAAGATAGGATGGATGGGCTTAGAATCCGACAATATGAGTTAGATAAAAGGATAAGTGAGCAAGAAATGAATAACTCAACACTTGATTGTTTTGAGTCATTCATTTCTTGCTCACTTATCCTTCTATCTACCTCATATATATATATATATATATATATATATATATATATATATATATATATATATATAATCTGTCTATCTTCCAGTCTCTAAGATATGAACAGACTAAGAAACATAAATAGTTTGTTATGAATAGACGAAGATAGATAGATAGATAGACAGATAGACAGATAGATTGATATGAACATGAGTTAGATAGATGGATATGTATAGATATATAGATATGTAGATTAAGAGATATGATCATACTGAGATAGAAAGATGGTATCTGAAGTATCAGGCATTGCCCGGGTAATAAATACTATCATAAAGTACATTTTGTTGAATTTATTCACAACAAAACAACAACAAAAAAAATCTCACTTTATCTATCCCTCCTTCTCTCTCTCTCTCTCCCAATACCCCCTCTCTCTCTTTCTCTCCCACTACCCTCTCTCTCTTCCACTACCCTCTCTCTCTTTTTTCTCTCTCTCCCACTACCCTCTCTCTCTCTCTTTCTCTCCCACTACCCCTCTCTCTTTCACTCTCTCTCTTTCTTCTCTCTCTCTCTCTTTCTCTCTCTCTCTCTCTATGTCTCTAATATATGAACAGACTAAAACCGATAGATTGATTAATAGATAGATAGGTAGGAACAGACTGAGATAGTATCAGAAATATCTGGTGTTGCCCGCATAAAAAATATATCATCCTCGAGTGAATTTCTCTCTCTCTTTCTCTTTTCTCTCTCTCTCTCTCTCTCTTTTCCCCCATCTCTCTTCGTCTGTTTTCCTCTATTCATTTCTCTTTCACCCTCTTACACAATTCATATCTTTCTTTTCTTTTTTTCTCTCAAGCACACGTTCGCACGGTGTCGTGAGAAAGAGTACTAAGTGTATGTTTTCACAAGGGCATGAAACCATGGACTCTCTCGTCGATTTTGACGCATGAGGGTTCATCTACTGAACAACCCACTCGTTGGTTTTGTTTATAGTGGTGAAGGCTTGTGTTGGACCATTCCGCACTTTTTGGCAAAGTCGATAGGAAAGAATTGGTGCGCAAGGAATGCCACAAAACCAATCAACGACTGACCTCAGGTTTTTCCAATGTAAAATTTTTAAGTGCCATCCTTAGCCAGTTGAAAAGGGCTTGAAGAAAGTCCTATGTTATAGAATCCTTTGGTGATCCTTTGTTAAGCGTATAAGTCCTATCCTGCGTATTGGTAAAGGTCCAGTGATTTAACCCTATGTCCGTCGTCTATAAACGTTGCAGTAATTATGACCAGTAGGTGGGGTTAAGTATTGTATCAACCTCAGAGTACAGCCAAGTGATTGGCCAAGGAATAGATCACATGATCACATAATTATAAGTAGGAGCGGAGATCTATCACACATCTTATATCACAAAAATCTCAACATCCAATTCAGAGTTTTCCCTTCTCCTAGACTGCTTACCTATCGAAGGTCTGCCCTACTATTTTACCTATAGCTGGAGGGAGAATATATGGATTCATACCTTTCCCAAGGGTATTAGCGGTATGTGAAATGCAAACAGCCTTGTCTAGGATTTCAACTCGGGTTGACGAGTCCATTTCCTACAACTCTAACCATTATGTCATGCGCCTCCATATATATATATTTACCAACCCCTCCGCACGAGGTCAATTTCTTAAGCGGAGTTTAACAGGTTTGAATTCAGAGTTTTCCTTCTCCTAGACTGGTTACCTAGCCAAAGTTAAAGAGCCCATCTATTTTCCCCATAGCTGGAGGGAGAGTAGATGGATGCATACCTTTCCCAAGGGTATTAGCGCTATGTGAAATGTAAGCAGCCTCGTTCAAGATTTGAACTTGGCTCGACGAGTCTATTTCCTTCGACTCTAACTATTACACCACGCACCTCCACCATGCATGCGCATCTATATATATATATATATATATATATATATATATATATATATATATATATATATATATATATATATATATATATATATATATATATATATATATATATATATAATATATATATATATATATATTTATATATTATATTATATTATTCAACCCTCTGCAGAGCAGGGTGTGCATAAGGTCAGTTTCTTAAGCGGAGTTTAACAGGTTTGAATTCGGAGTTTTCCTTCTCATAGACTGCTTACCTAGTCAAGATTAAAAAGCCCAGTCTGCCCTGCTATTTACCCATAGCTGGGGGGGGGGTTGGATTCATACATTTCCCAAGGGTATTAGCGCTATGTGAAATGCAAACAGCTTCATACAGAAATTGAACTCGGGTCGACGAGTCCATTTCCAACAACTCATAACCATTATGCCATGCGCCTCCATGTATGTATATGTATGAAACCATACCTCCACACACACACACACACACACACACACACACACATATATATAATATATATATATATTATATATACACATGGACACGCACACAAACATGCACGCACACATGGAGAGCCACGTGTTCATCAGAGGGTGGATCAATAAATCAGTAGCCTCTGGCAGAGTTACTAACGCAATGTTGATATAGAACTTTAACAGCCTTTATGTGATTATTGTAGAAATTTTGGATTAGGGGCATTGACAGAGGGGGATATTGTATTGAAAAATAAATATTTGTTGTGTAAACAAATGCTGTTTTCGCCATCAGGCAACAGAATTATTCACAAAAATACGCATTTATAAACAGAATTATACACGTGCTGAAATGGACAGTCATATTCCCTTTCACCCTCCCTCTCTTTCTTTCTTTGTCTCTTCTGTCTCTCTGTCTGTCTGTCTGTCTCTCTCTCCTATATCTATAAAAGGGATGGAGCACTCTATGGCGGCCTTTAGATACATACAGATGCGTGTATAAAAACAGTTAAAATCCCCTCATTATTCTGTAGGCGACGATAGCCGTGCGGTTAAGCTGTCCGTCTGATGCTGAATCGATCTGGTTTCTATCCCAGTTGTAGGTAGTTTACAAATGTCTAGCCACACTGAAGAGACGTGATACGTCAAAACACGGTGTCTGTGGATGATTTATTATAATACAAATTAATGAATGGGATTTTTTTTTCAGAATACAACGTGTGTCAAAAGTACAAAAAATCTCGATACTTTTATAACACACCTTGTATGTGTGGTTTAAAAATAGAGGAAAATGTGGATAAAACAACAAAACAACTAAATTCAAATGATATTTCGCCTTGGTATGTTACGAAGTTTTGTCTGTATAATATATATATATATATATACATATATATATATATATATATATATATATATATAATGTATTTATAAAAAAATTGTATTATCCATTAAGAATTGGTTTATTTCAAAACTTTATCGGCATTAAATGACCCACTGAGGTTGATATACCGTAAAACAAAACAAAAAACAATTCTCTCAAGGTGAATCAATAAGATTCTCTACAAAAAACGATTCAATCAAAGTAGAAACGTCGACAGTGTCGCCTATTGTCGGTATCAGCTGTACAGTGAAGAAGTCTATCCGCTTTTCACTAGCAATAGACCAGAGAGATCAAGAGAGGCCTCTGTGATCATTTGTCAATAATTATGCAGACAAAATATTTACTATTTTCAGTGTCAATTGAATTCCTTAAAAAAATTCCTAGGCGCACTAAACCGGTCCTGATCCTTTATAGTGTGAGCAATAACGAAACGTTTATTACTTCGACAAGACGGACAGTCAGATATGTCCCCTCTGATCAATCGTCAGGGCACGTAAAGCCCTATCGTCTATATGATTGCCCAAACCCTATTGCTCTTATAGCAAATCCCCAACATTTTTATCATATATATGCTTGAAGGCGGTGGCTGGGAGTCTTGGTGTCCTTGGTGTGATGTAAAACTCTATCCGATGGTGAAGTTCCAATTCTGGACCCCTGGGGAATGTGGAGTACCCCTTCATCACCATTACTCCCAGATCTACTCAGATTCTGATAGATGGGACCCTAACAGGTAATACCACTCCGGGTCAGAGTGGTAGTACCTGTTAGGGTTCCATCTATAGGTTAAATTTAAAAAAAATGTGTTTAAAAAATCAGTTTAAACAAATGATGAATACCCATCAAGAATGAATTAAACAAAACAAAAACTTCGGCATAAAATAACCCAACAAGAGTTGACATGCCATGAAATCCAACCAACCAACCAACCAACGAAACGTTTATCTCTCAATGGCGTTTATCATCATGTAAAAGTAAAGTCTTTTGGGTGGCCTAAAGTTGATATCAGTCAGACAGCGAGAGAGCCAATCCTCTTTTTACTAGCGCTACACCAAGAAGATTTTTTAGCGTCAGATATGGAGCGCCACAACTAACATCAGACCCTCACTTAACCGCACAGATCCCTGTGCTACTCATACGCTGAGTTGGCGAGGGTCGGTATCGATATCGAACCAGGAACCTTGGTGTTCACGTCCTCATCAAACTGTTCGGTGTTGCCATAAAAAAGTAGAACGCCGAAAATTTATAGGTAGTTTGCGTAAATTAATATCCTCCCCGTAAAAAGTCGGGATCTCATCTAATAGTATTGATCTTATTAACACTACTCCTCCATGGGGTAAATGTCCTTTTGGAAGACAAAGTTTCAGATTTCGCGACGCGCACGTAGAAATTTGACCGAGTCTGTGACGCGTTCCGGAAATGCGTAAAAGATAAAATTACACCTCCACT
The DNA here is from genome assembly GCA_023376005.1 of Doryteuthis pealeii. Classification (NCBI taxonomy): domain Eukaryota; kingdom Metazoa; phylum Mollusca; class Cephalopoda; order Myopsida; family Loliginidae; genus Doryteuthis; species Doryteuthis pealeii. The sequence goes on along the minus strand of CM042149.1, from coordinate 58,046,575 downwards.
CATTTGGAAATATCTTTCAAACAGACAAAAAAAAAGAAAAAAAAGAAAAAGGGAGATCTTAACGAGAGGGGGGGGGGCGTGTAAATGTGCTGAATTTTATCTTAAAAATTCATATAAAACGACAGAGTGATGTAAAACTGTACAGAATCGAATAAGGTAAAGTATAATTATAAAAAGAAATATCTAGTAATAAAACCAATAATATATTAAAATAATAAAGCAATGAAGGAAGGAGGAATACTCCAGTGTTGCTTATATATCTTATTATAATATAATGGAGATTGTGGGTTTGTCTGTCTGTAACCGAAACTATATTACTACTCAATTCACAGTTCCCTTAGTTATTTACATCACATTCTCCATGATTTTATTTTTATTTAAACCTCAATTATTAATAAAATTGTTTTACATTACTTATACTGTTGATCATATCTACATACTAATAACATGCAATTGTATTTATATATACAACAAAATACTGGTTTACAGTGTGAATGGGAAGGCTTATTTGCATATTGATCTTAAAAAATTGATTTTAATAAATATATACTTAGTATTATTGATTTCTAATTGTTTGGTTTTATCTTATTGAATATGAGCAAAAATCTCTTCAATAAATCTTAAAATAAATCCCTTAACAAGAAGAAATAACTGTAATATTATTCTTTACTTCCTATTTTAACTAAAGAGTTTAATTAGGAAAATTTACCAATGAAAGACGGGAGTAACGGAAAATGATGGAAGAGTTAGTTTCAAAGTTGTTCTATTTTTCAATCATACCCCCTCTGTTCAAAATCTTTTTATCTACATTCTTATTCAGTTTCATTAGCCTTTCTAATTTAATATGATATTATTATAAAATTTAACTAAAATACTTGCACCCGGAGGGTGCATATATTTGCTAATATATATATATATATATATATATATATATATATATATATATATATATATTATATATATATCGGTTAAAATGTAAAGTGTAAACAAATCGATCTCTGTATGTACATTTCAGCCCATTAGGCCTCATCAGCAGAGCTATAAACAGGGCAGTGCTTTGTGCGCGATTCGAACCCTACCAGTCAGGCTGACAGGCGGACGTTCTAACCACTACACTAGCTGGCTTGAGTGCTTAGAACGTCCGCCTGTCAGCTTGACAAGTAGGGTTCGAATCGCGCACAAAGCACTGCCCTGTCTATAGCTCTGCTGATGAGGCCTAATGGACTGAAATGTACATACAGAGATCGACTTTTTCTCGATTTGTTCACGCTTTACATTTAAACCGATATGCACGCCTAATTCATTTAATTGTAATTAATTAATTAACAAATTAGGTATGACTTTAATTAAGCACATAATCTCCCAAAAATTGTCGACCTTCGCCATTTCAAACACATTGTTTGACCACTTTCATATATATATATATATATATATATATATATATATAGTGGTACCTGACCTAAGAGTAGCACAACTTTTAACAAAAGCGCATACAAAAAAGAAAAGGGAAATCTTTTAAAAGGTGGGGGTTTAAATGTGCTGAATTTCATCTGTAAATTCAATTAAAAATAACTGATTAAAATAAAAACTATAATGCTGTTCAGAATCAAATAAGGTAAATTATAATTATGAAAAGAAATAACTAAGAGCAAATGATACATAAAACAATCAAGCAATAATTGGATAAAAACTTCCGCAATAGAAAAAAAAATACTGGTGTTCCTAAAAAATACCACCGTTATTATGTTGGCAAGGCTAAGTTTATTAAATAAATAAGACATTTCAGAACATTTTAGTTGTTCCATTGGAACGTATTTGGCCACAAATATTAATACGTTCCAATGGAACAACTAAAATCTATATTATTACAACTAAATCTATATTATATATACTAACAACAGAAAACACCCTCCGGGTGTCGTAAAAATTAACTTTTGAAAGATATTGCCTGAGAGAGTGGGAGTTAAAAATTCAATGTCAGAGGGTTTGTATCATAAGTAAGACAAATCCTCATATTTATTAAAGGAGTAAAAAATATAGAATAAAACAATTTGAAATGAAAACTGAGCACCGTCCCTTTCAAATAAAATGTTGCGTGCATGTAATAATCAAACAATTATTTTGAATATTTTCTACATCAATTTTACACAAAATCGTAGGTATTTATTTATTTGTAAACTTTTCAGTTAACTTATTTATTTATTGCCCGGTACCTGAGGCGCCTCAAAGAGGAATGCCGAAGGGATTCGTGCAACTTTTAAAGATTAGCCATTCATGAGCTTCAGTTTGTGCGTGGTTCTCCACTATAATGATCCTTGTGTTCGTCTGACATGGTTGGATGTTAATAAATGCTTACTATGTAAGCCTCGCATGAGCTTCAGTTTGTGCGTGGTTCTCCATTATAATGATCCTTATGTTCGATTGACATGGTGGGATGTTAGTAAATATTTACTATGTAGATTTTATTTTTTCAAATAAAATGTAAACTATATACATTCTTATTTTTAATTCGAACTGATGAAAAGTTGAACAAATGCTAAATTTAGAAAAAGATATAATGCACCAGTTATTTTATATAAAACTTTTACATTTTTTCAGGTCGGTTAACTTTGAACTACGTATCTTTGAGGCGTAACACAGATTTTCAAAGATACGTGGTTCAAAGGTAACTGACCTGAAAAAATGTAAAAGTTTTTAAATAAAATAACTTGTGCAATTATATTTTTTATTTGTTAATATATCAACACTGAAAATTTTATTAAATTCGGTTAATTCCCTGATTTTTTTCTTCTTCTTTCGGTGGGGTGACATGCGATGGTGGAATTAAGTCTGTTAAGTTCGACTTAACCGAAATTTCTTTCTAATCACAAATACCAGTGCACACATTTATGCACACGTGTCGCCACAGTTAAAAACTTGGGCCATTTCTTTCTTTTTTCTTCTTTTTTCTTCTTTCTTTCTTTTTTTTTTTTTTTTTTTTTTTGGAACGCACTTGAGCGATGGAAATCCGGTTTTTCTGAAATCAATACACATCAAAGATCGTATGAAATGCCTCCCAACATCATGTTTTCTTTTAAATAGGAGTGGCGATATGACCAAATTATTTAGTCATTTTTCTTAGAATCCTTACAATGCATTTACGGCAAACTTTAATTTATTTTTTTATATATATATATATATATATATATATATATATATATATATTATATACAAAAATAATCATACTGTCCATAGAAAAACAAATTTTGGAATTACGCAAATCATATCACCGGAGGCTCATATTTTCGGATGTAATAAGGATCCCAACTCTGCGAGTTTAACATCATTGCAAATTCATGTTGCTGGACTTGTTACATTTTTAAACTTTCATTTGTAACCGGAACATTTTCCTGAACTTTTTTGATATTCATTTACATTTTATTACAAACTCTTTTGAGTTTTTATGATAAAAATGCTTAAACATTTTAAAAATAAAATTTATTTTATTTTTAACTACAAATATGTATTTTTAAAATTTTTTAAAAATTTTCCGGTACTGATCGTGAGCGTTCGTTGCCTTGGAATTACTAATATATTCATTTCGTTTTTCCGCTTACAATGTTGCTTTGAAAAAGACATATTCATAATGTCGAAACAGATATCTGTCAGCTAAATTGTTTAACATCTTGTTGTTTTTTCTATAAAACTTTCTCACATATATATATATATATGAGATTTGATAATTTGCTTTAGAAGCATTGTTGAGTAAAGTATATTATTATTTATATATTTTTTTTTGCTTGAAGGAAACAACAATGCGTATATCGTATAAAATTCGATAATTATTAAAAATAATCATGACAACCGAACTCGGCAAATATCGTGCCCTATGTAATAATATACTTTACTCAACAATGCTTCTAAAGCAAATTATCAAATCTTATTCTTTACGCCGGAGCATAGGCCTAATTTGCGATCTTCTCAACGTCCACTCTACTTTGTATAGTGTTAGTAGTAGTGATGTATTTATCCTTGACAAGTTGATTTCGCATGTATCGTGTGCTACATATCGGTGACCCAGGGGTAGAGTTTCTGATTCTGCGTGCTGAGTTCCCGGTTTCGATTTCTGTTGGAGGGAAGTCGTAAGTATACATCACTGATGAGACAATAAAGTTGAAACAGCTGTACTATGTTCTACGTAGGGCACGATATTTGCCGAGTTCGCTTGTCATGATTATTTTCAATAATTATCGAATTTTATACGATATACGCATTGTTATTGCCTTCAAGCAATATATATATATATGTGTGTGTGTGTATGTGTGTGTGTGGTAAATAATGAAAGAAAATTGGACAAAAAGAGAAAAACAAACAAGTAGATGTAGGAGATATATTTCGTTCTGCATTGAATAGGACTTCATCAGTCAATTCATTAAAGCATCAGTGCAACATACATTTATATTTATAGAAGAGAAAGTGAGTGGAAATGAACTAATGCCTTAATGAATTGACTGATGAAGTCCTACTCAATGCAGAACGAAATATATATCCTACATGTACTTGTTTGAGTTTTGCTCTTTTTGTACACTTTTTCCTTTATTCTTTACCACATTCTGTCTGATTTATTCCAACCCTCCTATCTCATATATTATATATATATATATATATATATATATATATATATAGATAGATAGATAGATAGATAGATAGATATAAAAGCGTATGAAAACACACAATGTTGTTAAAATGAATATATTTTTATATCATTTTCATAGCTAATATTGAACAATATTTCGATTTATAAAAAAATCATCATCCTAGCATAATGATAATTAGGTCCTTTTTTTTTTTTCAGATATAAATGTTTTTAATCCGGACTCATCGAGAGAGAAGCAGAAAATAATTTAAATTCAAACCAGAAACATTGTTTTTCCCAAAAAGCGTGTAAGCCATGCGATCGCTTCGTCGTTGTTCATTCGCTGCGTTTTGCTGTTTCGCTAAGCTTATGTATATTTCGCTACATCATGTTTCTTCATTGTAACAGTTTTTTAAAGAAAAAGAAATACTTCAAATTCAAAAATAGAAACATTCTCTTTTCCAAAGAAGAAGAGTTTTAACCCGTTCATATATATATATATATATATATATATATATATATATATATATATAGTTTACAATACATTTAAGAGTCCGTTTACCGTTTAAATGTATTGTAAACTATGATTAAATAAATACAGCTCTCACAGAAGTAATTGTGCATTTTATTTATCATTTCTCCAATGTAACAAGGAATTGACTATATATATATATATATATATATATATATATATATATATAGTTTAGCCATCTACAGACAAACCTATTTAGACGTATCACGTCTCCTTATTACGGTTAGACTTGGCAGACTACCTACAACCGGTCTCGAAACCCGACCGATTTTTCATCAATCAGTCCCTAATAATATCCGTTCTGGTTGTATACTATTCGATTAGAAATGATAAAATTTTGCTATCTTAGGTTAGAACAAAATTAACTTTTTATAAAAATATTGTTGCATAATTGGCCCGTTTTTTCCTTTTTTTCCTCTTCTTTTTGTTTTCTTTTTTCTTTTTTTAAATTTTTGGAACGCACTTAAGCGATGGAGATCCGGTTTTTTCTGAAATCAATACACATCAAAGATCGTATGAAATGCCTCCCAACAACATGTCCTCTTTTAAATAGGAGTGGCGATATGACCAAATTATTTAGTCATTTTTCTTAGAATCCCTCGAAGAATGTATAAAACTTACATATGTGGTTTTAGCTTTGGTGGCCAAAACTGTTTTTTTTTTTATAATAAGTTAGAAAGGCTTCAGAAAAATTTTCCAACATAGTATTATCTGCGTTATTCGGGCTATTGTCCCCATCTTCATTGTTATTTGTACAACGTTTCGGCCGATATGCCCTCCGGCCTTCTTCAGGTATTTCTTGTCGGACTCGGGTACCTTCTCGGACTTGGGAACCTTCTTTTCGGACTCGGGAGCTTTCTTGTCGTAATCGGGAGCCATCAGGGAACTTTGAACCTTACCCTTTATTTAGTCCACGGGGGTATCCTGTTTCCATTCCGCTAACCATAGCTGTTAGGAGTTGTGTTAATTATTTTTCTAACTGCCTCTACTCAGGATTGAACTCAGGATCCAGAGATAAGTGTCTTAGAACTGTCTTAACCTAACTACCTTATCCATTAGGTCATTTGTCCAATTGGACAATTGAGTGTGAATTTTGGGAACTTATAAACCTAATGTGTTGATTTGGCTAGAATATCTACCTATTTACTTATGTATGATTTTTTACCTAGACTCATATTGTTTTTTTTTTTGTTTTTTTTCGCAATCTGATCTAGCCTTCTTAATTATGGGTTCCCATATTGTATTCATTTCTATGCTAGGTCTACTTAACAGCCCAGTACAGCCTATCATATGTGCTGATTCTTTCAACATAGTTGAATATATACATAATAAAATCCAAACAAAGAGGTACAATATAATATTACAGACTTTATTGTCTTAGCATATGGAACATGACATATATAACAAGATACACACAGTTTGGAAAGTAAGAAAGAGTTCTTACTGAATATAAGAGTAACTTACTTGTTAATGACTCATATGGTAGGATCTGTACAGGGCTACGTACACACATGGGTATGAGCCTAAAAGTAGGGTCAAGACCCTCCCCCCCCAGGTTAATGGACAGAGACACCACGCGTCTAGTGCATCTTAGGGGATGCCAGCACAAAGAGCGAGAGTGTGAGAGCTCCCCGGGTTGAGTTTAAATACTCAGCTAGTAGTGCCACTTAGTAGTGAATCCCTGGCGGCAGGGGAAGACAACATTTTGGACACAAGTCCATTCTAACAAGGGCAGACAATCGCTACATATACATGTACGACAAACTTTTATTTCTTTCTGTTGTTACTATTATTGTTGTTGTTGTTTTTTGTTGTTTTGTATTGCTTATTGAATACGTACATAAACGCGCTCGTTGTGTATTGGTTATCATCGTAGAAAATGGACACGGCGACTCGAATTCAAATCCTAATAGACCAGTTGATCGAGCGTCTTCAAAAAGTTGTGCTTGTGCATTATTTAAAATGAAATTAATTGTTATTAAGAACAAATTTTATGATATTTTCGTGTTAAAACATGCAGTTGTATTGATTCTAACAAATTCGTTTTTTCAGTGTAGATTTACGGTGAAATGAAAATGGCCGACCAAAACATTCGGCTTCTTCAAAGTGAAACAAACAAGGAGAGGTTACTCTCATTTATGTAACTAATTAGCTTCAAATAACTATTCTTAATAAAAAGTAATTTACACACAGTTGTATGGTATCATTTCATAAGAGACATTCTCCTATGGGTTCGTATAAATGGACAAACTAGTTTGGGCCGAACAACAAAAACATTCATTCATAAACTCAGTGCGGACACTGGGTACTGTTTAGAGGACGTACCAAGAACGATAGCCAATAGGATCTGATGGAGAGAGAAGAGAGAGAGAGAGAGAGAGAGAGAGAGAGAGGGGTATATATATATATATATATATATATAGAGAGAGAGAGAGAGAGAGAGGGAGAGAGGGAGAGAGAGAATCCGTGCTGTCAGCTCGACTTGATGATGATGATGATGATGATGATGTACTACGTTAATTCTGTGGCGCATGTGTTATTCATCAACCGCTGATAATCACCTTTCTCCCGATGTTCAGTGAATTTATATAGCAAAATAATTGACGATACATTTGTAAATAATGAGTTGGAAAGACCCAAAATTTTAGTTATACGTTATGTAATAGTGTAAGGTTTACTCAGAATTTTGGAATGACGTGTGAAAGGCTATCTGTCGGTTTCTGATTAGTCAGCATAAATCGAGAAAGAGAATGAGAGAGTGAAGAGTTTCGGCTGATTGTTTGAGGAGAACAGGCACAATATGAGTGTCTGTTCTCCAAGGCATTTTACTTGGAGATAAAATATGAGCTCTGAAAAAAAAAAGAAGAAAAATAACGTCTTGGGTTTGTTATTAAAAACTAAGCAACGACATAAGACAAGACATCCTCAAGAGATTCCTAAGTTGTTCGAAACTCAAAGAACAAATCCATCTACTCCGATCCAGAATAACAGAGCCCGACAACCAGATCCAGCGCAGAGATAAGAAGAATAGTTTAAGTATATGACGAATATTACTATTTACACTCCTACTCCTCTAAATTAGTTGATAATTAATGAATTAGGTCAATCTCTGTATGTACATTTCGGTATATTATGCCTCATCAGCAGAGTTATAGACTGGAAGCCGCTTTGTGTGTGATTCGAATCCTAACTGCCAGGCTGACAGGCGGGGATTGTATATATATATATATATATATATATATATATATATATATATACGATTTTTTTTGATGTTTGTTTTTCAAAGCATTGCTGAATAAAGTATATATATTAAATATTTGTATTTTTTTTTGCTTGAAGGCAATTACAATGCGCATATCGCATAAATTCGATAATTATAGAAGTAACAATGACAAGTGAATTTCGCAAAGATTTACTCGGCGTGTAGAAAGAATATTGTACAGACTGTTTCAACTTCGCTGATGAGACTTAATAAAGTTGAAACAGTCTGTACGATATTGTCATTGATATCTTCTATAATTATCGAATTTATGCGATATTCGCATTGTAACCTTCAAGAATTTTTAATAATATATATATATATATATATATATATATATATATATATATATATATATTCAATTTCGATTCGATTCAAGGGATTCGGCACTCCATGATCCTGATGACATATTGCGTTCATTATTGATCCGTGAAAATCTCCCCCACCCCCTTATTTTCCAATGCGCAATATTGTACGAAAACGTCTGAAAATATCTTTTAGGTCAAAAATTACAAAATTCGGTAATTAGTCATCAACACCCCCCTCCTTTGTCTCCAAAGGCATTTAGTCTGTATTAGTCAAAAAATGACTAAAATCTCTGCGGGTGTGTGCGTGTGTGTGTGTCTGACATAATGCGTAGAATAATAAATCTTATTTATTAATATATGCCTAGAATAATAAATCTTATTTATTAACGATTTCTCCATGAAAATCCGAGTTAGATTTACCTCAAGATGGCCCATGTTATTAGTGCATTTAAAATCCTGCAATATGTCTTATATATCACTAAGAAATAAGGGTTTACATAATATACAGTGCAGTTAATTTGCATACTGGTTTTAACAAAACTGGGTTTAATAAATAATTACTTAGTGTTATTGATCACTAATATTGCTTTAATGTATTAAAATCAATCCTATGAATGATTTTATATAGAAACCACTAGAAATATAATTAAAATAAGTGTAATCTTTTTGTGTTATTTAATTTTGTTAGTCTTTCTAATTTAACATATTTTATTACATTAAAACTTATATAGTTATGCTCAGAGGGTGCATTTTCTTACTAGTTAAGATAAAGAGGAAGTCATTGTATATATTGAGAAAGGTTCTCTAATGAAATATATATTGACTATATAGACTGACTTTTAAGTGCAGTTGCCGCTAAAACATAACCACGATCAATACTTTATTTGTTTTTTTTTAATCTCCTACCGCCAATATTTGATGAGTTACTTAAAATATAATAAGCCCTACCGACTGCACCTCTGCAGAGGGGTTAGATCTCGCCTCCCCATTGGGGCCACCTGTTGGCCGTGAGTAGCGACCCGTGATGCTTAAGGACGGAATTCTGGTGACTAAGCAGTACACTCCACTTTGGCCCTTACTTAGGCTAGACGGGCGGTCAGAGATGCCACTCGGTTGGCCATGTCAATCCCTAGCATCTATATGATTGTCCCAACCCTATTGCCCTTATGGCAAGCCCCAACCTTCTTTTATAATATGGGTGCTAGAAGGCGGTGGTCAATGTCCTGGGTATGACGTTAAACTCTGACAGATAGTGAAGTTACAGTTCTGGAGATCTGGGGTATGTGGAGTACCCCTTTATCACCATTGTGTGATACTATGGTTGAAGACGAACATGGTCAGAATCAATAAATAAATAAATAAATAAGAAAGAGAGTAGGTTAAGGTCCGGCATAAGTAAAAGGGGTGGGTGGCTGACCTTTTTACGAATCCAAAGATTAGGTCGTAAAGTTTAAAGAGACCTGTATGCCACCATGAAATGGGACCCCTTGGTGATAATATCTTAGGCACCCAAGTATTAAAAGCAAAAAGGATTTTTTTTAGGAGAAATTCTCTTTTGAAAAAATTAATGATCAACATATTGAAGACGGATTGTCTGGAAAAATATTTGAGTACTTTAATTTTAAGGGTTATGGCGACTCGAAGTCTGCGATTTATTTAAGTTCTGGATTGTGTGGTCCAGAGAAGATGGTTTGGGGTAGGGAAATTTGACATAAATACAACTAAACTCGAGCCCTAAGTTAGTTAGCACCCGGGATTGAAGGGTTAAGTTCGCCAGTAGGGATAGCAGCAGTAGTAGCCAGCTGGATAGACAGCAGAAGATCACACACACTCTTCTTCCATACACACATTTGTGGTTGTTGTTGTTGTTTTGTTTTCAATCCTTGTGAGCCTGTATTTCTGACTCGTGCTTAAATTCGGCCGGCACATAATTCACAACGTTGGGATCTAGACAAGTACATCGAAAGAGCAGAGTGCAGAACAGGTCGTCTCACAATTGCTCCCAGATCCATTCTGACCCGGAGTGTTAGTACCTCTTGCGGAAACGAGGATTTTTGGAGCATTTTCGTAGATGATCTTTGATGCTATTTCCCCAAACAATGGTGCAAGGAAGAAATCTAGTCTTTGGTATTAGTATATAGTATACTAACACACAATCCTGGACAAAAGTGAAAAATCAACCTACCCTTATGGACAAGTCAGTCTTTTATAGATTCGCCCACGAGAGCAGCCCACGACCGAGATAGATGACGGGGTGATAGTCAGAAAACCATATGTGGTGTCTTTACAACCGCCCCCACCTGGGGGGCTACGAGACTGATGATGATGATGATGATGATGATGATGATGAAAAATCTAAAAGAGAAAGTATAATTTTCGTTTTAGCTCAGATTCGATTTTAGCTTTGATTCGAAGCTATCTAGAACTCTTGGAGAATCTGAAGCCATGAGAGAGCCTCGCTTTGATATCTGATCTAGTAGTTCGAAAATCGGCGTAACGGAACGATGCCAGTTAAACGCCATGAAAATGTCATAACCGTGGTGCGACCTGATATCTTTATAGCTGATCAGAAACACCAGTATTAATATATAGATTGGTGTAAAACAATTCAGCCATCCCTATAGTCTAACAAGTTTAGTAAATATATCCCCAGGCTTTGTTTACCAGTCATACAAACAAAACACCCAACGCCTCTGGGAAGAGGAAAGATGTTTATCGACTTTCAGAAAAGTCAAATATATTTCGATGGACCTACGTTAAATATTGTTGCTTTAGAAAAGACTAGAAGTGGTTACCCGTTGTCGCCTGGGTAGAGGTGGGGTGGGGTCAGAAAAATCTCGCAGGTCCATTATTACTGAATCACGAGTTGGACCTCGCAGGATGCCCCATTAAAATCCCTATTTTAAAAAAAGACATTGTGTGGAGTGTAAAAAAAAAGAAAAGAAAAAAGCCAAATAAACTATTTAAATTTATTTTTTTAAATTATCTTCGCGAATATAAATCACATCTTTATTATTTTTGCTCAAAAAGCAAGATCTGGTGATAGTGAATGTGTATATATATTTGCTTTGTCGTCAATTGTTTTCTTTTTGTTGTTTCACCCGGACATACATACATACATACGTACATACATACCAACTGTCCTTTATATATGTGTTATGGTAATTTATCACACACACATGAACTCTTCCAGCTATAAATAGCAGTATGTACTGCTCTTAGTGGAGAGCCAATGATCTGTGCGGACAGTTGATCGACCGCTCGCAGGTTATCTTCTCATTTGTATATGTTTGTACTACTGTTCTTTGTTAATATATTTGTTTAACTCATTTCCTCTCTTGTGTCTTTATTCTGACCCCTAACAAGGTAACAGCAATATGCATAGAAGTTATAGATTATTTGACTTGTATTTCTTTCTTTCTAAGATTTTTGGATGTTTGTTTTTTAGAAGCATTGTTGAGAAAAGTATATATTATATTTTTGCTTGAAGGCAATTACAATGCATTTATCGCATAAAATTCGATACTTAAAAATTAAAAAAAATTTTTTTTTATAGAAAATGAACTTGACAAGTGTAATCACCGAGCGATCCTTTGCCGGGATTACACCTGTCAAGTTCATTTTCTATAATAAAAAAAAAAAGAATTTAAAAAAAGTATCGAATTTTATGCGATACATGCATTGTAATTGCCTTCAAGCAAAAATTAATATATACTTTATTTCTTTCTATTTTTAGTTGCTTTTCATCGGAAGGGTAATACTGTTTATTAGATAACAATCCCCAAAATAACCAATCAAATAATTTACCTACATTTTTTTCTCTCGAGGTCTTTGTCTGATGAAGACCAGACAGAGTTAAACGTTCTTATAAATGCATAAGAATTCCCCAATCAGATTTCATGTTTTATTCCATTTTGACAAAGGACTCAGGCTGCTTACTGTACCTGCTGTTTCTAAGTGGTCACCCCGCAGGTTAAATCGAACTTAACGACCTAAATTTCACCATCGTATGTCACTCCGCCGAAAGAAAAAGAAAAATACTAAAAATCAGGGAATTAACCGAATTTAATGAAATTTTCATTGTTGATATATTAATGAATAAAAGATATAATGCATCAGATATTTATTTAAAAACATTTACATTTGTTCAGGTCAGTTAACTTTGAACCACGCATCTGTGAGAATCTGTATTACGCCTCAGAGATACGTGGTACAAAGTTAACTGAGCTGAAAAAATGTAAAAGTTTTTCAAATAAAATAACTGGTGCATTATATTTTTTATTTATTAATATATCAACACTGAAAATTTCATTAAATTCGGTTAATTCCCTGATTTTTGGTATTTTTTTTCTTTTCGGCGGGGTGACAAACGATGGTGGAATTGAGGTCCGTTAAGTTCGATTTAGCCCCCACGTAAGTATTGAACAGGCTTATTGTTGCTTAACTTTGATGATCTAGCAGGAACCGGTGCTTTCAGCGTGACTTGGTCGTAACTTGCATATATAATGACATGCGTATCTAAATTTACAAAGTGCTTACCGAAATAATTTGGCCACAAAAAATGATTATCCTTAAACTTATTTTGAGGGTAGGAACGGCTTTTTTCTCTTATTTTTTTTTCTCTCAGTTTTCAAAATGGTGGAATAATATCATTCTTTTCCGTAGAAAAGATGGACGATGCTAACTAGATTTAGGAACCATTTAAATATTAATATTCCTGTTACTTAAAAGTACGACCGTTATCATCTTGCCACACCCTCTGTTTAAAAATGAGTCCGTCCAAATCGTTTAAGATGAAATGCAAAAATGTAAATCCTGATTGACTGTGTTGCTTATCCGCAGAATTTATATTTCTTATGAGTGTCGTCACCACAGCTAAATAATGGACCATTCCGTTTTTATTATAAAA
>CM042149.1:58015452-58027952 GCA_023376005.1 Doryteuthis pealeii | reverse complement strand
AGATACCTCGGTGAATATAATAATACTAACCTTAACTTTTGTTAAAAGTTCTTGCTGTTACTATTACTACTAACAGGATCTGTGGATATATCATAGTATGATAATTTAATTATTACAACGTTGGGTATGTTTACCTAAGAGTTATTGTTAAATAGTTCAATATGTAAGAAGTATAGTAATCTTGATTTAACTCTTTTTCCCTCTGTTTTTCATCCTTTCTTTCTTTTTTTCTTTTCATTATGTTTCATCGAAACAGATTAGCGTTATTCTTTCCGCGCACCAACCCCCTCTCTCTCTATCTGTTTCTTTCTTTCTTATTACATCGTTTTTTTCTTCCCTTTCTTTTTTATAATAAAAACGGAATGGTCCATTATTATGCTGAGGTGCTGACAATAAGAATTTGGTGGATGAGCAACACCAGATAATCAGGATTTACATTTCATCTTGGACGATCTGGACGGTCTGATTTTCAACAAGAGGGTTTAGCAAGATGATAACGGTTGTACAGTTAAGGAACACAAGTATCAATAGATATTAAATTAGAAAGACAAACGAAACTAAATAAGAACGAATATAAAAATATTACACTTATTTTAATGTTATTTTAATTGATTTCTGTATACAATTCTATATAGGATTGCTTTTAATACATTTGAGAATAACATGATAGTATCAGAAATCAGTAACAGCAAATAATTATGTATTAAACCAAATTTTGTTAAAATCATTATGCAAATTATTCCCACCAAATACGATGTAAATCTTTATTTCATAAAGATATATGACACATTTTTAAGGATTCTAAATGCATTAATAATATGGGCAGTTTTGCGGCAAGTCTAACTCGGCTAGACTTTAATAGAGACATCGCAAATAAATAAAATGCTAATTAAGATTAAATAATGATGACTATTTCATAATAGTTGAGAATATAACTTAGATAACAAAGGAAATCGTGACGTCAGTAGTAACGTAGTTTCGGTTACAGACAGAATGCATGAATAATATGGGCAGTTTTTGAGCCAAGTCTAACTCAGATAGACTTTAATAGAGACATTGTTAATAAATAAAATGCAAATTAAGATTAAATAATGCCTATTTTATAATAGTTGAGAATATGACTTAAATAAGAAAGGAAATCGTGACGTCAGTAGTAACGTAGTTTCGGTTACAGACAAAATGCATAAATAATATGGGCAGTTCTTGAGCCAAGTCTAACTTAGGTAGACTTTAATAGAGACATTGTTAATAAATAAAATGCAAATTAAGATTAAATAATGCCTATTTTATAATAGTTGAGAATATGACTTAAATAAGAAAGGAAATCGTGACGTCAGTAGTAACGTAGTTTCGGTTACAGACTGACAGTTACATAATCTCTTTTATAATAAGATTACTGCTACTATTGCTGACAATTCCACTATACAGAACACACGCACGCATGCACAGAAAGAAAGACAAAAAGCAATCAGCAAAGAATATATATATATATATATATAGTAAAACATTATCATTTTTTAAATATATAACGAGACAAGACGACTTGGTAAGCAGTTAGGTTTAACCGAGTTCCATGATAACACTGGCACTTCTGTTTAGCAAAAATAAAAAAAGATAACTTTTATAATTAACGTTTCACACTTATCTCTGTTAGATCGAGAACTTGATTAATTGAAAAAGAAAAAATAATGACGTTAAGGAAGATCACCGACCCGACAAATTATCATTTGGTTGGGAATTGCTTGCTTTTCTAAATTTAAGCATTTCAAGTGTATTGAATTATCTAACAGAAATCTCGCTACGATGTGCCGTTTTTTACTGGATTACGGTAACGAAACATAAACATAATGAGACGCTGAGTGAGAGTTAGCTAGCAAGCTTGGTTTGAAAATAACATGATAACCTGGTATCTATTATTATACTAAAGCTGAGCGAATCAACTTTTGTCTCCTAAAGAAACTGTTTTGTTAATCAACACGAAATTTATACTAAATTATTCCTTACTTTTAATGTAAGTTATACTAGATAATTCCTTACTTTTAGGATTAAGTTATGTTTGGGAAAAATCCATTTTAATTGGTTCTAAGTAATCGTCATTTGCAACTAAGTCAAAAACTGACTCGTCCCTTCTTTTACATTCTGCCTATCTCTTTCTCCCTTTCTATGTATCTCTTGATTACCTCTACGTTATATATGTTAGTTTTTTTTTCTGGGAGAGAGAGAGAGAGAGAGAGAGAGAGAGAGAGAGAGAGAGAGAGAGAGAGAGAGAGAGAGAGAGAGAGAGAGAGTTTGAAATGTGTTTGTATGTTAAATTTCATAAGCAGCAACTCATAGCTTAGATTAGGTCAAACCTTCCCTTTCTTAGAAATCTCATAAAATGATTTAATGTTTTGTCCATCCGTATTCATTTAACATTTTTTAATTCGCTTCGCAAACTCACTTTTCCCTAAACTCAATTGTCTACCCAAAGCTCAATGGGTGACCCAACGGGTCACGTTTTATATATATATATATATATATATATATATATATATATATATTATCATTATATTCTATACATTATTGGCAGATTTATTACCGTCGGTTTCAATGCATCATATGCCTTTCGTCAGATAAATCGCATTGGAAGTGACATCTAAATAGATATCTGTTATAAACCGCGTTTTTATTTTATTTCACCGCGTGTATTTCTCGTGCGTTCGTGATGTTAACATAATATTCGGAAATATTTTCCTTAATGGTGGTTGATCGTCTGTTGTTACTTTTTCAGTCCAAGATCTTAATAAAAAAATTCTTTCTGTGTGGACAAGCTCTGAATATTTCTGATTTCGTATTTAGATGTTTTTGCCTTGTAGAATCCGTAATCTCTCTGCAAAGCATAATCCACATCTCTTGAATCCAATAATTTTTGCTGTTCCAATATCTCCCACAAATTTTTGCTGTTCCAATATCTCCCACAATTTTTTATTCCACATTGTTCTCTTCTTCTTCTTCTTCTTCTTCTTCTTCTTCTTCTTCTTCTTCTTCTTCTTCTTCTTCTTCTCTCGATATTTTTATATGGGGGTCCCTTGGTCTTTGTATCCCCATACACGGTTTACGAGCGTTGTAGCTGCCCTCTTTTTCTCGTTCCTGAATGATTCATTATGAGAGTAGAATCTCTGTTTGAAATTCCATTGGACCATTCCGATATACTTTTCGTTGTTTTGGGGTTGGTCAGAGGCGGATGGTTTTATTGTCGCTTCATATATAACGGATTTCACGCCACACTTTTGTTTTAGCGGACAGTCTTTTTTTATTCTACAGGAACATGTTGGGACCTCTTTAGGTTTAGGTCTTGCTGTTATTATGGATTTCATTGATACCCGCAGGAGTAACTGGTTTTTATTGTATTTCTGTTAAAAATTATATGGTATTTATGTTGGGGTGGGAAATGCTTATCTATTAATTCTAAGAATATTCTGCCTACATTCGTTTTAACATTTAGTGAATATGGAGGTGTAAACCAGATAATTTTCCTTTTGCTGTTTTTGCATTTATTAGATATTCTTGTGTCTGCTATGTATTTTATTTTGTCTTTAAATCCGCTATCATGTAGGGCCTTATTATAGTAGGGAGCAGCTTTCTCAAATATGTCTTTGTTTGAGGATAAATTAGAGATTCTGGGGCTAATACTAGGGACTAGGGTTTTTCAAAACTATAGGTGGGTGGCAGTAGCCTATGTTATATATTTTAGTTTCTCGTTAGGTTTATTTTAATTCTTTTTATCCACATTTTCTGTATTCTTCTTCTTCTTCTTCTTCTTCTTCTTCTTCTTCTTCTTCTTCTTCTTCTTCTTCTTCTTCTTCTTCTTCTTCTTCTTCTTCTTCTCTCGATATTTTTTTATTCCACATTGTTCTGTGTTGTTGTTGTTGTTGTTGTTGTTCTTCTTCTTCTTCTTCTTCTTCTTCTTTCGATATTTTTTTATTCCACATTGTTCTTTTCATTCTTTATTTCTATCCTTTCTACCTTACCATTCCTCTTTGACTCTCCAATTCTTCTTCGGCTCATTATCTCCTCCTCCCCTTCATCTTTCCCTCCTCCTTTCTCACACCTCTTTATTCCATCTCCCTTTTACTATTCACTTCTCTACCTTCATTTCTTTTCCCTCTATCTCAACTCTTCTTCCTTCTTTATTCTCCCCCCCCCAACAAAATCTGAAATAGTGCAGAACTTGATATTTTTATTGTAATCCGAAACCGAAAAAGTCTTATTGTCGTCGCGTCCATTTCCTTAAAGATCATCCGATGTGCATCAGATGATTTCTTGTTTGAAATTCAACCAATTACGGATGACCACATTTTCAGTTGGAAGAAGAAGAAGGAAAGAAATTGGAAAGAAAACAAATCACACTTGTCATTTTGGACTTTCTTGAAATTTTACAGACATCTCTTTCTTTTTCTTTCTTTTCTTTCTTTTTCTTTTCTTAGTTTCTTTATTTCTTTCTTTATTGCCTTTCCTTTTTTTTCTGTCTTACTTTCTTTCTTTCTTTCTTTCTTTCTTTCTTTCTTTTCTTAGTTTCTTTATTTCTTTCTTTATTGTCTTTCCTTTTTTTCTGTCTTACTTTCTTTTCTTTCTTTCTTTCTTTCTTTCTTTCTTTTTTTCCCATTCTTTTTTTCTTTCTTTGATTTTTTCTGTCTTTCTTTTTTTTTTCATTCTGTCTTTCTTTCTTTCTTTCTTCTTCTTAGTTTCTATCTTTCTTTCTTTCTTTATTTTTCCTTTTTTTTTTCTGTCTTACTTTCTTTTTTCTTTGTTTGTTTTCTTCTTTTTTCCTATTCTTTCGTTTCTTTTCTTTCTTTCTTTGATTTTTTCTGTCTTTTCATTCTTTCTTTTCTTTCTGTCTTTTCATTCTTTTTTCTTTCTTTCTTTGATTTTTTTCTTTCTTTTCATTCTGCCTTTCTTTCTTTCTTTCTTTCTTTCTTTTTTGAAATTTTGTAGACATCTCTTTCTTTCTTTTCGTTTTTAATTTAAAAAAAATATTTCTTTCTTTCTTTCTTTCTTTCTTTCTTTCTTTCTTTCTTTCTTTTCTTTTTTCTTTCTGTTTCTTTCTTTCTTTCCTTTTCCTTTCTTTCTTTTTCATTCTTTCTTTTTTTTCATTTCTTTCTTTCTTTCTTTTTTTCTTGAAATTTGTAGACATCTCTTTCATTCTGTCTTTCTTTGTTGGCCATTGTATATGTTTCTGATGTTAAAAAGTGTTTAGTTTAATATCCACTTATTCTATGTCAGACTAAACGTATGAAATTATTTGTTGTGAATTATACTAGTTTATACTTAGCTTTACAGGGGCCTATTTAGCTCAATCGGTAGACCACCGGCCTCGGAATCGCAAGGTTCCGAATTTGATACCGGTTCCAAGGTTGCTAAAACCAAATGCATGATACGAGTCCCCCGAAATCTGTATTTATTTATTAGAAGCAGCTACCCGGCGTCGCCTAGGTAGAGGAGGGGGTGAAAAAGATAGTCTCGCAGATCCATTATTGTTGAATCACGGGTTGGAACCTCGCAGGAGGCCCCATCAAAATCCCTATGCAAAAAAGACCTTGCCTTGACCACTCTGAAAAGAAAAATTAATGTCTCCTATTTAAAATACTAAATGCAAAAAAAAAAAAAAAAAAGAAAAATCCATATTGTTATTTAGTTTTTTTTTTAATTATCTTCACGAATATAAATCAAATCTTCATTATTTTTGCTTAAAATCCAAGCCCTTGTGATATTTAATGTGTATATCTATTTACTTTGTCGTTAATTGTTTGAATTCCCGCTAGATCATCAAAGTTAAGTAGCAATGAGCCTGTTCACCGTCATCTCGCTAGTTTACAGAAAGGGTACAAATGCAGAATAACACGCAATATTAGAATAGCATTTTATGTATAAATAGCATTAGATTACGAAATTCCCGAAGTATTCTAACCCTAACACTAACCTGGACCATAACACTGACCCTAACACTGACCCTAATCCCAACCCTAACCCTGAAACTAACCCTAAACCTTACCCAAACCCTAACCTAGTGTCTCAAAAGTTTCGGGTATTTCCGTGAAATTTAATGAAATGTAATGTTTTTTTTGTATACGTAATCTAATGTTATCTCTTGCGCATTATTCTACATTGGTACCAATAATATCATAGGAGTAAACTGCATTTACTTTACAATCATAATTTTTGGCAATATTCACCTCTCTCTCTCTCTCTCTCTCTCTCTCACACACACACACACACACACACACACACACCTCCCCTCTCTCTCTTACTCTTTCACTCTCTCTCTCTTTCTCTCTCCATCTATCTTTCTTGCACAGAACAAATAACTTATATATATATATATATATATATATGTGTGTGTGTGTGTGTGTGTGTGTGTGTGTGAGTAACACAAATGGGAATAAATCCGACAAATGTTGAGAAAGATAAATGGAAAACAATATAGTTTATGGATGAAATATAATTTAATAAGTTCTGACACGTGTTTCGACGATAAAATATTACATATAATGCATTTTTAGTGTAAAGTTTTGCAAATTTGGATTATCTTGTTTACGGGTAATGGAAATATAGTATTAATTTTGTTGAGATGGTTTTCTAAACGAGTAATGCATTTGTCAACCGGGATAATTGTGTAAAGTGATTTAATATCTAGGCTTTTTAATTCAAACTATTTTCTGCTTCTCTCTATATAATGCATTCTAATTACAAATTATTTTAAAAGTAAAATAAAACAATAACAGAAGGCATTGTGTAATATATATTATATATATATATATATATATATATATATATATTGTGTGTGTGTGTGTAATGCTTTTCATACGTAATCTACTGATATTATATCTTGCGCGCTATTCTGCATTAGTACCACATTGCATAATAGACCTTGAAATATACCAAAGATCACAAACCCAACAAAACCTATGTGGGGCACACCCATACTTCTGGCCTTGTGCCAAACTAAGATAAGCTTAATAAATAACTGTTCAACCTTATTTGTGAATCGGCCGTTGAGATGTTTTCGGCTCTTAAGTCAAGTGTTGTTGAGCGTTAACCGCCATGTTTAGATAAGTAGGAATCATCATCATCATCATCATCATCATAATCATCATCATCATTCAGCAGCAGCAGCAGCGTAATGAGTGTAAATCTAATGAATAAGGTCCTTTGTGGTTTTATTTGTGTCTGTTCATGTGTCTGACGATTGCGATGTTAAACTGAACGGCGTCTTCAGTCTGCTGTAATGAAACACTCGCATATCAGTAATTCATCTTAGAAGAAGAGAAAAAGAAAAGAAAAAGAAAAAAAAAGAAAAAGAAAGAAAGAAAGAAAAAAAAAGGAAAGAAAGAAAGAAAGAAAGAAAGAAAGAAGCAATATAAACAAAAACAACAACAACAACAAAAAACAAAACAAAACAACAACTGTCCTCTTTCTTGTTTTGCCGGTCGCCAAGCAAAAAGTAAACATGTAAACAAATGGGCGTCTACAATGACGTAATAGTTAACAAGTTTCTTTCTTAGACCAATTCGTTCAAGCACTGAGTTGGATCACTGAATATGAATGACCTTGTACCAGACTGAGATAAGTGTAATGAATATTGATAATGAGTATTTCTCAGAATTTTTTTTAGATGAGACTTGGTAATTTGGATTATTAGGACTATTATCCTCATCTTTATTGTTATCTACACAACGTTTCAGCCAATGTCCCCCCCCCCGCCTTGGACATATGGCGCAACGGTATAGGCGTTGAGTTAATACAGTTCTAAGTAACAGTCATCTCTGGGCTGCAGGTTCAATCCTGGCCAAGGGCGACAGTAACAGAATAATCAACACAGCTTAACACTTGTACCAGGTCACGGAATGATAACAGGTGAGAACCGTGAATTGAATAAAGGGTTCGGTTCGAAGTTCCTTGAAGACTCCCAAATATGACGTGAAGGCTCCAGAGTTCGACAAGAAAGTTCCTGGTTCCGAAGAGAAGTTTCCAGAGTTCGAGAAGGTTCCCGAATCCGACATGGCTGAAACGTTGTGTAGATAATAATAAAGATGAGGACAATTGTCCAAATAATACAAATAATACAAATCGATAATGAGGTTTGTTGGTTCGTTGAATTTTACGGCATGTCAACCCTTATTGCGTTATTTTATGCCGAAGACGTTTTTGCTTTATTCATTCTTGATGGGTACTCAATTTTTTAAAAACTTTTTTTTTTATTACTCATAGCTGGAGGGAGAATAGTTGGAGTCATACCTTTCCCAAAGGTATCTGAAATGAAAACAGCATTGTCCAGGATTTTAACTCGGTTCGACGTGTCCATTTCCTACCACGATAACCATTACACAACGCACCCCCACTAACACTAGAAGTATAGGGCACCCAGGGGGAATTGAACTCACTGACCTAGCTACACACACACACACAATTGTGATAGCTTAGCAAGACTAGTTATTACACCAGGACGAAATGCCCCCCAAACTGAGGGTTGCTTGAATTTGACACAAGCCCACCAGGAGGAATTGGTCTGCGATCGAGACTGGCTCGTTGACCATCACGTGGTGGTATCCGGATTCCTGTGAAGTGTTTGTCTAGCTTGGTTAGCCTTTCCTCCAACTCAGCAAGGAATCTTTTACGACCGACATTTGAACACCACACTCACAAACCACAGCACAGATATTTGCAGATTTTTCCTTTCTTTTTCTTTAATTACAATAAATATCTTTCGTCTTTGACTGATTTTTTATTCAAGACTCTAAACTTCATAAAATTAAAAGGAAAGACGATATTTTGTTTGCAAATCTCTGGGAGTTTACGATTGAATTTCTTCAAGTAATAAACTTGGCTTATCGAGAATACTTTTGAACTTTTTGTTATTATGAGAAATTTATAGGGCCTCTACGCGACCCTATGAACTATCAGGTGGAGATTTAGGTTTTTAACATTCTTTGTTTTTGTTTTTTTTTTCTTCTGTTTTTTTTTTGTTGTTTCTATTTCACTGTTGTTTCTTGTTTCACATAAGACTTTCTCAAATCCCCACACGCATATATACACACAAGCACACGCACGCGATATATATATATATATATATATATATATATATATATATATATATATACAGATACACAGATATATACACAGACAGACATGGACACAGATAAAACACATACACACACATATACACAACACACACAAATACATAAATATATATATATATATAGAGAGAGAGAGAGACATGGACACATATATATACATGGACATGGACACATACATGGATATATATATATATATATATATATATATATATATATATAATTAATAGTGAATGAAAAAATGAGAAAAGTATTTGCATGGAAAGGTGCTCAATGCTAATAAAGCAGAGCAGATTTATAATCAATGGTAATATTATGGTTTCACACTCATAACTTAAAGTTTCTTGGTAATCCAATCATCAGATGAGAAGTGGTTGAGATGTCAAAAACCAGTCGTGAAATGGTTGAGATGTTAAAAACCACATTTTTTAGCGTTTATATGAAGCGTTTTTCACGCGATGGGAAATGTAAAGCTAAACAATTGTTTTTTTAAACTGTGGCTTGTTTAACGTTTATGTGACGTGGATTGTGTTCACGTGATGTAATGTCATGACGTTAAATCTGTATTTAAAAAACATTATAATAAAAAAAACTTGCATTGGTGTTAATGCACGCGGTGTTCAGATGAATTTAAAAAAAAATTTTTTTTTTTTAAATAAATAAAAGGAGACCGAAAATTCAGGGATCAATTAGGGTCAGGTGGTAAGTGACACAGTAAAAATTTGTACAAATGCCTACATTTCGAAACGAATTCACTTCTCTTATTCAAGTTATTGCTTGCATTTATATATATTGTTTGGGCTTTAGTGTGAAGCATTACAATATGCTTCACACTAAAGCCCAAACAATAATATATACTATAAATATAATATATATATATATATAATATATATATATATATATATATAAACACACACACATACACATACATATTTAAAACAATAATGATTTACTCTGACGAAGGTCACTATTTCTTTGTATACTAAACATCTTTGTAGTTTTTTCTGTTATTGTTATTTTATTTTGTATTTAGAATAATAATAGATAGAATACCTGTATACATAGATCAACACCTGGCTGAAACACATGTCAGTAAAATATAAAATAAAATACAAAATAAATCCTATTTTATCCATTCAACATTTTCTTTCCTTTATTTTCATTTCAACACACACACACACACACACACACACACACACACACATATATATAATATATATATATATATATATATATATATATATATATATATTTATATATTTATTTATTTATAGTCACCAATACAAAGTTCGTCTTACCAATGGTTTCGGATGTTTATCCGTCATCAGAGACGTTGACTTTTAGAAAAAATTGGACAGTTTTTTTAACCTGTGCCTCGTGTGCGCGTGATCCGTTATTCGTTCTTGTTTTTGCTTTCTTCATTCACCGACGTTCCTATATGTCGTCATTGAGTCTCGTGTTTTTATGGTGAATTTTTAAAGTCTTTTATTTCAACAACCCCAGCCCACAAAAAATCAACCATGTGGTGGAGAAACAACTCTCAGAGCGACAACAACGGCCAGTAACTAGTCACATCGAACTAAAACTATCTCATGTCCTACTTTCGAGGGGTCAAGCGGAATGTCATAACGGTTGGTAATTTTCGATTGGACCCCCATTATTTTGAATCTAACGAACTGACTCAAAATATTCTTACTACAGTATGTACATAATTCATAAGCTTCCTATGAATTATGTAACAAGCATAGCCTATGTCACTAACCGTTAGATCACGCGTAGGTGACCTCTAAGCTGGTTGGGGGATGGTGTCTGTAGTGGTTGTACCCATTGCGTAGAATACAGGAAATATTTTTAGCAGCAAAATAATTTTTGCGTCAAAGAATTTTGTTATGAGAAAATATCTTAATTCGTTTAAATATTTAACTGTACTTCATTGTGCTTTCTCGCTAGGAAAGGACTGAAATAGAAATTGTGTTGGTGTACTAGGTGTGCGTGCGTGTGCGTGTGTGTGTGTGTGTATGTGTGTGTATGTGTGTGTGTGCGTGTGTATGTGTGTGTGAATGCGTTCGTGCGTGTATGTGTGTGTGCGTGCGATGTGTGTGTGTGTGCGTGCGTGCGTGTGTGTGCGCGAGCGTGCGTGTGTGTTTGTGTCTGCCAGCAACCAAAAGATTGTTCATCTATAACTGTATGTATATGTGTGTGTGCTCATGTGAGTACATGTGTGTAAATGTGTGTAAATGTGTACATAGGTGTGTGTATAATAGGGAGCTCCAATTTGACGTATTAAATTTACCCCCCCCCATATTTAACACAATGAAACTTGTAAAAAGTTTAATATTATCTTCAATTTTTTTTATCCATTCAAAAGAAGATACATAACAAAAAACTCCTGATGAGTTAAAAAAATTCAGATTACGGAAATAATGAAAATTATGAGCGAAAACAATGTTTACATTTTTGCATTGTTAAATCAATGGAAATTTAACGTAGCCAAAAGCAAATTATGACTACCGACTTTTAAAAACTTTCTATGAAAAATCAACTAACAGTCAAATATTATCGAAAATTTCGGTAATTACTTTTGATGAAATTATGTTTGGAATAGGTTTTTCCTAAAATATAAGTGGTGAAATATTGTTTTACGAGGTCACCACCCCTATTTGATTTTTCTAAATCTGAACAAATCAACCGATAAAAAATGATTTTTATTTTTTTTCTATAAAGATAAGAGTCTGAATAATTATATCAGAAGATTTTTATGAGTCTCTATACGAGAAATGTCAATATTATGATATTTCTAGCAGAATTCTTTATTCATAATTCTTTTACTAAATATATAATCTTCTTCTGTCCCTGATTCCATTTCTGAATGACAATAACTGTTACATGAAGTGAGCTATATATGTATATATATATATATATATATATATATATATATATATATATTGTTTTTGTTTTCGGTTTAAAATAATACCTTACATTAGACCCAAATCACTTAACATTATCTAAAATAATAACCAATTCCGCCCATAACCTTTTTACTTTATATATAAAAACAAAACAATAAATATTTAATCATTCATTAAATACAGAACTTAAAAATAATAATTAAAAATTAATAATAATTAATCGTAAAGTAAATAATATATAAAAATTCCTTTTCTAAGATATTAACATATTCCGCCCATAACTTTTTCACTTTATATATAAAAACTAAATAAAGTAAATATCTAATCATTTATGAATTACAGAACTTAAAAATAAAATTTAAATAATAAAAACAATTAATCGTAAAAAATTCCTTTACTAAAAATCTTTTGAATTCCAACCGTCACATTTCTTAATACCCATCCCCTTCCATTTAAATTGTTTCGTCTTGTTGCCAACATC
>CM042149.1:57910452-58010452 GCA_023376005.1 Doryteuthis pealeii | reverse complement strand
ACACAAGAATATTATGAGAGAAGACTTGTATAAGTAGAGGTGTTTAAAATATGCTAAGTTTTTGCGCTAACCTAAGAAGAGATGTGCTAGTTTGGGGATTTCATTCATCTCCCCGCATGGGGTGGTGAAATGTGAGGACCCTCACGCCTATATGTGCACAGGGACAAAAAATTGCTCTGTTCCCTCGGCACTTTCCGTTGGGGACAGCTTTTTGGCATCGGGGACCGACTGTGATTGTATCGCTCTGGGAGTAATAACGGGGGGGGGGGGGGGGGGCTGGTGAAAGATGCAAGCCTGGAGCGACAACCTCTGAGTCATGTACTACTTATTAGCCTCCACCCCACACACACCGACTACGGATGACCGGGTTTCCTGACCCAAGAGCCGGGGAAGTAGGTCGTTCCTTCAGGAAGGTTTGTTCTCTCTTAAAAAGCAAAAAACAAAAAAACAAAATACAAAAACAAAAAAAGACAATAAAACAAACAATAAAACAATAGCAGCTGCTTAAATTTGTCAGAAAAGAATTAGGATTTGAATTTCTTACATGAGCGCATTCTAAATTATTAGCCAAATTGCCTATTATATTACGAGTGAAAATCTACACCAATCAAGATGGCGGCTATGACGTTAATAACTGATTGTTAATGACTCTGATTGTTCAGCCATCGCAGCTTAATCACAGACAGTAACGGAAACAGGGGGTTGCAGGGAGAAGCAACTGCTCCGGGGTACAGCTTCATGGGGTGCAAAATCGTCTTAACCCTTTGCGTTGCTATAACATTGAAATATACTGCCTAACTTTTATCACCATACTTGGACTAAGAATATATTGCCTAACTTTTATCACCATACTTGGACTAAGAATATATTGCCGAACTTTTATCACCATACTTGGACTAAGAATATATTGCCTAACTTTTATCAACATACTTGGACTAAGAATATATTGCCTAACTTTTATCACCATACTTGGACTAAGAATATACTGCCTAACTTTTATCACCATACTTGGACTAAGAATATACTGCATAACTTTTATCACTATACTTATGGACTAAGAATGTGGGAAGGCAAAGCTTTGAAAAATCTGAATCAGTATTTATTCGCCATTTGAGGAGGCGCCGCACCGAGCTCTCTCCCCCTTGTCACTATATTCCGGAACTATAAAATGCGTAGAATTTGAACGTGGGCGGGTAGATAGTAGTTTTAAAAAATCTTAATCACTGTTCATTGGCCACATTGAAATTTAATCAAATAAAATCCATTTTATAATGTGTATAATTGCGGGGGGAGGGGGCAACAGATGAAGAACTGCAAAGTTGAACAAGTCAGAAGCCACGTATATAACTGGTGCCAGATGCACGATAACATTAGTGGGTGAATCATTTACTAGATTGCACAAGCTGTTGTGCTCAGCTAGGTTGTAATTACAATTTTACCCTATATATTTATAATTTATGGAGGCGCGTGGTCTTAATGGTTAGAGTCGTAGGAAATGGACTCGTCAACGCGAGTTCAATTCCTGGACGAAGCTGTAGGCATTTTACATTGCGCTAATACCCTTGGGAAAGGTATGAATCCAATTCTTCCTCCAGCTATGGGTAAATAGTAGGGCAGACTGGACTGTCTAACCATGGCTAGGTAACCAGTATAGGAGAAGGAACACTCTGAATTCAAACCTGTTAAACTCCGCTTAAGAAATTGACCTTGTGTCGCATCCTGCTCGTACGGAGGGATTAGTAAAATATATATATATATATAATTTTTACCCATATAGGGTAAAATTAAAAAAATGTTGATATTACTATATTTTTCATATTGCCCCCTATTATTATTGGATTACCCCCCCCCTAGTGGGGCGTAGGCCCCACGTTTGAATCACTGCACAAGAGGGAGCGCCGGGTCGTGCTCTTGATACCTAATCTACCAAATCGCTAAAATCTTATCGTTAAAACTTATGCATTCGAAATATTTGTAAGCGTATTTGAATTTCGAATCGGATTTATATCAGAAGTGGGCGATTAAATCTTTCGAGTGAATGATTTGAATTTTCAGTTAGTTTTTTCAATGTTGCGTTGGCGTAGTAACACACACACACACACACACACACACACACACACACACACACAGCGCTGATAAGCCCCATGAGTAGATTTGATATTAGTTCAATTCTCAACTTACCAATTTTGACCACCCAAAACAACAATATTGAATTTGGCGGATAAGGAACACCAGATAATCAGGATTTACATTTTTGCATTTCATCTTGAATGATTTGGACGGTCTCATTTTTAACCGGAGGTTGTTGCATGATGATAAAGGTCGTACAATTAAGAAACATGTGTATTAATATATAAATCTGACTAAGTTATATTAAGCCGTGGAGGCGCGTGTTATACACACACACACACACACACACACACACACACATACAAACACACATATATATATATATATGTACATATATGTCTCTATACATATCTATGTATATATGGTTGGCATCCTTCCGTCTACGAGAGACGAAGGAGTAGAGTCAAGGTTTTTTTTTATTCATTTTGTTTTTGTTAACTTGAACTATATAGCCTGGGTGGGTTCATATGGAGGATGAGCTGTTGCCCATGTATATATACATATATATACATATGTATATATACATATATATATGTATATATATATTTGCATGTATATATATATATATATATATATATTATGAATCTTATATATATGTATATTATATATACTAGCAAATATATGCACCCTCCGGGTGCACGTATTTAAGTTTTAATGTAATAAAATATTGTATTAAATTAGAAAGGCTAATGAAACTAAATAAGAATGCAGATAAAAAGATTTGAAACAGAGGGAGTATAATAAAAGATTTGAAACAGAGGGAGTATAATAAAAAAATGGAACAACTGAAACTTACTCTTCCATCACTCTCGTCTTTCATTGTTATTTTTTCTGATTTAAGTATTTAGTTAAAAGAGGAAGTAAAGAATAAAATGACAGTTATTTTATCTTGTTAATGGATTTCATTTAAGATTCATTGAAGAGATTTTTGCTTATATTCATTAAAATAAACCAAACAGTTAGAAATCAATAATACTAAGCACATATTTATTAAATTCGATATTTTAATATTAATATGCAAATTAGCCTTCCCGTTTACACCGTAAACCGCTATTTTGTTGTATATATAAATATAATAGCATGTTATTAATATGTAGATATGGTTAACAGTATTAATAATGTAAGACAATTTTATTAATAATTGAGGTTAAATAAAAATAAAATCATGGAGAATGTGATGTCAATAACTAAGAGAATGGTGACTTGAGTAGGAATATAGTTTCGGTTACAGACAGAAAAACACACAATCTCCATTATAATAAGATATTATGTAAATCCTGATTATCTGGTGTTCCTTATCTGCCAAATTCTTATTCTTTATAAGTGTGGTCACCTCAGCTAAATTAAGTAAATATATAACGCAAAAAAGTGCGAATTACGCAATCAAATATGATATAAGATTTTAATGAGTGATTTTACTTCGAGTCACTGAGTCATTTTTCTAAATTCTAATCGCATAGAGTTAAAGGATTTCTTGTTTTTAGTGTAAACAACACGATATCGAATGGAGGCATTCTGGTAATTTTGTTTTGTTTTGAAAAACGACAATGTTCATCAAGGTGGGTGAAGATTGCAATGACCAGAAAAGCAAGTTTGCCAGTAAGATATCGTAGTAGTTGTGATTATATATAATATATATATATTATATATATATATATATATATATATATATATATATATATATTATATATATATATATGTGTGTGTGTGTGTGTGTGTGTGTGTGTGAAGAAAGGAAGTGAATCCAACGGTATGTAGTATATTAGGAAAAATGAAAAAAAACACAGGTTTAAATGGGTTAAGTGGTGAGTTTATTGGCCGACGCTGCAGTGTTTCGATCTATTAATTAGATCATCTTCAGGGCATTTGTTGGTATATGGAAGGTGATAAGAAATTATTTATTACAGAATAACGAGTGGTAGTTATTGTTATTCAGTCTGTTTAAAAATTTTTGAGGTTTGAAAAAAGGGACGGTTTTGAAATATGACATCAAATATTCTTTTTTATGGCGTGAGTATGGGACGGTGTAGGTGTGTGTATCGAAAGGAAACATTGTGCATTTTTTAGGTGTGTGGTTGTGTGTGTGTGTGTATAATTTTTTTGCGATGAACGACAGCGGAAATAATGCCCTGAAGATGATCTAATTAATAGATCGAAATACTGCAGCGTCGGCCAATAAACTCACCACTTAACCCATTTAAACCCTGTGTTTTTTTCATTTTTCCTAATATACTACACACACATATATATATGTATATATTATATTATATATATATATACATATGATCTTAATTTTTTCATTCTAAAACAACAAAACATTTTTCTCTTATATATATAAGGTATAAGACAAGCACACAATCGCCATTATAATAAGAAGATGCTTGAAAATAAATTTCCGTGTGCATCGAAAGATTATATAGAAACGATACAAAATATTTAAATAAGAGAAGGAATGAAATAGACGTTTCATAAGTGAAATGCAAAAGAAATTTTGTAAGGGAGAAAAATGAAAAAAAAAAATTTCATTTTTCTCCCTTACAAAATTTCTTTTGCATTGTCCTGATGATGGTTTATCATAAACCGAAATACATAAGTATAGACATATAACAAATTGTTCCTTTGATCGTAACATCCTGTGTCTGTTATATTTTTGAAAACATTTTCTTCACATATTGTCGGATTAATTTCCTCATCGTATTTTCACGTTTCATGAGGTATTTTTAAAAAGCAGGAAGGAACGATTTTTGTCAATATATATCTGAAGTCCACATCTAAAATTTTAAAACTTATTAAACTGATTTCCTTACACTTATAACTTACCTTCATGAAACACAATTAAAAAAATCAATTAGATAATTGATTTCATAACTTACATCACACGTTCTACAAGGCAAATGATTTCATAAGGATATTTTAATAAGAGTATGTAGCGTCAGTGTTTCGGTGATGGAATATGTAAAACTTGGTAGAATTTGGACACAGACGAGTTGTAAGCTGTTACGAAGAATTGTACTTCGCATTCTTGTAGAATCTCTTGGTGCGATCACTTATTAGAAACCAACAAAAGAAACCAGGAAATGTGTTATCATTTATTAATCTTAGTCTGGCACAAGGCCAAAATAATTTTGTTTTGTTTGGGTTTACGGCATATCAACTGTAAGAAGAGTAACACGTCTCATACGACTTACGAAGGCCAGAATGCCAATGGCGGCGCCCACCGGTCATTAATTAGAGACTTACCGACGGCCTGCCACTAATATTTACATAACACCACGAACGGTCACTCTAAGTTAACTATCAATAAAGGGAGGTTACTCTAACCTACCCACACATCAACCTCGGTGGGTCATTTAATGCCGTCAACGTTTGAAAGTAATTCATTTTAATGGATACTCGATTTTTTTCATAAACACATTTTTCATTAAAACTTAAATACTTACCCCCTGACGGTGCATATTCTTACTAGTATCATCTAATTGACCAAGTTCTGGTACATATGTAAGTAAGTCTACGGGGCGGCCTAAAGTCGGTATCAGCCAGTCAGCGAGGGAGTCTATCCCCTTTTCAATAGCGCTAGACAAGGAGATTTTTTAGCATCTGAGGTGGAGCACCACACCTACCATCAGCTCCTTACTTTACCGAACAGATCCCTGTGCTACTCATACGCTGAGTTGGCGAGGACCGGTATCGAACTAGGAACCTTGTGGTTTCTAGCCGAACTTTTCTTACCGAGCTAACCCGGCCCATTTGTGGGTGATTGTATTTTTCAATTTGATCAGGATTTGTGTAGATAAATTAAACTACCCTCACATCCGTAAGAATAAATTTATTTAGAAATAAATTTCACAATAAATTTCAAACTTAGCGCCTTTAGTATTATCTGCGTTATTCGGACTATTGTCCTCATCTTTATTGTTATTTGTACAACGTTTCGGCCGAGGTACCCTCCGGCCTTCTTCAGGTATATCTTGTCGGACTCGGGAACCTTCTCGGACTCGGGAACCTTCTTTTCGGACTCGAGAACCAATTGAACACATCGCCTAGTGGATAAGGTTGTTAAGTTAAGACAATTCTATGTGACAGTTATCTCTGGATTCCGGGTTCAATCCTGAGTAGCGGCAGTAACATAGAAAAATAATTAACAACTCCTACTCCTGCTATGGTTTGCGGAATAAGAACAGGATACCCCCGTGGACTCAAATAAAGCGTTAGGTTCAAAGTTCCGTGATGGCTCCCGATTACAACAAGAAAGTTCCCGAGTTCGAAAAGAAGGTTCCCGAGTCCGAAAAAAGGTTCCTGAGTCCGACAAGATATACCTGAAGAAGGCCGGAAGGTACATCGGCGAAACGTTGTACAAATAACAATAATGATGAGGACAATAGTCCGAATAACGCAGATAATACTAATCTTCAAACCTCATCTGAAACATTCAGAGAAATTAGCGCCTTTATTTGTAAATATTAATATGCACACGCTTATAAATTAATCAAGTATATAAGACTCATTGAAGGAGTACTGAGGAGAGCTACTAAGGTAATGAAGGATTTTAAAAACCTTGCGTATGAAGAAAGACTTAGGAAGATTGACTTACCAAGTTTGGCATATCAACGAACCAGAGGAGATATGATTGAGGTCTATGAATATACTCATGGATTTTATTCAAAGAACTTTAATCTATTGAACGTTGCTCAAAAAATCAATGCCAGGGGTCTTAAATTATTATTATTTTTTTAATTTGCAAAACACATGTAAGACAAAATTATTTTAGTAACAGAGTAGTAGATTTGTGGAATAAACTACCATCATCAGTAGTGAATGCCCCAACTCTGAACTCTTTTAACTCTTAATGTTCTATACCACCTCATTCCACCCGGCCGGAAGTCACATTCCTTTTTCCAATTCACCCCAAACGATAGACTTTGTTTCAATGTACCATATTTAGAAGTCTTTGGTTTAAGGGAAATAACAGGTAACTTTAAATGAAAAGGCCATTTTTAGCCATTTTTTGACAAATCCATAGATGAATGGAGCTTTGGACTTAGAAAATTCTCAACAGGATGTTAAGAGTTAAGTCAAGGTTGGATGAATTGTGGAAAGAATATAAATATTTAGTGGTAATAAGATGAATGTCTTAAATATAAGGAACGGCTTACAGGTCTCAGGCCTAATATATCTAGCTGAACAAGATATTATTATTATACTCATCGTCATCATCATGTCGCCCAATTAGCATGAATATCCATGACAATCGCTCACCAACCTTCCCTATCATTTATTGTCCCTTGGTGGTCCTCTGCGAGGCATCCAGTATCCTCGCAAAGCTGGTCAACGTAGGTCCTTGCTGGACGACCCACATCGCTTATGAGTTCGCCTTACTTCTCCAACAGTGTCTAGCATGTTTTGTCCGTCTTACTCGGATGGTTTGTGAGATAGGTGGCAGGTGGCAGTATAGCTGCTTCCTTGAGATGTTGTTTCCACGACTTGTTCAAGACCGCACGCAGCATTCTTGTGCAGCTCCCATCTAGCTTATTCTCCAGGCGCCTCGTCAAGGTCCAAGTGGTGCAGCCATACAGCAGCACTGACACGATTGCTGTTGTTAAAAATGTAGTCAATGTGTAATTGAGAGTGTGCATTCCTTTGTATTGAATCTGGTGATTTGTCTTGTAGTGTAACGCTTTCAAGTTGGAATTGGTCAAGCAGAACAAAATAGAATCGTAAAATAAAAGGTAAAAGCAATCATGACTCAAAAAAGCAAGAGGACGAAAAGGTGATATATATATATATATATATATATATATATATATATATATATATATGAAGATAGGATGGATGGGGGTAGGTAAAAGCATAGTGAACAAGAAATGATAACTCAAAACAAATCTAAGAGTTGAAATATTTCGTCCGATTTATAAGGACATCTTCAGTCAAATGATTTTTATTGAAAGCAAAGTTACGTGCAGGTACATATTTCAACCTTAGATTTGTTTTGAGTTATCATTTCTTGTTCACTATCCTTTTACCTACCTCATATATATATATATATATATATAATATATATATATATATATATACACAGATGCTGATAGATACGCGTCCTGTGTAACTGACGCATACAAATCTAAAAGGACGCAGAAAATATCGTCCCAGTGTTTTTTTCTTCTTCTTCCCATACCATTTCCAACTAACTGTAAACACATTTCAATATTTTCTTGGAAAGTAATTACACTGTATAGGGTACAAGGTAGGGGTTAGACGGCTTTAGTTGTTCACAGATAAAAACTCTGCAATTTATTAAGAAACTTCAGAAGGGACCCATCATGTTTCCCGGGGACTCATTCAAATCAAATCCGTGCATCTCAGGACGCGTCAAATTAAAAAGCTATCAGCATCACTGTATACATATATATATATATATATATATATATATATATATATATATATATATATATATATATATATATAGAGAGAGAGAGAGAGAGAGAGAGAGAGAGAGAGAGAGAGAGAGAGAGAGAGAGAGAGAGAGAAGGTGAATGGACGACTGAAATTGAGACAAAAAAAGTGGAATTTTTATTTAAGACATGGGGTGATTACAATGTCTTTGGCGTTGTAAATCATATCATGAATTTATTATTTTTTGTACAAGCAAAAAAAAATGAAAAATAAAAAATAAAAATAAAATAAAAAAAATAATAAAAAAATAAAATAAAATAAAAGTAATGATAGAATATCACAAATATCCTTTAATGTCAAACCAAACCAGGTTCAAATTATTGAAAATGGATTTACGGGGGGAGGGGGAAGGAAGATTTTTTTTTTTTGTAAATCGAGAAATTTCTTTCGTATCAATGTTTTTTTTTGTTTTTGTTGTTTCAAGGCATTTTTTGTTTGTTTGTTTTTATTTTTATTTATTTTTTGTCTGTTATTCCATCCAATATATCGTACAATTGGTCAAACTTTTTTTTTTGTTCGTTTTAAATAGTTTATTTTCCCCGGAAAATAGAATAAATTATCTTTTTTTTTTTTTGCAAACATCTAAGCCTTCTTTTGTACAGAAGTAAATAATGCACAAAATAAAAACGTTCAAATGAAATTCGGTTAACTCAAGAACAGTTTGATCAAACAGACAGGTTTCTGTGTGGTTTACGTTAGCAAGTTAAACGACGTTCTTGAGACCTTTTATGTTCTTTTACAGAATTTGTTGAAATTTTTACCGCTAAAATTTCTTTATTCTCACAACGAATAAAAATGTCAGCGAAAAGACACTTACATCTTTTCCTCCAATATAAAATTTTAGTATTGATATTTTTCTGTGACTAGAAAAAAGTTTTATATTTATCGATGTGCATTTTTTTAGCCCCACGTGAGGGGTTGGGGGGGAAATACTTTCATTGCAATATCAACAATAATTAAACAAAGAGTTCGATAATAAATAATTGATTTTAAAATATTTCCGGTAGCGATTTCATTTCAGGCCGATCTTTTTTTAAACGACGATTTATTCTCACTTTACCATTTCTGTCTTTCAAAAGAATTTTATTGGGCACATTTCTTGGAGACATAAACAAAATTTTCGTATCTTTAAGTAGAATTGTTTGACACTATTTGTCTTGATTTTTTAGATGAAACTTGATAATTCATATTATTAAAATTTTTCGGGCTATTATCCTCATCTTTATTGTTATATACACAACGTTTCGGTCGATGATTAACGGAATGAGAACAGTCTACCCCCGTGGATTGAATAAAGGGTTCGGTTTGAAGTACCGCCAAGGTTCCCGATTTCGACAAGAAACACCTGAAGAAGATCGGAGTGCACATCGGCCGAAACTTTGTGTAGATAGCAATAAAAATGAGGACAATAGTCCGAAAAATCCAAATAATATAAATTGCTCAACCCTGTTTATTTCATTGGTAGCTATGATTATAAAACATACAAGGGTCGACTGAAACGTTTTAGGCTGACCAAGATACTATCATGGAATGTGACCAAACGAGGTTTACTTTTTTAATATATTTAGTCAATGATTCTTCGATAGCAGCATATGCTTACCAGGCCTTCAGGCACAATGTCCAGTGGCTTCGGCCATTGGACAGGTAAGCTATATAATACCGACGTGAATACCAGGGACCTACCTCGCCCGGCACCTGTCACCACATTTAAAAGGGACAGGGCTGGGTTTATAGCCCAGTGCCTAAGACACCTAAAAAAAAGGAATGCCGACGGGATCCACGCATTTTTTAAAACTCTGGCCACCGCATGATCTTCGGTTTGTGCGTGGCTCCCCACGTTTAACTGACATGGTGGTATGTCGGAAAATAACTACTTTTCAACATATTATCCTTTGCGGTCCACACACTTATTCCAACGGTGTTGTAGTTCTTGGATCCCATTAGTATATATGACGTCATCACATGACATTTTCAGCTCAGCCGTTTTCTTAAAGACTTTTTGTTCATAAAATGAAAAATATAAAACCAAAAGGTTATATAATACACTATTTCAAAGATTAAACTAAGTTTGATACAATACTGTAATCTTGGAGGACTCTGTAAGTGACGCGGTTGCCATAAATATTCTGGCTCACGACACTCATATGATAAACAGATTGTCAAACTTAGTAATCCAGGACTTTATCTATCATTTACGTCTTTTTATTAAGATTAAACTTTCAGTTAATTGAATTCGTTGGCTACTATAGCTGCTAGGTTTACATAGCTAACCGGCATTGTATTTTCAGAATAGGTTGGTGTTGGAATATCATAGGTATAAGACGTACGAGAAATCCCCACTTTTATTTATAGACTTTCCCCAAATAAGCAGCAGGCATTAACCAATGAAAAACGACATAAAATGCATTTAAGGTCATTGGTAATTGTGCTGAAGACAGTTGCTAACTGGACTTAATATCAAAAGGACAACAACTGGATTCTCTTGACCTTTAATGTGTCTTGTAGCTACATAGTAGTAACAATAGAGAGGATAAGGTCACCTCTAAAGCCACGTCTTCTCAACTTGGTGGCACGCATCTTAACTTCATAGGCAAGGAATGTTTTAGTTGTATAGTAATAAGAATTTTTGACTAGTGCATTAATCATGATGGTGACAACGTAGTATAAAAGTAGCATAGTAATAGAAAAACTAGTTAGAATAATGAGTACACTTTTGTTCTACCTTGGATTTCAAGGAATACAACAGACTTTCTACTTCTAAGTTGGAGAAGGCAAGAGGAAAGACTCACTCTCTTTCACCGAGTTAGCCTCTCCTTCCACAATTCAAAGGAATGGAAAAGAGACAATGCATTGATAACAGAATCTTAATAACATATTGTTCTAATGAAAATAAACGACCATTTTCGCCCAGGAATTGGCTAAACTTGCAAATCGGTCGGAAAATTAGGTGACCCAGAAAAAACAGAACCCACAAATTTTGTAATAAAACTGTTAATTTTAACTAGGGGGGGGGTTAGGGTTAGAGCTTAGGGTTGGGGTTTAGGGTTAGTTTAATGGGAAAATAAATAATTTGGGTTCTGTTGGGTTCAGAATCCATAAATTTTGTAATAAAACTTAATTTTAACTAGAGAGGGGTTTCGGGTTAGGGTTTAGGGTTTGGGTTTGGGTTTAGGGTTAGTTTAACGAGAAAATAAATAAATAATTTGGGTTCTGTTTTTTCTGTGTCACGTTGTAATATGTTTTAATTTTCCGACCGATTTGCAAGTTTAGTCCAGGAATTTTTGGAAAAACGTTTTTAAAAACCTGGGGTACTGTAAAAGCGCCATATCTACCATTGGAACCCCCGAAAACGCCCGAGATCGTCAGTTCTAAGAAAATAGCTTAGAGCAATGGTTCTCTTTTTTTTTACCTAAATCTTCATTATCTTTACTCAAAAAGCAAGATTTGCTGACAGTGAATGTGTATATATAATTACTTTGTCATTAACTGTTTTATATTCATAGATTCCTCCGTACATACATACATACATACATACGTACAAACTATCTTTTATATATGTATAGATGGATGGATTATAAATTGAAATAAGTAATTCAACATTACAAGTTTTATTTTTAATTTTTAATTTTGACTAATAGTTGTATATAATTTGTACATATCCCATTTATTTAAACTAGCAAATATATGCACCCTCCGGGTGCAAGTATTTAAGTTTTAATGTAATAAAATATTGTATTAAATTAGAAAGGCTAATGAAACTAAATAAGAATACAGATAAATCTTTTAATCCTATTTTACACTGGTGGACCCTCCCATAGCCATTCGATGTTTAAAAATCCAATTGTGTTTTTATAGTTAGTTATATTTTGCTTGCTTGGGTTCCAAAAAATGTTATATGGTTCCCGGGGGTCCATATGGACCCCGGTTGAGAACCACTGGTTTACAGTAAAAAAAAAAAAAAAAAAAAAAAAAAAATTAAATGAATACATTTCTATTCAGTAATAAAACATCAGCGATCAGATACTGAATTTCATGTAATATATTCTTTTTTTCTTCTTAATACATTGAAATTGACTACAGATGCTGTTTTGTATTGCAAACGACATTAATGGTCAACGGTATATCATACAATGTGGGTTATGTTATTCTAGTCATACAAAATAACAAAATCCTACAACGTTGATCTTGCGCCAGACTAAGCAAACATTAATGAATATCTTCTACAAGAAATTTCTCAGAGTCAGTCAATTTGGACACAAGGTCAGAGTCGTGGAGCACTCATGGAGCATTTAACTCACTATCAACGGCTAGTGAAACTTACATGCTATAACATTAACAGCTGTTGTTCAATTATGGAATGCTATAAACCAGGCATGTCAAATTTAAGTAGCCCCCATAGGGCCGCATGGATTACATATGTATGTCATGAGGGCCGTACATGAAAAATAAGTCTTCAATTCCTTCTACATTAACAGAACAAAGTGATGATTGCTATCATTAATTTTTTTAATTTTCAACTAAAAGCCATTGAATACATACCTAAAAACATTTTTGTTAAAAAGTATGGGAAAAAGACTATTACTGACCGAGTTCAAATAATAGAACATACAAGGGTCAAAGACACTTTCAATTGGAGCCAGTACGGGAAAAAGACTATTACTGACCGAGTTCAAATAATAGAACCTACAAGGGTCAAAGACACTTTCAATTAGAGCTATGTGTTGATTTAAAGCTGGAGAAGGCAAGAGGAAAGACTCACTCTCTTCCACTGACTGAGTTAGCCTCCTCCTTCCACAACTCAAAGGAAGGGGAAAAGAGAAAATGCATTGATAACAGAATCTTAACATATTGCCCTAATGAAAATAAACGATCATTTTCGCCCAGGAATTTTTGGAAAAACGTTTTAAAAACCTGGGGTACTGTAAAAACGCCGTGTGTGAGCACAGTCTGCGTGCAGGCCGCGTCTGTGCTTGCTGAGGGTCACATGCGGCCCGCGGGCAGCGTGTTTGACATGCCTGCTATAAACCTTTAAGAATCTCAAATCGTAGATGTAAGGATGGAAGACAAAACATTTGTAATATTAAACAAGCCCTGAAACTTGTAGTGTGTGTGTATGCATTTGAGTGTTCATTATATATATATATATATATATATATATATATATATATATATATATATATAAAGATGGAAGATTTGTAAGGAGCACGTTTGGAAGTTTGTTGGAATCATTTGCAAAATAAGCACAAGGGTTTCAAGTACGACAAAAATGATTATTCAAGGGTTTAAAGTTTTTTTGTTTTTGTTTTAATAATGTACATCGGTCTTTTTTATATGGAATAAGTTCAGCGACAAGAAAACCATTGTTCTGTGAATTTTGCTATTTTTTTTTTTTTGTCTTTTAAGTTCCAAATATAAAGGCTTCCTTTAATGGAACTTTGACTTTGTCTTTCTTCTCTTTTTTTTTTCATTCTTTGCATTGTTTTTTTTTTTATTGTTCTTTTTTTAAATTTTTTTTTTTTACATTTGATTTGTATTTCGAGCCATCGCAAGGCGGGAATGCATTTTTTTCTTCCTTGTCTTGTTTTGACTTAGAAATCCCAGAAAACTTAGGAGTCACATTTGTAAGCATAAAACCGATATATATATATATATATATATATATATATATATATATATATATATATCGGCTTATTTTTTCAGTTAGAAATTTTTTTCTTTTTTCAACCATCTTCGTTTTTTTGTTTTTCTGGTTTTTGTTTGTAAATTCATTTCTATAAATCTTTTTGGTTTGTTTTAAGGGTCTTCATTTGTTTTTTTTCTTCGTCTTACCCATTGTCATTTAAAAAAAAATCAAATGTCGCGAACGATTTTCCGCGGGACTATAGGATTGTTGAATGGGATTTTTTACCCCCTTTTTTCTTGACAATCCAGACGCAGCAAAGGGTCCCATGATTCTCCCCGCCCCACCCCATTCTTTACATTCCAGCCGTAGCGAAGGATCCAGTGATCCTTCCTCGCTTTTCTTGACAATCCAAATTTAGCAAAGGATCCAGTGATCTCCCGCATTTCTTTACAGTCGAGACGTAAGCAAAGGATCCAGTGAGTTTTCCCTCTTTGGTGACAATCCATAATATCGCAAAGGATCCATCCAATGAAGCATTAAAAAAAAAAAAAAGAAAAGAAAAAGAAAAATATCCATGGCGTACCCACCTAGGAAAAAAAAAATTCAGTGGACTTCCGGTAAAGAAAACTTTTTTGTTTTGTTCGTTCTGATTGGTCATTAATAAAAAAAAAAAAAAAAAAGAAAAAAAAAAAAAAGAAAAAAAAACAAAACAAAAACCAAACAAAACAATTTCGTTTGTATATCTGTACAAGTATACAGATGAGGTGCATTAGTATGCATCGACTTAGATGTGCAGCTAAACACTCTGAAGATGTACGGGAGTTTGACGAATTGCATCCGGGTAAAAGCAATTCATGTCGTAAAATGCAGATTTTTCTTTTTTTTTGGTGTGTGTTTTAGTCATTTATTCATAGATTGAAGATCGAATTGCCCACCGTCTTCTGTTTTTGATTTTGGTTCCATAATTTTTCTTCAACGGTTTTTAATTCAGCTCTTTTTATTTAATTTATTGTTTTGGTTTCGATGCAAGTTTCACGGAAGCACATAAGTAAGAAAAGAAATGGAAATAAGAAAAAGAAATAATAATAACAATATCGTTAAAAACAATGTTGGGATTTGCTTAACGTCCTTCTTTGTTTTTGCATTAACCATTTTGAACTATTGATTATCAATAGGAAGAGTATATATATATATATATATATATATATATATATATATATATATATATATACATATATATATATATATATATATATAATATATATATTCATTTATTTCTATAACTCTGACCGAGTCAGAATTATCCTGATGAGCGTCCGTTAGGTAAAACCTAGGTAGGTAGTCTCTGACTCCTAGGTCCTCATATATATGAGTTTTTAAAACCGTTAATCTATTACAGTACAAAAATGCTTTCTGTTTTGTTCGTCTTGGTTGGTCAAGAGTTCAAAGAAAAAGAAAAGAATAAAAATAAAAGACAATATCAGAAATTCATTTTTTTTTTTTTTCTTTTCCTTTTGTTAAAAATTGTTCATCGACTTTGAGATGTATGTGACATGTTTGTCTATTTTCTCTCTTTTGTTTGCTTGTCTCCCTTTATTTTAGGACTCATTGCAAAGAAACAAGTATCTAAAGAATCCATCGTATTTTTCTTTCTCTCTCTCTGTCTCTCTATCTCTCGCTCTTTTTTGTCTTGAAATCTTAAAGAGCTTCCTTAAGAACTTTGGCTGCCAAATATTGACTGTGAAGCGTTGTCAGGGATTTGTGTAACGACTGGAATGTGGGACGGTTTGGCGGTTTTCGGCTCCAACAGATTCGCATCAAATCGTAAATCTCGGCTGGGCAATTCTCAGGACAGGGTAACACTTTGCCTTCTTTGACATACCTCACTACCTCTTCGTGTGCCATCCCATAATAAGGCTGTAGAGCAAAAGAAAATATCTCCCACATGACAACCCCGAACGACCAGACATCGGACTCAATGGTAAACTTATTGTTAAGTATGGTTTCCAGCGGCATCCACCGAATTGGTATTGCATCATGTTCGCTGCCTTTGTAATAGTCAACACTGTGAACATTTCGCGCGAGTCCAAAATCGGAGATTTTCACAGTGAGACTTTCGCCAACTAGACAGTTCCTTGTTGCGAGGTCTCGGTGGACGTAGCCCTTGCCCGACACATAGACCATACCATTTGCAATTTGCTTGGTGATAAAGAGCAAATCACAGTGGTCGAGATTTGGTAGGTCCATATTGCCGATCTCTGAAGGGCGACGGAAGATGATTAACTGCTCGGGACTGCTGAGCCGTAGAAACTCGTTCAGGTCCCCTTTGGTCATATATTCGAACAGGAGGCACATCGGTTTGCCGATGGCGCAAACGCCGAGCAGTTTCACAACATTCGGGTGACTAAAATCAGCCATCAGACTGGCTTCTCGTTCAAAGTCCTGCATGAGGTCTTCTGACGCGTCGTCTTTTAGCATTTTCACGGCGACCAATGTAGATTCTTCGCCCTTGATGATGTTTGCCACTTTCGCTTTGAAGACTCTCCCAAATGCGCCCTGGCCGATATCCCGGATGTAGACGATATCGTTGCGGGGATATTCCAGGGATTCGATCTTGGGATTTTTTGTACTTCCCTTCATGCGATGATAGGACATATTCTGTGGTAATTTGTCGAGATCGATGTCAAGGTCGTCTTGCGGGGTTGACTTGTATTTGGCGCCTTGATTATTAAGAAACACTTGGTAGCAGAGGATGAAGATAACGGCGAGCACCATGACTCCAACGGATACCACAACTGTTATGATAAATATAGTCATGAGTGAAAGAGGGTTGCTCTTATGCCGAGGTGTTAATTCCGTAGTGTCTGTAAAAGAAAAAGAAAAACAATTATAATGTTAATCTTAATATAATAGAGATGAGGTGTGTCTGTAACCGAAGCTACGTCATCGATTACGTCAAAATAAACACAGTTTAAGTTTAACTTGTGTAGGATTATCAATGAATAATTAATCTATAATCAAAATCATTATTATATAGAATAAATCTTATTCATTAACAATATCTCCAAAACAGCACATGTTATTAGTGCATTTAAAATCCTGAAATGTATCTTATATATCACTAAGTAATAAAGGTGTACATAATCTATAGTGTGTTTAATTTGCATACTGGTTTTAATAAAACCGGGTTTGATAAATAGTTACTTGATGTTATTGATCCCTAATATTATTGTTTTATTCTCCAAAGTATTAAAATCAATCCTATGGATGATTTTATATAGAAAACAATTAAAATATAATTCAAATAAGTAATCTTTTTATATGCCTTCTTATTTAATTTCATTAGTCTTTCTAATTTAATTAAATATTTTA
This sequence comes from Doryteuthis pealeii, assembly GCA_023376005.1. Lineage (NCBI taxonomy): Eukaryota > Metazoa > Mollusca > Cephalopoda > Myopsida > Loliginidae > Doryteuthis > Doryteuthis pealeii. The sequence goes on along the minus strand of CM042149.1, from coordinate 57,992,877 downwards.
TTACATTAAAACTTAAATACGCGGAGGGCGCATATTCTTGCTTATAATAATAATAAGAAAAAGACTGGAATATCTGGAAATAAGAGGAAGAATTGAGACCATCCAGAATACTGCACTGCTGCAATCTGACTGAATACTCAGAAGAGTCCTGGACATTTGAGGAGACTTGTCACTCAGACTCCAGTGAAATACCATCAGCTAATGCTGGTATGAAAAACTCAAAAAGAGTGAAAATAATAATAATAATAATAATAATAATAATAATAATAATAATAATAATAATAATAATGATAATAATAATAATAATGGAGATTCGCTTCCGGTTTTTGTCAGTAACAAAAATTACGTCACTTCTTACGTCACATTACCCCAAATCCTCATAACATAGAATAAATACTCTCAAAATTTGAACATGTAACATTAGACAGTCCAAGTTTTAATAAATACATGACTGGTATTATATATCTATATATAGTTTGTTTTATTTTAATACATATTTAAAGTTTACATTTCAAATTGTTTTATTTTTTTAATCCTTTAATGAATTTGATGATTTTACTTACCTAGGGTACAAACTCGCTGACATTGAATTTTTTTTACTCCACCCTCAGGCAATATGTTTCAAAAATCTATTTTTACATCGCCCGGAGGGTGTTTTTTTATTTTGTACTAGTAATAATAATAATAACTTACTGCATCTTGGAATGTCACAGTGTTCCCAGCGTTTGAAGGTAACATTGACATAGCACCAGGGCCTGTGAGTATCCCCTCCTGGATTACGACAATAGTTCTCAGAGTTTTCCAGCTCCAGAAAAATGTCAGGTTGTCGTCTGTGGGACTGAGGATAATCAGCTGACCATAGCTGACAGGGTAGGTTGGATTTCGTTACATCGACGGTCCCGTTGTACCAGCGACCATTTCCAACATAACAGTCACCTGAGTAAAAATAAAAAATTCATGATCAATAAATGAGTTTAAAAGAATGAATCAAACAAGATGTATAAAATATTTTTTTGTGTAGCATGTCCTTTTGCTTTCCTTTTTTCTTTATAATAAAAACGGAATTGGCCCTTTTTTAAGCTGAGGTGACAACACACCAATCTATGGGTTAACAGAGATGCTGATAGGTACGCGTCCTGCGTCTCTGGCGCACAAAAATCTAAAGGACGCAATGAAATCATATCCATGCGTCCCAGTGTTTTTCGTTTTTCTTCCCTCACCATTTCAAGCAAACTGTAAATACATTTCAATAGTTTCTTGGAAACGAATTACACAGAATAGGTTACAAGGTAAGAGTTAGACGGCTTTAGTTGAGACCCATAAAATTTCCCGGGGACTCACTCAAAGCAAATATGTGCGTCACAAGACGCACTAAACTACAATTCTATCAGCATCTCTGGATTAAAAAGATAAAAAATGAGTTTAAAAAGATTGAATACGCATCGAGAATGAATGAAACAAAAACGTCTTCGGCATAAAATGATCCAAGGTTTGATAAAATAAAAATCTTTAAAAAAAAGTTAATTCCTTTCTTAGTTGAACCGAGAACTTTTCAGTATCATTATGTAAAATTTAATAAACGTTATCAAGTAGTTAACGTATATGGTTCCCTTCTGTCCATGTCTTTGTCTTGATTTTCTGTTGACAGGAAAATATATCATAAGAAGAATCTGTTTATATATGGCACGAGGCCATAATAATGGGGTGCCCAATGAGAATCGAACTCACTAAAAATAGTCTGCGAATCTGACTTGCTAACCATTAGACCACGTAAGATACCCAAATAGTTATTTACTAATCTTAGCTTAGTTGTGGCACAAGGCCAGCAGTATGGGGCGCCCAATGAGAATAGAACTCACTAACAATGGTCTGCTAATCTAGCTTGCTAACCATTACATCACCTAGGTGCCCAAATAGTTATTTACAAATCCCAGCTTAGATGTGGCACAAGGCCAGAAGCATAGGGCGCCCAAAGGGAATCGAACTCACTAACAATGGTCTCTGAATCTAGCTTGCTAACCATTACACCACGTGAGGTGCCCCACACTTGTGCATATATTTACTAAGCTAAGGCCAGAAATATGGAGCGCCCAATGAGAATCGAGCTCACAAACAATTGTCTATGAATCTATCTTGCTAAGCATCACAGTTGTGCATATATTTATTTACAAATTCTAGCTTAGATGTGGCACAAGGCCAGGAGTATAGTGTGCCTATTGGGAATCGAACTCACTAACAATGGTCTACGAATATAGCTTGCTAACCATTACACCACGTGAGGTGCTCCACACTAGTGTATGTAGTTATTTACTACGCTTAGCTTAGATGTGGCATAAGGCCAGAATAATGGAGCGCCCAATGGGAATCGAACTCACTAACAATGGTCTGCGAATATAGCTTGCTAACCATTACACCACGTGAGGTGCTCCACACTAGTGTATGTAGTTATTTACTACGCTTAGCTTAGATGTGGCATAAGGCCAGAATAATGGGGCGCCCAATGGGAATCGAACTCCCTGACAATGGTCTGAAAATCCAGCTTACTATCCATTACACAACTTCAGGTGCCCTGAATATTTACTAAGCTTAGCTTAGATGTGGCACAAGGCCAGAAGTATGGTGCGCCTATTGGGAATCGATCTCATTAACAATGGTCTGCGAATCTAGCTTCTAACTATTAAACCACGTGAGGTGCCCGATTTGTTTAGATATAGTTATTTACTAAACTTAGCTTAGATGTGGCACAAGGCCAGAAGTATGGTGCACCTATTGGGAATCGAACTCACTAACAATGGTCTACGAATCTAGTTTGCTAACCATTACACCACCCGAGGTGCCCCCAGAATGGCAATATAGATTATTTTCCTGCCCTTTGGGAGTTTTTATTGCCGCTAATATCTAACGGCCTTCAAGTGTAGATTAAATGACGACAAATTTCTTCACGAGCCCAGCATTCCTCAAGATATTTTGAATGGTATTATTAGTAACACGAATAAAAACAGGAAGTTCATTTTCTAGACGTTAAGACATGCGCGCCCAGTCTACAGGAATTTCGGGATCTTCGCTGTTAATGTTGTAAACAGTTCCATACGTCAAAGACTTCATTAGACAAAGGTGAAAGTGTTCTGCAGTTTTTATATAAATGGTGGCATTGTTTGATTATTTTGGCCTTATCCTGTGGGCGGTGGAAAAATCTTGGACAGTCGGGGGTGGGGGCGTTGTGGAGGTCGGGAGAGAGTTTGATGCAATTCGGGTACAGATTTAGTTGTAGAAGTTTGGTCTCTCAGACTTGAAGGCACCAGACGTTTGGAAAGGTAGAAGTCGAGACGTTCGACAAGAATTTATTCCATTACAAAGATTACATTCAGACGATGATGTGCTGCCACCTCCTACTCCTCCTCTTAGGGACGTGAAAGATTAGTGGATGGGTTGGGTGGATTGAAAGATAGAAAGAAAGAAAGAAAGAAAGAAAGAACTGTTTCAAAAGGGAAAAGAAGTGGAAGAATAAGAATAGCACGAAATCAAAAAAAAAAAAAAAAAGAAAAAAAAAAAAAAGAGAGAAAGCAAATATGAAAAAAAAAACAAAGAAAAAAAAGAGACAAACAAATATGAAAGAAAGAAAATAAGATAGAAAAAAGGGCTATTTCCTATAAGCCCAACATAAACAAAGAGGAACCACTCTTGACTGATAAATTATTCATTTATTTATTGATCTACTAGGAAAAAAGAAAACGGGGTTAGGCTTAGGGTTAGGGTTAGTTTAATGGGAAAAAAATAAATGATTTATCAGTCAAGAGTGGTTCCCCTTTGTTTATGTTGGACTTACTAATTTTAAATTAGGTCAAATGTCCTTCCAACGTACAAAATGATTTTAATGTTGTCTTTTTTTTAATTCTCCGGCCGAATTTATTAAAAAGAATTCGCCTTGCAAATCCCAATTATTTTTCCTAATCCCAATTATCTACCCAGTGCTCAATGGGTGAACCAACGGGTCACGTTTTGTCTAATATATATATATATATATATATATATAATTAGTAAAGAAAAAAGCTTAAAAAACGGCTATTATGCGGTTATAGTACCATTTCCACTCACATATATCTGAATATACCCATGAGCTTCATCAGCTGTCTGATGAAGCTCATGGGTATATTCAGATATCTGTGAGTGGAAATGGTACTATAACCGCATAATAGCCGTTTTTTAGGCTTTTTCTTTTCTAATTATATTGCTTTGTTTATGAAAAAATTAAACATCGAGCTCTCAAAACAAACCTGAACTCTCTAACATTTTTACCATTGGAAAAAGGGCCAGTTTAGAATTATCCTAATACCAACTACTTGGTATATTACCTGGTGTATATATATATATATATATATATATATATATATATTATGTGTGTGTGTGTGTGTGGTGTGTGTGTGTGTGTGTGGTGTGTATGTGTGTGTGTTTTTATCAACAATTTCAAATAGTCCGACCGACCGACCACCAAACAAAGGGTCTCGAAGATTTCTTATTTTTTGTGATATTTTATGTTTTTCTCCTCAAAATAACGAAAGCCCTGATGAAGATCTATGGAAACAGATCGAAACACTGCAGCGTAGGCAATATAAACTTACACGTTTATGAACTTGTGTTTTTCAATTTTTTCATAATATACATACTGTGATTCACTTCCACTTTTTTCATATATATATAATATATATATATATATATATATATATATATATATATATATACATATATATACCGATAAACGATGCTCACCGACTCATAGCATTAGAAACAAACCCACCACTTCAAACCTACAGAGAGTTTATCTTATCATCCATCACGCCCACATGCAATGCGTCCTAGGATCAAGTTGCAGTATCTGTTCATCAAGTAACATTCAATCAATTTTATAACAAAAACATTTAAGATAGAAATCTAACCAAAAGCATTTTATCATCTTATCTTGTCAAGGGGATTCTGATATTTGGCATTGTCAGCTGTTCTTACACATGGGCGTTCTGTTGTGGTTTAATGGTTAGCAAGCTAGTCCCACCGATCCAATACTACTGAAAAGCGAGTTCGATCCTCGCTGAATGCCCCATACTATGACCTTGGGTCAAATATGCTTACTATGATGTCGCAGGCCAGCACGTTACCCATTACTCCACGGGGACTCTTTCTTGTGGAAAACTAGGTTGGTTGGTTTATTTTACGGCACATCAACCCTTTTCGACTCATTTAATGCCGAATTAAGTCATTTTGATAAACAAAGAACTGTTGCTTACAGTACCTGCAGTTGGTCACCCAATTAAGTATTGAATAGGTCCATCGTAGCTTAACTTCGGTGATCTAGCAGGAACCGTTTTTTCGAAACTAATCTTAAAGAAGCAATATATATATATATATATATATATATATATATATATATATATATATATATATATATAAACCTAATGAGTCAGATAAACCTATTAAAAGTTTCGCTTAGTGCTCTTCAGGGCTAAGATCCAACCCGAAGAGCACTAAGCGAAAATTTTAGTAGGTTTATCTGACTCATTAGGTTTATATTTATTATTTGCTCAACTTAGGTATTGAGCACTCTTTACTTATTAGCTTTAGTATATCCTAGCGGTGTTTTGTATGAATATATATATCTTATACATATATACATATAAATTGTTTTTTTTTCTTTTGGCCAAGTACTGTATCAAATAGATTATTTTTGGTTGGTACGATTATCTTGGTCTTTTCTTTTTTCAAAATTTTTTTTCCCCAGGTGATGTTTATTAGTATATTTTTACAATCAAATTATTTGCCGGGTTTTTTCTCACCGCGAGGATTTACCAAGTTTGGTATATATATATATATAATATATATATTATATATATATATATAACACCAACCCCTCGCACGAGAAGGATGTGACACAAGGTCAATTTCTTAAGCGGAGTTTACCAAGTTTGGATTCAGAGTTTTCCTTCTTCTAGACTGGTTACCTAGTCACGGTTAAAGAACCTAGTCTGCTCTATTATTTACCCATAGGAAGAGTAGTTGAAAACATATCTTCTCCAATGGTATTAGCGCTATGTGAAATGCAAACAGCCTCATCCAGGATTTGAACTCGGATCGACGAGTCCATTTCCAGCGACTCTAACCATTACACCACGCGCCCCCCTAAGAAGCATTATAAGTCGCATCAAAAAGAAGAGTTATAAGAGTGAATAATTCTATAATCTGTTTTTATGTATAAAGCGGGTACGGGTTGATTTAGAGAGAAGAAAACAAAGAAATATAGCAGTACCCGGGTTTGGTTGGGGTGGGGTTAGTGTGAATCGTTCAAGACAAATGAAGTTGGGGGCGTATTTATGCGAAGAGGGTGACTGTGGAGGTGGTAACTAGATAAAATATGTCTGAGATCTCGATGGAATGAACGAGGGGGGTCGTCGCTCTGCTTGTTTTCTTGTTAGTGCCTTAAGAAGCAAAAACAGGGAAGGCTGGAGGGATTGGTCCCTTAAGTCAGGAGAGAAACGGTGTGCCTTTTGATTATGTTCATTCTCTGCAGTCCCCTAACACTGCAACATTCACTCCTTTACATTCTTTATAAACAAGGAGCGTGGGGAATGGAAAGGGGAAAAAAAGGGGTGAGAGTGGTGCCGGTCGACAAGAGAAACAGAAAGTGAATGAAGGAACGAGAAAAAAAAAGGTGAGGTCGGAGTAGGATAAAGAGAGAGAGAGAGAGAGAGGAGAGAGAGAGAGAGAGAGAGAGAGAGAGAGAGAGGGGGAGACGAAGGTCGTGAAAAAGAAAAAGAAAGATAAAGAAAAGAGAGAAGAAAAATAAGGGAAAGAGTAGTAATGAAGAAGAAAAGAAACGGAGTGAAGAAAAGGAAGATGGAGAGAAAAAGACAGAAGAAAGTGAGGTGAGTAATGAAAGAGAAGAAAAAAGAAAAAGAAGAAAGAAAGAAGAAGAAGAAGAAGAAGAAGAAGAAGAAAAAGAAGAAGAAAGGTTATAATTGCAAATCGTCGTCAAAATTAAAACGGAATAATTTGGCTTGGGCATAGATTTTAATGAATTTAATTATTACTAAGGACACGATTTATGTTACGTTTTTACTTAAATATTAACCGTTAGTTGTGTTTTCAACCGGTTTTCATTGGACGTTATTTTCCTTCAGAGGGTCGCAAGAGAACTAATTTTTAAGAGAGATGAAATATTTTCCGAGAATTTATTAACATAGAAAATACGGATTATTACACTTTTGGTCATCCGTACTTAATAAGAGCACGCGTCGCTTGTAATATTGAAATAGAAAGTACGTTTTTTGTTGGTACATGTTTCTGACTAGTCTTATCATTCATCTGTTTTTTTTATCTATTTTTTCCTTAAACACAACTAACTGTTAAAATTTAAGTTAGAAATAACAAATCGTATCCTGCAATGGTTAGACAATTGCAAGTAAGTTCTTTTCTCGCTGGGCGCTCCATACTTTTGGCCTTGTGCCACATCTAAGTCAAGCTTAGTAAATGACCTCACAACTACTAAACTAGGTTTAGTAAACATCTACAAAGAAAAATGACAAAAAAACCGCAATGAAGAAGTAAATATCAAAAACGAATTAAATAGTTGAAAGAAAGAGAAAAGAAAGAAGGAAAGAAAGAAGGAAAGGAAGAAAGAAAGGACAAAGAAAAAGAAAGAAGGAAAGAACAAAGAAAAAGAAAAAGAAAGAAAGAAAGAACAAAGAAAAAGAAATAGAAAGAAAGAAAGAACTGGAGTTAGAGATGCAAAGATGAAGGGTGTGCCACTCTCATTCCACTACTAAACTCGGCTAAGTAAATACCCCAAAGGAAGAAATGTATAAAAAGAAAAAAAAATGACAAAGAAAGAAAGAAAGAAAGAATGAATGAAATAAATAAATAAAGAATGAATGAAAGAAAGACAGAATGAATGAATGAAAGAAAGAAAGAAAAAGACCGTAACGAAGAAGTAAATACCTAAAAAAATTCAATGCAAAGAAAGAACAAAGAAAGAAGAAAGAACGAAAGAAGAAAGAAGAAAGAACAAGAAGAAAGAGAAGAAAGAAAGAAAGAAAGAAGAAGAGAGAAGAAGAAAGAAAGAACAAGAACGAAAAGAGAAGAAGAAAGAAAGAAAAATAACGAAAGAGGAGAAGAAAGAAGAAACAAGAACGAAAGAAGAGAGAAAGAAAGAAGAACAAGAACGAAAGAGGAGAAGAAAGAAAGAAGAACAAGAACGAAAGAGGAGAAGAAAGAAAGAAGAACGAAAGAGGAGAAGAAAGAAAGAAAGAACAAGAACGAAAGAGGGAGAAGAAAGAAAGAAGAACAAGAACGAAAGAGGAGAAGAAAGAAGAAAGAACAAGAAAGAAGAACAAGAACGAAAGAGGAGAAGAAAGAAAGAAAACAAAGGATGAAGAAAGAAAGAAACAGAGACAAGAATTCAATGCTTGAAGAAGGAAAGAAAAAAGAAAAATAAAACAAAGGAAGAAGAAAGAAAGGATAGACAAAAAAGAAAAATAGAGATAGAAAAGAAAAATAAAGAAAAAAATGAAAGACCCTTGTTAAGACGTAAATACCTAACAAGAAGTCAATGCTTGAAAGAAAGAAAGAAAAAAAAGAGAAAGAAAACAAAGGAAGAAAGAAAGAATGAATGAATAAAGAAAGATAGAAAAATAGACACAGAAAATAAAAAATGATAAAGAAAGAAAGAAAGAAAGACTCTAAGGAAGAAGTAAATAGCTAACAAGAAGTCAAAGCTAGAAAGAAAGAAAAAGAAAGAGAAAGAGAAAGAGAAAGAGAAAGAAGGAATGGATAAGAAAGAAAGAAAGAGAAAGAGAAAGAAAGAAAGAAAGAAAGAAAGAAAGAGAAAGAAAGAAGAAAGAAAAGAAAAAAGAGAGAAAGAAAGGATAAAGAAAGAAAAAGAAAGAGAAAGAAAGAATGGATAAAGAGAAGAAGAAAGAAAGAAAGAAAAAAAGAAAGAGAAAGAGAATAAGAAAGAGAAAGAGAAAGAGAAAGAGAAAGAAAGAATGGATGAAGAAAGAAAGAAAAAGAGGCACCGAGTGTAAAGACGTAAGATATGTTCCCATCCCACCACATCCTCAATAAATCCCCCAAGGAATAAGTAAAAGCCTAAAAAGAAGAACAGTATTGGTTGGTTTGTTGTTTTGTTTTACGGCATATCAACCCCTTTCGGGTCATTTAATGCCGAATCAAGTCATATTGAGAAACAAAGGACTCAGGCCGCTTACAGAACCTTCTATTGCTTAAGTGGAGAAAAGGATTTTTAAAAAAAGAAGAAATAATAAAAAAAGAAAAAAGGAAAAAAAAAGAGAAAAATAATGTGATAAAGAAAAAAAAAGAAGGTTCGCAAAAAAGAAAGAAATACCCTCAAAAATAAGGGAAAGAAAAAAGAACAAACGAACGAAATAAAGACCAAGAGTGATAGTAAATTTTGATTGCCCCCCACCCCACAAACGGCACAACTAAACTGAGTAAAGAAGAAGAAAATGCTTATGTCTGAGAAAGAAAGAAAAATCACAACGAAGAAGGAAATACCTAAAAATGGCACCAAAACAGAATAGCGCGCAAGAGTTAACATCATTAGAATCACATTTTACGTATAAATAACATTAGATTACGGAAACTCCCGAAGTAGCCTAAGCCTAACGTCTGAAAGGTTTCAGGTTTTCCGTGAAATGTAATGAAATATAATGCTTTTTAAACGTAATCTCATAACGTAATTACGTATAAAAAGCATTATATTTCATTACATTTCACGGAAATGCCCGAAACCTTTGAGGAGTTAGGGTAAGGTTAGTGTTAAGCTACTTCGGGAGTTTGCGACATCTAACGCTATTTATACGTAAAATATGATTCTAATGATATTTTTTTCGCGCTATTCTGCATTAGTACCCAAAAAGAATAAAATGGTTAAAAAAAGAAGAAGAACAAAAGAATAGGATAAAGAAAGAAAAACAAGAAACGAAAGAGAAGAAGAAAGAAAGAAAGAAAGAACGAAGAGAAGAAAGAAAGAAAGAAAGAACAAGAACGAAAAAGAAGAAAGAAAGAAAGAAGAACAAGAACGAAAAGAAGAAAGAAAGAAAGAACAAGAACGAAAGAAGAAAGAAAGAAAGAACAAGAAAAGAAAGAAAAGAGAAGAAAGAAAGAACAAGAACGAAAGAAGAAAGAAAGAAAGAGAAAGAGAAGAAGAAAGAAAGAAGAAAGAAAGAAACAAAAACGAGAGAAGAAAGAAATAAAGAAGAAGAAAGAACGAAGAGAAGAAGAAAGAAGAACAAGAACGAAAGAGAAGAAAGAAAGAAAGAAAGAAAAGAACGAAAGAGAAGAAAGAAAGAAAGAACAAGAACGAAAGAAGAAAGAAAGAAGAAAGAAAGAAAGAAAGAAAGAAAGAAAGAAAGAAGAAAGAACGAAAGAGAAGAAAAAAGAAAGTAAGAAAAGAACGAAAGAGAAGAAGAAAGAAAGAACAAGAACGAAAGAGAAGAAAGAAGAAAGAAAGAAAAGAACGAAAGAGAAGAAAGAAGAAAGAAGAAAAGAACGAAAGAGAAGAAAGAAAGAAGTAAGAAAAGAACGAAAGAGAGAAAGAAAGAACGAAAGAATAAGAACGAAAGAGAGAAGAAAGAAAGAACAATAACGAAAGAGAAAAGAAAGAAAGAACAGAGATGGCAAATGGAAAGACGTTGGCTGTGCCCTCCCCCATAGACTAAACAGAGTAAATACCTCCAGGAAGAAGAAAATTGTTTTAAACTGAGAAAGACAAGAAAAGATACATGGGTGGAAAGAGGATGAATGTACTCCCCCACCACACCACACCATTCAGAGAGAGAGAGAGAGAGAGAGAGAGAGAGAGAGAGAGAGAGAGAGAATACACGGTGTGCACAAAGGGTAACAAAACAGAAGGAAGATACATAAGTATCCGACTGACAAGGCATGTTTGGGGGCAAAATGGGGAACAAGGTTCTGGGGGGTCAAAGGTGAAGCACACAGAGAGAACAAATATTGAATTTGCAGACTCGAAACAACACGCTATTCGCCCGACACAGTTCAATGCAACTATCAACACGACAGCGAAGTTTAAGGTGAATTGCATTATGAATACATACAGGTATAAGTTTTTTTTTTGAGGTAACGGTACACATGAATACACGTGTGTGTGTGTGGTGTGTGTGTGTGAAACGCATCATCACAGGTGTAATTCGTGTTGCGCCGCTAACCTGAGACATCACCGACATAGATAATTGCTTAAACAGCCCAAAGTAAAAACAATTTGACGGAGTGGGGTCCCCCGGCTTGTAATGTTGGGTGGGAAGCGGTGAAGCTTTAAAAACCTTCAGAAGAAACCAAAGAAAGACTAATGCAAGAATAAGTCCTTACTAAAACCTTCTCGGTTTACTTTTTAATTTAGTATTGAAACCTTAAATTGCAAAAATTAATAAATTTTCAGTATTATCTGCGTTATTCGGACTATTGTCCCATCTTCATTGTTATTTGTACAACGTTTCGGCCGATATACCCTCCGGCCTTTTTCATGTATTTCCCGAGTTCCCGAGTTCGAAAAGAAGGTTCCCGAGTCCGACAAGAAATACCCGAAGAAGGCCGGAGGGTATATCGGCCAAAACGTTGTACAAATAACAATGAATATGGGGAAACTAGAATTGTATTAAACCAACGCCTATATCCGTTGCGCCAAGTGTCCAAGAGTGAATTTTTGGAACTTATCTTCTATTAATAATGGAGATTCGCTTTCGATTTTTGTCTGTAACAAAAAATACGTCACTGCTTACGTCACATTACCCAAAATCATCATAATAGAATAAATAAACTCAAAATTTGAACATGCAGCATTAGACAGTCCTCATTGTTTTTTTAAAAACGTTTTAATAAATACATGACTGGTATTATATATATCTATATATAGTTTGTTTTATTTTAATACATATTTAAAGTTTACATATTAATGAATTTGATGATTTTACTTACTTAGGGTACAAACTCGCTGACATTGAATTTTGAACTCCCACCCCTCAGGCAATATGTTTCAAAAATCTATTTTTACATCGCCCGGAGAGCGTTTTTTTATTTTGTCCTATTTTACCTATTGTTTGGCTTTGTTTGTTCTTATTTTATTTCTGTAGAATTCGCCAAATATGAAAGGAAATAGAAAGGTAAAGAATTGTTAGGAGAAAAAGAAAAGTAATTTCTCATCTTGTAGAATTCGCCTATTTGTAAGAAGGTATGTAGTTAGGTATTGTAAGAAGCAGCTGTTACCTGTAAAAAAGACAGAAACGGGGGTTTTGCATTCTTTTTATAGTTAGGTTCGTGAAGGCGAGACTAAAAAACGGATGATCTTTTATACATATTAACAAAAATATGTGACCTCTAGGCACAAGTATTTAAGTTTTGATATAATTGAATATTATTTTGAATTAGAAATACTAATGAAATTAAATAGGAACACAAAAAAGATTGCATCCAGTATACAATAAGTTATCTCATCCTCGTTACCAACTTATTGTATACGGACGATATAATATTTAGTATACTAGTACATCCCAACTACAGTTTGCGCCAGACATAGAGTAACTCACAACAGTGCTAAAACATCAAGGTAGACAGTTCGCGTAATGGTTCCGTAATCTTTGCAGGGTCCGTAATATTTACCTCTCATCCCACTTATGAGGGCGTGACACACGGACATTTTTATATGGGCCCACCCACAAGCCGAAGCTCATGGGTGGTAGGCACAAAAAATGCATCGATCCCGTCGGCATTCCATCGAGGGGGCGCCTCAGGCGCTGGGCAATAAACCCAGTCCTGCCCCTTTAAATCAAGGGGGCAGGTATTGTCTGGGGGGATAGCCCCCTGGGATCGACGCTGTTAATTTTATTGACAAGCCACTCCGTAGCGCTCTGGAACAGGCTCTGGAATCACCCAGATGTTCTAAAACAGCAGTGTACAAATAGTCTTGGACCAACTCATTTACTCCGAAAAGGTAAGCTAGGCTAGTCCACAGCAGAAACTTAACGTAATCTTTGCTGTATTACAAAGCGGAAGAGTTTTTGAAAAATCACATGTAAAAATATTTTTTTACTGTCATTAAAACGGGAGAATTTTATAGATTAAAATCTGTTTCTGTCAAATGGAGCATTTTTGCCGTTTGCTTTTTCTTTCTTGAAGATGTGATCTTTTTTTACGTGATTTATTTATTGTAATTAAGAAATCACAGTGCAAATATCAGATGCGATTTATACACACTGTTATCAGTGGTGACTATTGCTCGAGAATTTGCTCTTCTGTGAGTTCACTAATTCGGCCTTGTGCCAGACTAAAGTCTGAGTATAGATTGTTTGAAAAGCCACGTGTCCACATTATTTATCATAGTAAATCAGTGTCGGGCTTTTAAACTGCTTGCTACGAGTGAAAGTCGGTCTCTTCAGTTCGCCAAATTATCTTGCAGTCAACGAACCAACATGAGATAAAACAATTTCCTTTCTGCGAATCAGAAATCGTAATAAACGGACGTTTTAGACCAAACACACACAGACACCAAATTATCTTCGTGTCAGAATAATCGTCCTGTTGATAATAATGTTGGTGCTGGTCCAACACAATCTTTACTTATATTTCTACCTATTTATCTATAGCACTATGCTGAAGTGTGTGCGTGTGTGTGTGTGTGTGTGTGTTGATACGAGAATCACGGCCAAAAAGAACATCTACGAGATATGATATGTACATTGACTTGACCTTGGGCTAACAACATCAACGAACCCTGGTGGCTGAGCAGTCCATGACATGCAACACTCCACTTTGGCCCTTACTTAGAGCAGGGGTTCTCAAACTTTTGAGAGTCCGTAGACCCCTATAAAAATTTGATTGGTCTATCATGGACCCTCTCCTTATATACCCCAGTCCACCTTGCAGTTGTTTTGTAGCAATCAATTATGTAATTAATGAATTCTGCACAAACTGTTAATTGTAAAATAACCGTAGAATAGACAGTAAAGTAAGCATAAAAAAGCTAGGAATATTAAATACTAACTAATAACTTATCAAGGAAGCACATTTCCTTATGTGATGGGTGAAGCCGATGACTTTTGATATGTTCATGAATAATGGACTTAAACTTTTGAAAATATATCAACATGAGCAGGTTCTCTAGGATTATTGTGGAATTAATTTCTTCTAATTACTAAGAAGGCTTAGTAGTTGTATAGACCCCAACGGGTTTATGTAGACTACTTTGAGAAACCCTGAGCTAGACGAACGCTTTCTAGCACATATATAAGAAGGGTTTGGGGTTTGCCATAAATGCATTAGGGTTGGTGAAATCATATAGGTTCCAGTGTTTGATGTGACCAGCTGATTGATCAGAGGTGGTCTCTCCGATTGCCCGTTTTGAAAAAATCAATCAATTTTTATTTCATAAACGGTTGGATGGGTGATTAATAGTCTGAGATACTGCTTAAGATTTTGCTCTTCACCGGGCTTCCCATTAATGCAACCTTGTGTCAGACTAAACTGTGCTAAGTAAATATGTATAGCTTGTACGCATTTATAAACATTGTTGGAAACTCCAAGAGCACCTAATTTAAAGCCGGAGCGTACAGCGGCCGAAACGTTAAGAATTGTCAAACAGGAACAAAGTGAATTGTTGCATGTCATGGACTACTCAGCCACTAGAATTCCATCCTTAAGCACCACGGGTCGCCACCCACAACGAACAAGTAGCCCCATTGAGGGGTGGAGTCTTACCCCTGTGCAGAGGTGTACTCTGTATTCGAAGATTTGGCGTAGATATAAGCCTTTAACCCGTTGGGGTCTACAGAAACTACTAAGCCTTCTTAGTAATTAGAAGAAATTAATTCCACAAAAATCATGGGTTGCCACCCACAACCAAAAGTACCCCATTGGGGGTGGATTCTTACCCCTGTGCAGATGTGCTTTCTTGATAAGTTATTAACTTAGTATTTAATATTCCTGATAGTGCCTTAAAGATCACCCATTTTCGTGCAAATTTTAAGTGTCGATTTTATTGGCATTTCTGATAGATTTCGATGCGTAGATTAAAATGATACCAAAGAAATTGCTCAATTTTGGGATTTGAAAGAGATATGAGGCTTCAAAATCCCCTAATTGTGCCTTAAAAAGCACCTCTATGACTGACTCTCCTCAGATCTCAAGAACTGAATCCTGACCATCAGATGCAGCACCATAGCAACCAAGATGAAGATGACAGATCCAAAGATGTAGAAGATGACAACCCTTCATGTTAGAAATTCTGACAGATGTGACAGAAATGAGTCAGACAAAAACTCCTCTGCCTAAAAGTGGTGGTTACTCATGAGTTAGGCTAAATATCTTCGTTCAGACGACGTCATTACTTTCGTTGATTGGGGATTAGAAACTCAACGACGTCGTATTTGACGAAAAAACCGGATTATGGACAATGAAGCAAAGAAAGGATTAAAAGATTAATTGATTTAAGGATTAATAGATTAGCTTAATACGTCTCTCGCTCTTTCGATTTAATTGATTCTTTTTTTTTTAATAAACAATAATCTTTTTGATTCATCAAAGTGGGTGGCTACCGTAGTGCGATCCTTAGCAAACCATGTAAATTCGTGTAACTGAATTCGATAGAAACCCTGTAGGCGCGCAATTAATGATGTATCAGAGGAAGACACGCAACTAATCACTCAAATATTGTGGCCTTATGTCAGAAGGAATCATATATCAAGCTTGTAGGCGCGTGGTGAAATGGTTAGAGTCGTAGGGAATAGACATGTCGACCAGAGTTCAAATCCTGGACTCGGGAGCCTTCTCGAACTCGGAAACCTTCTTGTCGTAATCGGGAGCCATCAGGGAACTTTGAAACCAACCCTTTATTCAATCCACGGGGGTATCATGTTCTCATTCGCTAACCATAGCTGGGTACAAGTGTTAAGCTGTGTTAATTATTCTTCTATATTACTGTCACCCGTGACCAGGATTGAACCTGCAACCCAGAGATAATTGTCACTTAGAACTGTCTTAAATCAACGCCTATATCCACTACGCTATGTGTCCAATAATGCGAATAATACAAATTATCAAGCCTTATCTAAAAAAAAAATTCAAAAAAATTCAGAGAAATAGCTTAAGCCGAAATGTTTAAACGTCGACTTTACCATAAAAAATAAATTCATCTTTTTTCGGAAAACTTTGTTTTTTGTTTTTCTATTTTCTACAAACCTTTGTAGCGATTTTTTTAATGGGAGCATTAATAGATAAATACGAAACAAAGGCGAAGCATAAAATGATGTTTTAAAATGTATCACGTACTGGTAACTTCTTCTGGTTTTCTATCAAAGAGTGCAGCTGGAGAACACTCGGAGCTCTTTCGACTAGGTAAATCATGACAGTCTGGCAAGCGAAAGTGGGCTCGACTTTTTAGAAACTTGTTCATCTTCTTGTCTGCGCGTGTAATCCCCCACTCCTTGTAGCAAAACACCACCTCCACCGCTGTGCAATCCTCACTGCAAGACAAAAAAACAGAAATGGTATTAGATTAACTAAAAGCAAACATTGAAGCATAACAAATAACATACAGGGTTGGTTTAGAAAGTAATTATTTATTTAGTTTTACTTTCCGTCTTTTTTTTTTTTTAAGTTGGCAACTTTGATAACTGAGAGAAATGCAACAAAACTCCCCAAAGCCAAGTTGTAAACCTTGTATGACTAAATTATTAACTTAAAAGATATTCCTGATTAACTGTTGTCAAATTCTTTCTGATCATTCAAGTCGTGGTGTGGTATATATAGTAAAAACTTATTTTCGTGGCGGAAGTTAGATACAAATTCTGATTTTTTTTATTGAAAATAATTTCTTCGAACTTTATGACATTTAAGACTAACCTTTTGATGCCATACAAGACTTAATTTTTCATAGCATTTTGATCAACTTTTGATCGGTAGAGCGTTGTCTTAATGTAATAAGAATATCTGGTTATTTGCATGAATGAAGTAATGAAGCCAAAAGGTGAAATTAAGACCGAATCTCCATTATTATTAGATATACATCTTGAGCAAAAAAGATATTCTCCGGTCATTAGTCGGACAATTTATTAAGCTTCATTAGAAAATTTATCTAAGCTTTATTAAAAAAATTAATAGGCCGATCTATTCAGTATGTAGCATAAAGCTATCCAACCCGGGCCGGTTCAGGATGATTTGGCGCCCTAGGCAAGCCTTTAGATTTGTGTCTCTTTGAATTCTTTCATAAACTAACTTAGGTACAGTGACCCATTACTATATTGTTTCTAACTCTTGAAACACCAGTGATAACATAATTTTCACCGGGTGCGATACCGGCCCTCGCCAACTCAGCGTATGAGTAGCACAGGGATTTGTGTGGTAATAAGAGGAGCTGATGGTAGGTGTGGTGCTCCACCTCAGCCGCCAAAACAATTTCCTTGGTCTAATGCTAGTGGAAAGGGGATAGACTCCCTCGCTGTTTGGCTTATATCGACCTTAGGCCAACCCGATGTCTTTACTTTTACAACTACTAGGTATAAAGAAATTAACCAAATATAATTAATTAATAATAATATCTGAAGATACTGTAACTAAGTTTGTTGCAGTTGAAATAAATTATTACATGAAGCAAATCTAAAGTCTTTTCCTTTATATATATAAGCCATGGTGCAGAAGAATAAGAGTAAATTGTAGCCGCAAATAATTTTACGATTATTAACGTCAGGAGTTAATCCAAAATTCCATTTGAAGAGCACTTTTATTATCGAGCGTCGTTTTCTGAAGACATCAGCCACTGAGGCGGGATTTTCATGCTATTAATTCTCTAACCTTAGGATTTGGGGTTCCTTTGTATGAAAACGTGAAGCCCTTTGTAGAAGGCTCTGTGCCCTTTCAAAAAGAATGCGGATCACTCGACGTATGTATATTTATCTATCAGTTCTCTGCGGGTATAAAAGCTCCCTTTTCACATACATATATACATACATACCTGTGTGTGTGTGTATGTGTGTGTGCTAGTATACAACGTTTCGTTATCAAGTGTATAGTGTGGATTTAGAGAATAAGCCTATCTGTACGTGTATACATTTTGCGTTTGCTGACTTGGATGCTTTATAAAGGCTCTTAGCGTTGTGCTTTTTTTGTAGAGATAGACAGATACATATCAACAGAAAGAGATAGATAATTAGCAGAGAGGGATAGATAGTAGAATAGATAGATTAATATTAACAGACAGCGATAGATAGATATTAGCAGACAGCGATAGATAGATAGATAGATAATAGCAGACAGTGGTAGATAGATAATAGCAGACAGGGGTAGATAGATACATAGATAATAGCAGATAGGGGTAGATAGATAGACAGATAATAGCAGATAGGGGTAGATAGATAGATAATAGCAGATATGGTAGATAGATACATAGATAATAGCAGACAGGGGTAGATAGATAGATAGATAATAGCAGATAGGGGTAGATATATATAGCAGATATGGGTAGATAGATAGATAGATAATAGCAGACAGGGGTAGATAGATAGATAATAGCAGATAGGGTAGATAGATAGATACATAGATAATAGCAGACAGGGGTAGATAGATAGATATAGCGGATAGGGGTAGATAGATAGATAGATAATAGCAGACAGGGGTAGATAGATAGATAGATAATAGCAGACAGGGGTAGATAGATACATAGATAATAGCAGACAGGGGTAGATAGATACATAGATAATAGCAGATAGGGGTAGATAGATAGACAGATAATAGCAGATAGGGGTAGATAGATAGATAATAGCAGATATGGGTAGATAGATACATAGATAATAGCAGACAGGGGTAGATAGATAGATAGATAATAGCAGATAGGGGTAGATATATAGTTAATAGCAGATATGGGTAGATAGATAGATAGATAATAGCAGACAGGGGTAGATAGATACATAGATAATAGCAGACAGGGTAGATAGATACATAGATAATAGCAGACAGGGGTAGATAGATACATAGATAATAGCAGACAGGGGTAGATAGATACATAGATAATAGCAGACAGATAGATAATAGCGGATAGGGGTAGATAGATAGATAGATAATAGCAGACAGGGGTAGATAGATAGATAGATAATAGCAGACAGGGTAGATAGATACATAGATAATAGCAGATAGGGGTAGATAGATACATAGATAATAGCAGACAGGGGTAGATAGATAGATAATAGCAGGCAGTGGTAGATAGATACATAGATAATAGCAGACAGGGGTAGATAGATACATAGATAATAGCAGACAGGGGTAGATAGATAGATAGATAATAGCAGATAGGGGTAGATAGATAGATAATAGCAGACAGGGGCAGATAGATAGATAGATAATAGTAGATAGGGGTAGATAGATACATAGATAATAGCAGACAGGGGTAGATAGATAGATAATAGCAGATAGGGGTAGATAGATACATAGATAATAGCAGACAGGGGTAGATAGATAGATAGATAATAGCAGATAGGGGTAGATAGATAGATAGATAATAGCAGATAGGGGTAGATAGATAGATAATAGCAGACAGGGGTAGATAGATAGATAGATAGATAATAGCAGACAGGGGTAGATAGATAGATAATAGCAGATAGGGGTAGATAGATACATAGATAATAGCAGACAGGGTAGATAGATAGATAATAGCAGATATAGATACATAGATAATAGCAGATAGGGTAGATAGATAGATAATAGCAGACAGGGGTAGATAGATAGATAGATAATAGCAGATAGGGTAGATAGATACATAGATAATAGCAGACAGGGGTAGATAGATAGATAGATAATAGCAGATAGGGGTAGATAGATACATAGATAATAGCAGACAGGGGTAGATAGATAGATAATAGCAGACAGTGGTAGATAGATAGATAGATAATAGCAGATAGGGGTAGATAGATACATAGATAATAGCAGACAGGGGTAGATAGATAGATAATAGCAGACAGGGGTAGATAGATAGATAGATAATAGTAGATAGGGGTAGATAGATACATAGATAATTGCAGACAGGGGTAGATAGATAGATAATAGCAGATAGGGGTAGATAGATACATAGATAATAGCAGACAGGGGTAGATAGATAGATAGATAGATAATAGCAGACAGGGGTAGATAGATAGATAATAGCAGATAGGGGTAGATAGATAGATAGACATAGATATAGATAATAGCAGATAGGGGTAGATAGATAGATAGATAATAGCAGACAGGGGTAGATAGATAGATAGATAGACAGGGGTAGATAGATAGATAGATAATAGCAGACAGGGTAGATAGATAGATAATAGCAGAGGGTAGATACATAGATAATAGCAGACAGGGGTAGATAGATAGATAATAGCAGATAGGGGTAGATAGATACATAGATAATAGCAGACAGGGGTAGATAGATACATAGATAATAGCAGACAGGGGTAGATAGATAGATAATAGCAGATAGGGGTAGATAGATACATAGATAATAGCAGACAGGGGTAGATAGATAGATAGATAATAGCAGATAGGGATAGATAGATAGATAATAGCAGATAGGGGTAGATAGATACATAGATAATAGCAGACAGGGGTAGATAGATAGATAGATAATAGCAGACGGGGGTAGATAGATAGATAGATAATAGCAGATAGGGGTAGATAGATAGATAATAGCAGATAGGGGTAGATAGATAGATAGATAGATAGATAGATAGATAGATAGCAGACAGGGTAGATAGATAGATAGATAGATAATAGCAGACAGGGGTAGGGATAGATATTAGCAGATAGATAGATAGATAATAGCAGACAGGGGTAGATAGATAGATAGATAATAGTAGATAGGGGTAGATAGATACATAGATAATAGCAGACAGGGGTAGATAGATAGATAATAGCAGATAGGGGTAGATAGATACATAGATAATAGCAGACAGGGGTAGATAGATACATAGATAATAGCAGACAGTGGTAGATAGATAGATAATAGCAGACAGGGGTAGATAGATACATAGATAATAGCAGACAGGGGTAGATAGATAGATAATAGCAGATAGGGGTAGATAGATAGATAGATAATAGCAGACAGGGCTAGATAGATACATAGATAATAGCAGATAGGGGTAGATAGATAGATAATAGCAGATAGGGGTAGATAGATAGATAATAGCAGACAGGGGTAGATAGATAGATAATAGCAGATAGGGGTAGATAGATACATAGATAATAGCAGACAGGGGTAGATAGATACATAGATAATAGCAGATAGGGGTAGATAGATAGATAATAGCAGATAGGGGTAGATAGATACATAGATAATAGCAGATAGGGGTAGTAGATACATAGATATAGCAGACATAGATAATAGCAGACAGGGGTAGATAGATACATAGATAATAGCAGACAGGGGTAGATAGATACATAGATAATAGCAGACAGTGGTAGATAGATAGATAGATAATAGCAGACAGGGGTAGATAGATACATGATAATAGCAGACAGGGGTAGATACATAGATAATAGCAGACCGGGGTAGATAGATAGATAATAGCAGATAGGGGTAGATAGATAGATAGATAATAGCAGATATGGGTAGATAGATAGATAATAGCAGATAGGGGTAGATAGATACATAGATAATAGCAGACAGGGATAGATAGATACATAGATAATAGCAGATAGGGGTAGATAGATAGATAATAGCAGATAGGGGTAGATAGATACATAGATAATAGCAGACAGGGGTAGATAGATAGATAATAGCAGACAGGGGTAGATAGATAGATAATAGCAGATTAGGGGTAGATAGATACATAGATAATAGCAGACAGGGGTAGATAGATACATAGATAATAGCAGACAGTGGTAGATAGATAGATAGATAATAGCAGACAGGGGTAGATAGATACATAGATAATAGCAGACAGGGGTAGATAGATACATAGATAATAGCAGACAGGGGTAGATAGATAATAATAGCAGATAGGGGTAGATAGATAGATAGATAATAGCAGATATGGTAGATAGATAGATAATAGCAGATAGGGGTAGATAGATACATAGATAATAGCAGACAGGGATAGATAGATACATGTTAGCAGACAGGGATAGATAGATAGATGTTAGCAGACAGGGATAGATATTAACTGACAGGAATGGATAGATAGATAGATATTGATAGACAGGGATAGATAGATATTAACAGAGAGGGATAGGTTTGGAGGGGTAATCGTTGTTAAGTAATAGGCACACAGAAAAAAAATCTTAATAATTCTAAATTGGTTCGACAGAACAGAAAGACTGTGTAGCGGCAAGCCATTTACTTAGGAAAGGCCTGTTTGTCTTGAAATCTAATCTATCTCACCCTGGTCATATCTATCTATTCATCCTAACCTATACCTTGGGCTTTGACTGCAGAATGGGCGTCTGCGCCTATGCGTGTACGCATGTATATCTTATTTTTTGCATGCATTCATATAGTCTTGTACACGTACATACATACATACATGTGGCTGCATGTGCGTACGTGCGTGCGCATGTGTGTGTGTGGGCGTGAAAGGGTGTGCACGTTGTATTTATTCTTTTTTTTTTTTTACGTATTGCTGGAATAAACACTTGAAAGGCAACAGTTTATTTTTGATTATACAAGTGACTCTACCAAGTGAATTGCCCTTATGCCGAGCAAAGAGTAGCATAAAGACGAATAAAAAGACAGAGGACGGCGTGGGATGGGGGAGTCAGCCAAGACGAAGCACCCCGCCTCGGTCCGCCCAACATCCCCCTAGTATAAGTAGTCAGTCCCACCCATGGAGGTAAAAAAGGTAACAGAAAATAGGGAAAAGGACACTGCGTGGACCCTCGCACGCACTGTATATACAAATAATAAAAACAAATAAAAGAGAGTGACTATAAAGATATGTCAAAGAAAGTCCAGCCCAGATTCATAGTGTATGAACAAACTGATTATATATATATATATATAGTGAGATTTATATACATATTTGACACACATATATATATATATATATGTACACATATATTTATATAAATATATACATATTGATATAAAAGTATGAATTCAGACAGACACATAGATATAAACAGAGATTGATAGATTGACACACGCAGATATACACACTCCAATATATATATATATATATAATATATATATATATATATATATATATATGTGTGTGTGTGTTTGTGTGTGTGTGTGTGTGTGTGTGTGTGTGAAAGAAAAAACTGAGACAGATGCAGAGGTATAAACACTGAGATTGAGAGATAAATATGTATGAACAGATTTATATATATATAATATATATGTGTGTGTGTGTGTGTATGTGTGTGAGTGTGTGCGCGCGCGCGCATGTGTTTATAATATATATATATATTATATATATTATATATATATATACACAAAGGCACACACATACCAATATACATTTATATATGAATTGGGATAGATCCATGGATATAAACTTACATTGATAGATATGAGAATATTGACGCAAAAATATATAAACTGACATTATATATATATATATATATATATATATATATATATATATTAGGTGGTGTGACATCAGGAATTTACGTCTAAATCAAGATGTAGGCTCTGGCAAGATAGAAAACAGGCTAGCATTTGCCGATGCACATTAATAGTATGGGTTGTTTTGAGGCAAATTTATCTCAGCTAAACCTTTATAGAGACAGTGTTGATAAACAATGTGCAAATTAAGATTTTAAAATGATCATCTAATAAGCATTGAGAAATATAAGGAAATAACTAAGGGAATTGGGACGTTGGTGGTGACGTAGTTTCGGTTACAGACAGACACATAATCTCCATTATAATAATATATATAATATGATAATTCAGTGATACTGATAGCTTTTTGGTTTAGTGCGTCCCAGGAGGCACATATTTGCTTAAAATGAGTCCCCAAGAAAATTTATGGGTCCCAAATAACTCTTACCTTGTAACCCTATCTTGTGTAATTCGTTTCTAAGAAACTATTGAAATGTACTTACAGTTAGCTTGAAATGGTGGTGGAAGAAAAAAGAAAAACACTGGGACGCATGGATAATATTTTACTGCGTCCTTTTAGATTTTGTGCGCTGGGGCGCCGGACGCGTATTTATTAGTATCTTTGATAATTACTAACAAAGAGATAGATATAATCAAAGAGAATGTGAGTGGAACAGAAAGGGAGGTAAAAGAGAAGAAGGCCAAAACAATGATAAAGAAGAAAAAGAAAAAGAAGAAAAAGTAAAAGAAGAAGAAAAAGAAAAAGTAAAAGAAGAAAAAGAAGACAAAGAAAAAGTAAAAGAAGTAAAAGAAGAAGAAGAGGAAAAAGAAGAAGTAAAAGAAGAAGTAAAAGAAGAAGAAGAAAAAGAAGAAAAAGTAAAAGAAGAAGAAAAAGTAAAAGAAGAAGAAGAAGTAAAAGAAGAAGAAAAAGTAGTAGAAGAAGAAGTAAAAGAAGAAGAAGAAGAAGAAGTAAAAGAAGAAGAAAAAGAGTAGAAGAAAAAGAAGAAGTAAAAGAAGAAGAGTAAAAATAGAAGAAAGAGAAGAAAAAGAAGAAGAAAAAGTTTTAAAAAAAGTAAAAGAAGAAGAAAAAGAAAAAACAAGAAAGAAGAAAAAGAAAAGAGACAAAAGAAATGGTAAAGAGAAGTCAGAGAGAGAGAGAGAGAGAGAGAGAGAGAGAGAGAGAGAGAGAGAGAGAGTGAAAATCAAAGAAAATGTAAAACTGATACAAAGAAAACATTGAAAGAAGTTTAAGAGAAACATACGAATTAATAAACGAGAAGAAAGAGAACAAAGGTAGAAAAGAAGGAAAAAAGCAAAATAGAGAGAGAGAGAGAGAGAGAGAGAGAGAGAGAGAGAGAGAGAGAGAGAGAGAGAGAGAGAGATTGAAGTGAGGTAATATTTCTCTCATCTTTTTTTCTCGAACTCGGCTTTGACATCATCATAGAGTTAGAAAGGGTGTGCGGGGTGGGGGTGAGGTGCAACATCTTTTTTGTCCCCAATGCAACCAAGTTGCGTTACCCTCAAACGAGATCTGAACAGGATAAAATAGATTGGGACATACGGAATGAAAAGCAAAGAAAAGGCAATGGGATCATTTTTCTATCGTGACTTTTTATCCTTTGTGTAGTCCACTGTCATCTCTATCTGAAGAAATAGAAAGATACGTAGATAGATATGAACAGGGCGAGATAGATCGATAGATATAAATAGGGATAGACAGATCGATAGATAGATAGATATATGTGAACAAGGATAGATAGATAGAATGAACATGTTGGGATAGATAAATATAGATATGAACATAGTAGATAGATATAGATAGATAGATAGATATGAACAGAGATAGATAGATAGATAGATAGATAGATATAGATAGATATAGAACAGGGTGAGATAGATAGATAGATAGATAGATATGAACAGGGTGAGATAGATAGTAGATAGATAGATAGAACAGGGTGAGATAGATAGATTGATAGATATAGATAGATAGATATACAGATAGATATGAACAGGGAGAGATAGATAGATAGATATATAGATAGATATGAACATGAGAGATAGATAGATAGATATATAGATAGATATGAACAGGGTGAGATAGATAGATAGATAGATAGATAGATATGAACAGGGTGAGATAGATAGATAGATAGATAGATATGAACAGGGTGAGATAGATAGATATATAGATATGAACAGGGTGAGATAGATAGATAGAAATATTAACAGGGTGAGATAGATAGATATAGATAGATATGAACAGGGTGAGATAGATAGATAGATAGATAGATAGATAGATATGATAGATAGATAGATAGATATATGAACAGGGTAGAGATAGATAGATAGATAGATAGATATGAACAGATAGATAGATAGATAGATATTAGATAGATAGATAGATAGATAGATATGAACAGGGTGAGATAGATAGATAGATAGATAGATATGAACAGGGTGAGATAGATAGATAGAGGTAGAGGGTGAGATAGATAGATAGATAGATAGATATGAACAGATAGATAGATAGATAGATAGATAGATAGATAGATAGATAGAACAGGGTGAGATAGATAGATAGATAGATAGATATGAACAGGGTGAGATAGATAGTAGATAGATAGATATGAACAGGGGTGAGATAGATAGATAGATATGAACAGGGTGAGATAGATAGATTGATACGAACAGGGTGAGATAGATTGATATATATATATATATAGATAGATATGAACAGGGTGATATAGATAGATAGATAGATAGATAGATATGAACAAGAGTAGATAGATAGATAGATATGAACAGGGTGAGATAGATAGATAGATATGAACAGGGTGAGATAGATAGATTGATATATATATATATATAGATAGATAGATATGAACAGGGTGAGATAGATATATAGATAGATATGAACAGGGATAGATAGATAGATAGATAGATAGATAGATATGAACAGGATAGATAGATAGATATGAACAGGGATAGATAGATACATAGATAGATATGAACAGGGTGAGATAGATATGAACAAGGTGAGATAGAATAGATATGAACAGAGTGAGATAGATGGATATTAACAGGGTGAGATAGATGGATAGATAGATATGAACAGGGTGAGATTGATAGAAAGACCAGTTTATTCTTTCTTCTTTGCTATCGTCTATGAGAGAGTGAGAAGAAAGAAAAGTAAAAAAGGCAACTCTCTCTCTCTCTCTCTCTCTCTCTCTCTCTCTCTCTCTCTCTCTCTCTCTCTCAATTGAAATAAAGAGACCAAGAGACGGAAAAATAAACAAAGAAATAAAGTCCGATAAACATCTAATATATAAATAAACAGATAAATAAACAGAAAGAGAGAGAGAGAGAGAGAGAGAGAGAGAGAGAGAGAGAGAGAGAGAGAGAGGGGGAGGGAGAGTAAACAAAACGCCAAAACTTAAGTCAGTAGACTGATGCAAAGAATCATAGGGGTATCTTCAAATCCTCCTCCCCCTCCAATCCTTCTCCTCCCACTACACCTCCTACCCCCTCCTACCCCCCGAGACTTCATTCATGGCGGGGTGTTCCCCCAGCTGTATCTATAAATCATTGAAAGGTTAAAGTCAAGTGTGAACACTTTAGCAAGGAGTGATCTCCCGATCGCATATTTACGCGACTCGTTCGAAATCCTCCACCCGCATCCTTTTATTTTCTTCTTCATCTCCATCCTTCATCATTGAAAAAAGAGTAGAGGTAAAGACGGAGGGACAAAGACAAACCGGATGTTAAGACTTTTTCATTATCCTACGAAGCTTATTTAGCAAAGTATCCTTATTCAAGTAAGCAATCAGTTTGTTTCCAATACGCATGTGCGCACCATGTTTACACGCAAGGGGAAAGCAGGCTAATAAACATACAACTCTCAGAGACTTCCGGAAGCGTCGCAACGCGCGTATATAATACATCAACAACATCCTGCCATGGTGTAATCGTTAGCAGACTAGAACAATTTCGACGAGGTCACGAATTTGACCCTTACGAGATGCCGCCACCACCTCCATAAGTAAAGTAAAGTCGACGGGGCGGCCTAAAGTCGGTATCAGCCAATCAGCGAGGAAGTCTATCCCCTTTTCAATAGCGCTAGACCAAGGAGATTATTTTAGCATATGAGGTGGAGCGCCACACCTACCATCAGCTCCTTACTTTACCGCACAGATCCCTGTGCTACTCATACGCTGAGTTGGCGGGGACCGGTATCGAACTAGGAACCTAGTGGTTTCTAGCCGAACGCTGTAGGAAATCTAAGGTACATCTTATCATAATGGAGATTCGGTGTTTGTCTGTAACCGAAACTACGTCACTGCTTATGTCACAATACCACCAGGAATTGCGTAAGTTTATCAATGAGTATTTAAATTTATAGTAAAAATCATTGATACATTGAATAGATTTTATCTATTGACGAGGTCTTTGTGAAAATCTGAGTTAGATTTGCCTAAAAAAGACCATGTTATTAGTACATTTAAAATCCTGCAATGTGTTTTATATATCACTAAGAAATAATGGTTTACATAATATATGGTGTGGTTAATTTGCATACTGGTTTTAACAAAACCGGGTTTAAATAGATAATTACTCGGTGTAATTGATCTCTAGTATTATTATTCAATGTATCAAAATCAATCCTTTGAATGATTTTATATAGAAACCAATTGAAATATAATTGAAGTAATATTTTTATATGCGTTCTTATTTAATTTCGGTAGTCTTTCTAATTCAATATGTTTCATTCCATTGAAACTAAAATACTTACACCAGGGGGCGCATATTCTTGCTAGTTTCTTGAATAACTATACAATACATCGAAATACGTTTAGGCACACTTTCTTTTATTGCTTATTTTTAGGATGGTATGATAAAGGTAGACTGGCGTGTGCGAGATGTCTCCTCGAAAAAACAGATGAGCAACAAGCGGGAATGCCGGGAATTAGAAGGACTTTGCCGATTGCTTAAGTATGGAAGAAGATGAAGATGAAGAAGAAACGAAGGAGAACAGTAACAAGAAAGGAAGGAAAGGAGGGGGCTGGAGGGGGGGAGAGAGAAGGAAAGAAGTAAAAGAGAAAATACCGTGAAAAGAACAAAAACCAAAAGGACTTATAAAGGAATTGACAAAGCAGATGTGTTCCTAACACCCCCCCCCCCCGCCAGAGACAAAGGAACGCTGGCAGTGATTTTTTTTCTGTGTGTGGGGGGGGGGGTATTGAGACAAAAAGGAAAAAAAAATTGCCTTTCGGGTTTTAAGATTTTTCTTGGAAATATTGACTAGCAAAACATCATCTAAATTTTTCAATGGCACACACACACACACACATATATAATATATATATATATATATATATATATATGATAAGTTGTATGCCGATAATTTTTATAAGTGCTTATATATAATATTATACCTATATGTATGGCTAACAAATCGAGAAAAATATCTCCATTTAAGTAGACCCGTATTTGACGGCATATACGACGCACTTTTTTCTAAAATTTTGGCTCAAAAAATTGCCCTGCGTCTTATACATCGTAGATGAAGTTTTAGACCTCCTGTAAGACCTAGGCTAATCTTCTCTATGATGTACACTAACCCAGCTTACGCTCAGTACTTTTACCTACCCTAAACTCCAAATTGCTTTTATACAGCTATGTTTCTACTTATGCAATGCACAGCTGGACTGTTTTCAACAATATATGCTTAAATACACTAAACACTTTTTTTCCTGAATCTAACCTGCTGAAATGGGGGGTGCGTCTTATATGCCGTCAAATACGGTGTATATGTGTGTGTGTGTGTGTGTATGTGTGTGTGTGTGTGTGTGTGTGTGTGTGTTCGAAAATCGCATAGGCAAGAAACTGTCAGTTACCAAGCGCCGTTGACTTTATGTCCACGCTAGCCCAACTTTGATATACATACTCTATCAATGATATTGAGCACTCTTTGCTTATACGTATAGCAAACTATATATTCTCTCTATATATAACGAACCGCTTATCACAGAAAGACACACACGTGTAATCGACTGCAATTAATCAATATCTTGATTAATCCAGTGGATTCAACCCTGAAGATCCTTATGGTGAAACTCGAGTAGGTTATCACTTGGACCTATATTACAATATTCTCTCTCTTTATATATATATATATATATATATATATTATATATATATATATGTATGTTTGTGTGTGTGTGTGTGTGCGTGGCGTGTGTGTGTGTGTGCGTGCAGCATCTCTATTAATAAGTACACCCCTAATCATTTTTATCATAGAATTATAAATAAACTTTCTCGGAGACTCATTAGACGCACTAAATCAAAAAGCTATCAGCATCACTGATAACACAACAAATCCCCTATTTTTACTCTATTCTAATTGATTTTTGTATAAAATTATACATAGAATTCTTTTTAATACGTTTGAGAATAAAACGATGATATTAGAAATAAATAACACCAAGTAATTATTTATTAAACACAGTTTTCTTAAAACTGGTATGCAAATTATTCACACCATACACTATGTAGACATTTATTTCTCAATGATATATAACATACATCGCAGGATTTTAAATACATTAATAACATGGGCTGTTTTGAGGCAAATCTAAGTCAGATTTTCATAAGAGACATTTAATAAGTTAATAAATAAGATTTATTATTGTATGTGTTAATGATTTTGACTATTATTTGAGTTAGAAAGACTACCGAAATTAAATAAGAACGCATATAAAAATATCACTTCAATTATATTTTAATTGGTTTCTATATAAAATCATTCAAAGGATTGATTTTAATACATTGAAGAATAATATTAGGATCAATAACACCGAGTGATTATTTATTAAACCCGGTTTTGTTAAAACCAGTATGCAAATTAACCACACCATATATTATGTAAACCATTATTTCTTAGTGATATATAAAACACATTGCAGGATTTTAAATGTATTAATAACATGGTCTTTTTTAGGCAAATCTAACTCAGATTTTCATAAATACCTCGTTAATAGATAAAATCTCTTCTATGTATTAATGATTTTAACTATGAATTTAGATACTCATTGATAAACTTACGCGATTCCTGAGGTTATTGAGACATAAGCAGTGACGTAGCTTCGGTTACAGACACCGAATCTCCATTATAATAAGATTTAGTTGATATTTACAAACTTTGGCATAAACTAAAGGCAAACAAAGATGATTGTGTTTCTTCTTTGGGAAGAAGGGGGCAGGAGATGAAGATCAGAATTAATTTTTGACTTACTTTTGAATATTGACCATTGGCGCACTGGTAGGAAAGATGCAACTAACATCAGACACAAAAACTGGGTAGGGGCGATGCGTGAGAAGGGGTGAGTCTTCTAGATATTTATTTTACGTATGTGACCTGACAATTATGTTTTTTTCCCTTACGCATTCCCATAAATATTAATACTCGACGAATATGTTAACGACAAATTTGTGTGTGATGGTGGTGGTGGGAGGGAAATATTTTGCATACATTTATTGATGAATAGATGTAAAGAAAGGGAAAGAAAGAATTTGGTAAATGCTGATAAATTTATTTCTGCTTGTCATTTTTATTTGCACGGAAAGAAGAGAAAAGATTCAAAAAGGGAAAAACATACAAGAAAAAAAAGAAAAAAGATAAATAAAAGAGAAAGAAAAGAAAGAAGAAAAGAAAGAAAAAAGAAAGAAAAAGAAAAAAGAAAAAGAAATGAAAAAAGAAAAGAAGAAATGAAAAAGAAAAAGAAAAGAAGAAAGAAAAAAGAAATGAAAAGAAAGAAAGAAATGAAAAAGAGAAAGAAAGAAAAAGAAAGAAAAAAAGAAATGAAGAAAGAAATGAAAAAAAGAAAAAGAAAGAAGAAAGAAATGAAAAAAGAAAAAAGAAAGAAATGAAAAAAGAAAGAAAAAGAAAAAGAAAGAAAATAAAAAGAAGAAGAAAGAAATGAAAAAGAAATGAAAGAAAGAAAGAAATGAAAGAAATGAAAAAGAAAGAAGAAATGAAAAAGAAAATGAAAAAGAAAAAGAAAGAAATGAAAAAAGAAAAAGAAATGAAAAAGAAAGAAAGAAATGAAAGAAAAAAGAAATGAAAAAGAAAAAAAAAAGAAAGAAGAAAGAAATGAAAAGAAAAAGAAAGAAATGAAAAGAAAAAAGAAAAAGAAAGAAAATGAAAAAGAAATGAAAAAAGAAGAAAATGAAAAAGAAAAAATGAAAAAGAAAGAAATGAAAAAGAAATGAAAAAGAAATGAAAAAGAAATGAAAAAGAAAGAAAGAAAAATGAAAAGAAAAAGAAAAAGAAAGGAAAAGGAAAAGGAAAATAAAGAAATGAAAAGAAAGAAAAGGACAGGAAAAAGAAATACAGAAATCAAAAGAGAAAGAAAGAAGGAAATGAAAAGAAAGTCTTGGTGAAATGCAATAATCAAAACTTACATAAAAAAAATTAAACAACCTAGAGTTGAACTATTATATGGTTTTTACTGAATGATTCTATCATTTGTACAACATGAGTTATTAAGCTTTCATTTTAAGTCTGCTTCAAGATTTTATATATATATATATATATATATATATATATATATATATATATATAATGTTTATTTATTTGTTTATTGAATGACCTTAGAAATAGAAGTTTGGATTTATCTAAACGATCTTGGTTTAGGTGACATTTAGCAGCCAAAGCCAAGATGTCTGGTCTTCCCCTTAAAATCCAAAAGCACCGCTGGTAAGTTGAAAGATCTTTCTCACTGGTTGTACTCTGTGTGGTCTCAGTCGTGCGTCCCAAGTAGCTAAGAAAAATTTCAAAACCCAGCAAGGTTACTTCTTAAGTGCTTTACAGATAAATCTAAAAGTTCTTCAGACTTTCAGAAAGAAAATATCAAACGCCAACGACAGATTGATATATATATATATATATATATATATATATATATATATATATATATATATATATATATATATGAGGTTAAGTAAACAAACAAATGTGTTTATTTTTATATGGCTTTAAGCCGACAATTTTTTGGAGGATATGTGCTTAATTGAAGTCATACCCAATTTTGAAAATTAATTAGTTAATAATTAATGAATTTAGGCGGGCATATATGTTCAAATGTAAGGCTAAACAAATCGAGAAAATGTCAATCCCTGAATGTATATTTCGACCTATTAGGTCTCATCAGCAAGGTTATAGACATGGGAGACTGCTCCGTGTGTGACTCGAAACCTCGACTGTCAAGCTGACAGGCGAAGTCTCTAACGTCTCTCTCTCTCTCTCTCTCTCTCTCTCTCTCTCTCTCTCTCATATATATATACCAACCTCTCGCACGAGCCGGATGCAACAAAGGGTCAATTACTTAAGCGGAGTTTAACAGGTTTAAATTCAGAGTTTTCCTTCTCCTTGACAGGTTGTGTTACCAGTCTGCCCTACTATTTACCCATAGCTGGAGGGAGTATAGTTGATTCATACCGTATCCGCTTTTATTCCTCAACTTTTGATTATATTTTGTTGGATTTTACCCAGACGAGAGACGATGGAGTAGTGTCAAAGTTTTTTTAATTTTTATTATTATTATTTTATTATTATTTTAAAAATTATCATTTCCTTTTTAATTTTTTTTTTCTTTTTCTTCTTTGAACTACATAGGCTGGGCGGGTTAATATAGAGGATAAGCTGTTGCCCATGCAGCAAATCGCCTTCTCCGCGATGTTTTACCCAATGTGTTATATATATTATAATGTATGTATGTGTGTGTACTGTATGTAAATGTATGTGTGTGTGTGTGTGTGTGTGTGTGTGTGCTGTATGTAAATGTGTGTGTGTGTATGTGTGTGTGTGTTCAGGCATCAATTTTTCGTTAAGTTTGATTAAAGAGCGCAGAAAAATAATGTTTAAGGTATTTTTTGTGTTTAGATTTAACGCTTGTTAATTTCATATAACTGTTTACTTTAAACATAGTTTTCGTTTTTTCAGTCGTGTAACGCATAACACGCATAAGATAAACAGAGAGGAAAGAAAAAAGAAAATGAATGAAAAAGAAAAGAAAGAAGAAGAATAAAAAAGAAGAGAAAACAGAATGAGAAAAGAAGAGACAAATGAATGAGAGAAGAAGAAAAAAAAGAAAAAGAAGAGACAGATGAATGAGAGAAGAGAAAAAAAAGAAAAAGAAGAATGAGAAAAAAGAAGAGATAGAAGAAGAATGAGAAAGAAGAAGAGAAAGAAGAAGAATGGGAACGAAGAAGAGAAAGAAGAAGAATGAGAAAGAAAAAGAGAAAGAAGAAGAATGAGAAAGAAAAAGAGAAAGAAAAAAGAATGGCGAAGAAAAAAAGAAAAAAGAATTATGAAGAAAAAGAGAAAGAAGAAGAATGACAAAGAAAACGAGAAAGAAAAAGAATGGCGAAGAAAAAGAGAAAGAATAATGATAAAGAGAAAGTGGGCGAATGAGAAGAAAAATAAGAGACAGAAGAAAAAGTAGTGACAGAAGAAAAAGTAAAGGAAAGAAGTACGAGAAAGAGAAAAAAAAGTACGAGAAAGAGAAACAAGAGAAATAATAACGAAAAAAGAAAAAAAAAGAGAAAGTTGAAAAAAGAAATACATGAAAAAGCTGAAGAAGAAAGAATAACAATAAAGAAGGAAAGAAGAGAAACAGAAGAAAGATGAAAAAAGATGAAGAAGAGCAAAAAGAAAAGAAAAAAGAAGGAGGAGAAAGGGGTGGAGCTAAGAGTACTCTATTGCGGGATTACTAAGTCTCTACAACATCATCAAATATCAAATTTCGAAGATGCTGGTTGATTCCCAAGGTGGTAAAAAGATCAACATTGGAGGAAAAAAAACCCATAAAAAATGAACACGTGTACAAACAGGTTGTTTTCATAGTGTTTCTCTATAAAAGTAAACTTTAGTTACCATCATTGAAGGAAGTTGAAAAATATGCCTAGCCGACTTTTATATTTGATTTAGTGTGGGGGGGACATTTTAAAAGGTTTTAACTCTTGGAAGAGAGATTATGTCACTAATACGCAACATCTCAGTCGATAGATCGGCTAGAAACCATAAGGTTCCTAGTTCGATACCGGCCCTCGCCAACTCAGCGTATGAGTAACACAGGAATCTGTGCGGTAAAGTAAGGAGCTGATTGCAGGTGTGGTGCTCCACCTCATACGCAAAAACAATCTCCTTGGTCTAGCGCTAGTGAAAAGGGGATAGACTCCATCGCTGATAGGCTGATACCGACTTTAGGCCGCCCCGACGACTTTATTTTTTACTTTTAATGCTGATAGGTACGCGTCCTGCGTCCCTGGCGCATAAAAATATAAAAGAGCGCAGTGAAATCATATCCATGCGTCCCAGTGTTTTTCTTTTTTCTTCCCCCACCATTTCAAGCTAACCATAAATACATTTCAATAGTTTCTTAGAAATGAATTACACAGGATAGGTTACAAGGTAGGAGTTAGACGGCTTTAATTGTTTCGCCAGATCATGAATAAAAACTCGACAGTTTATTAAGAAACTTTAGTTGGGACTAATCAAATTTCCCGGGGACTCATTCAATGCAAATATGTACGTCCCAGGATGCACTAAATCAAAAAGCTATCAGCATCATTGTATATTTATATATTAATACTCGTGTTCCTTAATTGTACAACCGTTATTATCTTGCAACATCTGGTTAAAAATGAGACCGTCCAAGATGAAATGCAAAAATGTAAATCCTGATTATCGGGTGTTGTTTATCCGCTTAATACTTATTTCTTATAAGTGTCATCACCTCAGCTAAATAATGGACCGTTCCGTCTTTATTATAAATAAGAAAGGGAAGAAACAGGATATGTTACACAGAAAAAATACAATCAAGGAAGAAAGAAAGAAAGAGTAGGCGAAAGATAGAGAGAGGGGTGAGCGCGCAGAAGCGATAAGGCTAATCAATCGAACATAATGAAAAGATAAAAAGAAAGAAAGAAAAAGAAAACATAGTGAGCGAGAGTTAAATCAAGATTATTATACTTTTTACTAATGGATTATCTTGCAATAGCTCTTAAGTAAACATATAGAACATTGTAAGAATTAAATCATCATACTGTGGTATATCCACAGGTCCTTCTTGTAGTTAATGATTTCTCTAATTTAAAAGTAAAAAAAAAAGGAGACGTGAATTCGTATCTCATCAAGACTTTAATATTTTTTACCGATAACCGCTTCGTATTATTTTTCGCTGTGTTAGAAATGATGATCTGGGTGAATTGTGATAAAAAGTGACGCAACAAATTATGAAAGAAAACACTAGTTAAGATTAATCCTATTATAATGGAGATTCGGCGTCTCTACTTATGTCACAATAGCTCCAGGAGTTACGTAAGTATTAATTAATGAGTATTTGATTTATAGCCAAAATCATTGATACATAGAATTAATTTTATTTATTAACGATGTCTAAAGGAAAATCTTAGTTAGATTTACCTCAAAACATCCCATCTTATTAGTAGACTTAAAATCCTGCAATATGTCACTATATATATATATATATATATATATATATATATATATATATATATATATATCACCATATATAGACGAATGTCATATATATATCACTATACATAGACGAATGTCATATATACATATATCACTATATATAGACGAACAGACACAGAATCTCCATTATGATAAAATATGAATGAATTACAAATCGGGCAGTAAAAATGCTTTTAAAATTTTGATATGTTCCTTGACCCAAGATATTCAATATTCATGATATATGATACACCTTTTTTATCTCATGATTTAATAAAACCATACAGTATATGTGCATTATTTCACATATTACCCTATAATTATATTCCGACATAACATTATCATCAAAAAAGTAATTATAACATTATTCATTATGATTACAAATTATAATTATAATAAAGAACAAATGTCAGCTTTTTTTTATACTTAAGAAAAGACAAGTGGGGAGAGAGCTCGAGAAAAGATCACCCTTTCAATTAGAGAAAGGTTGGTAATCCTCAATACAGCACCATGGTTATTGGGTGGGAACGTGACGAAGCAAGTGACCCCCTACCGGATTTTCTTTGAAGTAAAGCAAATGAGTTTGCAAAACTGCGCCAGTGTTCTCCTTTCATTAAGATAAGAAGGATTATTGATTCAATTAGATTAATTGTCAAAGAATGTGATTACCTACTGTGATGATTTGAATTACTTAAGGGGACAGACTGAATTATCTTTCACTAAAAGTTTATCTCACGAGTAAATTAAGGAAATGCTAGTTGCAATTAGATGGTTGCTTGGGTTTTTACGGCATGGAACGGTCTCCAAGGGTCTGGAAAAGAATTTGGGTGAATTGGAAATCAGAGGAAGAATCGAGACTATCCAAACTACAGCACTGTTAAGATCGGCTAGAATACCCAGAAGAGTCCTGAAGACCTGAGTAGACTTTCTGTCACTTAGCATCCAGTGAATCACCAGCTACGGCAGGTGTGAAAAACTCCAGTTCCAGCAGATCACAGGATGAAGATGAAAGAAAACGAAAAGATAGAAAAATACCTAGATCTTGCTAGAGAATTGAAAACACTGTGGAATATAAGGGTAAGTATGTAACCCACCCAACGGGGTGGGGGTCCAGTGACTTCGGCCCTGGATCTTTACAAGTTAATAGCTATCCCCCAGGCAATACCTGCCCCCTTGACTTAAAGGGGCAGGGCTGGGTTTATTGTCCAGCGCCTGAGCCCCACCCCTGTGGGGGAATGCCGAAGGGATCGACGCAATTTTTGTTTTTTCCCACCCACGAGCTTCGGCTTGTGGGTGGGCCCACTTTAAAACGGGGCCTTGTGCCCAGCCCATACAAGTGGGGTATAAGGCAAATACCTGTGGAATATAAGGGTCAAAATGATACCAATAGTAGTTGGGGCATTTAGAACAGTCCCCAAAAGCATAGAAAGCAGACTAGAGAAACTGGAAATCAGAGGAAGAATTGAGACCCTCCAGACAACAGCATTGCTGAAATCAGCTGTAATACTCAGGAGAGTCCGGAGGAGACTTGTTGTCACTCAAACTCCAGCGAAAGACCATTACCTAATGCTGATGTGAAAAACTACTACTAATAATAATTCCTCGTTTAGTTCTGATTTATAATTCCGGATTAGACGAGATAAAAAGAAAAGTGAATGGACTTACCTGCAGAGGGGCAAAGGTTTCGGTTCTGCCGGAATGGTTTGATCACAATCTGGGAATGCATAATGACAAAGAAGTTTCTTGGCTGGTATACTGCATAAGTCGCGATGTCGAATGAGTTCCTCATCGAATTCTTTCAACAGATTAATCACAATTGTTTCGTGCAACATTGACGGATTCTCAAAGGACAAATTGTAAAAGACCATTTGATTACCGAGGATTTCGCTGCACACTGATCCATTGTACGGTGCACAATAACCAGCAGCTTTTCTGCAACAAAAAAATAAAAACAAATATTAGACATTAGTAGACAGAAATTCACATTTATTTATTATTTACACTAGCAAAAAGCAATTATCAATTATTTGCACTAGAAAAAGTGTGCGGCATTTGGGCGCAAGTATTTAAGATTTAATGTAATAAAATATTAGATTAGATTAGAAAGACAGTATTTACCACGTACCCGACGTGTACGGGTTAGGCACAAGGCCCTATTAATGTGGGGCAACCCACGAACCGAAGCTCATGGGAGGCAGGTGCAAAAAATACGTTAATCCCATCAGCATACCTCCTCAAGGTGGTGTCTCAGGCACCGGGCAATAAACCAAGCCCTGTCCCTTTAAATCGATCAACGTTGTTAATTACTTCTGCGGTCCAGGGTCGAAGCCACGAGACCCCCGGTTCCGAAGAGCCAGAGACAAACGAAATTAAATAAGAACGAATAAAAAAATATCACACTTATTTTAATGTTATTTTTATTGATTTCTATATAAAATCATAAATAGGATTGATTTTAATACCTTTGAGCATAACATAATAGTATCAGAAAAAGCAAATAATTATTTATTAAACCCAGTTTTGTTACAATCATTATGCAAATTATTCCCACCATATACTATGTAAATCTTTATTTCTTAGCTATATCTAACACATATCTTCGGATTTTAAATGCATTAATAATATGGTCCGTTTTGCGGCAAATCTAACTAGCTAGACTTTATTAGAGATCATCGTTAATAAGTAAAATGCTAATTAACATTAGATAATAACTATTTCATAATCGTTGAGTATATAACTTAAATAACTAAGCAAATCATGACGTCAGCGATGACGTAGTTTCGGTTAAAAAGATTTATTACTTTATATATAAAGTCCACAAAAGTTCACTAAAATCGCATATTTATTTGATTCTTTGGTATATATCTATATATGATTAATGAAAGAAAAAACTTTAAATTTGCTTTATGTAATAATTTACTTCAAAAGCAACACGCTTAGTTGTTGCAGTTGAAATAAATTATTACATGAAGCAAATTTAAAGTTTTTTTTTCCTTCATTTATTCATTGATTTGGTCTGTCCGTTCACACACTTGGAATAAGGCTCTCACTACGGATGACCTATATTATTTTAGCTGAACCCCACATAGAATGATCCTCATCACCATATATATATGTATTTGGAGGATATGTGCTTATTGAAGTCATACCTAATTTGTGAAAAATATTAGTTAATAATTAATGAATTTAGGCGGGCATATATAAAAGCCATATCAAATAAACACAATGTTTATTTACGTACTTTCATATATATGTATGTGTGTGTGTGTGTGTGTGTGTCCTATATTTACATGTAAACAGTTCACACTATCATGGATAGAGCATTTATATTTAAGTTAAGGTAACCTGGACATGGAGTCAACGGCGTCTAATTACTGACAGTTTCTCCATGCCCACCTGCCCTATATATATATATATAATATATATATATATATATAATATATATATATATATGGATTGTGTTTTAATCAGTATTTTCCTGCATTGCTGTGGACAGTATGTGAGTAACGTAAAATGGAATTAGATCTGACAAATGTTGAAGAAAGATAATAAGAAAACCAAAATAGTTAAGTAGAAGAAATATAATATAGTACGTGCTGACAACATGTGTTTCGACAACATAATGTGAGTACAATGCAATCTAAATAGAAAGGATAAAATAAAACAATAATAGAAGGCATTGTATAAACCAATCGTCTTCTTCAGAGCACAGTTATATGAATGATCTCATTCATATAAGAAAAGAAAAATGGCTGACACAAAAAATCCCAAAAACGCTCACGTCGTGAACTGGAATGTATTTTTAAAATTCATAAAAATGTATCTTGGTTTAAAAAATAATGTAAATTTATTTTTAGACCTTCGACTCGGAACTAAACCATTTTTGTTATTCACATACTGTCCACTTAAAAACATGAAATGAACAGTTTCTAATATGGATGTTTTTAAAAGATGGTAATGCCGGAATATATATAATATATAATATAATATATATAATGTAGGAAATACTTAAAAAAGATTCAGGAGAAAGCTTTAACCGCATCAGCGTGGATATGGCAGTCCTATATTGTGACATCAAACCGACAAAGTCTGGTGGTATCATGAGACACTGCTGGGGCGCTCTGGGTTAGTGGTAATGATGCTTCGGCCCCGAAACCATGCTTGAACCCAGAGTCATCATCTGATGAAGGCTTTGTTGGTTGCAATGCTACTGTGTAAATAGCAGTCATTGTATGAAGATTATTATACAGAGATGCTGATAGCTTTTTAATTTAGTGCGACCTGGAACGCACATATTTTCTTTGAATGAGTCCCGGGAAATTTGATGGGTCTCAACAAAATTTTCTTAATAAATTGTAAGGTTTTATTTATGATCTGGGGAAACAACTAAAGCCGTCTAACTCCTACCTTTTATCCTATCCTGTGTAATTCATTCCTAAATAACTATTGAAATATATTTACAGTTAGCTTGAAATGATGAGGGAAGAAAAAAAGAAAACACTGAGACGCATATGTAGGATTTTTTACTGCGTCCTTTTAGAGTTTTGTGCGTCAGGGACACAGGACGCGTACCTATCAGTGTCTCTGTACTATTATCAATCATCCTTAGACTAATGGTCAACCACGAATTCTTAGAAAAACAAAAACAAAAATTGCTTTTTTCCACTGAACTGATTAAACAAAAAAATAAAATAAGAAAAACAACAAAAAAGACAAAATCAAACAAAAATGCGTAATGCATTTTTTGTGAATGAAAAGACTACCAATAATTTCATGAATGGATCTTGCTCGTTAACAATGCGTAGAAAGAGAACAAAAATGGTTCCAGTGTTTTGGCTAAAGTGGAAAGGAGGGGAAGAATTGGCGGTAAAAGCCAGGAAGTAGGAATTGAACTGGCCTTCAGCCCCCCCCCCCCACTTCCGATGACCTGCATTCCAAGAATTCACAGCGCCTAACTTCCATTTCTTTCCATCAAAGTTCATCACTCCTACCCTCCCTCTCTCTCTCTCATACTATCCATCAGTCTAGAACCCCTTCTCTTTCTCTCTCTCTCTCTCTTATACTATCCATCTTTCTAGTAGCTCCCCTCTTTCTCATACTAGTAATCTAGTAGCCCCCCTCTCTCTTTTCTACTACATATCAGTCTGGTACCGCCTCTCTCTCTCTTCTTTCCTATTATCTATCAGTCTAGTACCTCCTTCTCTCTCTCATACTATCCATCAGTCTACTACCTCTCTCTATCACACTATCTATCAGCCTATTAGGCCCCCTCTCTCTTTATTACTATCAGTCTAGTACCCCCTCTCTCTCATACTATCCATCAGTCTAGTACTCCCTCTCTCATACTATCCACCAGTCTAGTACCCACTCTCTCTCTCATACTATCCATCAGTCTAGTAACCCTTCTCTCTCTCTATCATACTATCCATCAGTCTAGTACCCCCTCTCTCTTATACTATCTATCAGTCTAGTACTCTCCCTCTCTCTATTTTCTTTAATTCTGACTCATTCTCTCCTCTGTAAATTTTCCCGGGTGTTTCTTCCCTTAATCTCGAAGACCGTTTCCAATTCCACATACCATAATGGACATGGATTTGATTTTATGACCACTGCCGCCGCCGTCGCCACCTTCTTCAGGCCATTTAACATGGAGATTAGATTCCAAGAATTCTTGGCCTTACTGATTCATCCCCCTCCCCCGTCTCTAATGACAAACTGGCAACATTTGAACAAGATGAGAATAGGGATTATGTTCCCCCGGTTACCTAGCAGTTTCAGTTGCAGTGGGGGGAGGAAGAGTTAACAGTGACGGGGAGAAGGGGGGAACTTGACACTCCTCTTAGTAGGGCAAACTTTCTCTCTCTCTTATCTTTCTCTATTTCTTTCTCTGTTTATCTTTCCATCTCTCTCTCTGTTTTTAATTTCTATCTATCACTCTTTTAATGTCTCTCTATTTATCTTTCTCTCTCTCTCTCTCCCCAACTCTCTTTATGTATCTTAATCTCTCTCTATTTATCTCTCTCTATTTCTTTCTTTCTCTCTCTTTCCATCTCTCTATTTGTATCTCTTTTCCCACTGTCACTTTCTATTTATTTATCTTTCTTTCTGTCTTTCTTTCCATCGCTCTCTCTCGGTCTCTCTCTTTCATCGTTCTCTCTCTCTCTCCTCTCTTTCATCGTTCTCTCTCTCTCTCTCTTTTCTCTCCTCTCTCTCTCTCTCTCTCTTTCAAGGCTCTCTCTCTCTCTCTCTTTCCATCGCCCTCTCTCTCTCTCTCGCTCTCTCTCTCTCTCTCTCGCTCTCTCTCTCTCTCTCTCTCTCTCTCTCTCTCTCTCTCTCT
The DNA here is from genome assembly GCA_023376005.1 of Doryteuthis pealeii. NCBI lineage: Eukaryota > Metazoa > Mollusca > Cephalopoda > Myopsida > Loliginidae > Doryteuthis > Doryteuthis pealeii. The sequence continues at coordinate 57,950,421 of CM042149.1, read as the reverse complement.
CTCTCTCTCTCTCCAGATGACTTGACAATCTCTCAAACAAAATGATGAGAAATTACCTAATCTGTCTCTCTCGCTACCACTTCATTTTCTCTTCCTCCTCCTCCGTCTCCTCCTCCTCCGTCTCCTCCTCCTCCTCATCCACACACACACACTTTCTCGACAATGGCGCAAAAATTTGAAGTGAATATGTCAGTGGTTTTAATTATTATTTGAATAGTTGAAATTTATGTCCACAAGGATATTGAAAAAATGACTTAATTTATTTTTTAAACGGTGAAGAATAGAATTTGGGTCTTTTTTAAAAAATTTAAATCGAAAATTTATTTTTGAATTATCTCTTTCCAATTTTCAAACCGCCCGAGGGAGAATTTGATGAGGAGAAAATTTAATGCGAGATATTTAAAAAAAACCAAAAAAAAAACCCCAAAAAATCCAACAACAAAAAAAAAAACAAATCAATCCTATCACACACACACACACACACACACACACACACACACACACACACACATATATATATATATATATATATATATAATGTCAAGGTTATAGAAAATAAATGTATTGGTTTTTTTAAGCACGAGAGAATGGTACAGTTAATAATATATCAATATATATGAGAGAAAGAGAGACTTATGAATTTAATACGTTCCACTCGTAACTCAATTTCCTCGTATATCAAATCAATTTTCTCCATTGAAATACACTGAAATGCCATTAATCCGTTCCAGCTACCTCCCAAAAAAACACTGTTTTTTTTTTGTTTTTTGTATTGCTCATATCTGCTTAACTTTGGTGATCTAGTGGGAACCGGTTCTTTCAACGTGACTTGATCGTAATACAACTCAAAGAATGATTAGACCTGCATTAGATTAAATATTTTGTAGGCACCTCGGCTTAGATACTGTGAGTACCCAAATAATATTATCTGCGTTATTTGGACTATTGTCCCCATCTTCATTGTTATTTATACAACGTTTCGACCGATATGACCTCCGGCATTCTTCAGGTATTTCTTGTCGGACTCGGAATCTTTCGGCATATCGGCCGAAACGTTGTACAAATAACAATGAAGATGAGGACAATAGTCCGAATAACGCAGATAATACTAATCATCAGGCCTCATCTCAAAATATTCAGAGAAATAGTACCCAAATAATATTTTCAAAAGGAAAAAAAAAAAAGCAAAAAATTGCATTTTTTTAAAAACACATTTGTTTCTATGTAACCCATAGATGGGACCCAAACAGGTACTACCGCCCCGGGTCAAAATTGACCTGATAGCAATGGTGATGAAGGGTGGCTCCACATTCACCCGATCTCCAGAACTGGAACCTCACCATCAACGTTAGGAAAAGAAGAAGTTAATCTACTGTTTACTTCAAATACCCTTAATCGCTGGATACCCTCTGGCTACAGCTGCTGATCAGACATCAGATTGTTACATAGCTCATAGGTAGCTCATGAATTATGTACGTACTGTAGATAGATATTTTTCAATCAGAGTTCGTTAGATTCAGAATGAGTGGAAAATTTACCAGTTATTGATTGATTTGTGATGACATTCAGCTTGACCTTTGGAAAACTGCGCCAGAAAGGTGTGAGTTTTGTTTTTTTTTAGTTTAGTTGCGGCTAGAATTCAGAGTGAGCGAATGCAGAGAGCCACTCGCTCTGAGATGTCGCTTTTCAATCCGCGGGGTTTTGTGGATTCAGGTTGTTCTCAATAAAGACTTAAAGAAAAGCAACAAAGCCTTGCTGGTTAATTATAATAAGAATGCACAGATACCCAGCCGAACAAGAAAGAAGAATCGGCCCTGAGAAAATGGCCGACGAATTAGCAGAATCGGAAGTTAGAATCCCTAATTCCTATCTTCTACTCTCTCTCTCTCTCTCTCTCTGTCTCTCTGTCTCTCTCTGTCACATCATATACCCAGCAGGTTAAGTCGACATATAACAAGATGAGAACATTGTTTGCAAGCTTCCTTATATCTTTGCATATATTTACCAAACCCCTCTTTACCCATAGCTGGAGGGAGAATAGATGATTCATACGTCCGCACAAGCAGGATGCGACGAAAAGTCAGTTTTTAAGCAAGGTCTAACAGGTCTGAAATCAGAATTTCCTTTCTTCTAGACCGGTTACCATACCAAAGTTAAATAGCTCTATCTACCCTGATGTTTACCATTTACCCATAGCTGGAGGGAGAATAGTTGATTCAACTTTCTTAAGTGTATTTAACGCTTTGTGAAATGCAAACGATTTCGTCCAGGATTTGCACTCAGGTCACTGTGTTCATTTCGTACGACGATAACCATTACACAACGAGCACCTCCAAATCATTCTTAGACTTTAGAAATGCATTGGAAATTATTAGACTATAGAAATACATTGGAAGTTATTAGTCTATAGGAATGCATTGGAAGTTATTAGACTATAAATGTATTGGAAATTATTAGACTATAGAAATGCATCGGAAATTATTAGACTATAGAAATGCATTGGAAATTATTTGACTATAGAAATGCATTGGAAATTGAAGAAAATTATCAGTAGTTTTGAATTGACCCAGACCGTCTCTTTTGTCCCTTCTCCTCTCTCCTCCTCTCTCTCCTCTCCTCATGTCCATTCATGAAGAGGTCGATCATGACCCTTCGCAGCTTCGTTTATCACAGACCGTCTCTAACCATGATTGTTATCGAGAAGAATAGGGGAATGGATATCCCGTTGCTTTCTTTACGATTATTATTTTCTTATTTTTATCAAGACCCTCATCTCCATCTGGCCAGTAAATCCGGGGGTTCCCTTAGTGCATTGATAAGTAGTTGTTGACCCCCCTCTCACCCCCCACGATTTCGGATGTGGAAACCAAACCAGCCACCGACCATCCAAACCCTGTTCTTTTTTCTTGTCAAACTAACCTTCTTAGATTGTATTGATTGGGTTAAAAACTTTAACTGTTTTGATATTTACCCATAGCTGAAGGGAGGAGAGAATTGGACTCTTGACTTTGCAAAGAGCATGTATACCAAGTGAACACACAGGGCACAACTGAAACTCGAACTCTGATCGCAAATTCGAATTCATAGATGTCATTCCATCCAACACCTTGAGAACAAACGCGTTACTGACACAGTAAAACGAGTGTATATATATATATATTAACATAAAGGTACATGGTATTAACCTACTCGAGTTTCACCATAAGGATCTTCAGGGTTAAATCTACTGGATTAATCAAGATATTGATTAATGGCAGTCGATTACTCGTGTGTGTTTTTTGCGATTAACGGTTGATTGTTGATTTTACCTTTATGTTAATAAATTTGCTCTACTAACGTATTGAGCACTTTATATTTGTTATATCGCTGCCTTATCATTGTGAAACTTGAACCAACTAACCACTGTGACCATTTTCACCGGTAAGTCACTTTTTTTCACAAATACTACACACACACACACACACACACACACACACACACACATAATTCCATAATAAGGAAAAACTTAAAAAACAGTCACGTTAACATAAATATTTATACATATTTCAACAAACTCCTATTTGAGCGAAGTCTTGCAATACCCTCTGGTTAAAAATGAGACAGTCAAAATCGTTCAAGATGAAATGCAAAAATGTAAAACCTGATTATCTAGTGATGCTTAGAATTCAGTTTTCCTTCGCTTAGACTGGTTGCCTTACCAAGGCTGAAGAAATAATTACTAGGAAACTATAATTTAAATTATCATAAATGGAAGTTTTTATCTATGAACAACTAAAGCCGGCTAACCCTCCCTTGTACCCATACAGTGTAATTCATTTCCAAGAAAATATCGAAATGTATTTACAGTTAGCTGGAAATGTTATGGGAAAAAAAAAACACTGGGACTCATGGGTATGATCTTTCTGCGTCATTTTAGATTTATATGCGTCAGTGACGCAGGACGCGTACCTATATATATATTTACCAAACCCTCCGCACGAGCAGGATGGGACATAAGGTCAATTTCTTAAGCGGGGTTTAACAGGTTTGAATTCAGAGTTTTCCTTCTCCTAGACTGGTTACCTAGCCATGGTTAAAGAGCCCAGTCTGCCCTGCTATTTACCCATAGCTGGAGGGAGAATTGGATTCTTACATTGCCCAAGGGTATTAGCGCTATGTGAAATACAAACGGCTTCATCCAAGAATTGAACTTGTGTCGACGAGTCCGTTTCCTACGATTTTCAGCGTCCTTTTAGATTTTTATGAGTCAGTGACGCAGGACGCGTACCTATCAGGGTAATTATGAACTTTTGTTTAGTAAATTAGGGTGTCCCAGAAAAAACAGAACCCACAAATTTTGTAATAAAACTTAATTTTAACTAGGGGGTTTAGGGTTAGGGTTGGGGCTTAGGGTTTAGGGTTAGTTTAATGGGAAAATAAATAAATAATTTGGGTTGTTTTTTTCTGGGCCACCCTGTACAGGGTGACCCAGAAAAAAACAGAACCCAAACCCTGTCATTTTAGGTTTGTATGCGTGATGCAGGAAGCGTACCTATCAGCATCTCTGCTATAGTATATCAACAGGTCCTGCTAGTTTGAATAGTTTTCAGTCACCATTTTATATAGCAGCAGTCTTGCACTGCTATTTAATTCTTTATACAGTTCTATTTTAGACCTTCAAGTCAAGGGGGAGGGGTAATTTTAATTTTTTTTGTTGCTGTTGTTTTTGATGGGGGTGGGGTAGAAATTACAGTCGAAGGTCATTTTCTCAATGGACAAAGAGTTTGTACTAAAACAATGTGGAATTGGTTTTGTTTAGTTTGTGTAAATCTTAGGGGGAAAAAATTATGAGAAACATTTTGTCTTTTTTTTATTTTCACAAGAATTTGTATTCTTTATATTGTATCAAGAATGCAACAGATGGTACCAAGGTTAAATCTTATGGGCCAAACAAGGTTAGGGAAGAAAAAAGATATATATATATATATATATATATATATATATATATATACATACACACACATATTACACACTCATGTAGATATGTAAATTACTATCAATCTCGCACTTTCTTCTCTCTCTCTCTCTCTCTCTCTCTCTCTCTCTCTCTCTATATATATATATATATATATATATATATATATATATATATATATATATATATATATATATGTGTGTGTGTGTGCGTGTCTGTCTGTGACGGTCTATATACTTACATACTCGTCCAATGTATATATTTTGAAAAGGGTTTAAATTAAGAAATGGGCTCACTTTAAAAACAACAAAAAGTGAAATAAAGACTTTTAAAAATGGCAACATTCTATTTCCTTTTTCAGTAAAGTTTTGTTTTTCATAAATATGACTTTTGTATTCAGTTGTACGACTGAAAGGTGGTATATACATACATACATACATATATATATATATATATATGTGTGTGTGTATGTGTGTGTGTTTCTCTTTTTTGCAATAGTTTATTTTTCAATTGTTTCAGGTCAAAAATAAGGCAAGGCTTCAAGGAATAAAATAAAATAAATAAACTAAACTCAACATTTTCTGCATTGTGTCCAATTTGGGATTTTAATGGAAGGAGGAAAAAAGAGAAAAGAAAATTCATTGTCATCGTCTTCATCGTTTAAGAATTTATTTTATCATTTTTCTGTTTGCAGAGTAATTACAAAAGTAGAGAGAGAGAGAGAGAGAGAGAGAGAGAGAGAGAGAGAGAGAGAGAGAGAGAGAGAGAGAGAGTTGGTAGTGGGTTGGTTGATTTTTCAGGATGACAACTCTGGTTGGGTTATTTTATGCCAAAGATGTTTTGTTTTATTCATTCTCAATGAGTATTCCATTTCAGTTCTTTTTAAAACTCATTTTTTCTATTTATGAAGAGAGAGAGAGAGAGAGAGAGAGAGAGAGAGAGAGAGAGAGAAGAGAGAGAGAGAGTTGGTTTTGGGATAGAGTTTAACGTCATTCCCAAAACATGTAGACTTTCAGCCACTATCTGATGGTGAGGTTTCAATTCTGGAGGTCTAGGTAATGTGGAGCACCCCTTCATCATCATTGTTCTCAGGTCTACTCTGACCTGGACTGGTAGTACCTGTTAGGGTCCCATCTATGGGTTAACAAAAATATTTGTGTTTTAAAAAGAGTTTCTTTCAAACTATCGCTACGAATCTTTCAAAACATTACCGGCATCAAATGTCCCACCGTGGTTGATATGCCGTAAGACAAAACAAACAAAATCTCAATGGTCGGTCTTTTTTCGAGGGTGACATTGGGTGTAGCAGTGCTTCAGATTAACTTTTTTCACTATTGTGCACTACTGTTGCCCTTAAAGCAACTCCAACCCTTTTTATCATATGGGTGCTAGAAGGCGGTGGTTGAGGGTGGCTTCATGTCCTGGATAGTTTAACGTCATATCCAGGACACGAAGACACCCTCAACCACCGCCTTCTAGCACCCATATGATAAAAAGGGTTGGAGTTGCTTTAAGGGCAACAGGAACCGACCATGGAGATAAAAGTGATGTAAAACACAGAACATGCCCCCCACCTGTGCCCCCCCAAAAAAAACAGAAAAGAGAAGTTGATCTGTGCTTGATTTTATTGCGAAAATCTGGACACATCTAAGATATATAAAGATTAGACAGTATCCCAGCATCCCCCATAGACTTGCCCCCCACCCCAACTCGGGATTTTTTTTTTGTCCACCAATCTCTCATCAACAGTTAATGATTTATGCAAAGAAGTTGGTTTTTACTTTTTATTTTATTTTATTTTTAATTTTTATTTTACCTTCGTGATTCCCACCCCGCCCTAGCTCTAACATCTATGTACGTAACCCTCGGCCCAATTCTTTGAGGAACCCAAGAACCTTGACTGCCCTTTCAAAATAGCCAGTATCACACACACACACACACTCACTCAGATAAGCATGCCCTCTCACTCTCTTTCTCTCAGTGTATCAATTTTATGCTATCACCAGCTCTCTCTCTCTCTGTCAAGTGGAACGTTTTCACCCTCCTCAAACAGAACATAAACACAGTTATATGCAGAAAAACATGCATCTATCTCTCTCTCTCTCTCTCTCTCTCTCTCTCTCTCTCTCTCTCTCTCTCATATATATATATATATATATATATTAGAGAGAGAGAGAGAGAGATAGACAGACAGACAGACGGGAGGAAGAGACATCACCATATTTGTGGCTATTATGAAACAGAACAATATATATATATATATATATATATATATATATATATATATATATATATATATATATATATATATAAAATCAATGGTAATATCATGGTAATATCAGCACTGGTTTTTAAAATCTCAACCATTTCACGGCTGTTTTTTAAGATCTCAACAATTGAACTCATCTGATGATTTGATTACCATGAAACTTCAAGTTATGAGTGTAAAACCATAATATTACATTGATTATAAATCTGCTCTGCTTTATTAGCATTGAGCACCTTTTCATGCCAATACTTTTCTCATTTTTTCATTCACTATTCATTATATTATATATATATATATATATATATATATATATATATTAGCTAGTATATTAGGTGCGATACCTGTCAGCTGTCCCTTATGTTCAAAAACCTCAACTTATTTTCACTGAATATTTATATTATTTCCAAAATTCATCTAACCTTGCCTTAAAAGAGTTCAGAGATGGAGCATTCACTACTGCTCGATTTGTTTACGCCTTACATTTGAACAGATACATTCGCCTAATTCATTAATTGTCAAATAATTAATGTTCAAATTAGGTATGACTTCAATTAAGCATATATTCTCCCCAAAATTGTCGGCTATCGCCATCTCAAACAAACTGTTTGCGTAAAGTATATATAAATAAGTTTAAAAAACCAAGAAAGAATTAGTAATAATTAATGTCTTAGTCGAGCGAGTCACACACGGAAGTCTCCTATGTCTATAACCTTGCTGATGAGACCTAATAGGTCGAAATGTACATTCAGGGATTGATATTTTCTCGATTTGTTTAGCCTTACATTTCCACATATATGCCCGCCTAAATTCATTAATTATTAACTAATTAATTTTCAAAATTAGGTATGACTTCAATTAAGCATATATCCTCCAAAACTTGTCGGCTTAAAGCCATATTAAAAATAAACACATTTGTTTGTTTACTTAACCTCATACTGTCGTGTCAATAAAAAGTGGAATATAAATAAGTTTAAAAAACAAACGAAGAATGTGGGAATGGCAAGCTAGTGTAACGGTTAGAGACTTGGCCTGTCAGCATGACAGTCGAGATTTCGAGTCACACACGGAGCAGTCTCCCATTAATTTTCAAAATTAGGTATGACTTCAATTAAGCACATATCCTCCAAAAATTGTCGGCTTAAAGCCATATAAAAATAAACACATTTGTTTGTTTACTTAACCTCATATATATATATATATATATATATATGGTGTCACAAAATGTATACACTCTTTTTTTGTATTTTATCTCTTGTATCAATCTTATTTACAAGTCAAAATACATAAATATAATAAGCTATAACGATTCAAAGAGTGTATACATTATTTTGGGACACCCTGTATATGATTTGTATATTGTCATTACATATAGTCTTTAGTCTTTTTTTCTGCCTTTTTCTTCTTTCTCTTTTTATAACCCCAGTCCAGATGTCACCAGATCATTTTTGGAAAAGAAGTAAAAGACAACAACAACGAAGAAGGAAAGCAACTTTAAATGCAGCAGCAGCAGCAGCAGCAGCAGCAGCAGCAGCCATGATCCTGGCCTCCGCCGCCGTCATCGTCATAGTCGTCATCTGTGACAGTGAAATCCTATGAAATGTGTTGCTACTTCCAAGAGTTCCAAAAGCCGATGTTACCCCTCATCTTTCTCATGGGAATCTGTGCCACAGACTTTACAACCACCGGATTGTTTATACTGGTGTAGAATAACAGTGGCTGATGGGGTGGTAGGGGGGGGATATCGTCATATGGATTTCTATATTTCTTCCACAATCATAACATGTGTTGAAGTTTTAAAGGGAGATAAACAATGAGAAACAGATTTTGGAAGGGAAAGGGTGAAAAGACACATAGCCATCTGGAGAGATGGAGAGAGAGAGGGGGAGAGGGAAATGAAGAGAGAGAGGGGGAGAGACAGAGAGAGAGAGAGAGGGGGAAAGAGGAGTTAGTAGAAAAGGAGAGAGGGTGATGGACAGATAGTAAAAGTTTACAGAGAGAGATATAATGGGGAGAAAAAAGAGAGAGGAGCTAGTGTACAAAGAGCGGGTGGTGATGGAAAGATGAAAAGAGAGGAGAGGGAAAGATGAGAGAGAGAGAGAGAGAGAGAGAGAGGGAGGGTGGAAGAGAGAGAGAGAGAGGGGGAGGGTGGAAGGGAGAGAGGGGAAGAGGAGTTATTAGAAAAGGAGAGATGGTGATGGACAGATAGTAAAAGTTTACAGAGAGAGATATAAAGGGGAGAAAAAGGAGAGAGGAGCTAGTGTACAAAGAGCGGTGGTGATGGAAAGATAGAGAGAGAGAGAGAGAGAGAGAGAGAGAGAGAGAGAGAGAGAGAGAGAGAGATATTATGAAGGAATGAGGGTGAAAGAGGAGATATAGACAAACAGACAAAGACAAATTGAAACGGAGAGAGAACGAAAATAGATATTAAGAGGGAGAGATATAATATATTTTACGGCATATCAACCTCAGTGGGTCATTTAATGCCAACAAAGTTTTGAAATAAATATCATTACTTAATGGATAATACAATTTTTAACCTGGTCTAGCGCTAGTGAAAAGGGAATAGACTCCCTCACTTATAGGCTGATACTGACTTTAGGCCACCTCGACGACTTATATTATATATATATACAATGGTAATATTGTTGCTATATTTATAAGTAAGTAAGTAAAGTCGTCGATACCAGCCAATCAGCAAGGGAGTCTATCCCCTTTTCACTAGCGCTAGACCAAGGAGATTGTTTTTGCGTCTGAGGTGGAGCGCCACACCTACCATCAGCTCCTTACTTTACCGCACAGATCCCTGTGCTACTCATACGCTGAGTTGACGAGGGCCGGTATCGAACTAAGAACCTTGCGGTTTCTAGCCGAACGCTCTACTGACTGAGCTAACCCGGCCCCTTATTTATAAGTAAAGAGTGCTTAATATCATTGATAGAGCATATATATCTAAGTAAGGGTAGAAAGACAAAGTCAATGGCCCTTGGTGACTGTTAGTTTCTGGTTTCAGACAAAAAGAGTTAAAGTCTGGGTTTATTACCAGGCATCTGGGGTACTCCAAAATGGGAATACCACCGGGGACAAACCATTTTTTAACCCCATACCAGAGAGGCACCCTGCGTTAAATTAACCTTGTGTCACATTCTGGTATTGTGGTGTGGTGGGGGGGGCTGGATAGATACCTACATAGCTAGACAGACAAGGTGAATGTTAGTAGCAAAAGGACAGACAAAATAACATATATATATATATATATATATATAAAGTGAGGGAAAGTGAGTTATTTTCTTGTCATGATATTGCTCCCAAAAGAAGCAATAAGCTTAGAGTTACTACTTTGCACTCATTCACCCGTTCTTCATTGTCTCAAGTCTTCTCTGTGGAGGAATCGAGTTTCACATTCTTCTCCAGCACCCAGGAGCCCCCCACACTTCTGTCATTCAACACAACGGGTCCCCCTTGTTTCTTAATGTTTTTTTTTATTCTTTAGAAACTGTCTTTACCCTTTTACTCTTTCCAGGTCATTGATCTCAGTCCGGCATTTAGATATCCAGACGAACATCTCTCAAAGAATGAGAACCCTAGAACCTTGCCGTTGTGTAATGGTTAACAAGCTAGCCTCAAAAACCAACTGCTACTGAATAATGAGTTTGATCCTCACTGAGTGCCTCGTACTTATGGCTTTGTGCCAAATCTAATCTATCTTTATTTATTTTTTGTTTTATTGTCTGTGTCTGTTTATTTGTCCGTCTCTCTCTTTCTCACATGGTGCGAGCAGACCATCGTTAAGCCTTAATAAGCTTTACGTTTTACTGGGCGCTCAATAATTCCAGCCTTGTGTCAAACTAAGCTAAATTTAGTAACGGACTTGACATATGTAATTTTTTTTACATGGCAATATTTTCAGTATCGCTTTTTTGATAATCAGTGATCATTGGACCAAGCCATGGTGAAGCCCGATCAGCAAAAATGTTCATTGATTAGCTCTGTACGGATACTGGATGCTGTGAGGAGGAATTGCCAGGAGTGATGACTGATAGGGACGAGTTTCGAAAGAGTCATAGGAGTCCGTGCTGTCGGCACAACTTTATTATTATTATTATTATTATTATTATTATTATTATTATTAATGTACATAGTTTCTGTATTTCTCTGAAATGTGTATGAATCATCTATATATTAATACTCGTTTTCTTAATTTGCACGACCGTTATCATCTCGCAACACCACCTGGTTAAAAATGAGATTGTCCAAGATGTAATGTAAAAATGTAAATCCTGATTATCTGGTGTTGTTTATTTGTCGAATTTGAACATTTTTTTATGATTGTTGTCAATTCAGCTACATAATGGACCATTCCGTTTTTATCATAAAGAAATGGAAGAGAAAAGACATGCTACACAGTAAAAATATAAGAAAGAAAGAGTAGGTAAAGATAGAGTGAAGAGATGAGCGTGCGGAAACGATATCGCTAATCTGTTTCAATCAAACATAATGTAAAGATGAAAAGAAGGAAAGGAAGAAAAAAAAGTTAGAGAGGGTTAAATCAAGATTAGTATACTTTTAACATATTGAACAATTTAGCAATAGCTCTTAAGTAAATTTATGAAATGTTGTAATAATTGAATTATCATATTGTGGTATATCAACAAGTCGCACAAGTAAAAAATATTGAACTGTTTTCATTCCAAATTTGCTGCTTGTTTTAAAAATTTTTTTACAGATGGCTATTTTAAGAAATACAAGACCTAACAACCAAGCTTTGAAGTAACGGCTGTGCTTAGTATGATACTATGTGTATTTATATAATAGTAAAATATCTGTGTTGGCAGTTGTAACATAATGTTATTGAAGTAAAAAAATGTGGGGGGGGGGAGGCAAAAAAGGGAAAAGTGATGATTGGATTCGTGGGGGAGGGATCGGTTGAATAATAAGCTGGGGGGGGGGGGTTATGTTAGAGACGACAGATTGAAGGGAAAAGTCCACTGGATTTCAGGATTATCGGATTTGGTTACTAACACAAGCGTCGATCCATTATCAAGTGAGAGAATCTTTCTCCCCTTATTCTTATCAATTCCACCCTCTGTGTACACAACCAAAAAGATTATTTTTCTCATAATTTTTCGCTTTCTCTCTGTCACCTTTCTCTTCCTGATTTTATTTTATTTCATTATTTTTCTAATTTTTTTTCTTTCTTTATTATTTTCCTTCTTTTTTTTCACGTTCATTCTTTGTTGTGGTTATTCATTCGTTTTTTCTTCTCTTCTGTTTTTTTAGCTTTTTTTTTTCATTTTCATGGATTTTTTTCTTTCTTTATCATTTTTCTTCTTTCTTTCACGTTCATTCTTTGTTGTGGTTATTCATTCTTTTTTTCTTCTTCTCTTCTGCTTTTTAGCTTTTTTTTTTCATTTTCATGGATTTTCTTTCTTTCTTTATCATTTTCCTTCTTTCTTTCACATTCATTCTTTGTTGTGGTTATTCATTCTTTTTTTCTTCTTCTCTTCTGCTTTTTTAGCTTTTTTTTTTCATTTTCATCTATTTTTTCTTTCTTTATTAATTTTTCTTCTTTTTTCACGTTCATTCTTTGTTGTGGTTATTCATTCGTTTTTTCTTCTCTTCTGTTTTTTTAGCTTTTTTTTTCATTTTCATGGATTTTTTCTTTCTTTATCATTTTCCTTCTTTCTTTCACGTTCATTCTTTGTTGTGGTTATTCATTCTTTTTTTTCTTCTTCTCTTCTGCTTTTTAGATTTTTTTTTCATTTTCATGGATTTTTTCTTTCTTTATCATTTTCCTTCTTTCTTTCACGTTCATTCTTGTTGTGGTTATTCATTCTTTTTTCTTCTCTTCTGTTTTTCAGCTTTTTTTTTCATTTTCATGGATTTTTTTCTTTCTTTATCATTTTCCTTCTTTCTTTCACGTTCATTCTTTGCTGTGGTTATTCATTCTCTTTTTCTTCTTCTCTTCTGCTTTTTAGCTTTTTTTTTCATTTTCATGGATTTTCTTTCTTTCTTTATCATTTTCCTTCTTTCATTCACATTCATTCTTTGTTGTGGTTATTCATTCTTTTTTTCTTCTTCTCTTCTCCTTTTTAGCTTTTTTTTTTTCATTTTCATCTATTTTTTTCTTTCTTTATCATTTTCCTTCTTTCTTTCACGTTCATTCTTTGTTGTGGTTATTCATTCTTTTTCCTTCTCTCTTCTGCTTTTTAGCTTTTTTTTTTCATTTTCATGGATTTTTTCTTTCTTTATCATTTTCCTTCTTTTCTTTCATGTTCATTCTTTGTTGTGGTTATTCATTCTTTTTCCTTCTTCTCTTCTGCTTTTAGCTTTTTTTAATTCATTTTCATGGATTTTCTTTCTTTCTTTATCATTTTCCTTCTTTTCTTTCATGTTCATTCTTTGTTGTGGTTATTCATTCTTTTTTCTTCTTCTCTTCTGCTTTTTAGCTTTTTTTAAATTCATTTTCATGGATTTTTTCTTCTTTAAATCTTTTCTTTTTTCTTTTTTTAATTGACGTTTTATTTATACATCTTTCATTCCCCGTTTATTTAACTCTTAAATCTCTTTCTTTTCTAGGTATCTCATTCTCTTTTTTTACTCATTATTATTTCTTATTATCTTTTTCTTTCCTTATATCTTTTATCTTTCATGGAGATGCGTGGTGTAATGATTAGAGTCGTTCGAAATGGACTCGTTGACCAGAGTTCAAATCTTGGACGATTATATCCCCCCCTCTCTCTCATCTCATCTCATCATCATCATGTCGCGCAAGCAGCACGGATATCCATTACAATCTCTCACCAACCTTTCCTATCACTCATTGTCCCTGGGAGGTCCTCTACGCAGCATCCAGTATCCTCGCATAGTTGGTCAATTTAGGTCCTTAGTGGGCGTCTGCGTTAGCATGTCCATGTGTTGGCTTTCACACACATACATATTACACACACACACACACACACACACACACACAGAGGGCGGCATAAGTAACGCCATTTTTAATTTCATCTTATAATGTATATTTTCTTTATTATTTTTTTTAATTAATTAGAATTAATAATTATTATATCAATTTTGTTAATATATTATATTAATCCATTAACCTGTGGCAATACATTTATATTCGAAAAAATAAAGGATAATCAAAAAGGCTTTGATTTTGTTCCACTTAAACAAAGGGCGTTACTTATGTCGCACACTGTATGTATATGTATATCTGTAAAAAATAACAGAAGATTAAGATTTTTTCGCTTAATAGCCTATTTCAGGGAGCCTAGAGAAATCGTCTCGTCAGTACTACATTAAAAAAAAATACTACGTCTTAAGGAAGATTTTTTGATCTGATCTTTGGATTATATATATATTTTAAAAATAGAATGTCTAGTCATTGAATACTAAAATGTAAATTTTGTAGGAATAAGTGTTCAATGCACAAAAATGCAGTGCAGCTATAATATAAAAGGGGAAAATGAATAATACACAACGATATATATATATATATATATATATATATATATATATATATATATATATATATATCAGGTGAATGGTTAAAGGTCTGAAGGGTTTTACGTTTCCTTTTTTTCTCCTCAAGATATGGAAGATCAGTTACAATACGTTAACAGATGTCTGCTATAAAATATGCCTGGAAGTGATAAAATGTGTTTGTGTATGTGCGTGTGGATATATGTCTATATGTGTATGGGTTTGTATAAGCCTATATGCACTTGTGTGCACTAATCTATTTGCATTCTTATATATATACACACTCACATATATATATATATATATATGCACACACACATATATATATATATACACACATACATGCACACACACAAATATATATATATATATATATATATATACGCACACAAATATACATTCACATATACACACATATATACACACACATATATATATATATATATACATACACACATATATATATATATATATATATACATATACACAAATATACACATACACACATATATATATATATATATACATATACACAAATCCACACATATATATACATATACACAAATACACACACATATATATATATACATATATCACACATATACATACATACACACATATATATACATACACACAAAAAATACACACATATATATATACATACACACAAAAAATACACACATATATATATATATACATACACAAAAATACACACACACATATATATATACATACACACAAAAAATACACACACATATATATATACATACACACAAAAAATACACACATATACATACACAAATACACAAATATATATACATACACATATATACACACATACACACACAAAATACACATATACACACACAATACACACAATATATACACATACACACACAAATACACACATATATACACATACAAATACATATAGACACATACAAATACACACAAATACACACATATATGTGTGGGAGTGACTGTATATGTAAGTGTATGTGTGTGTGTGTGTGTGTGTGTGTGTGATTCTGTACCAGACATGTGTTGATACCAACACAGATATCCAGGAGGAGAATACATTGAACCCTTTCACCAGATCAGCAGCCAAATGGGGGTGGTGATGGGTGAGTGGGTTTTTTGGGGGGGTGGGAGGGGAGCAGACAACTTTTCAGGGTTGGAAAAGGGTAAAGATTCAGATTAGGAAATCTTCAGAAACAAGTGACGCAAGTAAATAAACAGATAAGACAAAACAGAAGCCCCCCCCCCGCGAAAAAACAGATAGAATAAAGAAAAAGACGATACATACATTATATACACACACACACACACATATATATATATACACACACACAATATATATACACACACACATATATACACACACACACACACACACATATATATACACATATATATATATATATATGATATGGAATTCACGTATGCTTTTGTGTTAGGGTATCTGATGAGTATATATACATATAATACACGCACACACAAACATATATACTAATCAGATATATATGCATATATGTATATTTAGGTGTGTGAATTTATACGTGCGTGTGTGTGCATATATATATATATATATATATATATATATATATATATATATATATATACAAACATTTATACATAATATATATATATACACACACACGTATACATACACAAACCTAAATATACATATATGCATATATATCTGATTAGTATATGTGTGTGTGTGTTATATGTATATATACTCATCAGATACCCTAACAAAGAAGCATACATGGATTCCATATTATATATATATATATATATATATATATATATATATATATATATATATATATATATATATCGTCGGTTCGAGTTCAATTCTTAGACGAAGCTGTTTGCATTTCACATAGCGATAATACGCTTGGGAAAGGTATGAATCCATATAGTCTCCCTCCAGCTATGGGTTAAATAGTAGGGCAGACTGGGCTTTTTAACCTTGGGTAGGTAACCAGTCTAAGGGAGGGATAACTCTTAATTCAAAATTCCTGAGGTCAGTCGTTGATTGGGTTCGTGGCATTCCGTGATGCACCAATTCTTTCCTATCGACTGTACCAAAAAGTACGGAATGGTTCTACACAAGCCTTCACCATTATAAACAAATCGCTGTGTTGGTTGTTCACTGGATGAACACTCATGCGTCGAAAATTGACGAGAGAGTCCATTCTTATATATATATATATATATATATATGAGTAAGAAAAGGTGGAATGAAAACATCACACAATGCTGTTAAAGAAGAAAACAATTTATAATATAATCATAGCTGATACTGATCAATATTTCGATTTTACAAAAATCATCATCAGAGCTCATTCACTCCCGTAGTTGATGATAGTAGATGAGCTCTGATGATGATTTTTGTAAAATCGAAATACTGATCAGTATCAGCTATGGTTATATTATAAATTGTTTTCTTGTTTAACAGCATTGTGTGATGTTTTCATTCCACCTTTTCTTACTCATATTGTCGGATTCATTTCCTTTCTTTTAACATATATATATATATAATAAATCCATACACACACATATGCATTTACGTATATATAAATATCTATGTATGAATAAATATATATATGTACATGTGTGTATATACACATAAACACATGTACGTATCTATTCAGCCCCTTCACAATGGGCAGGGTATGAGATAAAGTTAGTGTTTAAGCAGTGTACAGGTGGTTTGAATTCAGAGTTTTTCTTTTAAACCAAATGTCACCCCAACGTTAAATAGCATAGACTGTCCTGATATTTACCCATAGCTCAAGGGAGACTAGTTGTAAGCAGAATTTGAACTTGGGCCCATTTCCTACACCACGAGCACCTCATATATATTTATGTTTTATATATACTATGAAGAATGACCGCCCTCCTCCGAGCGAATGTATTTAAGTTTTAATGTAATCAAATATAAGCAAAATCATCAAATTTATGAACGTAGTACCCCACCCCCTAAAAAAGAAAAAAAAAAATGAAAAAAATTTTAATTGAAAACTTAGTCCTGTCCCCGCCCAAAAATTTTTTTGCATGCATCTATTAATCATCATTCAAATAATTATTTTGAATATTTTGCACGTGAATTTATACGAGCAAGATGTGACAAAAGGTCAATTTCTTATGCAGAGTTTAACAGGTTTGAATTCGGAGTTTTCTTTCTCCTAGACTGGTTACCAACCCAAGTTTAAAGAGCCCGGTCTCCCCTACTGTTTGGAATAGTAGTTGGATTCATATTTTTCCCAAGAGTATTAGTGCAATGTCAAATGCAATCAGCATCATTCAGAATTTGAACTCGGGTCGACGCGTCCATTTCTTACAACCATAACCCTTATATACCACGTGCCTACATTTGTATATAAGTAATCTTATTGACATAAACATCGACATTCCCGGCTGTTGTCGGCCAATATTTAAAAAATACATTGGAAAATAAAGGGTTTTATTTATTCGTAAACTTTTTAGTTCTTGTCACTGAAAAAAAAAAAGTGCGAAAGTAAAAAAACAATTTAAAAATTGCTTACTCAAATTTTGTATTAACGATTTCGACCATAAATTAAATACACATTAATAGACTTATGCAATCATTGAGAATATTGTAACATAAACAGTGACGTAGTTTTTGTTACAGACAGAAAGACACCGAATCTCCATTATAATAAGAAGACATATGGTGGCATGATGGGTTATTGGAATGGTGAATGATGTTTTTTTTGGTTCATGACTAATTTCTCAATTTCTCTAAATATGTCTACAACTTATCTATATCTATTAAGGAATTCACTCTACGTCATTCCCTTAAGAGATTATGCAATGAAATTTATCACTGACTTAATTACTAATCAAATTTATCTCCTTCGAAATAGTCTTTTCATGGCCTCTTACGTGTTCTCAACAGTCGCCACATGGCAGTCCCAAAGCTGAGGTTTTTGATTTTTCAAGACTGGATTCAGATCATAGGAGTAAGTTAGACCCTTGTACGAGAGAAATATCCTCACAGGGCACTATATCTCTTTTTATAATAAAGATTATGTATCTGTCTGTAACCGAAACTACGTCATTATCGACGTCACAATTTGTCTAGATTTTTATATTATGTAATCTTAATTAACATCTTATCTATTAACGATGTCTTAGCTCAGTCGGTAGAGCGTTCGACAAGTGAAACAGAAGGTTCCGGGTTCGAAACCGGCCCTCGCCAACTCAGCGTATGAGTAGCACAGTGATCAGTGCGGGAAAGTAATGAGCTCTTGGTAGGTGTGATGCTCCACCCCAGATGCTAAAATAATATCCTTGGTCTAGCGCTAGTGAAATAGGGATAGACTCCCTCGCTGTCTGGCTGATACCGACTTTAGGTCACCACAACGATTTTACTTTTACTTACTTTACTATTGACGCCTTGCTCAAAACAGTCCATGTTATTAACGAGTTTAGAACTCTGCAAAGTGCGTTTATATCACGAAGAAATAAACGTTTACATAGTGGATAATTTTCATACCGGTTTTAAGAAAACCAGATTTAATAAATTATTACTTGGTATTATTGATTTCTAATAGAAGTATTTTATTCTAAAATGTATTAAAAGCAATCGTTACGTATAATTCTATAGAGAAATCAATTAGATTTAAGCTACCATTTGGAATGTTTCATTTTTAAAATTGGGTGAAATAAAATGGAACAAATAAGAAATCTGCGATTAAGTGATACCAGATAATTTGATAATTTGGATTTACATTTTTACATTGCATCTTAAACAATTTGGATGGTCTCATTTTTAACCAGAGGGTGTTGCAGGATGATAACAGATGGCAGATTTAGGAACAACAGTATTGATATATATAATATGTTATTGCATTAAAACTTAAAACACGTATCTTTGAGGTGTAACACAGATTCTCAAAGATACGTGGTTCAATGTTAACTGACCTGAAAAAATGTAAAAGTTTTTCAATGAAATAACTGGTGCATTATATCTTTTATTCATTAATATATCAACACTGAAAATTTCATTAAATTCGGTTAATTCCCTGATTTTTGTCTTTTTTTTTTCTTTCGGCGGGGTGACATACGATGGTGGAATTTATGTCCGTTAAGTTCGAGAATAGGGTTGGGACAATTATATAGGTGCTAGGGCTTGAGAATATGCAACCTGACCCCCCACTGGGTCCCCTAAAAATCTGTGACCTGAATTGAACTTGACCTCCATAAATCTGTTGAACTTGTTAAAGGAATTCTGTTGCTTTTGTTACGAATAACATTTGATCCCCCCAAAAAGTTCCATTTTTCATGAGACACTTAACAAAACAAATCTTGTAATGATCCAAGAAGATCGTTCAACTCTGAATGGGAATTTCTCAGCAGAGAGGGAAAAAAAAGTAAATATTTTCACACGTGTTCAAACAAGGTCAACATTGATCAGCTGTTTTGTCAGTCAGTTTTGGGAAGCTAAAAATATCTTTAAAAATAGTTTCATTACATTCTAAAACCGAGGCGTCAGTGACGTAACAGTTATCATCAACAGAAATGAACTTGGGAACTCAAGTTCAAATCCTTGTTGGTTATTTCCTAGTTGAGTAACATGATATTACAGGGTGACCCAGAACCCTCCCCCCCCAAAAAAAAAAATTTATTTATTTTCCCATTGTACTAACCCTAAACCCCAACCCTAAACCTACCCCCCTAGTTGAGTAACATGATATTACAGGTAGACCCAGAAAAAAACAGAACACAAATGATTTATTTATTTTCCCATTTAACTAACCCTAAACCCTAACCCTAACACCTCCTAGTTGAGTAACATGATATTACAGGGTGACCCAGAAAAACTGAACCCAAATTATTTATTTATTTTCCCATTAAACTAACCATAAACCCTAATCCTAACACCCCCTAGTTGAGTAACATAATATTACAGGGTGACCCAGAAAAAACTGAACCCAAATTATTTATTTTCCCATTAAACTAACCCTAAACCCTAACACCCCCTAGTTGGGTAACATGATATTACAGGATGACCCAGAAAAAACAGAACCCACAAATTTTGTAATAAATACACTTGGCGTGACCAGCCGATTGATCGGAGGGGGCCTCTCCGATCGCTCGTAAGGGCCTAAGTGGAATGTTGCATGTTATGGACTGCTCAGCCCCCTGCGTTCAATCATTAAGAATCACGGGTCGCCACCCACGGCCAACAGGTGGCCCCATTGGAGGAGTCTTGCCTCTCTGCAGAGGTGCAGTCGGTGTATTCTAACGCCCAAGCCGACACGGCGGTCAGTAAAGAAGGTCATGTTGACTATCTTAGGTTCCTTCACAATTGATTTCGTCCTGGGAATGACGGTAAACTTTATCTGATGTTGAGGTTCCAGTTTTGGAGGTTTGCGGAATGTGAGGCACCCCTTCATCACCATTGCTCTCTGGCCTAATCTGACCCGGAGTGGTAGTACCTGTTAGGGTCCCATCTATGGGTTAAATAGAAAAATGTATTTATAAAAAAATTGTATTATCCATGTTGACTTTTTTTTTGTATATAAGGCGTGTACTGGACTAGGTGAGATCATGTGATCTATCTCTTGGCCAATCACTGGCAGTACTCTGAGGCTGAGACAATACTTAACCCCGACCCTACTGGTCATAATTACTGTGGACGTTCATGGACGACGGACATAGGAGTAAATCACTGGACCTTTATCAATACGTAGTATAGGACATACGCTTACCAAAGGATTCCATAACACATTTTTTAATTTTCGTCATACAACGTGTGATAGCACGTGCGATACCCTGCCCTCATCAGCTGCCAACTAGGAGTGATAACACAGTTTCGGTAGCTAAGGCAGGACTGTCACTTTCTAGCGCTACCCAGCAGCTTTCGCCACCGGACAGGGTATTAAAAAAAAAATGAAATAGTGCAGAGAAGAGATTATATGATCCGTTCATCTGGCCAAGGATGGCACTTAAAAACTTTACAATCCATTAAGAATTGATTTATTTCAAAACTTTATCGGCATTAAATAACCCACTGAGGTTGATATGCCATAAACAAAACAAAACCAAAACGATTGATTTCCTTGAAAAAGTTGCCGCTGTAAAGAGTCCTTTCTATTGCCAACTCCTTAGGCAAAATTCACCTAATTTATTGAATGACCCTTGTATATTACTTTTTATCACCCTTAGAGATGATAACCAATTTTTAAAGGAATATATGCTCTACAAGAAATTTCAAGCAGAAGATTTCACAGGAATTTTAAGCATAAAGATGCCAGGAATCAGGTTTCATATTAGGGGTAAGAGAAAAAAGATTAGAAATATCTAAATAGCTTTAAGAAAATTAAATTACAAAATTAAATTAAATGATTAATAAGGATTCTAGTTCAAGGATTAAATAAAGATAAGAGAGACAAAAAATGTAAAAAATAAAAGGAGAAAATTTAAATGAATTTATTTATGAAGTTAAAAAAATTGATAAACACTAAAACAATAAACTGCACATAAAAATATTAGAAAATAAAATAAATACAAATAAAAAAAGATATTAAAAAAATAGGAAACATTTTCATAAGATCTTATGAATGTTTATGCTATTTATTTTAACTAGCAGTATTAGTGGATATACTACAGTATGATAATTTAATTATTACAACGTTTGATATGTTTACAAAGTAGGAGTATTAAAGTAATTATTAGAACTAGCAGGACCTGTGGATATACCCCCGTATGATGTTTTAATTATTACAACGTTTGATATGTTTACTTTAGAGCTATTGTAGAATAATTCAATAAGTAAAAAGTATAATAATCTTGATTTAACTCTCACTTTTTTCCTTTCTTTTCATCTTCTTATGTTCAATTGAAACAGATTAGTGTTAGCGCCTCTGCGCGCTCACTCCTCTATCTTTCCCCATCTCTTTCTTTCTTATATCTTTCTGTGTAGCATGTCCTTTTCCCTCCCTTTCTTTATAATAAAAAACGGAATGGTCCATTATTTACCTGAGGTGACGACGCTCATAAAAAATAAGAATTCTACAGATAAAACACCAGATAATCAGGATTTACATTTTTGCATTTCATCTTAGATGAGTTTGGCGGTCTCATTTTAACCAGAGTGTGTTGTAAGGTGATAACAGTTGTACAATTAAGGAACAAGAGTATTAATATATAGATCCTTTGCAGTAGTTTGTCTTTTTCATTTATATTTTTATTCATTTTATTTTTATATCTTTATTTGCAATTTCATTGAAGCAGAGAAAAATGAAAAAAAAATTCTAAAAACTCAAGGAATTAAAAAAAAAATCCTCATAATAAATAGTCTCTGTAGCAGCTTGCCAAACAGTTTGGGTAGAGTTATCAAATTGATTTACGTACTTATTAAACCCAGGGCGTCACATCGTGGTGTAATGGTTATCAAGCTAGTTTCACGGAGACATTATAAGAGTATAGTGAATTCGATTCTCGCTGGATGCCCCGTATTTGCTAGTGACTTTTTCTTGTTTTCTAAACTGAAAATTTATCAAAAGGGCAAGAGATTTGAGGACGTGGAGGACATTGAAATAAATATGATAGTGAAACTTGAAACTATATCAAAAGAGAAATTCAAGGACGACACATTGCAGCATTTTAGCACCTAACTATTGTAAACCACTTCCCCATCTACTATTTGGGTGGGGGAGTCCCCATGGCATAGTGGATTAAATACCGGACTACGACATTGCAGTAAGTGAGTTCAAACTCCAGTCGCGCTAATATGTTTACTTTCAGACTAATAAGTAAAGTCGTCCGGGTGGCCTAAAGCCGGTATCAGCCAATCAGCGAGGGAGTCTATCCACCTTTCACTAGCGCTAGGCCAAGGAGATTGTTTTTTGCGTCTGAGGTGGAGCGCCACACCTACCATTAGCTCCTTACTTTACGGCACAGATCCCTGTGCTACTCATATGCTGAGTTGGCGAGGGCCGGTATCGAACTAGGAACCTTGTGGTTTCTAGCTGAACGCTCTACCGACTGAGCTAACCCGGCCCTTCTATTTAATACCTGTATTCTCTTGTAAAACATAGCCGAGATGCACTAAAGAAGAACAATTGGTGATGTCACACCAGTATCCTTACAGATTTCAGATTTCGCAAGATCATATCTGTTCCACCGGTAGACGTGATGTGTTTGTTAGGCCGCCTCTTTTACAGATACGTTCTGTGTATTTTCCGAATAGATCATAAATTCTTATATATTGGCCCAGGGATACGTAACAGCCACGCAGAGACTTGCTCTTGTATATACTAGTAGACTTGAAGGAAATACTCAACTAAAAGTTAATCTTTATATATATATATATATATATATATATATATATATATATATATATGAAAGTAAGTAAACAAACGATTTGTTTATTTTTGATATGACTTTTTTAGCCGACAATTTTTGGAGGATATGTGCTTAATTGAAGTCATACCTAATTTTGAAAATTAATTAGTCAATAATTTTCAAAATTAGGTATGACTTCAATTAAGCACATATCCTCCATATATATATATATATATATATATATATATATATATATATATGAGTATGAAAAAGTGGAATGGAATGAAAACATCACACAGTGCTGTTAAAGAGAAAACAATTTATAATATAAACATAGCTTTCATTCCACCTTTTCATACTCATACTGTCGGATTCATTTCCTTTAACTATATATATATATATATATATATATACATTTCGTGATGCCAATGCTTGGTTCCTCGGGGAGTTTCGTATCTAATGTAAAACATTATTTATTCAAAAAGATTGGAAATGACCCCCCCCAAAAAAAAACAAACAATCAAACAACAACAACAACATATTACCATGGTTGAATAATCTGTCTATTGTATGCTTAATCTTGACACAGGGTTACCTGAGGCCCCAGGGGTTCCATTGTAATTGTGATTACAGCCCCTTTTAATTAATCAAACAAATTTTTCTCTGGAATTTCGGATGGAAACATCTTTATAAAAAAAATTAGCTCTTTATTTTGTAATTAATTAAAAAACGAAAACAAAAATAAAAACTGAAAGTTTAAAAGCATACGAGATGAAATTAGAGGAAAAAAAATCGGAATTTGATATGAGGAGGACTTATTATCATTTTATTAATTAATTGAAAATTAATTCATTTACAAAAAAGAAATTTGTTTCTTATGAAATAATCACTTAGCGGTCGACATTGAACAATTCAAATTTCTTTTATAGTAATTATTTGATGAAGAAAAAAAATCACTGGAATTAAATAAGAGAAATTGAATTTAAATAATGTCACTAATTGAATAAAATCTGGATTTAAAGAATTAGAAAGTTTTAATCATTTTGATAAAAAGACTAAAACAAGTGTTTGAAAAAAATGCATTTACACACTCACAGACACACGATTATATATGTATACAGGGTGTCCCAAAATAATGTATACACTCTTTAGATATTAATAGATAATAATACTAGCAAATTTATGCACCCTCCGGGTGCAAGTTTTTAAGTTTTAATATAATAAAATATCATGTTAAATTAGAAAGGCTAATAAAACTAAATTAGAATGCAGATAAAAAGATTTGGAACAGAGGGGGTATTATCGAAAAATAGAATAGCTTTGAAACTAACTCTTCCATCATTTTTCATTACTCCCGTCTTTCATTGGTAAATTTTTCTAATTTAACTCTTTACTTAAAATAGGAAGTAAAGGATAATATTACAGTTATTTCTTCTTTTTAATGAATTTCTTTTAAGATTTATCCCAGAGATTTTTGCTCATATTCAATAAGATAAAATCAAACAATTATAAATCAATAATACTTAGCATATATTTATTAAAATCAATTTTTAAGATCAATATGCAAATTAGCCTTCCCATTCACACTGTAAACCACTATTTTGTTGTATATATAAATATAATTGCGTATTATTAGTATGTAGATATAGTCAACAGTCTTAATAATGTAAAACAATTTTATTATTCATTGAGGTTTAAATAAAAATAAAATCATGGAGAATGTGATGTAAATAACTAAGGGAACTGTGAATTGAGTAGTAATATAGTTTCGGTTACAGACAGACAAACACACAATCTCCATTATAATAAGATGTTGTAAATCCTATTCAGATTGAATAAGTTATAACGATTCAAAGAGTGTATACATTATTTTGGGACACCTTGTATATATAGTTGTAGAAAAACGTTTTTATCTCTACCACGGTTTCAATGTTCAAGGTAGATTTTCATGCGAACTCCTGAAGAAGGTGTACCTTGAACATTGTCATTTTGTGAAATAATTTTCAATATGATTAAACTCCTCTTCAAAATATTTTTGTTGCATATCTTAAGGGCTCTAAGGAAAAATAAATAAATAGATTCCTACTTTAAGTTAGTAGGTATGTTTTGTTACTCGACCCAAGAATATTAGAAAAAAAAAACTTATCTATTAATAATGGAGATTCGCTTCCGGTTTTTGTCTGTAACAAAATAGACGTCACTGCTTACGCCACTATACCCGAAATCGTCATAACATAGAATAAATACACTCAAAATTTGAGCATGCAGCATTAGATAGTCCTCATTGTTTTTTAAAACAAGTTTTAATAGATACACCCCCAGTATCATATATTTATATATAGTTTGTTTTATTTTAATAGATATTCAAAGTTAATAGAACTTAGTTTCGATTTCAAATTGTTTTATTTTTTTTACTCCTTTAATAAATTTGATGATTTCATGATTTATGGTTCAAACTCTCCGACATTTGATTTTTAACTTCCACCTCCTCAAGCAGTATCTTTCAAAAATTTATTTTTACATCGCCCGGAGGGTGTTTTTTTATTTTGCTAGTAGAAATAATAGAAAAAATTTATTTTTCCAAATGATAACATTAAAAGATTGACCAAAATTGAAAGGAGTTAAATTGGTTTTGCATTCATTTACAAAAAAGAAATTTGTTTCTTATGAAATAATCACTTAGCGGTCGACATTGAAAATTATTTGATGAAGAAAAAAAATCACTGGAATTAAATAAGAGAAATTGAATTTAAATAATGTTACTAATTAAATAAAATCTGGATTTAAAGAATTAGAAAGTTTTAATCATTTTGATAAAAAGACTAAAACAAGTGTTTGAAAAAATGCATTTACACACTCACAGACACACGATTATACACACATTATTACACACACATTGTATAGAACTTTATTTCGTATATTTGATAAAACCAACACAGTTAAAAAAAATGTTAAGTAAATTCAGAATAAATTCTAATAATTTCCTCTTGGACATTTTCCACAAAAAAAAGAAGAAAAAAACTTGGAAGGGAATAATGAATTAACTCATCCTCATTTTTTTGCTTGCGGTAAATCTTATCTTTGCTGTAATTTCAACAGCAGGCCTGATAAATATATTAACATGGCTTCCCCTCAGGCAAATTGGATCCTCCACTTTAAAAAGATAAGGAGATGATTCAATTTTTAAGAAAAAAAAAAATTCTTCCTTTTTGTCAAAAATCAAAAGACCTGCCAATTTAACAATCATATCTCAGTGGGTAGAGCGTCCGTCCAGGAATCGATACCGTTAATCGAAACAATGGCATCGTCACATGCATTTAAAAAAATAGTTTATTATGAATTATTTTAATTCATTATCGAAATATAAAAAAAGTAAAGTCGTCGGGGTGGTCTAAAGTCGGTATCAGCCAGTCAGCGAGGGAGTCTATGCCCCTTTTCAATAGCGCTAGACCAAGGAGATTATTTAAGCGTCTGAGGTGGAGTGCCACACCTACCATCAGCTCCTTACTTTACCGCACAGATCCCTGTGCTACTCATAACGCTGAGTCGGCGAGGACCGGTATCGAACTGGGAACCTAGTGGTTTCTAGCCGAACGCTCTACTGACTGAGCTAACCCGGCCCATATTATATCTGCATCTTGATAATAAATGTTATGCTTAGATCATTGGAGTAAGGTAGACCCTGGTACGAGAGGAATATCCTCATAGGGCACTATATCTTCTTTTTATAATAAAGATTATGTATCTGTCTGTAACCGAAACTACGTCACTATCGACGTCACAATTTGTCTAGATTTTTATATTATGTAATCTTAATTAGCATCTTATCTATTAACGATGTCTTAGCTCAATCGGCAGAGCGTTCGACTAGGAAAGAGAAGGTTCCTGGTTCGATTCCGGCCCTCGCCAACTCAGCGTATGAGTAGCACAGGGATCTGTGTGGTAAAGTAAGGAGCTGATGGTAGGTGTGGCGCTACACCCCATATGCTAACATAATCTCCTTGGTCTAGCGCTAGTGAAAAGAGGATAGACTCTCTCGTTGTATGGCGCATACCGACATTAGGCAGCCCCGACGACCGACGACTGATAAAGGACAGCCCTGTCGACTGGATCTTTAGAATACACCGACTGCACCTCTGCTGCGAGGAAACTCCCCCACCCTAATGGGGCCACCTGTTGGGTGTAGGTGGCGATCCATAATGTTTATGGATGGAAAATTGCTGGCTGGGCAGTCCATGACAGGGTCTTAATGTCCTAGGTGTGACGTTAAACTATCGGATGGTGAAGTTCCGATTATGGAGCTCAGACCCCCAGCCTTCTAGCATATATATGATAAAAAGGTTGTGGTTTTGCCATAAGGGCAATAGGGTTGGGACAATTATATAGGTGCTAGGGCTTGCCAGGACCAGCAGATTGATCAGAGAAGGTCTCTCCGTCCGCCCGTCTCGCCTAAATAAGGGCCAAAGTGGAGTGATGCATGTCATGGACTGCTCAGCCACCAGGATTCCATCCTTAAGCCTCACGGGCAATCAATCACAGCCAACATGTGGTCCCATTTAGGGGAGGGGTTTTCCACTCTGCAGAGGTGCAGTCGTTGTATTCTAAAGCCCCATCCAACAGGGCAGGATCTGCGTTGTCAACACAACTTCATAATGATGATGTCCGACGTACACCAGAACACACACACACACACACACACATATATATATATATACGAATCGTGCAGTATGGAGAAAACTTGTCTATGATAGCTGCAAGGAGTTTGAGTGAAAAGAAGTTCTGCAAAATGGATTATGTTTTTTTTTTTTATTATTATTTTACATTAGCGACACGGGTTTTAGATCTTCTGAAATCTTCTTCAGGCGTTAATTAACCACATTTAATTGGCGCCTAAAGAAGATATCAGAAAATCTGAAACACGTGTCGCTAATGTAAAATAATTTAAAAAAACCATAACAACACTTAATAATTTGCAATGCTCTTGTGGCACGACTATCTATCAACTGAACACATAGACTCTGTCACAAATAATTCTGTCAAGCAATGCCATTTTAAAAAACGGATCCGATTATTTTCTAAGAATCAGATTCAGAATTTGAAACTGAAAGACTGTAAATGGGGGTTTAGCCAACAATTTGTTGAAAAGCAGATGTTTGTGGTTTTGAAATAAACGTTTACATATGTCAAAAAAAGATTTGGTAAGCATCATTTTAGTCAGAAGAAGAGTTCATATTAAATGGGGACAACAAGTTTTAATGGTTCGGGTAGGTTTTTAAGTTTTAATACATTTAACTAGCTTAGATGATGTCTGACTTTGCAGATAAGTAAGGGTTATATATATATATATATATATATATATATATATATATATATATATATATATATATATAAGAATACATACGTGTACATGCATACATACAAGAACACGCACACACACACACACATATATATATATATATATATATATATATATATATAAAATGTGAAAAAAGTTCTAATGGCAGTGGTATTAAAATATCATAATACGGTTGACTAGCTTAAATGATGGTTATAATTATCATAATTTATACATCTACACCCAACTATAAGAATATATATATATATATATTATATATATATATATATATGTCGAATATGGAAAAAGTTTAGATGATTATGGTAGGGTTAAGTTTTAATGCAGTTAACTAGCTTAGATGTCTAATGGTTATATTTAACACACACACACACACACGTGTGTGTGGTTAACTGATGTCTGAAGAAGATATCATAAGATCTAAAACACGTGTCGCTAATGTAAAATAATAATAAAATTAAAAAAAACGGAAAAACAATCCATTTTTCGGACCTTCTTTTTTATGAAATATTTAATTTTCTCCCGTTGGACCCATAACCACACACACACACACACACACACACACATATATATATATATATATATATATATATATATATATATTATATATATATAAAATTACATGCATATAAATACACATACCTTAGATGTATATATTAGAATACAAAAAAACAAAAGACTTTATATATCTTTTTAAACTGCATACCACAACAGTAGCAATATATTGTTCGCCAAAAAGAAAAACTAAATAAAAAGCTAAACCCTAATCAGTCATTTTTGATAAAATATGCTTACGAGAGAATCGCCTGATTAAAATTAGATATGAAAATGCTAATAGATCCATAGATTTTTATTATTTGGACTATTGTCCTCGTCTTTATTCTTATCTGCACAACGTTTCAGCCAATGTGCCCTCTGGACGTCTTCAGGTATTTCTTGTCGGACTTAGGAACCTTCTCGACAGGAAATACCTGAAGAAGGCAG
Organism: Doryteuthis pealeii; assembly: GCA_023376005.1. NCBI lineage: Eukaryota > Metazoa > Mollusca > Cephalopoda > Myopsida > Loliginidae > Doryteuthis > Doryteuthis pealeii. The sequence goes on along the minus strand of CM042149.1, from coordinate 57,920,052 downwards.
GAAGGCACAGGAAGGCCAAAACGTGGTGCAGATAACAACAAAGATGAGTTATTTCTCTGAATGTTTGAGATAAGAACAAATAGATAGATAGATAGAGACTTAAATAGATAGATAGATAGAGACTTAAATAGAAAGAAAGATAGATAGATAGAGACTTAAATAGAAAGAAATAGATAGATAGAGATAGATAGAGACTTAAATAGAAAGAAAAATAGATAGATAGATAGAGACTTAAATAGAAAGAAGGTAGATAATAAGAGACTTAAATAGAAAGAAAAATAGATAGAAACTTAAATAGAAAGAAAGATAATAGATAGAGACTTAAATAAAAAGAAAGATAGATAGATAGAGACTTAAATAGAAAGAAAGATAGATAGATAGATAGAGACTTAAATAGAAATAAAATAGATAGATAGATAGATAGATAGAAAGATAGAGTTAGAAAGAAAAATAGATAGATAGATAGATAGATAGAAAGATAGAGATAGAAAGAAAAATAGATAGATAGATAGATAGATAGAAAGATAGAGATAGAAAGAAAAATAGATAGATAGATAGATAGATAGATAGATAGAAAGATAGAGATAGAAAGAAAAATAGATAGATAGAGACTTAAATAGAAAGAAAAATAGATAGATAGAGACTTCGATAGAAAGAAAAATAAATAGATAGAGACTTCGATAGAAAGATACATAGATAGATAGATAGACAGAGACTTCGATAGAAAGATATATCGAAAGAGACTTAGATAGATGGATGGATGGATAGATAGATACAGACTTCGATAGAGAGGAAGAGAGATAGATAGTTAGGAAAATACTTAGATAGATAGGAAGAGACAGAGAGATAGGAAGAGACAGATAGAGAGATAGGAAGAGACTAAGATAGAAACAGACTGAGACATATAGATTGATAGATAAACTAATTGCACAAATTTAGCTCCAAAAGTTTTGTCTCCATCATTAAACAGTCAGGTCCTGTCAAAAGATGTGAGAGGGAGAAGGGGGGGGGGGTTAGTCATAGAATCAGAGTGACATTTAGGATATTATCAGCATTAAACCAGAAACTTTCCAAGAACGTCGCCACCAATGCCAAAGAGAGCATCAACAAGTTGTAGAGAAGGAAGCGAAATTCTGTGGTCGAATTCTAATGTTATCATGATCTCCTGCCCTAAGTTCAGGAAACAGGAACCAGCTGTAAAAATGGCTGAAAGGTAATCTACCAAAAGGCAAATTCTAGGCTGCGATGCTTCATACTCAAAGAGAGCCTGATTTCAAAATAAAATCCAGTTGAAGAATTTTCCATTTCTGACTAGAAACAAGAGCCTTAAAGAATAAACTGGAGAATGAAGGAGTCTAGAAAAAAGAAAGAGGTGAAGTAGAAGAAAAGGCCACAAGAGAAGAAGATCTAGAAAGAGAGAGAGGGTGAGAGAGAGATAGAGTGAGAGAGGGTGAGAGAGAGAGAGGGGTGAGAGAGAGGGTGAGAGAGAGAGAGAGTGAGGGTGAGAGAGGTGTGTGTGAGAGAGAGGGTGAGAGAGGGAGAGGGTGAGAGAGAGGGGGTGAGAGAGAGAAGGGTGAGAGAGGGAGAAGGGGTGAGAGAGAGAGGGGTGTGTGAGAGAGAGAGAGGGGTGAGAGAGAGGATGGGGGAGAAGAAGGGGAAAATGATAAACAAAAGGGAAGGGGAGTGTGTAAAAAAGTAGTGGTAAAAGAAATTAAACTGGGGAAGAAGAAGAAGAAGAAGAAGAAGAAGAAGAAGAAATTAAAGAAAGAAAGAGAAAAGGATAGTGTACACAAATGTAGTATTAGGAAATGCGTTTAACGGGAAATGGGGGGGGGGTACAAAACTGAAGAATAAGGAAAAAAGAAAGAAAAAGAAAGAAGGAAGGAAACAAAGAAAGAAGATAAAAAAAGAAAGGAAAGAAAGATCGAAAAAGAAAGAAGTTTTGTTTTGTTTTGTTTTTTTGTTTTACGGCATATCAACCTCAGTTGGTCAATTAATGCCGATAAAGTTTTTAAATAAATCAATTCTTAATGGATATTACATTTTTTTAATAAATACATTTTTCTATTTAACCCATAGATGGGACCCTAACAGGTACTACCACTCCGGGTCAGAGTTGACCAGGGAGCAATGGTGATGAAGGGGTGCACCACATTCCCCAAACCTCCAAAACTGGAACCTCACCATCAGATAGAGTTTAACGTCATTCCCAGGACATGCAGACCCTCAGCCACCGCCTTGTAGCACCCATATGATAAAAAGGGTTGGGGAAAGAAAGAAAGAAGGAAAGACAGAAGGGAGATTAATGATAAACAAAAAGGGAATGGCGTAGTGTATAGAAAAGTAGAGGTAGAAAAAGAAGAAAAGGAAGTTATGTGTAGAGGAAAAAAGACTATGAAACTCGTGGCAGTTGTAGAAAGAAGCAGAAGGAAAAGTTAACAAAACGCATTCCTCATCTTGAAGTAATGGTTAACAAGCTAGCACCACAGACCATTACTACTATCTTGCAAGTTCGATTCTCACTGGGTGCCACATCCCAGCGCATTTGTGCTAAATTTAAGCGAGACTTTTTATGAAAAAAAGAAGCTCTCTGACTTTTTCAGAATTTAATAATCAATTCTTTTTAAATTCATTTTTCTTTAACCCATAGATGGTACCCTAAAAGGTACTAACACTGCTGGTTAGAGTTGACCTGCGAGTAATGGTGATGAAGGAGTACTCCACATTCCCTAGAGCTCAACACACATTACCCCTTTCTGTCTCAGAGAGAGAGAGAGAGAGAGAGAGAGAGAGAGAGAGAGAGAGAAGAGAGAGAGAGAGAGAGAGAGAGAGGAGAGATATGGGAATCCGTGTTGCTTGCATGACAGGATGATGGTGATATTTATGGGGTACTACTCTCTCTTACACACTACCTATTTCTCTCTCTCTCACATACTCAGAGAGAGAGAGAGAGAGAGAGAGAGAGAGAGAGAAGAGAGAGAGAGAGAGAGAGAAGAGTGTGTGTGTGTGTGAGAGAGAGAGAGAGAGAGAGAAGAGAGAGAGAAGAGTGAGTTGTGTGTGTGTAAGAGAGAGAGAGAGAGAGAGAGAGAGAGAGAGAGAGAGAGAATGAGTGTGTGTGTGTGTGAGAGAGAGAGAGAGAGAGAGAAACCATGGGAATCCGTGTTGCTAGCATGGCTTGCTGCTGCTGCTGCTGATGATGATGGTGGTAATAGTCTTGGCTAAAAATAAAGGCCTCTTTCTTTTTTTTATAAATTCCATTCCTTAATCAATGTGACACAAGTGTCCTATTTCAGTTTTCATTGCACTTGGACGTTTGTTGTGACAAGACCAAACAACAAAATAAAGAAGGAAACTTTTAGACATGTTGAAATCAAGACCAATCCCGGACACTTTAGAAAAAAAACCCAGCAGAGATAACTGTGGCTATAAATTAAGACATTCAACCTCTTTAGGTTTGTTTGTTTTGTTTTACGGCATATCAACCCCAGTGTGTCATTTAATGCCGATACAGTTTTGAAATAAAGTCATTCTTAATGGATACTCAATTTTTTTTATAAACTCATGTTTTTTCTATTTAACCCATAGATGGGATCCTAACAGGTACTACCACTCCGGATCAGAGTGGACCCGGGAGCAATGGTGATGAAGGGGTGCTCCATATTCCCCAAACCTCCAGAAGACCAAACCACCGTCAGATAGAGTTTAACGTCATTCCCAGGACATGTAGACCCTCAGCCACCGCCTTGTAGCACCCATATGATAAGGGTTGGAGCAATCATATAGTTGCTAGGGCTTGACGTGACCAGCCGATTGATCGGAGGGGGGGGGGCGCTCCGACCGTCTAGCTCAAGAAAGGGCCAAAGTGGAGTATTACAAATCTCTAGATTTGGGTTTGGCACAAGGCTATAAGTATGAGGAGTCCTGTGAAAATCCAAGTTATTGATTTGGGAACTTAGTTCAATTAATCTGTCAGAGCTCGATTGATTTTAACGGCCTGTCAATCTATCCAGGGTTATTATATATATATATATATATTAGTAATAATAATACTAATGAGTCAGGTACTACCAATTAAAGTTTCGTTTATTAGCTCATCAAGGAAAAAGTCTCACTCATTAGTATCATTATTACTATTTTGCTCTACTTATGTATCGAGCACTTTTTACATTATAGCTTAGAAAAGCCTAAATGTATATATATTTTTCTTTTGACCAAATGCAGCTGTGTTAATCGAAATCACTGGATTCCCGCTCTGTTCGGCTGATACCGACAATAGGCCATTTCGCCAATTTTTCTTTTTTTTTTTTCATGATGATAATTTTTCATCTAAGAAATTCACCCCCCCCCCCCAAAAAAAAAAATAAAACACCCACTCGGCGTTTTAAAGTATTCACTTCAAGTGGTCACCCTCAGCAATTCAAAATCCCTAGTTCCTGTATGGGATAATTATTAATTTTTCTTGAGGGGTGGGTGGGTAGAATGGAAACATGATATGCCACCTACCCCTGTAGATTTCAACTTGTGGGACTTTAAAAAAAATATTGACGGTAATTCTGTAACGGCCCCTTATGTTTCTTTGGTTTATCTCAGTTGGAGTTTAATCCAAACGGCTATGTCATTCTTCCTTCCTTCCTGTTCATCTGTGGACCTAATTCCCCGACTCGACCCCAAAAGAGAAAACGTATTCATTACTTTGTTGAAGAGGAAAGGGTATTAGAACTACGCTTAAAGAAAGAAACGGGGGGGGGGAGTACAGAAGGGAAAAAAGACAAGAAAAGAAAAAAGAATCAGACCGTGAGAAGTAAAGATCTTATAAAGTGGGTCCAAATTCCATGGGTAAATATTTTTTTATATATTTATAATTAAAACTAGACGACCTAAGGAACTGTTGATTGGTTGGTTGTGTTTTAAGGCATGTCAAGTCATTGGGTTATTTTATTCCGAAAACGTTTTTGTTTTATTTCTTCTTTGTTGGGTATAGCTGTTATGTGTGTAGATATTTGCGTAATCATTTTAGATTTTGCTTCTATAAGAAACCGGCTATAACGATGAATGTTTAGTTATCTGTTGAAATCAGAATTTCTGCTGAGGATTTGTATATCAAGAGTTTTAGTAGATAAATTTTATAGGTCTATTACTTACATCCTTGATAGGAGTTCGATTCTTTTTAAGAAAATTCAATCTGTCTTATTTTTTAAAGAACTCCTTTGATTCCTATTTTACTCCAGTGGACCATTCAAATCCAACAATGTTTAAATATCTTATTTCTATATATAAACAATTTTTGCTTGCTTTGGCTACATGGGCCCATATGAACCCCGGTTGGGAACCACGGAACTAAATTACTTTGTACACCTAATGTGACTTATATATTTATACAACATAGAAAATAAAGACATACTTGGTTGATTCGGTTTTAAGGCATGTCAACTCATTGGGTTATTTTATGCCGAAAACATTTTTGTTTTATTTCTTCTTTGTTGGGTATGGCTGTTATGTGTGTAGATATTTGGTATTATTTTAGATTTTGATTCTATTAGAAACTGGGTATGACGATGCATGTTTAGTTATCTGCTGAAATCAGCATTTCTGCTGAGGATTTGTATATCAAGAGTTTATGTATCTAATTTTTGTAGGTCTATGAGCCTACATCCTTAACAGGGGACCGGTTCTTTTTAGAAAGTTTGGCTGACTTCTGAAGACGGTCGGAAAATTAAAACGGAAAGTTTTTTGGTGGTACCCAATGACAGTTTAACTACAGTCTATGAATTAACATATTGCGAATCGGGTTACAGTTTTAGGGGATGAAGGTTGTTTCTAATTACGTATTGCTTAAAAAAATAAACAACAAAAAACCCAAATTACTATACATTTCATTAACCATTGAAATTAATTATTGAATCTATTATTGAGACAGTTGTTTGTGTTAGTATTACAATGTATAATTTCAATTAAACTTAGTTTTAAAAAATATTTTTCAACATTAAATGTGTAGTAATTTGTTTTTTTTATTGTTTACATTTTTTAAGCAATACATAATTAAAAACAACCTTAATCCCCTAAAACCGTAACCCAATTCGCAAAATGTTAATTTATAGACTGTAGTTAAACTGTAGTTAAATTGGGTACCACCAAAAAACTTCCCGTTTTAATTTTCCGACCTAAATCAGAAGTCAGCCGAAAGTTTAATGTCTTTCGGATATATTTTGCCAAATAATTCGTTCATGTTGTTAACATTGTAGAACTTTCTTTGAGTGAGGCTGAGGTTTGTGCATTCGATCAAAATATGTTTTAATGTATATTGGTTTCAATATGGACATTTAGGTGGAGGTTCTTCTTTTAGGGACTGGGTTAATCTTGTGTGGCCAATGCGTAGCCGGATAATAATGGTTTAATGCTAATAGGTACGGGTCCTGCGTTCCTGACCCAGTAAAATCGTATCCATTATATATATATATATATATATATATATATTATATATATATATATATATATTATATATAATCCAGAGAAGAAATCTTCCTTACGAAGTTTGCAGAGCTCATTGTGAGCTCTTATTGTTAGAGTCACAGTGCAAATTTATAAGTAAAAAATATAATAGAAGACTTAGATTTTTTGCGTCATAGCCTATTTCAGAAAGCTTAGACAAAGTGTCTAACACCTTCAAAACATCATTCGCATCTGATGATTTGGGAGAGTTAGACACTTTGTCTAAGCTTCCTGAAATAGGCTATGACGCAAAAAATCTAAGTCTTCTGTTATATTTTTTACTTATAAATATATATATATATATATATATGTATATACATGTGGGTATGTGTTTTGTGTGTGTTTACTAAAGTTAGCGTACTGTAGCATATTGCCACATTGTTGATAGAAAGAGAGAGGGGGGAAGATCATGTTGCGTAATTCTTCCCAATGGGGACAGCATGAAGTCTTTGAAAAATAAGCATTAGAAATCCCTGACTTTAACCTTGACTGAAACTGCCAGACTGAATAGAATCGGTAGGTTTTTAAAAAAAATAAAATGCAAATAAATCCTGTCGAAGAAACCCGTGGGATTTTTTAGCCTGTAATCAAGGCAATTTGAAATTGCCAGTTTTTAAATTGAAACTCTACACGTTACAAAAAATTAAAAAATTAATTTGAAAAAATATTATTTATTATATAATATTATTATTCATATTATATTAGTGAAATGTTAATTATGTTTAAACCGAAACATAATGAAAAGAAGAAAGAAGTAGAGAGAGAGAGAGAGAGAGAGAGAGAGAGAGAGAGAGAGAGAAGAGAGAAGAGGAGAGGAGAGAGAGAAGAGAGGAGAGAGTTAAATGACGATTATTATACTTTTTACACAGTGAAGTATTTAGCAATAGCTCTTAAGTAAACATACCAAATAATTAAATTATCATATTGTGGTATATCAACAAGTCCCCCAAGTAAAAAATATTGAACTGTTTTCATTCCAAATTTGCTGCTTGTATTTTTTTATAGTTGGCTATTTTCAGAAATACAAGATCTAACAACTAAGTTTTGAAGTAACGACTGTGTTCAGTATAATACTATGTGTATTTATTTGTATAATAGTAAACTATCTGTGTTGGAGGTTATAACAATGTTATTGAAGTAATGAAAAATGTGGGTGGCAAACAATTGTCGTAATAATTAAATTATCATACTGTGGTATATCTACAGGCCCTGCTAGTACTGATCAATGCAATAGAATATGCATAAAAGCCATTTTTAGAGATGGAATACAAGTCCTTTCCTTCTTCGCGTTTGAACTGGGATTGGAATGGCGAATGCCTTTCGGCCATATATTCTTATTAGTCATTAAAATTTGCTTCGTCCGTCGCACAGGTTGTTTACAGTACATGTTGTGATTAAAATGTTCACCCACTTAACCTCGGTGTTCTGGAGGGAAAGCGCCGCTTTTAAGTATGACGTAAATTCAATGGCCCCGAACAGCAAGATCACGGCCCATTACACCACGCGAAATGTCCAAAGTAGACATTTACGAAAATTCGATTAGTCTGGCATACGGTTGTATCTTGCTGTATCTAAAAATAATTCAGTGGATAAAATACATACAAATTTAGAGATGCTGATAGGTACGCGTCCTGCGTCAATGAAATGAGAAAAATCTAAAAGGACGCAGAAAAATCGTATTCGTGCGTCCCAGTAACATTTTTCTCCCCCCACCATTTGCAGCTAATTGTAAATACATTTCAATATTTTCTTAGAAACAAATTACACTTCATGGCGTACAAGGCAGGGGTTAGACGATTTTAATTTTTCATACATAAGTTTAAATTTAGTTGGGACCCATCAGATTTTCCTGTGACTTTATATATATATATATATATAATATATATATATATAGTATCCAATTGCCGCTTTAACTTTTCTATATTGGTAAAACTCGGCACTTTTATGACACACCTTGTATATTCACTGAAATTTCTAATTCAAATAGATTTCTTCAATAATTTACGAGGTCTTTATCAATTATTATTTAAAAAAAACAAAAACAATGAAAGACTCATCCTCCACTTAATTGTCAGAAGAATCTTATATTGATTTGGTTTGGTTGGTTTGGTTTGGTTTGTTTTACGGCATATCAACCTCAGTGGGTCATTTAATGCCGATAAAGTTTTGAAATAAATTCATTCTAAATGGATAATACAATTTTTTATAAACTCATGTTTTTCTATTTAACCCATAGATGGGACCCTAACAGGTACTACCACTCCGCGGCCAGAGTGGGGCCGGCGAAGTGCAATGGTGATGAAGGGTGCTCCACATTCCCCAAAACCTCCAGAACTGGAACCTCACCATCAGATAGAGTTTAAACGTAGATTCCCAGACATGTAGGACCCTCAGGTCACCGCCTTTCTACCACTCATATGATAAAAAAGGGGCTGGGGCTTGCCATAAGGGCAATAGGATTGGGAAAATTTCATAAAGGTTGCAGGGGCCTTGACTGACCAGCCGATTGTCGGAGGGGGCCTTCCGACCGCCCCGGTCTTAGCCCAAGAGAGGGCAAAAGTGGAGTATTGCAAGTCATGAACTGCTCATCCACCCGGGTTCTATCATTAAGCCTCACGGGTCACCACCTACGCACAACAGCTGGCCCCATTGCGGGAATCTTACCCCTCTGCAGAGGTGCAGTCGGTGCATTCTAACGCCCCAACCGACTGGGCGGAATCGTATGTTGATGTTATAATAACGAAGAGATCAATATATATATATATATTATACAGCGTTAACGATCCAACGTCCTCATATTGACATCACTTGTCATCACTGCTTAACTTCGGTGATCTAACGGGAACCGGTGCTTTTCACTGAGAGTAACGCAAGATACTTTTTTTTTGCGGGGGTGGGGATTTCTGAATGTGGTTTATTTTTTTTTTTTTTTTTTTTTGCAAAAAAAATTAAGGCAGGTAAGATTTACTAGTTTTTTAATTTTTTTTTTTTTTACAAATCTCTTTCACAGGTGCGCCTGCAACAGCTGAAAAAGCAAGGACCGAATTTTGGTGGCTCAAGCATTCAAAGACAAAAATCGTCATTTCCTGTTGGCATAAACCAATCTCTCTC
>CM042149.1:57887732-57910352 GCA_023376005.1 Doryteuthis pealeii | reverse complement strand
AGAGAGATTCCGTTGACTCGGGGACAACTAGATATTCCGCCGGGGAGAAATTGAGTCCCCTTGTTTGGGAACACCCTCACGGGACAAATATGTTTAAAACAAAAGAAAAAAAAAAAAGAAAACTAAACAAAAAACTTTTCAGGTCAGTTAACTTTGAACCATATATCTTTGAGGCGTAACACAGATTCTTAAAGATACGTGGTTCAAAGTTAACTGATCTGAAAAAATGTAAAAGTTTTTAAATAAAATAACCGGTGCAATATATCTTTTATTCATTAATATATCAATACTAAAAATGTAATTAAATTCAGTTAATTCCCTGATTTTTTTTCTTTTGGCGGGGTGACATACAGTGGTGGAATATAGATCTATATAACCAAATAATTTGTATTTTTGATATGAGACTTGATATGAATAATTTTGAAATTTCGGACTGTTGTCCTTCTCTTTATAGTGGTATGTATAAACACAATGCTCAGGCCGCTATAACCTCGTAAATAATATTAGAAGGAAATAAGAAACACTTGAACAAGGTCCGATGATACAGCGACCTGAACGTTATGTTTTTTTACATAGCATAATAAAGATGAGGACAACAGTCCGAAATGTAAAAATTATTCAAAACAATATAACAGAATTTCGGATTTTTACATCATTTTTCGGGGGGTGGGGCTAAATTTATTTGTTTAATTTGTCCAAATCTGAGAAAGAGTACAGAGATCACAATTAACCGGTATTTATCTATCATAAAAAGCTGAACGAATCAATGATTGTTTCCCTAAGACTTTTTTCCTGTTTAGTTTAATGACTAAAATTAAATACTAAAAGATTCTTTACTTTTGGGATTGAATTATTTTCGAAAAAAATTTTTTTTCGTCGTTTTAATTAGCAGTAATTTGCAATTAAGTCATAAAGTAACCCATCTCTCATTAATCACCTGCCTATCAATTTCACCACCTCTATTGTATATGGGAGCAATTTGGAGAGGCACGCTCTCAAAGCCAGAGCTGACTGCTGGCCCCTGCCACCACCACCAAACCAGCAGTCGAGAGAAATCTCTATTTACCACCCCCTTTCCCTCCTGTCATGGTAAAGATTGTCAATAGTGTTTGTTTTTTTTAAATTTAACTACTGAAGAAGTATAAAAACATTCTACTTTATTTTCAAAACTTTTTTCACTACAGTTTTGTTTGTAAATTAAAATGATGATGAAGTAAATAGAAAGGGATTAATTTTGATATTACATCCTCACAACTTTATAACACCTTAGCTATTAACAGAATCAGGTCCATTTAAATTTAAATTTGGTCAAACTTTCCCTTTCCTAGAAATCTTAAAAAATGATTTTAATGATTTAAAAAAAATTCTCCGACCCTATTTCTTTTTCTTTTCTTAAAAAAAAAAAATAATTCGCTTTGCAAACTCACTTCTTTTCCGATCCCAATTATCTACCCAGAGCTCAATGGATGACCCAACAGGTCAGGTTTTTCTAGAAAAACTATAACAATCAGGTTTCCTTTCATTTCTTATGCCGAGTACGTTTGGTATTATCGTCAATCTATCTATATATTAATACTTGTGTTCCTTATTTGTACGACCGTTATCATCTTGCAACATCCTCTGGTTAAAAAAAAAAAGAAAAAAAAAGGAAGATGTTTAAATATTTGAAATTTAAAAAAAAATGTGTAAAGAAGACTGGAATTATCGTATGCAATTTTTACTCTGATATTTTTTTTTCTGTCGATCAGATTCATTTTTACAAGAAGAGTTAAATAAGGTTATAAGGAAGGAAAGGATTGACGTAGCCGAGACATAAAAAAATGTAATGGTGTGTGTGGAGGGGGGGGGGCAGAAATTAATCTAGCAAAGAGATTATGCAAAAGATATTCACTTGAGTGATAAGTTCTCTAAGATAAACTAAATAAGATAAACCCCACCGCACTATATATATATATATATATATATATATATATATATATATAAAAGCAGATCACATGTCAGTAAGGAGACCAGATAAAGAGCATAAACCACATGATTTATAATAAAAAATGGAAAAGGCATTTAAAGTGACCCAAAATGTCCCCCCTTCTCTCTCTTATATATATATATATATATATATATATATATATATATATATATATATATATATAACTTGTGAGCCCCTCCTCCTACTAATTTGTACTGCTACTGTTTGTTTAAAAGAAACTTGTGAGCCCCTCCTCCTACTAATTCAGACTGCTATTGTTTGTTTAAAAGAAACAATGGAAACATTTCACCAGTTCCACACCTGATGATGACACTAAGTTGTGCAAAAAGCGCTCGTGGGTTCATACCCTAATTCCACTCGGATATTAAAAAGATGGCTAGATAGTTAGAAAGGATCGAACAAAAACTCGTCAGACAAGAATTGTCCATGGAGTTTAACAAAATATGGTTTAAAGAAAAAATGCTGCCAAAATATACTTATATATATATATATATATATATATATATATATATATATATATATATAACCACGGACTGCGTTTTATTTTGGACTAATGCTCTAGTGACTGTATTGAGCGATGTCGGCTGGAGGTTTAGAATACCCCGACTGCACCTTTGCAGAGAGCTGACACCCCCACAAATGGGTCCACCCGATAGCCGTGGGTGGCGACCAGTGATACTTAAGGATGGATCCCTTATGCCTGAGCAGTCCATGACATGCAACACTCCACTTTGGTTCTTAATTAGGCTTGACGGTTAGTTGGAGAGGCCCCCTCCGATCAATCGGCTGGCCACGTGAAACCTTAGCACCTATATCATAGCAATCCATTTTTTAAATCATATATCTACTAGAAGGCGGTGGCTGAGGGTCTCCATGTCCTGGGTATGACGTTAAATTATCTGATGGTGAAGTTCCAGTTCTAAACCTCTGGGGAAAGTGGAGCACCCCTCCATCACTATTACTGGTCCACTATGACCAGAGTGGTAGTACCTATTAGGGTCTCATCTATGGGTTGAATAGTAAAAAATGAGTTTAAAAAGAAAATTGAGAACCCATCAAGAATGAATCAAACAAAATGTCTTCGGCATAAAATAACCCAATGGGTTGACATGCCGTAAAATCCAACCACCCAACCAACCATGACTGTATTGAATGTTCAGAAAACTGTAAATCGTGTGCAAGTGCCGTACTGCATGTCTTTTATTTTAACCAACCCCTCCGCACGAGCAGGGTGCGACACAAGGTCAATTTCTTAAGCGGAGTTTAACAGGTTTGAATTCAGAGTTTTCCTTCTCCTAGACTAGTTACCTAGCCATGGTTAAAGAGTTCAGTCTGCCTTGCTATTTGCCCATAGCTGGACGGAGAATATGATTCATACCTTTCCCAGTGGTATTAGCGCCATGTGAAATGCAAACAGCTTCGTCCAGGAATTGAACTCGGGTTGACGAGTCCATTTCCTACGACTCTAACCAATAGGCCACGCGCCTCCATGTCTTTGTGTACAAGGAGGTCTACATAAAGCCTCTCTTATCTGTATGCGACCATGCATTCATATAAACATACTTGGATACAATGAATTGTGATGCGACAACTACCAAATATCTCTGTTCCCTTCTCTCTCTCTCTGTCTAAGCTTGCATCTCGACTATTTACCCCCCTCCTCCGCCATGCAGAAGGAGGGGGAGCAGAGACTCTTCGGGACATGTGTTGAGGCGGGGGGTTGCAGTGGGGAGACGAAGCGCAGCGCAAATTATTCTTCATTGGAAAATCGTTAAGTCAGTTTGCAGGAAAACGAGGACCCAATGAGAGGTTGGGGAGTGGACAAAAGTAAGGCTGGATTAACTCAGTCGAGTTCTGCCCCCCCCCCCGCTTCGTCAAATGTCTCGAATGCTTAAGGACCCCCCCCCCAACACACACACTTGCTCTTCCTATTCGTAGCGAGGTGGAAACGGGGGAAAAAGGGTTTGCAGTCGGAGGTATATTGTTTATTGATTAACCTTTCTCGCTGTGTGCCCCCTGTGTATTAAATTTTAAAATGGGAGAACCGAGGAAAACGGTATCTGGATGGGGGGGGCAAAAAGATTGCAGGTTTTTGTTGAGATTTAAAAACAGAGAGAGAGAGAGAGAGAGAGAGAGAGAGAGAGAGAGAGAGAGAGAGTAGAGAGGGGGGGGAGGCAATGATAGACTGAGGAAAGAGTAACAAGGAGAGATAAAAAGGTAAATAGTGATATAGAGAAAGAAACCGGCTAGGTGATAGATAGATAGATAGATAGATAGATATGAATAGACGTGATAGATGTATTTTTTTACCCTCTTTATTTTATGACTTCTTTTTATTTTCTTTTTTTTCTTTCTTTCTCTTTCTATTCCATTACTTCATTCATAATTTCTCTTTCTCTCTTAATTTTTCTTTCCCTTTCTTTTTTCTTTCTCTCTCTCTTTCATTTTTCTCTCTTCATTTTTTTTCTTTTTCTCTCTCTCTTTCATTTTTTCTCTCTCTCATTTTTTTTCCTTCTCTCTTTCATTTTTCTCTCTCTCTTTCATTTTCTCTCTCTCTCTCTCTCTCATTTTTTTTTTTTTCCTTATTTCTTTCTTTCATTCCTCTCTCTCTCTCTCTTTCTTTCTCTTAAATTCCCTTTTCTCTCTTTTCTCATATTTAATTTATTCTTTCTATATAATTGTTTCTTATTTTGAATAAATAGACATGAATCGACTGAAATAGAGAGATAGGGCAAAAAGGAAAGTGGTTGCGTTAAAACATGAGAGAGAGAGAGGAGAGAGAGAGAGAGAGAGAGAGATGAGAGAGAGGAAGTTAGTGTAACGAAGAAATTGCAGAGAAGAAGAGACTACTACAAAGGAAGGAAAGAAAGGATAGATAGATAGATACAGGTATGAGGAAGAGAGAAAAGTGTTTATGTTTTGAGATACCCAGACACAATGATGAGTAGGCACAACAGAAATATAACAGACCAAAAATAAATAAATAAAGAATGATTGTACCAAATAAAATATTTTAAAAAGAAAGACAGAGGATAAGTGAGTGAGAAGGATTAAGAAATATCGTGTAAGTAAAAAAGAAAGAAAGAAAATAGAATGAAAGAAAGAAAGGAGGATAAAAAGAAAGAAGGACAGAAAACAGAAAGAAAAAAGAAAGAAACGTAATAGAAATTGAAAAAGGAATGAAAGAGAAAAGAAAGAGATAGAAAGAAAATAAAATGAAAAAAGGAGAATAAAAAGAAAGAAAAAAGAAAGTAAAAAAGGAATGAAAGGAAGTAAAATAGAAAAAGAAAGAAGGAAGGAAGAAAGGAGTCATAATGTAAAGAGAGTAAGAAATAAAGTTGATAGATAGATGGAGAGAGAGAGAGTGAGGAATAGAGAGAGTAAGAGAAAGAAATAGAGAGAGAGTAAGGGAGTGAAAGAGAAAGAAAGAGAGAGAGTAAGAGAGAGAGAGAGAGAGAGTAAGAGAGAGTAAGAGAGAAGAAAAGAGAGTAAGAGAAAGAAAGAGTAAGAAAGAGTAAGAGAGTAAGAGAGAGAGAGAGAGAGAGAGAGAGAGAAAGAGTAAGAGAGTAAGAGAGGAAGAGAGTGAAGTAGAAGAGTAAAGAGAGAGAGAGAAAGAGTAAGAGAGTAAGAGAGAGAAAAAGAGTAAAGAGTAAGAGAGAGAGAGAGAGAGAGAGAGTAAGAGTAAGAGTAAGAGAGAGAGAAAGAGTGAGAGAGAGAGAGAGAGAGAGAGAGGAGAGAGAGAGAGAGAAAGAGAGAGAGGGGGGGAGAGAATTTAATGCAGATTTTGTCCTTGTAATCCAAGCCAACATTAGAATGCAGAAATTAAAACAGTGAAAATTCTTCTGAATCATCAAAAAAAGAGTAGAGAGAGAGAGAGAGAGAGAGAGAGAGAGAGAGAGAGAGAGGAGAGAGAGAGAGAGAGAGAGAGAAGAAATTAGGGGTGGGGCAGAATGGTGATGGGTAGACGATTGGTGGTTTGTGGGTGATTGTTTGAGGGTGGTGATTTGCAAGAGAAAAGAACTGGAGATGGTATTTTGCCACAGGAAAAAAAAAAAAAAAAATGCTAATAAAAATAAGATAAAATAAAAATCACAATAACATTTTTTGCCCAAATAAAATAATGCAATTTCTTTTTTGAACATTCATTTTAAAGAATGAATAATCGAAAAAAAAAAAAAAAAAAAGGTTTTGTTGTTTGGAAAATAACAGAAAACTCGGAAACCGCCATGTCCAGTTGGACACAAAGCGAAACGGATAGTTATTTTATTATTATTCATTTACTGGCACCTCACCAGGCTAGTCAGACACAAGGTCCAATTGTGTGGGGAGCCACGCACAAACCGAAGGTAATGCGATGGCTAGTACAAAAAAAATGCGTGGATCCCCTCGGCATTCCCCTATTGAGACGCATCAGGCAGTGGGCAAGAAACCCAGCGATATCCTGCAACACTTGTCCCTTCTATTTAAGGCGGTAAGAGTATTTGCCTCTCATCCCACTTATGAGGGTTGGACACAAGGTCTCATTTTTATGTGGGCGCATAAAAATTGCGTCGATCCCTTCGGCATTCCCCCTCAAGGCGCTGGACAATAAACCCAGCCCTGCCCCTTTAAATCAAGGGGGCAGGTATTGCCTGGGGTGGGGGGATAGCCCCCTGGGATCGACGCTATTAGTTTCAACGTAACCCGATCCAGTGGCCGAAACACACTGGACCCCCAGCCGAGGCCGAGTAATGAAGGTAAGTGTTACAGGATCATACTGTTATTTAATCTCTCCCCGGTCCAGTCGCTTCGGCCACTGGACACACGGTTAAAACCCCCCCCAAAAAAAACAACGGAAACCAGAGTTTGACGGAAACATGGCATAACGGGTATAGGACTCGAGTTAATACAATTCTAAGTCATAATCATCTGGTGGTTGCAGGTTCAATGCTGACAAGAGGCAAAAAAAATAACGTAACTTTTTTTTTCTTCTCTCAATTCATTATAATTTTACGTTGGGCATTTAAGCGACGGAAGACCATTTGGAATGTTTCATTTTTGAAATTGGATGAAATAAAATGGGACAAATAAGAAATTATGCGATTAAGCAACACCAGATAATTAGAATTCACATTTTCGAATTGTATCTTGGATGATTTGGGCGGTCTCATTTTTAACCAGATTGTGTTGCAGGATAATAACGGACGGACGATTTAGGAACAAGCGTATTTATATTAATGAAATTATTCAAGCCATATGCTACATATGCTGAAACAGATTTCTTCGAGGGACTAATAATACTCTCTATTGCCCCCGGAAAACCCGTGGGTAGGGTTTATTTTACTTCGTACTTCATTACCAAGATAGAGAGGGGGAGGGGGCAAACATTTGGTTCAACCCGGGGGTGGGGGTGGGCGTGGCATTAAACAAGCATAAACCGGGTTCCTGATTTATACATACGTGGGCGCCGATGCATGTCGATTTTACCGTCAGTTTGCCGTGTGGATAAGAAGAAGAAGAAGAAGAAGAAGAAGAAGAAGAAGAAGAAGAAGGTAGGAGATTTCTTGCACATTTCCGGGAAGGTGCGTGCGTGTGTGTGTCAATGTGTTGATAATGACTGAACGCAATGGGTGGATAGGGCAAGGCACGTAGGTGGGGGACAATTCAACAAGTGGTTAGCGTTGCGGAAGAATCTCAGCAAGTAATAAATAGCCAGGAAAGAAGGAAAGAAGGAAATATCCGCCTAGCAATTAAGGACTTATTTACAAACATGTGGGTAGAGGATGGGTATTGTTGGCTGGAACAAAAAAGGAGGAAAACTTTACCAATGTTCTAGATGCCGTCTTAGAACCACAAAGTTCCTAGTTCGATACCGACCCACGCCAACTCAGTGTATGAGTAGCACAGCGATCTGTGCGGTAAAGTAAGGAGCTGATATAATAAAGGGAATGACTTACCCGTAAAAGATATTGAGTTAATCTCAATACTTTGTTAATACAAGTATTAGTCAGTGTTATAACAAATATAAAGTGCTTGATACGCTAGTAGAGCGGATTTAGTATTACAATGTGATTACAGTCCCGGATTTAGTATTACAGTGTGTATTACAGCCACACTATAATACTACACACACACACACACACACACACACATATATATATATATATATATATATATATATATATCCACCCGCTGAGAAAAAAGACATACCTTCCCTGTAACCCACTTAGAGTAAAAGGGCATCAAGGTCATAAATAGAAGTAGAATTCTGTGGGTCAGTCAAACCCAACTAAGGAATTAACCACCAGACATAGGCAGACACAAAAAACACCACCAAACATATAAAGGAGGGGGGGGAATGACACTCGAAAAGAAAAAATGCAATAAGATCACCACTGGAGGCGGGGGAAATGTATGAATATAAGATGAGTTTGGCCATGTGCCGGTCTAAATAAAAGATATCAGTGGTCTGAAGAAGCTCGTGGGCATACTCACGAGTGGAAATGGTCCATAACCACGATACCCATGGTATTTAAGGCATTTTTATTCACAAATATATATATATATATATATATATATATATATATATATATATATACAAGTGACTAAGTGCAAACGTTATATACTAGCAATTGACGATATTCTTTGCATTTCACTTAGCAATAATACTTTTTGAAAAATATATGAATCCAAAAATCCTCCCCCCAACCATGGGTGAATATCAGGGCAGACCATGCTCTTTAACCTTGGTATGGCAATCTAGAATGAAAACTCTAAATTCAAACCAGTTTTAGTCTGCTAAAAAAATGGCCTTATGTCTCATCCTACTCGTGGCGGAGGGGTTGGGCAGATGCATATATTCCTATCGTTAAACTTTAAAGCTATAATTTTCATGTTTACCGGATAGATGACGTATATCGTTTGCCATAATATTGTTCTATAGGGATAATCTGTAAGTTAAATCAATTAGATATTTCCGTTATTTTTATTCTATTCTTTTTTTTCTTTTTTTTTTTTTCGGAAACCCAAAATTAACTTGCTTAACAAATGTCAAAACAGACAGGATTTCACAACCGGAACTTGGCCGTCGAAAACGAGGCTGGGGGATTATGGGGACAATATGATTTCATTTTTTGATGTCATATTAAAGACTTTTTCTTTCTTTCAGGACTTTCTTTGTGTCACGAGGCTATTTTAAAAAAAAATAAAAAAGATTGCGTTGGACAGTTGGACACATGGCGCAACAGATATAAGGGTTGAGTTAATACAGTTATAAGTGACAATTATCTATAGTTTGCAGGTTCAATCCTGGCCAAGGGCGATAACAGAATAATTAAGTCAGCTTAACACTTGTACCTGGTCATGGTTAACAGAATGAGAACAGTATATCCCTATGTATTGAATAAAGGGCTGGGTTCAAAGTTCCGTGAAGGTCCCCAAGTTAGTCAAGAAGGTTCGAAGAGAAGGTTCCCAAGTCCGACAAGAAACACCTGAATAAGACCGGAGTGTACATCGGTCAAAACGTTGTGTAGATAACAATAAAGATGAGGACAATAGTCCGAATAATCCAAATAAAAGACAAAATATAATAAGAGTAGGGGAAATATTGAAGAGAGGAGAGCGCGTGGAAGCAATAACGCTAATCTGTTTCAATCGAACATAATAAAAGAAGGAAAGAAAGAAAATAGTGCGAGTTAAATCAAAATTATGATACTTTTTACATTTTGAACTATTTAGCAATAGCACTTAAGTAAACATATCAAACGTTGTAATAATTAAATTATCATATTGTGGTATATCCGCAGGTCCTGCTAGTACGTATGCAGTGATGCTGACAGCTTTTTTATTTAATGCGTCCTGGGAAGCACGGAATTGATTTGAATGAGTCCCCGGGAAATTTGATAGGTTTCAACAAAAGTTTCTTAATAAATTGCAGAGTTTTTATCTATGAATAACTAAAGCCGTCTAACCACTACATTGTACCACATACAGTGTTATTCGTTTCCAAGAAAATATCGAAATGTGTTTACAGTTAACGGAAAATGAATGTATCTCCTTATATAGATTTTATGCTTGATCACAAAACCATTCTAGTGATGCTGATAGCTTTTTGATTTAGTGCGTCCTAGGACGCATATATATGCTTTGAATGAGTCCCGAGGAAAATTAATGGGTCCCAACTAAAATTTCTTAATAAATTGCAATGTTTTTATTTATGATCTGGCGAAACAACTAAAGCCGTCTAACTCCTACCTTGTAACTTATCCTGTGTAATTCGTTTCCAAGAAATATTGAAATGTATTTACAGTTAACTGGAAATGATGGGGGGAAGAAAAAAACTAAAAAAAAAAAAAAAAAAACTAAAAAAAAAAAAACACTGGAACGCATGGATATGATTTTTCTGCGTCCTTTAGATTGTTATGAGTCAGTGACGCAGGACGCGTACGTACCTATCAGCATCTCTAATGAGTATTTTCGTAATCTATAAAGAAAGAGGAAAGGATGAAAAGATGAGGAAAAGGTCACGACGCGGTGGGAATTTTATTAGCAAACAAAACTTGAAAGACAAGTCGAGAGGCAAACGACATGAACAGAGAAGTTGGCGATTAATGTTTGGGGGTTCATGTTTCACAACATAGGCAGGTAGTGTAAAGAAGCAAAGATCAGACAGATGGATCCACGCTTACATACTGAACGATTAATGGCAAGGAAAAGAAAGAAAGAAAGAAGGAAAGAATGTTGGTAAGTGGAAGAAAACAAATTGCCGGCTATTCTGACAGCAAAATGTTTTGACTGAAAATTTTGGATGGAGAGTGGCTGCTTTTCCATTTCCAGTTGGGCAATCAAAACAAACTCAGAACTAAAACCATCCCCAAATCAAGGGAGAGGTCAAAGGTTAGGTACCGGACATGTATGTCGAAAAAGAAGGATTCCCTTAATGAATAATTAACCCAACTCCTACCCCAGCTATGGTTAGCGGAATGAGAACAAGATACCCCCGTGGACTGAATAAATGGGTTAGGTTCAAAGTTCCGTGATGGCTCCCGATTACGACAAGAAGGTTCCCGACTACGACCTGAAAGTTCCCGAGTTCGAAAAGAAAGTTCCCGAGTCCGACAAAAAATACCTGAAGAAGGCCGGAGGGCATATTGACCGAAACGTTGTACAGATAACAATAAAGATGGGAATAATAATCCGAATAACGCAGATAATACTAATAATTAATGTTATGATACAACGGAAAAAAATCGGGGGTTCCGAAAATTCCGACCCATACGTCTAGAATGCCGACCATCTCACATAGAAGACGAAATCGACTACTACTCAAAAGAGAAGTAATGAAATACCAACAAAAAATAGACTCAGTCTATTGTATATTTAACCTTTATTCTTACATCCTGTTGAGGCCCATTCCTATAAGGATTTATCAAAAAATGGCTAAAAATGGCCTTCATATTTCGAATTACCTGAGATATTTCCCTTTAATCTAAGACTTCTAAATATGATTAATATTACATTTAAACACAGGCTATCATTTGGGGTAGATTAGGAAAACGAGTGTGACTTCCATCTGGGTGGAATGAGGCGGTATAGGATGTTAAGAGTTAAAGAAATACTTATACCTGTTAAAATATTTTAAACCCATTTAAACCTGAAATCCTGTGAACTAGCAGAGGTGGTCACTACTAGAATAGACTCAGTGCTAATTAGTGATCACCTTCACACATTAATTAATCATTTGTTGTGTTTTTTGTGAAAGGTGTAATATGTGAAAATAAACATATTTCTTCTTCTTCTGTATCATTTCTGGTGGACTTTGCTTAGACAATAAAGTCTATTTGTTATAGCACTTAGTCGAGATTTATTTCAATTCACATGTCCAGTGTTAGTTACCCTCTCTTGGATAAACTCGTGTATTATAAAAATGGGTGTTAAACTATGAGATAATATCACGCTAATTCCTATACATTTATTATCTAAGTAAAATGTAAAAGTCGTCGGGGTGGCCTAAAGTCAATATCAGCCAAAATACGATAAAGTCTATCCCCTTTTCACTAGCGCTAGACCAAGGAGATTGGTTTAAGCGCATGAGGTGGAGCGCCACACATACCATCAGCTCCTCTATTTACTGCATAGATCCCTGTGCTACTCATACGCTGAGTTGGAGACGGCCGGTATCGAACCAGGAAAACTGTGGTTTCCTAGTCGGGCGCTCTGCCGACTGAGCTAAACCGCTTTATCTTCGGTTCTTTTAATGCAAATCTGGCATAGTGTAAAAAAAAAAAACAAAAACAAAAAACAAAACAAAACGTTTTTAAGAATATTTCCTCGAAACAAGTTCAGCTATGCTGTTGTTGATTATTTCTTCCCTCCATTTTTTTTTTGTCTTCGCAATTTTGGTGGGAATCGAACTTTGGTAAGAATGTAGAAAACAGAAAAAGAAAGATAAAGTTCTTAAACATCTGACCTAGAAAATTTCGAGAGAAGAGTGAGGAATTTAGGATTTGTCTAGCCGTATTATTCACTGGGCTTGCCAGTGGCAGAGTGGTGAGAGAGGCTAAGAAGACACAAAGTAGGGAGCAGGTGCTTGACTAGGGCGAGTGCAGTGGTGGGAGAGGAGGAGGCAAATAGGGATGAAGGAAGGAAGGGGAGGAGGAGGAAGAGGGCAAAAGCGACTGAGAATGAAAAGTCGAAGATTCAAGGAGGAGAATAAGAAAGAATATACGAAAAGGCCTTTTAATAAGCTTAGGCCAGAAGAACGGAACTTTGAGTTGATTGATAATTTTGTAGCCGGAATGTTGTTAAAAGCTGAATTTGATCACACACACACACACACACACACACACACACACACACACATATATTATATATATATATATGTTGAAAAGATAAATATATAAAGGAAAGAAAATGTTGAATGGATAAAATGGTTTAATAAAATGCCAATACGTGTTTCGGCCGAGAGTTTGACCATGTACACATTATATTCTATTTATTAGTATTTTAAATATGAAATACATTAATAATAATAGAAAAATAGAATTTTTTAAAAGTATACAAAGAAAACGGCCTTCCTCAGGGCAAGATGTTTGATATTTGAAGTTAAAACGGTCAAAATTTGTATACTTAAAATGTTTATATTTTTCTATTATTATTATTATTATTATTATTATTATTATTATTATTATATTTCATATTTAAAATAGTAATACATAGAATACAATGTGTACATGGACAAACTCTCGGCGAAACACGTGTTGGCATTTCATGAAACCATTTTATCCATCAACATTTTCTTTCCTTTAATTTATTTATCTTTTTTAATATATTGTCGGATTCATTTCCATTTTTTTCAACATATTTCTTCAAAACTGCAAAAACACTGTCAGTAATCAGGTGCTGGCTATGTCCACGCAACCTATGTATACATATATAGTAAAACGAGAATTCTTCCAAGCGCTAGCCGTATCAGTGCTACCGTATGGTTGCCATATTGGAATTTAATGAAAATATAAAGAATAGCTAGATAGAAACTACACAAGGATGCTGCGTGGTGCCGTCCTGAACAAAATCCTGGAAAGCAGCACCCGACAAAGCGGAGCCGGCCATCCACACCAAATAGTAGTAGGATTGGAGGTACTTACTACTCACATAAATTTCCCAATACCCTGGCATTAGGAGGCAAGCGCTGGAAGCTCCCGCGTAAGTTTGCTTCTTGTGAAGTGACTCAATACTACCTGAGACAGCATCCTGCAGCAGCGCGACAGTCCAATGGCCTCGGACTTTTCATTTGTCACTGGACCGACTACTGGACTGCCAAGACAGTGGACTGAGGTCTGTGAACTCTCTTTCCACTTTTTTCTTTTTAACACATAGATGGGACCCTAACATGTTCTACCACTCCGGTCTGAGTGAACCTGAGAGCAATGGTGATGAAAGAGTGTTTCACGTTCCCCATACCTCCAGAACTGAAACTTCACCATCATATAGAATTTAACGTCATACACTGGATATGAAGACCCTCAGCCATCGCCTTCTAATACATATATCATAAAAAGGGTTGGGAGCTGCCAATAGGGTTGGGACAATCATATAGGTGCTATAGCTTGACGTGATTAGCTAATTGATCAGTGGGGGCCTCTGCGACCGCCCGCCTAAGTAAGGACTATAGTGTAATGTTGCATGTCATGAACTGCACAGTCACCAGGGTTTGATCCTTAAGCATCACGAGTCGCCTCCCACGACCAGCAAGTGGTCCCACTGGGAGGGGGGCTTGTCCCTCTGCAGAGGTGCAGTCGATGTATTCTAAAGCCCGAGCCAACAGGGCGGTTTAGTTCTAGGTATTTGTCGACTTGTATATTCAGAGTCTACAGAAAACGTACAAATAAAAACGACCCATTTTTATTGATACATACAACAACAATAGCATAAAATCTTGAATATTCATAGGATTTTATCTAAGAGCCCTCAGGAATTGCAGCCACGCACAGAGGCAGACAGTTTGTTGAAAATACATTTAAATTCTGCATTATCTATATTCCTTTCCTTTTGCATTTCATGTAAAATGTAAAAAGGAATACAAAATAAAGCTACAAGTGATTACAAAATAAAAAGAGGACAAAACAAATGCATAAATTCCTAACGAAGACTATAACCAAACTGTCTCAAAGAAAAAAAAAAAAGAAAAAAAGAAAAAAAAAAGTAAAAGAATATAAATAAATAAAAACGAAACCATCTTAGCATATATGTATTTACCAACCCCTCCACACGAGCAGGATGTGACACAAGATCAATTTATTAAGCGGAGTTCAACAGGTTTTGAATTCAGAGTTTTCCTTCTCCTAGACCGGTTGCCTAACCAAGGTTAAAGAGCCCAGTCTACCCTACTATTTATCCATAGCTGGAGGGAGAGTAGGATTCATACCTTTCCCAAGGGTATTAGTGCTAAGTGAAATGTAATTAGCATATATAGTCATTTACTAAGCTTAGCTTAGATGCGGCACAAGGCTAGAAGTATAGGGCGCCCAATGAGAATCGAACTCACAATGTTCTGCAAATCTAGCTTGCTAACCATTACACTACGTGAAGTGCCCCGTTATTGTTGTGGAGTGATAAGAACACCCCTCATTAACACAATGGACTCGTCTGAAAAGACTATGGATATAGTGTATATAATTTGAACCAAAATAAAATACATATAGTTGACTTCTAATATTGTCTCCTGTGTTTATTCATTACTTATTGTCGGACTGCGATATAACAGGTTGGATCTCATCCTCGTCGCCAATCTCCTTGGTCTACGCTAGTAAAAGGGATATACTCCCTCGCTGTTCGATATAGGCCACCCGACGACTTTACTTACTTAATAGTGCCAATAATACATGATAGAGCACATATATTTGATTAAAAGGTAGCATGGACACGGAGTCAACGCCAGAGAGTTTCTCACCTATGCAACCTTCTGATCCCAGATTATTATAAATTTTACATATGAGCTATATCGCAATAGCTCTTAAGTAAACACATAAAAACGTTGTAAATGATTAAATTATATACTGTGGTATATCTATTGTCCTGCTAATTATTATTATAATACTCCTTTGAGTTTTCACATCAGCATTAGCTGATGGTCTTTCACTGAAGTCTGAGTGACAGCAAGTCTCCTCAGGTCTCCGGGGACTCTTCTGAGTATTCTGGCAGATTGCAGTGTTCTGAATGGTTTCAATCCTTCCTCTGATTATATTATATTATTATTATTATTATTATTATTATTATTTCACTCCATTCGAGTTTTTCACACCCGCCTTAGCCGGTGGTACACTGGAGGCTAAGTGACAGCAAGTCTCCTCAGGTCTCTAGGACTCTTCTGATCCAAGTCTTTTGGTCTGAAGATCGCATGTCCTAGCCATGACACCTTATATTAAAGTGAGGAATGTTTTTAAGGCTATGTCAAATATAAATTATTCTTTAGTGAGTTAAACAAATGGGCGAGGGGGGGGTAGAGAATGAATCATTCAATATCCGCTGTGGGAGTTTTCCCCAAATCATTAACTCGAAAAGAATTCCAAAGTTTCCAGCAGAGAAACGGATTAATCATTGTTTGTTTCAAATGACGACATTAAAACAGACAATTTTTTTTCATTAGTCTCATAAATTTGTTACCTCCCCACTATTGCACCCCTGCAGCCCCCCCCTCCCCCCCCCCAAAAAAAAAACTTTGATCCTAATACTAGGAACACACGTTTCCGGATTCGATACCGCGTCCTCGCCAACTCAAAGGATGAGTAGCACAGCTTAGATCTGTGCGGTAAATTAGGGAGCTGTGTGGCGATCCACTTCAGACACAACATCAATATCCCTGGTCTAGAGCTAACGAAAAGGGGATAGACTCCCTCACTGTCCGACTGATACCGATAATAGGCAACTGCACCTACTTTACTAGGTAGGAAGAATATTTATACGGAATAAATTACTTTGATCTATATTTGATACTCGTTCCTTAATTGTACGACCGTTATCACACTGCAACACTCTGGTTAAAAATGAGACTGTCCAAATCGTCCAAGATGAAATGCCAGAATGTAAATCCTAATTAGTTGGGTGTTGCATATCCATCAAATTCTTATTTCTTATAAGTGTCGTCCCCTCAGCTAAATAAGGGACCATTCCGTTTTTATTATAAAGAAAGGGAAGAAAAGGGACATGTTACACAGAAAAAAAATATCAAAAAGAAACAAAGAGAATATGGGGAAAATATATAAAGGAGTGAGCGCGCGGAAACAATAATGCTAATCTGTTTCAATGGAACATAATAGAAATAGAAAGAGGAAAAGAAGGAAAAAATGAGTAAGAGAGTTAAATCAAGATTATTATAATTTTTACATATTGAACTATATAGCAATAGCTCTTAAGTAAACACATAAAACGTTGTAATGATTAAATTATCATAATGTGGTATATCTATTGGTCCAGCTAATTATTATTATTATTATTATTATTATTATTATTATTTCACTCCATTCGGGTTTTTCACACCCGCCTTAGCCTGTGGAACACTGGAGGCTAAGTGACAGCAAGTCTCCTCAGGTCTCCAGGACTCTTCTAAGTATTCCAGCCGATCTCAATAATGGATGGTCTCGATTCTTCCTCTGATTTCTAGTTCACCCAGTCTCTTTTCCAGACCCCTATTATTATTATTATTATTATTATTATTATTATTATTATACCCAGGACCCTTCTAAGTATCCACTCCGATTTTAGTAGTGCTATGTTCTGAACTGTTTCAATTCTTCCTCTATTCTTCAGGTAACCAAGTCTTTTTTTCCAATCTCTTGGGTAACTGTTCCAAGATCCATGCATTTTCCCAGGTTTCCCTCCTTCTTTCACTTTTAATCTGTAATCTGCTGGGACATCAAAATCCACTATACGACAGGTTCTGTCTTCCTCTATTTCTTCAACAACGAGAAACAAAGTGTATCGAAGACAATATTTCTTTAGATGACGCATGGTTGTAATATGAGGCAAGTTAAATATTCCTATTTAAACGAGATAGTCAGAAGCCGGCGTATTCTAAAGAGAAACCTTACAGATTTGGAGAGAGTGTTAGAGGCAGATTCAGATAGGACGCCATCTTGGAGTTTGATGGTGAACTTGAAATTGATAAGAAACTTACACTTTACAAATGACCCCTATAAGGTGCGTCCAATAATCTACCCCATCTTTCGACCACCAGACAGGGGACCACAAAAAAAGCGATAGTGTAGGGGGGGGGGGCGAGAGAAGGATGGTTGAGTAACAGAACATGATTTTATGAAACTCTGTGCACAGACAGACAGACGGACAAACAGATTGACTGACAGAGACAAGATTACCTTTTTTTATCCATAAAAATAGAATAAATACTCGTATGAATGCGGTCAGAGAGACCAAGATCAAGACTTAGAAATGATAATTATTAATCTATTAGTAATGGAGATTCGCTTCCGTTTTTGTCTGTAACAAAAATTACGTCACTGCTTACGTCACATTACCCAAAATCGTCATAACATAGAATAAATACACTCAAAATTTGAACATGCAACATTAGACAGTCCTCATTGTTTTTTAAAACAAGTTTTAATAAATACATGACTGGTATTATAAGTCTATGTATAGTTTGTTTTATTTAATACATATTTAAAGTTTACATTTCAAATTGTTTTATTTTTTAATCCTTTAATGAATTTGATGATTTTACTTACTTAGGGTACAAACTCGCTGATATTAAATTTTTTACTCCCACTCGTCAGGCAATATGTTTCAAAAATCTATTTTTACATCGCCCGGAGTTTTAAAAAAAATTTTATACTAGTAATAATAATAATAATAATAATAGTCGTAGTAGTAGTAGTAGAAAAGAATGAACGATCTACCATGGTTTCAATCCAAAAGTTAAACACAAAGTTTTAACTAAGGAATTACATCGACTTAGTTAAGTATAACGTAGGGTTCTGATGAAATCATTTGGATTGAAACCATGGTAAACCCTTAACTCACTCTTTTCCTCTCTCTATATGGGTGTATGTATGTGCATATATATTTGACTTGATATTCGTGTGTCCTTACTATATATGTGCGTGTCTTAGTCTAATTGGTTTAGTTTATTCGTTTAACGTCATATAAACTCCTTGTGGGTTATTTAATACTTGGAATTTGATTCGCTTGTTTGGTTGGTTAGTTTGATTTTTTACGGTATGTTCAACTCTTGTTGGTTATTTTATGCCGATGACGTTTGTCTTATTTCATTCTTGATGTAAAAGTCAATTCTTAAAAACTCAAGTTAAAGTCCTGGACGAGACTGTTTGCAATTCACATAGAGCTAATACCCTTGGGAAAGGTATGTATACAAATACTCTCCCTCCAGCTATGGTAAGGCAGACTTCTTCATGCATTATATTTTTTCTTTTCTGTTGTGTGCTGCAATTTGAATCTGCCTCATTCTCAGGATTCTGATGGCTGCTGGGTTTTCAATGCAGACACTGATCAATAAATAACTCAAAACATGGTCATATTCTGGAAGTTAGTACCGTATCTGTACTCGGCTAGCAGCCCTTTTTTGTATGGTAACTGGACGCTAGTTTACAGCCTTCCCGTGAAGGTGAGTACGATATGTTGATTCTTTAATACCCATAGTTAGTGACGTGCAGAAGGCCTAAATGGGGATTTTGACTGGAATTTTATATCTGCGGCCATGAGCCAGTTTAAGTTGAGCTAAATAAATATCTAGAAAGAATGTTGAAAGAAAGAAAGGAAAGAAATTCCAGAATTTTGGATATCCATTTCCTTGAAACTTCCAAGACTTTTCAAAAATGCAATTGTAGAAATCCTTTTGAGAAAAATCAAAAAAAAAATCGCCAAACATCTTATTTAAATTCCTCGAAAATCATTGTCTCAGCCGAAACTGTGTCTAAGTCGGGCATTTGATCTTTCCGTTCACCCTTATTCATCCCAACCGATTATGTCATTCAAATTCTTTATTTTTTTCATGAAGATTGATTTTCAGCTTAAAGAGTGAGTGCGTAAGTGAGAGAGGGGAGAGAGAGAGGGGGAGAGAAGGAGAGAGGAAAGGAGAGAGGGTGAGGGAGAGAGAGGGGGGAAGGAAGAAGTGAGAATGAGAGAGGGGGGAAAGAAGAAGTGAGAGAGAGAGGGGGGAGGAAGAAGTGAAGAGGAGGGGGGAAGGAGGAAGTGGGAGGAGGGAGAGGGAAGGAGGAAGTGGGAGGGAGAGAGAGGGAAGGAGGAAGTGTGAGAGAGAGAGAGGGAGGAAGAAATAGAGGGAGAGTAGAGGAAAGAGAGAGGGGAAAGGAAGAAGTGGTGAGAGAGAAAAGGAGGGGGGGAATGGAGGAGTGGGAGAGAGAGAGAGGGAAGGAAAAATGGGGGAGAGGAAAGATATGGGAGAGAGAGAGGGGAAAGGAAGAAGTGGGAGAGAGAGAGGGGGAAGGAAGAAGTGGGAGAGAAGAGAGGGGAAGGAAGAGTGGAGAGAGAGAGAGAGGGGAAGGAATATAAGTGGTGAGAGAGAGAGAGGAGCGTGGAAGAAGTGGAGAGAAAGGGAAAGGTAAGAATTGCAGAGAGAGGAGAGAGAGAGAGAGAGAGAGAGAGGAGAGAGAGAGAGAGAGAAAGGGTGAAGGAGGAACCTTAACTTCACACTGTTTTAACCTCGCATAAGCCGTGCGTCTAAGCACTTTGATTTTTATAAGGAAAGGTTCTCCCCTTAAACGAATCCTCGTAGGCCAAATATAATAGAGAAGTGGAAAGGCCAAAATCAGTGTCACTGACATTGCTTAGATCAGTCAGGCACAAGGATACAAGTATGGAGTTCTAATGAAGATCAAACTCACTATAAAAATGCTCATCAAAACCACAATGACGCTGGGGTGGGTTATCTGGATAATCCCAAACTATCGTGGTTCAACTTAATTCCAACACTTTATTTGGCCTCTGCACTTTCCTATCGATGTTAACTGTCGTCGTTCAAATTAAGTTATTTAATTTGGCGGTTTGTTTTGAAGGCTATCAATGCAAATGTAAAGAAAAATGAGGTAACTATGATGTTCGTCTACCTTCAATATATTTTCTTAATATTTCGGGATAAAGATCTCTTCGTTTCAGAGATTTTCTGAATATATATATATATATATATATATATATTATATATATATATATATATATATATATATATATATTAAGTTAAGGCTTGTTAATTAAACTCCTGGTGATTTTCCATGAGTTTACTTTCGGTTTTAAATTTTAAAAATCCTAAACTACACTACGTTGCAAAAAATTGACAGGTATGCCTATTTTATTTATTATAACATTTATGTATTCACGCGTCAACCAAGAAACATAAACGCATAAGTGAAACAGCCGGCTGAGACTGGAATCGATCTCTTTTCGTCGATTTCACTTTCCGGGTTAGCTATTAGCAACAGTACTACGAGAACTCGCCAATTCGACGCTTTAGTTGCGCTGGAGGCATCTATTGTCGCCTTGCAGTAGCCCTGAACCTTAGATTACAAGCTGTGCCTTTGGCTTGGCATGGCACCCCCCACCCACGCCACATGTGGATAATAATGAGAAAAATATTCGCGAAATCGATAGCCGATGGAACAAATTTAACAAAAAAGAGAGGAAGGCAGAACTCTGGCTTCATAGCGAGATTGAAAATTGATTCAGGAGAATTCTCTCCACCCCACCCCACACAACCCCCCTGTTAGCAGATGCTGAACAGATTTATTAAATGACAAAAAGAAAATGATGGCTAAGCGTAGGGGGTGCTGCGTCGACAGGGACACTTTCTATTGGTCAATTTTAAAGATAAATTAATTCTGAAGAAAACATGATTGGACTTAATCAATTATTCAGTTACATCAGAGAGATATCGATGGTCATACTAAATTGTTGAATATTTTGTTGATATATAAGTCGGCGCAATCCACTACTTAAATTTATAGACTAAAACGAGGTCATGTGTTTAAACCTCAACAATCAAATCCTGAATTACCGTGGGTGGGTTTAACTTATTTAATCGGCTGATATGAAAGGACAACCATTTGCCACAATTGACGAGCGAGACACGGCCAGACTGAGGAGACACCCAAGAAAACAAAATATCCCTAAGGACCATCATTCGAATTATTAAGGTGACTCACTAGAGTGCAACGACGTCTAAGTGAGTGTTTACATTAAGTATCGCTCCCTGCTTAACACGAAAGGTTATCTCTGGACAGCGTTCTGCTTGAATACCTAAACGATGGCCACAAAAATAGCTCGTAAAACACATAAACTAGCAAATATTAAATTAGAAAGGCATAAAGAAACTAAATAAAAAATTTCCCGAATAAAAAATATGAAACAGGTGGGCGGTATAAACGAAAAAAGTTAGAACACTGAAAATCTTACTCTTCCGATCACGTCCTCTTTCACTGCATGTTTTTTTCATAATAAACTATTTAGTTAAAAGGAAGATAAGCAAAGTAGAATTACGATATTTTCTCTCTGTTAATGGGCTTCTTTTATAGATTTATCCTCCAGGTATTTTTTGCTCATATCATTAAGATAAACCAAGATAATTAGAGATCAATAATAGGTAAGGGCACATTATTTCAACTTATTATAAAAAATCAAGATTTTTAATATCATAATATGATAACATTTAGTACAACTACCTAATAGTATATAAGTATCCTAATTTGGACTTTATGTTGGCGGAGGATTGATTCTCTATTTTTTGTTTTATCACCTCAATATCCTCTGTATGAAGAAGAGAAGAGTATCTTATGGTTTTTTTTATAAAAAGAGAAAGAAAAAGAAAAAAGTTTTTTTCTTATTACTCTAGTGTTTAATTCCATGATATACTATGTCTAGATGTAAACTTGTTCATATATTATTGACTCGTTATCCCTCGTTATACAATTAAAAATTATGATTTAAAACTAAATTGACGCGATCAAAGTCTATATCTCCTATCTCAATGAAAGTTGTCTCCCATGAATCCCCCCCACTTTATTTAAATAATGAACTTGCATAAAAAATTAATATTTATCTTGAAAAAAATTTTTCCATTCGACAAGAAGAAGAAACATTAAAACAAATACTCCTGATGATTCTTTAAATATATA
>CM042149.1:57864166-57887632 GCA_023376005.1 Doryteuthis pealeii | reverse complement strand
GCGGCGAGCGGTCCTATGGTGCTTCTTGTGTATTCGTTAGCAGGTCCTTGGCGCTGGGGACCACGGCCGCGTATTTGGATATAATTTAGAGGTAAGAAAAGTTCCAAATGAGAATTTTCAAGGAGACACAAGGAAACACAGATCCTGAAGACAAGCGCATGTGTAATTTTCAGACAAAACGTCGTAAATTAGAATCTGTAAAGATTACAAGATGTTAGCTTCGTTTCAAGCGCGCTAATTCTGTGCGTATGTAGTAGACAGAAAAGATATTTCTATATCTTTCCATATGTAAGTAATGTGATAGAATATAAAAATGAAGAAGAATATATGCAACAAAAAATACCCCCCAACAAATAAGAAAAAAAAAAACAAAAAAAAAAACCCCAAAAAAAACGAGAGGAAGAAGAAGTCAAATCTTGAAAGTATTCTGACTGATGATAGAGAAAAAGAAGAAAAAAAAAAAATCTTGTGATAAAGCGAAAAATAGTTTGGCCCAGATCCGGAAGCCCGAAGAAGAAAGCTATCTATTCTAACAAAAAAACAAAAACAACAAAAAACAATGATTACTTCGTTATATGAGCTTCATGGGTGGCTAAACGAAATCCTGAGGGCTGAAATTTAAACTATGCTTAAGGGTAACGTGACTTGAGGGAAGATCACGAGATAGATGGTGATGACACCCCAAGTCACAAAGTGAGCTGATTCACCGTGGGTCATTTTAGGGTCAAAGTACGGCTATTTCCGGTCAAATGAAAAGAGAATAAATGAATTCCACGGGATGCGCCCTACAAGGGTACGATCAATAATGAATAAAATAAAATTAGTTCGTTCTTATTTTTACTAAACTTACAGGTTTTCTTTCCATGTGGCGAAGTAAGATTATTCGCTTGGTTTCAGGGGGGTTACCCCCAGCGCAGCACCTGCTGCTTGTCTATAATGATAAGGTTGGTTTATTACCTGAGGCGTCTCTCAATGGAAATTCTGACGGACGAAGCTTCTTTTTTGCAAAAAAAAAAAAAAAAAAAAAAAAAAAAAAGAAAGAAAAAAAAGGCGAAGGAGGTTTTGCTTCTGCGTGGCACCCCACAATACAACGACCTTGTGTCCCATTTGGCTTGGTGGGAAGCTAAATAAATACCTATTTACTAAACTTGCTTACTATTGATACAATCGCCCCCCCTGCTGTTACTTAAGTGGTCCCCTATCTAAATATTGAACAGGCTCATTGTTGCTTAACTATTTTAAAACTATCTAATCAAAGTTCCACATGGCATGCGTTGTTTTGTTGTTTTTAAACTGTCTCATTTTCAAAATGAGGGTTTTATTCAAGAAGTTAAAATTCTAGAATAACTAGAGTTTCTACCTGTTGATAATAATATGATGTTTGTAGTTATTTACTTAGCTCAGTCGGTAGAGCGTTCGACTAACAACCACAAGGTTCCCGGTTCGATACCAGTCCTCGCCAACTCAGCGTATGAGTAGCACAGGGATCTGTGCAGTAAAGTGACGAGCTGATTGTAGGTGTGGCGCTCCACCTCAAACGCGAAAACAATCTTGATCTCTCGCTAGTGAAAAGGGGATAGACTCCCTCGCAGTTTGGCTGTGGGTGAGAGCTACATTTCTGTCTTCTCACCTTCAGTTTCAGGGTATTTATCGGCATTTTAATATTGTCGGTATTTAAGGCAATAAGAGGTATTTATTTCTTCTGTAACCAAATTTCTCATGACCATATTGTCTGAAACTAAATTTTAATTGCACCGCTGAAGATATATGTAATTATCTAACCCCTCTACCAACGACCAGAATGTGACAAAAGGTCAATTTTTAATCGTAGTTTAACAGGTTTGAATTCAGAGTTTTTCTTTGTAGACTGGTTGCCATACAAAGTGGGTTGAAGAGTCCAATCTCACAAACATCACACACACACACACACAGCCCACATATATATATATATATATATATATATATATATATATATATAACACGAACAGATAGAAAGGGCTTGACAGATCAGGCATCTATCGTTCTGAAGAAGGGGAATAACATCCCCGAAAATATTAACGAAATAAACGAACATTCAAAAACTGAGTTTCTTATATTTCCTACGTAATGCTTCATTACTACAATCCCAAATAATATATCTTATAGACATATAATATATATAAACACACACACACATACATAGTGTATAATACATATATTGATGCTGATAGTTTTGATTAGTGCGTCCTGTGACGCACGTATTTTCTTTGATTGAGTCCTCTGAAAATTCATGGTCTCGACAAAAGCCGTCTAATTCCTACCTTGTAACTTATCCTGTGTAATTCTTTTTCAAGAAACTATTGAAATTTATTTACAGTTAGCTTGAAATGATGAGGAAAGAAAAAAAGACACAGGGATGCATGGGTACGATTTTACTGCGTCCTTTTTTTATTTTTGTGAGTCAG
Source organism: Doryteuthis pealeii (assembly GCA_023376005.1). NCBI lineage: Eukaryota > Metazoa > Mollusca > Cephalopoda > Myopsida > Loliginidae > Doryteuthis > Doryteuthis pealeii. The sequence goes on along the minus strand of CM042149.1, from coordinate 57,885,188 downwards.
GGACGCGAAACGCGTACCTATCAGCATCTCTGTGTTATTGATATATAAGGTGAGGGTTTATTCAGGCTGAACACTTTTAGGGAGCAACTAGTCTTATCAGACCTATCCTACAAACTGTAACCTGTGACACCTAATGCTGCTCCGCCCCCAAATTCAAGAAAATCAGTCAGCAAATGCCGCACCCCGATCGAGAAAAAGTTGCAACGGGGGTGGAATAGTTAAATACAAGTGCAAGAAAATTCCTTTTAAAGTTATATAGGCGTTGCTATCAAGTCTCGAGATTAATTGTGTCCCGTTGACTCGGGGGCACTAGAATATTCGCCGGGGAAATCGAGTCCCCTTGTTGGGAACGCCTCACGGACATATATGTTTAAAATATAAAAAATAGTTAAAAAAAAAAAAAAAAAGAAAACTAAACAAAAAACTTTTCAAGGTAGTTAACTTTGAACCATATTATTTTTGAGGCGTAACACAGATTCTTAAAGATACGTGGTTCAAAGTTAACTGACCTGAAAAAAAATGTAAAAGTTTTTAAATAAAATAACCGGTGCAATAATATCTTTTATTAACATTAATTATATCATACTGAAAATTTCATTAAATTCGGTTAATTCCCTTGATTTTTTTTTCTTTTGGCGGTGGGTGACATACGGTGGTGGAATATAGATCCATATAACCGAATATATGAATATAGATCTATATAACCAAATAATTTGTAGTTTTGAGATGAGACTTGATATGAATAATTTTGAAATTTCGGATTTTTCCTTTTCTTTATAGTGGTATGTATAAACACAATTTTCGGGCCGCTCTAACCTCGTAAATAATATTAGAAGGATATAAGAAACACTTGACCAAGGCCCGAGGATACAGCGATCTGAACATTATGTTTATACATACCACAATAAAGATGAGGACAACAGTCCGAAATATCAAAATTATTCAAAACAATATAACAGATATTTCGGATTTTTTCAAATTATTTTTCGGGGCTGTGGGCTAAATTTTAAATCTTACAAAATGATTTTTAGTGATTTTTAAAAATTCTCCGACCCTATTTCTTTTTCTTTTCTTAAAAAAAAAAAAATTAATTCGCTTTGCAAACTCACTTCTTTTCTGATCCCAATTATCTACCCAGAGCTCAATGGATGACCCAACAGGTCAGGTTTTTCTAGTAAAACTATAACAATTAGGTTTCGTTTCATTTCTTATGCCGAGTACGTTTGGTATTATCATCAATCTATCTATATATTAATACTTGTGTTCCTTATTTGTACGACCGTTATCATCTTGATCATCTTGCAACATCCTCTGGTTAAAAAAAAATGGAAGATGTTTAAACATTTGAAATTTTAAAAAAATGTGTAAAGAAGACTGGAATTATCGTAAGCAATTTTTACCCTGATATTGTTTTTTCTGTCGATCAGATTCATTTTTACAAGAAGAGTTAAATAAGTTATAGAATAAGGAAGGAAAGGATTGACGTAGCCGAGACATAAAAAATGTAATGGTGTGTGTGGAGGGGGGGGCAAGAAATTAATCTAGCAAAGAGATTATGCAAAAGATATTCACTTGAGTGATAAGTTCTGTTAAGATAAACTAAAATAAGAGATAACCCCACCGCACTAATAATATATATATATATATATATATATATTATATATATAAAAGCAGATCACATGTCAGTAAGGAGACCAGATAAAGAGCATAAACCACAAATGATTTAATAAATAAAAATGGAAAAGGCAATTAAAAGTGACCCAGAATGTCTCCCTCTCTTCTCTTTATATATATATATATATATATATATATATTATATATATATTATAACTTGAAGGCCCCTCCTACTAATTTGTACTGCTACTGTTTGTTTAAAAGAAACTTGTGAGCCCCTCCTCCTACTAATTCAGACTGCTATTGTTTGTTTAAAAGAAACAATGGAAACATTTCACCAGTTCCACACCTGATGATGGCACTAAGTTGTGCAAAAAGCGTTCGTGGGTTCATAAGCCAATTCCACTCGGATATTAAAAAGATGGCCAGACAGTTAGAAAGGATCGAACAAAAACTCGTCAGACAAGAATTGGCCATGGAGTTTAACAAAATATGGTTTAAAGAAAAAATGATGCCAATATATATATATATATATATATATATTATATATATATATATATATATTGAGGTTAAGTAAACAAACAAATGTGTTTATTTTTATATGGCTTTAGGCCGACAATTTTGGGAGGATATGTGCTTAATTGAAGTCATACCTAATTTTGAAAATTGATTAGTTAATAATTAATGAATTTAGGCGGGCATATATATATATATATACTTTAAACTCCTTGACACCAAACTAGGAATAAAATACAACCACGGCCTGCGTTTTATTTTGGATTAATGCTCTAGTGACTGTATTGAGCCCCGTCGGCTAGAGGTTTAGAATACCCCGACTGCACCTTTGCAGAGAGCTAACACCGCCACAAATGGGTCCACCCGATAGCCGTGGGTGGCGACCAGTGATACTTAAGGATGGATCCCTTATGCCTGAGCAGTCCATGACATGCAACACTCCACTTTGGTTCTTAATTAGTCTAGACGGTTAGTTGGTGAGGCCCCCTCCGATCAATCGGCTGGCCACGTCAAACCTTAGCACCTATATTATAGCAATCCCAATTTTTTTATCATATATCTACTAGAAGGCGGTGGCTAAGGGTCTCCATGTCCTGGGTATGACGTTAAATTATCTGATGGTGAAGTTCCAGTTCTAGACCTCTGGGGAAAGTGGAGCACCCTTCCATCACTATTGCTGGTCCACTATAACCAGAGTGGTAATACCAATTAGGGTCTCATCTATGGATTGAATAGAAAAAAAATAGTTTAAAAAGAAAATTGAGAACCCATCAAGAATTAATCAAACGAAATGTCTTCGGCATAAAATAACCCAATGGGTTGACATGCCGTAAAATCCAACCACCCAATCAACCATGACTGTATTGAATGTTCAGAAAACTGTAAATCGTGTGCGAGTGCCGTGCTGCATGTCTTTTATTTTAACCAACCCCTCCACACGAGCAGGGTGCGACACAAGGTCAATTTCTTAAGCGGAGTTTAACAGGTTTGAATTCAGAGTTTTCCTTCTCCTAGACTAGTTACCTAGCCATGGTTAAAGAGTTCAGTCTGCCTGGCTATTTGCCCATAGCTGGACGGAGAATATGATTCATACCTTTCCCAATGGTATTAACGCCATGTGAAATGCAAACACCTTCGTCCAGGAATTGAACTCGGGTTGACGAGTCCATTTCCTACGACTCTAACCATTAGGCCACGCGCCTCCATGTCTTTGTGTACAAGGAGGTCTACGTAAAGCCTCTCTTATCTGTATGCGACCATGCATTCATATAAACATACTTGGATACAATGAATTGTGATGCGACAACTACCAAATATCTCTGTTCCCTTCTCTCTCTCTCTCTCTCTCTCTCTCTAAAGCTTGCATCTCGACTATTTGCCCCCCCTCCTCCGCCATGCAGAAGGAGGGGGAGCAGAGACTCTCGGGGACATGTGTTGAGGGGGGGGGTGCAAGTGGGAGACGAAGCGCAGCGCATTATTCTTCATTGGAAAATCGTTAAGTCAGTTTGCAGGAAACGAGGACCCAATGAGGTTGGGGAGTGACAAAAGTAAGGCTGGATTAACTCAGTCGAGTTTTGCCCCCCCCCCGCTCGTCAAATGTCTCCGAATGCTTAAGACCCCCCCCCCACACACACACACTTGCTCTTCCTATTCGTAGCGAGGTGGAAACGGGGAAAAAGGGTTGCAGTCGGAGGTATATTGTTTATTGATTAACCTTCTCGCTGTGTGCCCCCTGTGTATTAAATTTTAAAATGGGGGAACCGAGAAAACGGTAATCTGGATGGGGGGGGGCGAAAAGATTTGCAGGTTGTGGAGATTAAAACAGAGAGAGAGAGAGAGAGAGAGAGAGAGAGGAGAGAGAGAGAGAGAGAGAGAGAGAGCTAGCTATAAAGAAAGAAGGGCAATGATAGAATTGAGGAAGAGTAACAAGGAGAGATAAAAAGGTAAATAGTGATAGAGAGAAAGAAACCGGCTGGGTGATAGATAGATAGATAGATAGATAGATAGATAGATATGAATAGACGTGATAGATTTTTTTACCCTCTTTATTTTATGACTTCTTTTTCTCTCTTTTCCTTTTTATTTTCTTTCTTTCTCTTTCTATTCCATTTACTTCATTCATATTTCTCTTTCTCTCTAATTTTTCTTTCCCTTTTTTCTCTTTCATTTTTTCTTTCTCTTTAATTTCTTTCTCTCTCTTTAATTTTTTTCTTTCTCTTTCATTTTTTCTTTCTCTCTCTTTAATTTTTTCTTTCTCTTCATTTTCTTTCTCTCTTTCATTTTTTCTTTCTCTCTTTATTTTTTCTTTCTCTCTTTCGTTTTTTTCTTCTCTTCATTTTTTCTTTCTCTCTTTCATTTTTTCTTTTCTCTCTTTTCATTTTTCTTCTCTCTTTCATTTTTCTTTCTCTCTTTCATTTTTTTCTTTCTCTTTCATTTTTCTTTCTCTCTTTCATTTTTTTCTCTCTTTCATTTTTTCTTCTCTCTCTTTCTCTTAAATTCACTTTATTCTCTCTCTTTTCTCATATTTAATTTATTCTTATTTTGAATAAATAGATATGAATCGACTGAGATAGAGAGATAGGGCAAAAGGAAAGTGGTCGCGTTAAAAACATAAATCAGAGAGAGAGAGAGAGAGAGAGAGAGAGAGAGAGAGAGAGAGAGAGAGAGAGAGAGAGAGAGAGGTAAAAGTTAGTGTAAGGAAGAAATTGCAGAGAAGAAGAGACTACTACAAAGGAAAGAAAGAAAGGAAGGAAGGATAGATAGATAGATAGATAGATACAGGTGTGAGGAAGATAGAAAAGTGTTTATGTTTTGAGATACCCAGACACAATGATGAGTAGGCACAACAGAAATATAACAGACCAAAAATAAATAAATAAAGAATGGTGGTAGCAAATAAAATATTTTAAAAAGAAAGACAGAGGATAAGTGAGTGAGAAGGATTAAGAAATATCGTGTAAGTAAAAAAGAAAGAAAGAAAATAGAATGAAAGAAAGAAAGGAGGATAAAAAGAAAGAAGGACAGAAAACAGAAAGAAAAAAGAAAGAAACGTAATAGAAATTAAAAAAAGGAATGAAAGAGTAAGAGAAAAGAGTAAGAGATAGAAAGAAAATAGAATGAAAAAAGGAGAATAAAAAGAAAGAAAAAAGAAAGTAAAAAAGGAATGAAAGGAAGTAAAATAGAAAAAGAAAGAAAGAAGGAAGAAAGGAGTCATAATGTAAAGAGAGTAAGAAATAAAGTTGATAGATAGATGGAGAGAGAGAGAGTGAGGAATAGAGAGAGTAAGAGAAAGAAATAGAGAGAGAGTAAGGGAGTGAAAGAGAAAGAAAGAGAGAGTAAGATAAATAAAGAGTAAGAGAGAGAGAGAGAGAGAAAGAGTAAGAGAGTAAGAGAGAGAGAAAGAGTAAGAGAGTAAGAGAGAGAAAGAGTAAGAGAGAGAAAAAGAGTAAGAGTAAGAGAGAGAGAGAGAGAGAAAGAAAGAAAGAGTAAGAGTAAGAGGAGAAAAAGGAGTAAGAGGAGAGAGAAGAGAGAGAGAGAGAAGGGGGGAGAAGAGAATTTAATGCAGATTTTTGTCCTTGTAATCCAAGCCAACATTAGAATGCAGAAAATTAAAACAGTGAAAAAGTTCTTCTGAATCATCAAAAAAAGTACGAGGAGAGAGAGAGAGAGAGAGAGAGAGAGAGAGAGAGAGAGAGAGAGAGAGAAGAAATTGGGGTGGGGCAGAATGGTGATGGGTAGACGATTGGTGGTTTGTGGGTGATTGTTTGAGGGTGGTGATTTACAAGAGAAAAGACTGGAGATGGTATTTTGCCACAGGAAAAAAAAAGTGCTAATAAAAAATAAGATAAAATAAAAATCACAATAACATTTTTGCCCAAATAAAATAATGTAATTTCTTTTTGAACATTCATTTTAAAGAATGAAATAATCGAAAAAAAAAAAAAAAAAAGGTTTTGTTGTTTGGAAAATAACGACGAACGTAAAACGAACTCGGAAACCGCCATGTCCAGTTGGATAGATGGCGTAACGGATAGTTATTTTATTATTGTTCATTTATTGGCACCCTACTATGCTAGTCAGACACAAGGTCCAATTGTATGGGGAGCCACGCACAAACCGAAGGTAATGCGATGGCTAGTACAAAAAAAAGCGTGGTTCCCCTCGGCATTCCTCTATTGAGACGCCTCAGGCATAGGTCAATAAACCCAGCGATATCCTGCAACACTTGTCCCTTCTATTTAAGGCGGTAAGGGTATTTGCCTCTCATCCCACTTATGAGGGCTGGACACAAGGTCTCATTTTTATGTGGGCGCATAAAAATTGCGTCGATCCCTTCGGCATTCCCCCTCAAGGGGGCGCCTCAGGCGCTGGGCAATAAACCCAGCCCTCCCCTTTAAATCAAGGGGGCAGGTATTGCCTGGGGGGATAGCCCCCTGGGATCGACGCTATTAGTTTCAACTTAACCCGATCCAGTGGCCGAAGCACACTGGACCTCCAGCCGAGACCGAGTAATGAAGGTAAGTGTTACAGGATCACGCTGTTATCTAATCTCTCACCGGTCCAGTCGCTTCGGCCACTGGACACACGGTTAACCCCCCCCCAAAAAAAAACAAAAAACAACGGAAACCAGAGTTTGACGGAAACATGGCATAACGGGTATAGGACTCGAGTTAATACAATTCTAAGTCATAATCATCTGGTGGTTGCAGGTTCAATGCTGACAAGAGGCAAAAAAACAACATGTAACTTTTTTTTCTTCTCTCAATTCATTATAATTTTACGTTGGGCATTTAAGCGACGGAAGACCATTTGGAATGTTTCATTTTTGAAATTGGATGAAATAAAATGGGACAAATAAGAAATTATGCGATTAAGCAACACCAGATAATTAGAATTCACATTTTCGAATTGTATCTTGGATGATTTGGGCGGTCTCATTTTTAACCAGAGATTGTTGCAGGATAATAACGGACTGACGATTTAGGAACAAGCGTATTTATATTAATGAAATTATTCAAGCCATATGCTACATATGCTGAAACAGATTTCTTCGAGGGACTAATAATACTCTCTATTGCCTCCGGAAAACCCGTGGGTAGGGTTTATTTTACTTCGTACTTCATTACCAAGAGAGAGGGGGAGGGGGTAAACATTTGGTTCAACCCGGGGGTGGGGGTGGGCGTGGCATTAAACAAGCATAAACCGGGTTCCTGATTTATACATACGTGGGCGCCGATGCATGTCGATTTTACCGTCAGTTTGCCGTGTGGATAAGAGAAGAAGAAGAAGAAGAAGAAGAAGAAGAAGAAGAAGAAGGTAGGAGATTTCTTGCACATTTCCGGGAAGGTGCGTGCGTGTGTGTGTCAATGTGTTGATAATGACTGAACGCAATGGGTGGATAGGGCAAGGCACGTAGGTGGGGGACAATTCAACAAGTGGTTAGCGTTGCGGAAGAATCTCAGCAAGTAATAAATAGCCAGGAAAGAAGGAAAGAAGGAAATATCCGCCTAGCAATTAAAGACTTATTTACAAACATGTGGGTAGAGGATGGGTATTGTTGGCTGGAATGAAAAAGGAAAACTTTACCAATGTTCTAGATGCCGCCTAAGAATCACAAGGTTCCTAGTTCGATACCGACCCACGCCAACTCAGTGTATGAGTAACACAGCGATCTGTGCGGTAAAGTAAGGAGCTGATATAATAAAGGGAATGACTTACCCGTAAAAGATATTGAGTTAATCTCAATACTTTGTTGATACAAGTATTAGAGTTATAACAAATATAAAGTGCTCGATACGCAAGTAGAGCGGATTTAGTATTACAGTGTGATTACAGTCACGGATTTAGTATTACAGTGTGTATTACAGTCACGGATTTAGTATTACAGTGTGTATTACAGTCACACTGTAATACTACAGGCACACACACACACACACACACACACATATATCCACCCGCTGAAACAAAAGACATACCTTCCCTGTAACCTACTTGGCCCACTTAGATTAAAAGGGCATCAAGGTCATAAATAGAAGTTGAATTCTGTGGGTCAGTCAAACCCAACTAAGGAATTAACCACCAGACATAGGCAGACACAAAAAACACCGCCAACCATGTAAAGGAGGGGGGAAAATGACACTCGAAAAGAAAAAATGCAATAAGATCACCCTTAAACCGCAGGAAATGTATGAATATAAGATGAGTTTGGCAATGTGCCGGTCTAAATAAAAGATATCAGTGGTCTGAAGAAGCTCGTGGGCATACTCACGAGTGGAAATGGTCCATAACCACGATACCCATGGCATTTAAGGCCTTTTTATTCCCAAATATATATATATATATATAAGTTACTAAGTAAAAACGTTATATACTAGCAATTGACGATACTCTTTGCATTTCACTTAGCAATAATACTTTTTGAAAAATATATGAATCCAAAAATCCTCCCCCCAACCATGGGTGAATATCAGGGCAGACCATGCTCTTTAACCTTGGTATGGCAATCTAGAATGAAAACTCTAAATTCAAACCAGTTTTAGTCTGCTTAAAAAATGGCCTTATGTCTCATCCTACTCGTGGCGGAGGGGTTGGGTAAATGCATATATTCCTATCGTTAAACTTTAAAGCTATCATTTTCATGTTTACCGGATAGATGACGTATATCGTTTGCCATAATATTGTTCTATTGGGATAATCTGTAAGTTAAATCAATTAGATATTTCCGTTATTTTTATTCTATTCTTTTTTTTTTTTTTTTTTTCGGAAACCCAAAATTAACTTGCTTAACAAATGTCAAAACAGACAGGATTTCACAACCGGAACTTGGCCGTCGAAAACGAGGCTGGGGGATTATGGGACAATATGATTTCATTTTTTTGATGTCATATTAAAGACTTTTTCTTTCTTTCAGGACTTTCTTTGTTTCACGAGGCTATTTTTAAAAAAATAGAAAAGATTGCGTTGGACAGTTGGACACATGGCGCAACAGATATAAGGGTTGAGTTAATACAGTTCTAAGTGACAATCAACTCTAGTTTGCAGGTTCAATCCTGGCCAAGGGCGATAACAGAATAAGTAAGTCAGCTTAACACTTGTACCCGGTCATGGTTAACAGAATGAGAACAGTATATCCCTATGTATTGAATAAAGGGCTGGGTTCAAAGTTCCGTGAAGGCTCCGAAGTTAGTCAAGAAGGTTCGAAGAGAAGGTTCCCAAGTCCGACAAGAAACACCTGAATAAGACCGGAGTATACATCGGTCGAAACGTTGTGTAGATAACAATAAAGATGAGGACAATAGTCCGAATAATCCAAATAAAAGACAAAATATAATAAGAGTAGGGGAAATATTGAAGAGGGGAGAGCGCGTGGAAGCAATAACGCTAATCTGTTTCAATCGAACATAATAAAAGAAGGAAAGAAAGAAAATAGTGCGAGTTAAATCAAAATTATGATACTTTTTACATATTGAACTATTTAGCAACAGCTCTTAAGTAAACATATCAAACGTTGTAATAATTGAATTATCATATTGTGGTATATCCGCAGGTCCTGCTAGTACGTATGCAGTGATGCTGACAGCTTTTTTTATTTAATGCGTCCTGGGAAGCACGGAATTGATTTGAATGAATCCCCGGGAAATTTGATAGGTTTCAACTAAAGTTTCTTAATAAATTGCAGAGTTTTTTTAATCTATGAATAACTAAAGCCGTCTAACCACTACCTTGTACCCCATACAGTGTTATTCGTTTCCAAGAAAATATCGAAATGTGTTTACAGTTAACGGAAAATGAATCTATCTCCTTATATAGATTTTATGGTTGATCACAAAACCATTCCAGTGATGCTGATAGCTTTTTGATTTAGTGCGTCCTAGGACGCATATATATGCTTTGAATGAGTCCCGAGGAAATTTTATGGGTCCCAACTAAAAATTTTAAATAAATTGCAATGTTTTTATTTATGATCTGGCGAAACAACTAAAGCCGTCTAACTCCTACCGTGTAACCTATCCTGTGTAATTCGTTTCCAAGAAAATATTGAAATGTGTTTACAGTTAACTGGAAATGATGGGGGAAGAAAAAAACTCAAAAAACTAAAAAAAACAAAAAACAAACAAACAAAAAAACACTGGAACGCATGGATATGATTTTTCTGCGTCCTTTTAGATTTTTATGAATCAGTGACGCAGGACGCGTACCTATCAGCATCTCTAATGAGTATTTTCGTAATCTATAAAGAAAGAGGAAAGGATGAAAAGATGAGGAAAAGGTCACGACGCGGTGGGAATTTTATTAGCAAACAAAACTTGAAAGACAAGTCGAGAGGCAAACGACATGAACAGAGAAGTTGGCGATTAATGTTTGGGGGTTCATGTTTCACAACATAAGCAGGTAGTGTAAAGAAGCAAAGATCAGACAGATGGATCCACGCTTACATACTGAACGATTAATGGCAAGAGAAAGAAAGAAAGAAAGAAGGAAAGAATGCTGGTAAGTGGAAGAAAACAAATTGCCGGCTATTCTGACAGCAAAATGTTTTGACTGAAAATTTTGGATGGAGAGTGGCTGCTTTTCCATTTCCAGTTGGGCAATCAAAACAAACTCAGAACTAAAACCATCCCCAAATCAGGGGAGAGGTCAAAGGTTAGGTAGCGGACATGTATGTCGAAAAAGAAGGATTCCCTTAATGAATAATTAACCCAACTCCTACCCCAGCTATGGTTAGCGGAATGAGAACAGGATACCCCCGTGGACTGAATAAAGGGTTAGGTTCAAAGTTCCGTGATGGCTCCCGATTACGACAAGGAGGTTCCCGACTACGACCTGAAAGTTCCCGAGTTCGAAAAGAAGGTTCCCGAGTCCGACAAAAAATACCTGAAGAAGGCCGGAGGGCATATCGACCGAAACGTTGTACAGATAACAATAAAGATAGGGTCAATAGTCCGAATAACGCAGATAATACTAATAATTAATGTTATGATACAACGGAAAAAAATCGGGGGTTCCGAAAATTCCGACCCATACGTCTAGAATGCCGACCATCTCACATAGAAGACGAAATCGACCACTACTCAAAAGAGACTTGGCTAACTTTAATGGAGGAATTACTATTGGTTGGTTTAAAAGATAGAGAAGTAATCAAATACCAACAAAAAATAGACTCAGTCTATTGTATATTTAACCTTTATTCTTACATCATGTTGAGGCCCATTCCTATAAGGATTTATCAAAAAATGGCTAAAAATGGCCTTTAGATTTCGAATTACCTGAGATATTTCCCTTTAATCTAAGACTTCTAAATATGATTAATATTACATTTAAACACAGGCTATCATTTGGGGTAGATTAGGAAAACGAGTGTGACTTCCATCTGGGTGGAATGAGGCGGTATAGGATGTTAAGAGTTAAAGAAATACTTATACCTGTTAAAATATTTTAAACCCATTTAAACCTGAAATCCTGTGAACTAGCAGAGGTGGTCACTACTAGAATAGACTCAGTGCTAATTAGTGATCACCTTCACACATTAATTAATCATTTGTTGTGTTTTTTGTGAAAGGTGTAATATGTGAAAATAAACATATTTCTTCTTCTTCTGTATCATTTCTGGTGGACTTTGCTTAGACAATAAAGTCTATTTGTTATAGCACTTAGTCGAGATTTATTCAATTCACATGTCCAGTGTTAGGTTACCCTCTCTTGGATAAACTCGTGTATTATAAAAATGGGTGTTAACTAATGAGATAATATCACGCTAATTCCTATACATTTATTATCTAAGTAAAATGTAAAAGTCGTCGGGGTGGCCTAAAGTCAATATCAGCCAAAATACGATAAAGTCTATCCCCTTTTCACTAGCGCTAGACCAAGGAGATTGGTTTAAGCGCATGAGGTGGAGCGCCACACATACCATCAGCTCCTCTATTTACTGCATAGATCCCTGTGCTACTCATACGCTGAGTTGGAGACGGCCGGTATCGAACCAGGAAACTTGTGGTTTCCTAGTCGGGCGCTCTGCCGACTGAGCTAAACCGCTTTATCTTCGGTTCTTTTAATGCAAATCTGGCATAGTGTAAAAAAAAAAAAAAAACAAAAAACAAAACAAAACGTTTTTAAGAATATTTCCTCGAAACAAGTTCAGCTATGCTGTTGTTGATCATTTCTTCCCTCCATTTTTTTTTTTGTCTTCGCAATTTTGGTGGGAATCGAACTTTGGTAAGAATGGTAGAAAACAGAAAAAGAAAAGATAAAGTCTTAAACATCTGACCTAGAAAATTTCGAGAGAAGAGTGAGGAATTTAGGATTTGTCTAGCCGTATATTCACTGGGGCTTGCCAGTGGCAGAGTGAGTGAGAGAGGCTAAGAAGACACAAAGTAGTGAGCAGGTGCTTGACTAGGGCGAGTGCAGTGTTGGGAGAGGAGGAGGCAAATAGGGATGAAGGAAGGAAGGGGGAGGAGGAGGAAGAGAGCAAAAAGCGACTGAGAATGAAAAGTCGAAGATTCAAAGGAGGAGAATAAAGAAAGAATATACGAAAAGGCCTTTTAATAAGCTTAGGCCAGAAGAACGGAACTTTGAGTTGATTGATAATTTTGTAGCCGGGAATGTTGTTAAAAGCTGAATTTGATCACACACACACACACACACACACACACACACACACACACATATATATATATATATATATATATATATATATATATATGTTGAAAAGATAAATATATAAAGGAAAGAAAATGTTGAATGGATAAAAATGGTTTAATAAAATGCCAATACGTGTTTCGGCCGAGAGTTTGACCATGTACACATTATATTCTATTTATTAGTATTTTAAATATGAAATAAATTAATAATAATAGAAAAATAGAAATTTTTTAAAGTATACAAAGAAAACGGCCTTCCTCAGGGCAAGATGTTTGATATTTGAAGTTAAAACGGTCAAAATTTGTATACTTAAAATGTTTATATTTTTCTATTATTATTATTATTATTATTATTATTATTGTTGTTGTTATTATTTTATTTCATATTTAAAATAGTAATATATAGAATACAATGTGTACATAGACAAACTCTCGGCCGAAACACGTGTTGGCATTTCATGAAACCATTTTTATCCATTCAACATTTTCTTTCCTTTATTTATTTATCTTTTTAATATATTGTCGGGTTCATTTCCATTTTTCAACTGGCAAAAAACTGTCAGTAATCAGGTGCTGACTATGTCAACGAAACCTTTATATATTATAAAACGAGAATTCTTCCAAGTGCTAGCTGTATCAGTGCTACCGTATGGTTGTCATGCTTGAACTTTAACGAAAATATTCAAGAATAGCTAGATAGAAACTACACAAGGATGCTGAGTGCCCGCCTGAACAAATCCTGGAAGCAGCACCCGACAAAGGGGAGCCAACAGCCATCCACACCAATAGTAGTAGGATTGGAGTACTTACTACTCACATAAATTCCCAATACAACCTGGCATTAGGAGGCGAGCGCTGGAGCTTTCGGGAAAGTTTGCTTCTTGTGAAGTGACTCAATACTACCCGAGACAGCATCCTGCAGCAGCACGACAGTCCAGTCACCTCGGACTTTTCCCTGCCACTAGACCAACTGCTGGACTGCCAAGACAGTGGACTGAGGACTGTGAACTCTCTTTCCGCTTTTTTTTCTTTTTAACACATAGATTGGACCCTAACATGTTCTACCACTCCGGTCTGAGTGGACCTGAGAGCAATGGTGATGAAAGAGTGTTTCACGTTCCCCATACCTCCAGAACAAACTTCACCATCATATAGAATTTAACGTCATACACTGGATATGAAGACCCTCAGCCATCGCCTTCTAATACATATATCATAAAAAAGGTTGGGGGCTGCCAATAGGGTTGGGACAATCATATAGGTGCTATAGCTTGACGGGACTTGCCGATTGATCGGTGGGGGCCTCTGCGACCGCCCGCCTAAGTAAGGACTATAGTGGAATGTTGCATGTCATGAACTGCACAGTCACCAGGGTTTGATCCTTAAGCATCACGAGTCGTCACCAACGGCCAACAAGTGGTCCCACTGGGAGGGGGCTTGCCCCTCTGCAGAGGCGCAGTCGGTGTATCCTAAAGCCTGATCCAACAGGGCAGTTTAGTTCTAGGTATGTGTTAACTTGTATATTCAGGGTCTACAGAAAACGTACAAATAAAAACGACCTCATTTTATTTGTTACATACAACAACAATAGCATAAAATCTTGAATATTCATAGGATTTTATCTAAGAGCCCTCAGGAATTGCAGCCACGCACAGAGGCAGACATGTTTGTTGAAAATACATTTAAAATTCTGCATTATTCTATATTCCTTTCCTTTTGCATTTCATGTAAAATGTAAAAGGAATACAAAATAAAGCTACAAGTGATTACAAAATAAAAAGAGGACAAAACAAATACATGATATTCCCAACGAAGATTAAACCAACTGTCTCAAAAAAAAGTAAAAAGAATAATAAATAAATAAAAACGAAACCATTTTAGCATATATATATTTACCAACCGAGCAGGATGTGACACAAGGTCAATTTCTTAAGTGGAGTTCAACAGGTTTTGAATTCAGAGTTTTCCTTCTCCTAGACCGGTTGCCTAACCAAGGTTAAAGAGCCCAGTCTGCCCTACTATTTATCCATAGCTGGAGGGAGAGTAGGATTCATACCTTTCCCAATGGTATTAGCGCTAAGTGAAATGCAATTAGCATATATAGTCATTTACTTAGCTTAGCTTAGATGCGGCACAAGGCTAGAACTATAGGGCGCCCAATGAGAATCGAACTCACAATGTTTTGCAAATCTAGCTTGCTAACCATTACACTACGTGAAGTGCCCCGTTATTGTTGTGGAGTGATAAGAACACCCCTCACTAACACAATGGACTCGTCTGAAAAGACTATGGATATAGTGTATATATTTTGAACAAAAATAAAATACATATAGTTGACTTACTGTTGGACTGCGATATAACAGATTGGATCTCATCCTCGTCGCCAATCTCCTTGGTCTAGCGCTAGTGAAAAGGGGATATACTCCCTCGCTGTTCGATTAGGCCACCCCGACGACTTTACTTACTTTAGATAGTGCCCAATATCATTGATAGAGCACATATATTTAAATTAAGGTAGCATGGACACGGAGTCAACACCAGAGAGTTTCTCACCTATGCAACCTTCTGATCCAAGATTATTATAATTTTTACATATTGAGCTATATTGCAATAGCTCTTAAGTAAAACACATAAACCGTTGTAATGATTAAATTATCATACTGTGGTATATCTATTGGTCCTGCTAATTATTATTATTTATTCCTTTTGAGTTTTCACATCAGCATTAGCTGATGGTCTTTCACTGGAGTCTGAGTGACAGCAAGTCTCCTCAGGTCTCCGGGACTCTTCTGAGTATTCTGGCAGATTGCAGTGTTCTGAATGGTTTCAATCCTTCCTCTGATTATTATTATTATTATTATTATTATTGTTATTATTTCACTCCATTCGAGTTTTTCACACCCGCCTTAGCCGTTGGTACACTGGAGGCTAAGTGACAGCAAGTCTCCTCAGGTCTCTAGGACTCTTCTGATCCAAGTTTTTTGGTCTGAAGATCGCATGTCCTAGCCATGACACCTTATATTTAAGTGAAGAATGTTTTTAAGGCTATGTCAAATATAAATTATTCTTTAGTGAGTTAAACAAATGGGCGAGGAGGGGTGGGTAGAGAATGAATCATTCAATATCCGCTGTGGGAGTTTTCTCCAAATCATTAACTCGAAAAGAATTCCAAAGTTTCCAGCAGAGAAACGGATTAATCATTGTTTGTTTCAAATGACGACATTAAAACAGACAATTTTTTTTCATTAGTCTCATAAATTTGTTACCTCCCCACTATTGCACCCCTGCAGCCCTCCCTCCCTCCCCCTAAAAAACAAACTTTGATCCTAATACTAAGAACCACAAGTTTCCGGATTCGATACCGGTCCTCGCCAACTCAAAGGATGAGTAGCACAGCATAGATCTGTGCGGTAAATTAGGGAGCTGTGTGGCGATCCACTTCAGACACAACATCAATATCCCTGGTCTAGAGCTAACGAAAAGGGGATAGACTCCCTCGCTGTCCGACTGATACCGATAATAGGCAACTCCGCCTACTTTACTAGGTAAGAAGAATCTTTATACGGAATAAATTACTTTGATCTATATTTGATACTCGTTCCTTAATTGTACGACCGTTATCACACTGCAACACACACTGGTTAAAAATGAGACTGTCCAAATCGTCCAAGATGAAATGCCAAAATGTAAATCCTAATTACCTGAAAGAAAGGGACATGTTACACAGAAATAATATCAAAAAGTAACAAAGAGAATATGGGGAAAATAGATAAAGGAGTGAGCGCGCGGAAGCAATAATGCTAATCTGTTTCAATGGAACATAATAGAAAGAGGAAAAGAAGGAAAAATGAGTAAGAGAGTTAAATCAAGATTATTATAATTTTTACATATTGAACTATATAGCAATAGCTCTTAAGTAAACACATAAAACGTAATAATTTAATTATCATAATGTGGTATATCTATTGGTCCTGCTAATTATTATTATTTACCCCTTTTGAGTTTTCACATCAGCATTAGCTGATGGTCTTTCACTGGAGTCTGAGGGACATCAAGTCTCCTCAGGTCTCCAGGACTCTTTTGAGTATTCTGGCAGATTGCAGTGTTCATAATGGTTTCAATCCTTCCTCTGATTATTATTATTATTATTATTATTATTATTATTATTATTATTATTTCACTCCATTCGAGTTTTTCACACCCGCCTTAGCCGGTGGAACACTGGAGGCTAAGTGACAGAAAGTCTTCTCAGGTCTCCAGTACTCTTCTGAGTATTCCAGCCGATCTCAACAATACTGTAGTCTGGATTGTCTCGATTCTTCCTCTGATTTCTAGTTCAACCATACTCTTTTCCAGACCCCTATTATTATTATTATTATTATTATTATTATTATTATTATTATTATCCTCAGGACCCTTCTAAGTATCCACTCCGATTTTAATAGTGCTATGGTCTGAACTGTTTCAGTTCTTCCTCTAATCTTCAGGTCACCAAGTCTTTTTTTCCAATCTCTTGGGTAACCGTTACAAGATCCATGCAGTTTTCCAGGTTTCCCTCCTTCTTTCACTTTTAATCTTTAATCTGCTGGGACATCAAAATCCACTATACGACAGGTTCTGTCTTCCTCTATTTCTACAACATCGAGAAACAGAGTGTATCGAAGACAATATTTCTTTAGATGACGCATGGTTGTAATATGAGGCAAGTTAAATATTCCTATTTAAACGAGATAGTCAGAAGCCGGCGTATTCTAAAGAGAAACCTTACAGATTTGGAGAGAGTGTTAGAGGCAGATTCTGATAGGACGCCATCTTGGAGTTGATGGTGAACTTGAAATTGATAAGAGACTTACACTTTACAAATGACCCCTATAAGGTGCGTCCAATAATCTACCCCATCTTTCGACCACCAGACAGGGGACCACAAAAAAGCGATAGTGTAGGGGGGGGCGAGAGAAGGGTGGTTGAGTAACAGAACGTGATTTTATGAAACTCTGTGCACAGACAGACAGACGGACAAAGAGACTGACTGACAGAGACAAGATTACCTTTTTTATCCATAAAAATAGAATAAATACTCGTATGAATGCGGTCAGAGAGACCCAAGATCAAGACCTAGAAATGATAATTATTATTATTAATCTATTAGTAATAGAGATTCGCTTCCGGTTTTTGTCTGTAACAAAAATTACGTCACTGCTTACGTCACATTACCCAAAATCGTCATAACATAGAATAAATACACTCAAAATTTGAACATGCAACATTAGACAGTCCTCATTGTTTTTTAAAACAAGTTTTAATAAATACATGACTGGTATTATATGTCTATGTATAGTTTGTTTTATTTTAATACATATTTAAAGTTTACATTTCAAGTTGTTTTATTTTTTAATCCTTTAATGAACTTGATGATTTTACTTACTTAGGGTACAAATTTGCTGACATTTAATTTTTTACTCCCACCCCTAAGGCTATATGTTTCAAAAATCTATTTTTACATCGCCCGGAGGGTATTATTTTATTTTGTACTAGTAATAATAATAATAATAATAATGATAGTAGTAGTAGTAGTAGTAGTAGTAGTAGTAGAAAGAATGAATGATCTACAATGGTTTCAATCCAAAAGTTAAACACAAAGTTTTTAACTAAGGAATTACATGACTTAGTTAAGTATGACGTAGGGTTCTGATGAAATCATTTGTATTGAAACCATGGTAAACCTTTAACTCACTCTTTTCCTCTCTCTATATATATGGATGTATGTATGGGCATATATATTTGAATTGATATTCGTGTGTTCTTACTATATATGTGCGTGTCTTAGTCTAATTGGTTTAGTTTATTCGTTTAACGTCATATAAACTCCTTGTGGGTTATTTAATACTGGAATTTGATTCGCTTGTTTGGTTTGATTTTACGGTATGTCAACCCTTGTTGGGTTATTTTATGCCGATGACGTTTTTGTATTATTCATTCTTGATGTAAAGTCAATTCTTTAAAAACTCTAGTTAAAATCCTGGACGAGACTGTTTGCATTTCACATAGAGCTAATACCCTTGGGAAAGGTATGTATACAAATACTCTCCCTCCAGCTATGGGTAAGGCAGACTTCTACATGCATTATATTTTTTCTTTTTCTGTTGTGCTGCAATTTGAATCTGCTCATTCTCAGGATTCTGATTGGCTGCTGGTTTTCAATGCAGACACTGATCAATAAATACTCAAAACATGGTCATATTCTGGAAGTTAGTACCGTGTCTGTACTCGGCTACAGCCCTTTTTTGTATGGTAACTGGACGCTAGTTACAGCCTTCCCGTGAAGGTGAGTACGATATGTTGATTCTTTAATACCCATAGTTAGTGACGTGCAGAAGGCCTAAATGGGGATTTTGACTGGAATTTCTATATCTGCGGCCATGAGCCAGTTTAAGTTGAGCTAAATAAATATCTAGAAAAGAATGTTGAAAGAAAGAAAGAAAGGAAGAAATTCCAGAATTTTGGATATCCATTTCTCTTGAAACTTCCAAGACTTTTCAAAAATGCAATTGTAGAAATCCTTTTGAGAAAAAAGGAAAAAAAAATCGCCAAACATCTTATTTAAATTCCTCGAAAATCATTGTCTCATGCGAAACTGTCTAAGTCGGGCACTTTGATCTTTACGTTCACCCTTATTCATCCCAACCAATGTCTATTTCGAATTTCTTTATTTTTTTCATGAAGATGATTTTCAGCTTAAGAGTGAGTGCGTAAGTGAGAGAGGGGGAGAAAGAGGTGGGAGAGAAGGAGAGAGGAAAGGAGAGAGGGTGATGGAGAGAAAGAGGGGGAGGAAGAAGTGGAGAGAGAGAGAGAGGAGAGAGAGGGAGGAAGAAGGGAGAGAGAGAGAGAGGAAGGAAGAGTGGGAGAGAGAGAGAGAAAGGGAAGGAAGAAGTGGGAGAGAGAGAGAGAGAGAGAGGAAGGAAAAGTGGGAGAGAGAGAGATAGGGAAGGAAGAAAGTGGAGAGAGAGAGGAGAGAGAGAGAGGGAAGGAAAAAGTGGGAGAGAGAGAGATAGGGAAGGAAGAAGGAGAGAGAGAGAGAGAGAGAGAGAGAGAGAGAGAGAGGGGAAGGAAAAAGTGGAGAGAGAGAGATAGGGAAGAGGGAGAGAGAGAAGGAAGGAAGAAGTAGGAGAGAGAGAGAGAGAGAGAGGAAGGAAGTGGGAGAGAGAGAGAGAGGGAAGGAAGAAGGAAAGAGAGAGGAAGGAAGGAGAAGTGGGAGAGAGAGGGGAAGGAAGAAGTGGGAGGAGAGAGAGAGGGGAAGGAAGAAGGGGAGAGAGAGAGGGGGAAGGAGAAGGAGAGAGAGAGAGAGAGAGAGAGAAGGGAAGGAAAAAGTGGGAGAGAGAGAGATAGGGAAGGAAGTGGGAGAGAGAGAGAGGAAGGAAGAAGTGGGAGAGAAGGGAGGAGGAGGAGAAGGGGAAGGAAGAAGAGTGGGAGAGAGAGGAGAGAGGAGAGAGAAGAAAAAGTGGGAGAGAGAGAGAGAGGGAAGGAAGAAGTGGGGAGAGAGAGAGAGATAGGAGAGAGAGAGAGAGAGAAAGAGAGAGAGAAGGGGGAAGGAAGAAGTGGGAGAGAGAAGGAGAAGAAAGGGGGAGAGGGGCGGTAGAAGTGGGAGAGAGAGAGAGAGGAAGGAAGAAGTGGGAGAGAGAGAGAGAGAGAGAGAGGAAAGGAAGAAGGGAGAGAGAGAGGGGGAGAGGGGGAAAGGAAGTAGTGGAGAGAGAGAGGAAAGGAAGAATTGGGGAGAGAGAGAATGAGAGAGAGAGAGAGAGAGAGAGAGAGAGAGGAGGAACCCTAACTTCACACTGTTTTAACCTCGCATAACCCGCGCGTCTAAGTACTTTGATTTTATAAGGAAAGACCCGTTCTCCCCCAGAAACGAATCCTCGTAGGCCAAACATAATAGAGAAATGGAAAGGCCAAAATCAGTGTCCCTGACATTGCTTAGATCAGTCAGGCACAAGGATACAAGTATGGAGTTCCAATGAAGACCAAACTCACAATGACACTGGGATGGGGTATCTGGATAATTCCAAACTATCGTGGTTCAACTTAATTCCAACACTTTATTTGACCTCTGCACTTTTCTATCGATGTTAGTTGTCATCGTTCAAATTAAGTTATTTAATTTGGCGGTTTGTTTTGAAGGCTATCAATGCAAATGTAAAGAAAAATGAGGTAACTATGGTGTTCGTCTACCTTCAATGTATTTTCTTAATATTTCG
>CM042149.1:57851666-57859166 GCA_023376005.1 Doryteuthis pealeii | reverse complement strand
GTGCACTGCTGGAGAAGCAAGGACTTTCCCCCTATCACACAGACTATCCGACTGAGGCGAACAAGACATGCTGGGCACTGCTGGAGAAGCAAGGACTTTCCCCCTATCACACAGACTATCCGACTGAGGCGAACAAGACATGCTGGGCACTGCTGGAGAAGCAAGGACTTTCCCCTTATCACACAGACTATCCGACTGAGGCGAACAAGACATGCTGAGCACTGCTGGAGAAGCAAGGACTTTCCCCTTATCACACAGACTATCCGACTGAGGCGAACAAGACATGCTGGCACTGCTGGAGAAGCAAGGACTTTCCCCTTATCACACAGACTATCCGACTGAGGCGAACAAGACATGTTGGGCACTGCTGGAGAAGCAAGGACTTTCCACCTATCACACAGACTATCCGACTGAGGCGAAACAAGACATGCTGAGCACTGCTGGAGAAGCAAGGACTTTCCCCTATCACACAGATATCCGACTGAGCGAACAAGACATGCTGAGCACTGCTGGAGAAGCAAGGACTTTCCCCTTATCACACAGACTATCCGACTGAGGCGAACAAGACATGCTGAGCACTGCTGGAGAAGCAAGGACTTTCCCCTTATCACACAGACTATCCGACTGAGGCGAATAAGACATGGAGAAGCAAGGTGGAGCACATGTGACGTCTTCCTATGGAAACTAGCACACAGGCACGCCAGTGTGGGCTCCCCCAACAAAAACCTCCATTGACCAACTCTGCGCAGATACTGAATACTGCACAGAGGACCTCTCGAGGGATGATCCTAAAGAGATAATCTAAAGAATGAAAGCTGTTTGTCGTTTATTTGTTTGTTTTACGGCATATCAACCTCGGTGGGTCATTTAATGCCGATAAAGTTTTGAAAAGTTTTTATAAACACATTTTTCCATTCAACCCGTAGATGGAACCCTAACAAGTACTACCACTCCAGGTCAGAGACTAATGGGAGTAATGCTGATGGAGGGGTACTCTACATTTCACAGAGCTCCAAAATTGGAACTTCGCCATCAGATAGAGTTTAACGTCATACCTTGGACACTAAGACCCTCAGCCAGCAGCACATATATGATAAAAAGTTCGTTCGTTATTTTGTTTAATGGTATATCAACTCTTGTGGGGTATTTAATTAGTAATGCACACTTAAATTTTTAATTTTTAAAAAATTTGATGTAATGTATATAAAAGTTTTTTTTTTGGGGGGGGCTCTTTGAAAAAAGGAAAAGGGGTTAAACCGAACTTAACGGTATGTCACCCCGCTGAAAGAAAAAACACCAGATATTAAGGTATTAATCGAATTTAATAAAATGTTCAGTGTTGATATATTGATGAATAAAATATATAATGCACTAGTTATTTTATTTAAAAACTTTTACATTTTTTAGCTTAGTTAACTTTGAACCACGTTATCTTTGAGAATTGGGTTACAGCTCAAAGATACGTGGTTCAAAGTTAACTGAGCTGAGAAAAAGTAAAAGTTTTCAAATAAAATAACTGGTGCATTATATTTTTTTTCATTAATATATCAACACTGAAAATTTCATTAAATTCGGTTAATTCCCTAATTTTTTTGGTATTTTTCTTTCTTTCGGCGGAGTGACATACGATGGTGGAATTTAGGCCCGTTAAGTTCGATTTAACCGGAAAATGCCTTTTCGAACTTTTGAAATGAAGAATTGTGTGTGTGTTGGAAAAAAGGCGGGAAATTGAAGAGAGAGAATCGTCCTATTTTGAATATTATATCGTGTTTCATTTCATGTCTCATTGTCTGTGAAATGTTTACTTACACACGCGCGTGCACAGAGACACACAGACATCAGCTCTCACAGAAATCTGGAAATATTATTGTACAAGCAGGATCTGTGGATATACCACAGTATAATAATTTAACAATTACAACGTTTGAATGCTTACTTAAGAGCTATTGCTAGATAGTTCAATATGTAAAAAGTATAATAATATAGATTCAACTATCTCTCGCTGTTTTTCTTTTTTTCCTTCTTTTCATCTTTTCATTGTGTTCGGTTGAAAAAAGATTAGCGTTATCGCTTCCGCTCGCTCACCACTATCTCTATCTTTTCCATATTCTTTCTTTTTTTTTCAAGAAGAAATAACTGTCATTTTATTCTTTACTTCCTATTTTAACTAAATAGTTAAATTAGGAAAATTTTACAATGAAAGACGGGAGTGATGGAAGAGTAAGTTTTCGTTGTTTTATTTTTCGATTACATCCCCCTCTATTTCAAATCTTTTATCTTCATTCTTATTTAGTTTAATTAGCCTTTATAATTTAATATATTTTATTACATTAAAACTTAAATACTTTCACCCGAAAGGTGCATATATTTGCTAGTTTTATTATAATGGAGATATCTGTAACCGAAATCACACCGCCACTGGTATCATAATCCCTTAGTTATTTAATAATCATTATTTAATCTTAATTAGCATCTTAAATTATTAACGATGTCTCTTAAAGTCTGAGTTTGATTTGCCTCAAAATGGCCCATGTTATTAGTGCATTCAAAATTCTGCAATGTGTGTTATATATCATTAAGAAATAATGGTTAATGGATAATTTGCATACTGATTTTAACAAAACTGGGTTTAATAAATAATTACTCGATGTTGTTGATATCTAATATCATTGCTTTATTTTCAAACATATCAAAAACAGTCCTATG
This sequence comes from Doryteuthis pealeii, assembly GCA_023376005.1. Lineage (NCBI taxonomy): Eukaryota > Metazoa > Mollusca > Cephalopoda > Myopsida > Loliginidae > Doryteuthis > Doryteuthis pealeii. The sequence goes on along the minus strand of CM042149.1, from coordinate 57,856,460 downwards.
TATGATTTTATATAGACATCAGTTAAAATGATATTAGAATAAGTGTAATCTTTTTTTATATGCGTTCTTATTTACTTTCATTAGTCTTTCTAGTTTAATATGATATCTAATTACCATATTTGACGGCATATAAGACGCACCCCCATTTTAGCAGGTCAGATTCAGGAAAATTTTTAGTATATTTAAGCATATATTGTTGAAAACAGTCTAGCTGTGCATTACACAAGCAAAAACATAGCTGTATAAAAGCAATTTGGAGTTTAGGTTAGGAAAGTAGTGAGCGTAAGCTGGGTTAGGAGCATCATAGAGAAGATTAGCCTAGGCCTACGGGAGATCAAACTTCACCTACGATGTATAAGAAGGGCAATCTTTGAGACAGAAGGTTGAAAAAAAGTACGTCCTAACTGTCGAATACGGTATATTAAAACTCAGTAGAGGGTGCGTACTTTCGCAAGGTCAATTTTTTGAGACAGAAGGTTGAAAAAGTGCGTCCTATATGCTGTCGAATACGGTATATTAAAACTCAGTACTTGCGCCGTCGGAGGGTGCGTACTTTCGCTAGTTTATAGAAATAGCGTCGTGTCTGTTAGTGCGCGTGTATTCACGAACCATAAAGAAGAACTAAGAGAGAAAAACAAAAGCTGGGACCGTAATGAGAAATACGGTATTTGTTTGCGCCAGTGTATAATTAAAGGTGTGCGTATCTGTGCGTACGAGAGAAAGGGTGTGCGTGCGTGCGTGCGTGTGTCCGCGCACACGTAATAGGGATGCGATGGTTTGGGGTGGGGGAGAAGGGGTTTTGTGAATGAGTGAATAATGACGGCGCTGCAACTAAAACAAAAGCTAAAAGGTAGATTGAATTACCGTTGGAGTCCCCCCACCCCCGACGACCTAGGCGGTGGTGTTGTTGTGCTCTTCTCTAAACGTCACAATAGAAATTCTATTCCCCCGATGCCCAAAATTATCAAGCGTCTCTCTCCTTCTCTGAGAGAGAGAGAGAGAGAGAGAGAGAGAGAGAGAGAGAGAGAGAGAGAGAGAGAGAGAGAGAGAGTACGAAATGGAAGAAAGACTTAGGAAAAACAGTCAAGAGAGAAAGGTTAGCGGAAAAGAGTCGATGAAACAATGAGACAATGATGAGGACAACAGTCCAAATAAACCAAATTATCAACAAGGAATAAAATGAAAGAAAGAATGAAATGAAAGAAAAAGACGAACGAAAGAACGAATAAAAAGAAAGAACGAAAGAAAGAACGAACGAAAGAACGAATAAAAAGAAAAAGAAAGAACGAACAAAGAACGAATAAAAAGAAAGAACGAACGAAAAGAAAGAATGAAAGAACGAATGACAGAAGGAAAGAAAAGAAAAGGAAGAAAAGAAAGAAGGAAAGAACAAAAGACAGAAGGAAAGAAGAAGAAAGAAAGAAAGAAAGAAAAGAAAAGAAAGAAAGAACGAAAGAATGAAAGAAAAGAAAGAAAGAAAAGAAAGAGCGAATGGCTAAGGAAAAACAGTCAAGAAAGAAAGGTTAACGGAAAACAGTGTAAAAAAGAAAGAAGTATGAAAGAAAGGTTTAGACAAAACAGTTGAAGAAGAAAAAAACTGTCGAAATAAAGAAATTAAGTAAATTATGATGAAAAAAGATATTTTTGCATGAAATAAATGATTAGTTTATGGACTTATTGTATATATAAGTAAAAGTCGACGGGGCGGCCTAAAGTTGGTATTAGCCAGTCAGCGAGGGAGTCTATCCCCTTTTCAATAGCGCTAGACCAAGGAAATTGTTTTAGCATCTGAGGTGGAAGTGCCACACCTACCATCAGCTCCTTACTTTACTGCACAGATCCCTGTGCTACTCATACGCTGAGTTGGCGGGGACCGGTATCGAACTAGGAACCTTGTGGTTTCTAGCCGAACGCCCTACCGACTGAGCTAACCTGGCCCCTAATGGTATATTTTACACGTTTCCATGGACCAAAGACAAAAACCGTTTTTATAAAAAGGCGGATGAGTTTAATCTGAACCGTTTTTGGTAATCAGCTTATTATAAATCCAAAAATAGAATTGCGACAATCCCAAGAGAAACAACGCGAAAATTCTGCGAAATTCTATATAATATATAATGTTAACAAATTCTCTGACTAAACAATCAATTACTTAACTGCAAATAAGAAAAACAGACGATTCATTTCAATATTGCAGCGAACCGGATAAGATCTTGTGACGGGCCGGATGTGGCCCGCAGGCTATAATTTAGAGGCCCCTCCTGAGGAGCCTAATACCGGAAGATGATGTAATGAAAATGTATTGTTCATATTTCTTCATCTATTGTCTCACTTAAGATAGATGTACACTTATTATACAGGCTTCGACATAATGAATACCCGGATTTAAAATTGCTGGCGTCCCAGGAGGGCAGCAAAGTTTACGTACCGAACATGTGGGGTGGGGGTGGGGGTAGGGTCCCCTTAAGGAAAAATTGTGTTATTGTAAAAAGCACCTGGTACCTCTACAGTAAGAGCATTCCCAAAATGAAGTAACCAAGTGATAACTCGGTACTATTGGTATTTTTGTAATTTAAACATTGTCGTTCTTTTTAATAACAAAATAGATAAAATTATTCTAATTAATTATTCTTATCTAGATATCTATTAATAATGGAGATTCGCTTACGGATTTTGTCTGTAACAAAAACTACGTCACTGCTTACGTCACATTACCCAAAATCGTCATAACAGAGAATAGATATACTCAAATTTTGAACATGCAGCATTAGACAGTCCTCATTGTTTTTTAAAACAAGTTTTAATAAATATATGACTGGTGTTATATATCTATATATTTGTTTTTATTTTAATATATATTTAAAGTTTACATTTCAAATTGTTTTATTTTTTTAATCCTTTAATGAATTTGATGATTTTACTTACTTAGGGTACAAACTCGCTGACATTGAAATTTTTACTCCCACCCCTCAGGCAGTGTTTTCAAAAGTCTATTTTTACATCGGCCAGTGGGTGTTTTTTATTTTGTACTAGTATAGATAAATTATTTATAACATATCTACATCTAGATATTCTGCTTAAGTAATAGGTATCACGTACTTTTTACAATATCACATTTTTTCTTTAAAGTAGGTATTTGCCATGCACCCACGTGACACAAGGACATGTTGTCCCACCCACGAGCCGAAGCTCATGGGTGGTAGGCTAAAAAATGCGTTGATCCCGTCGGCATTCCCCCTCAAGGGGAGGCGCCTTAGGCACTGGGCAATAAACCCAACCCTGCCCCTTTAAATCAAGGGAACAGGTATTGCCTGGGAGGATAGCCCCCTGCGATCAACGCTGTTAATAATTACTTATCCAGTCCAGAGGCCGAAGTACTCTATCGATGTGGTAGGTAAGTATTTTTCCTTTAAGGGTCCCGTTTTCGGCAAACAAGCCCGTTACCTAAACTTTGCTACCACTCCCCTAGCAACGGAATGTCTGCGAACAGCATGTACGATGTCATTTCAGTTACCATCATAACGTGGAATGGTGAACATCGTGCGTTTGTGATTTTTTTTTATTCACAGGGTGCCTCATCTCCCATGATGACACCTTGTGGCAAACTCACTCACAAGATATCATCGTCATCGTCACACTGTTAGCACGGATTCCCGTGACCATCTCTCGCCAAGCATCCCTATCGGTCATCGCTTCTGGCACGTCCTATGTGTGGCACCAGAATCAACGCAGAACTGATGTCATTTTATTTCTTACTCTTATTTATTTATTTATTTTTTGCTGGTCGTCCCACACTGCTGTATCCATGTGTTGGTGTCCAGAGGAGAACGTCACTTGTGAGTTCGTCCTTGCTTCTCCAGCATTTGTCTGCATGCCCTGTTCGTCTCAGTTGGATAGTTTGGGTGATAGGTGACCGTACAGCTATTTTCTTGGGCGATGCTGCTTGCAGGATTTATTCAAGACATCGCGCAACATCCTTGCGTTGCACCCATCTAGCCTTTTTCTCCAGGCGCTTTATTAGGGTCTAGGTGGTACAGCCGTACAGTAGCAGTGATACGGTCATAGTTAACGGAATGAGAACAGTCTACTCTCGTGGATTGAATAAAGGGTTCGGTTCGAAGTTTCGTGAAGGCTCCCGATTACGACCTGAAAACGCCAGAGTCCGACAAGAAGGCTCCCGGGTCCGACGACAAGAAGGCTCCCGGGTCCGACAAGAAGGCCCCGAGTCCGACAAGAAGGCCCCCGAGTTCGACAAGAAGGCTCCCGAGTCGACAAGAAGGCTCCCGAGTTCGACAAGAAACACCTGAAGAAGACCGGAGGGCACATCAACCGAAACGTTGTGTAAATAACAATAATGATAAGGACAATATTCCGAAAAATACAAATGAAATAAAAAATGTTAGTATTGAATTAATTTGGGGGTGAATGGAATTCAAATTTGGTTAAAAAATGTGCATCAAGTTAAAAGTTTGAGAAACCCTTGCTTTAAAACATCATTTTGGACATGCACACAAACATTTAGAACCCCCACCGACCCTCGGGTTGAAATTGAAGTGTGATGTCGTGGAACGAGACACTACAAAAACAAAGCAATCACCAGTGTCACGGAGTCAGGACTCCATGACATTGGGCTATTTTTGGTCTTGCTCATGCGTATACGAATTGCCCCTAACCCACACCTCATTAAACCGGCCCTGCATCTCGCATACTACGAACAAGTAGTCTAACAAAGTCTTTCTCTTACTTACTCCAATATAACTATATATATATATATTATATATATTATATATAATA
>CM042149.1:57829166-57846666 GCA_023376005.1 Doryteuthis pealeii | reverse complement strand
ATTCCTATACGGAAATAAACTGAAAATCTTTTTTAAAAAATCTTAAAACAGTCCAGTTTTGCAGTTCTGAGGTCAAAAAAGTGTTTGAATTCACAGTCTACCTAGTAAACACTTGAAACTTCTCTTGAAATATCCTTTTTAGCAATTATATACAGGGCCGGCGCTTACTAAACCTGACCCCAAGCCCTCCACCAGAGGAGACCCTCGTTGGGAGCCCCAGAAGGGCGGGCTTTATACATTTTATATGAATATTACTTTATGAAAATTGATATGTACAAGAGTAGGGACCCCGTATCATAGATTCGGGGAGCCCCTGAGACCCTAACACCGACCCTGATTATATATATCTTTTTCTTTTTAGGTACTAATGCAGAATAGAGTGCAAGAGATAATATCATTAGAAAACGCATTACATTTCACGGAAATACCCGAAACCATTGAGAGGTTAGTGTAAGGGTCCTTCGGAAGTTTCCGACATCTAATGCTATTTATACGTAAAATGCGATTCTAATAATATTATCTCTTGCGCGCTATTCTGCAAATATACCTTTTTCACCAAGGAACGAAACCACTACATTATACCATGTATCCCAAAAATAAGACAGGGGTTTATATTAATTTTCACTCGGAAATACAACACTAGGGGTTATTTTCGGGGGATTCCAAGTTTTGCATCGCATGATGTGATTGTGATTGTGAAGAATGCCGCTCTCAACTAGGACTTATTCTAAGGGAGGCTTATTCTAAGGGGGGGGGGGCTTATTCTAAGGGGAGGGCTTATTCTAAGGGGAAGGCTTATATGAAAAATCAAGCTAGGTCTTATTTTGTAGATAGGTCTTATTTTAAGGGAAATACTGTATTATTGCTTCGCGTCGATGTACAAATCAAGTAATGAACTAAACCTTGCTGCCGTCTGTATAGTAGTCTATACGTTAGACTTCTTTGTCTTTCGTGGGGTGGGGTGGGTGGGGGTCTCTATGGTGAACAATAATAAATCATTAATTTTAGTTTTACTTTCCAATTCAACCTCCCCACCCCAACCCCGACTATACATTTTTTTAATGAGCTTTTCAAAAGAACAATTACTATTTTAGGGGAGGAATAACCGTTTTAAAAAAAAAGCATAGTGTGAATGACCGGCTTGCTAAGACAATCACCACTATGCCCCCCTAAAAAGGGGGGGGGGTAGAATGACTGTGCACTTAATGAAACACTTTGTTAAAGAGAGCCCCCGCCCCCCACTTTTTTTACCGCCTGATTCATTTATATAATAATGAGATTTCGCTTTACTTATGAATTTATTCTGATTGGTATATGTGTGTGGTGTGTTTTATTCACGATGTGTTAAATTAATGTGTGTGCATGTGTGAAATGAAAGGCGTGTAAGTGAGCGTGATTTTTCACTAATATTTTATATATATATATATATATATATATATATATATATATATATGTCTGTGTGTGTGTGTGTGTGTGTATATGTGTATACATATATATGTATACATGTGTGTGTGCGTGTGTGTATTTATGTATATATATGTGTATATTTGTATGTGTGTATATATATGTATATATGTGTGTATATATATGTGTGTGTGTGCGTGTATGTGTGTGTTTATATGTATATACATATATATGTGTATATATATATACATAAATACACACACACACACATATATATATATATATACATACATAAATAAATATATAAATACACATACATATACAAACACACCTATACATACATGCACACACAAAACCACACATATATATATATATATATATATATGTATATAAACAACACATACACATATATGCATGTGTGTGTTCGCGTGTTGAGAGAGAGAGAGAGAGAGAGAGAGAGAGAGAGAGAGAGAGAGAGAGAGAGAGAGAGAGAAAACGCGACTTTTATTTCAGAAAGAGAAAGTGGCTATGTTTACCCCTTTTTTTTTCTTTACTTATTTATTTATTTTTAATTTTATTTTAATTTTTCTCCTTGTTGTTTTTCGTATTCGACGGGAAGCAAACCTGGACGACTTCGACGACCTTTTGCCCCCCCCCCCGCCGTTGAAATAATCAAGTGCGTCACGCTGATTTGATTACTATTTCCTTTTTAAATTAACTTAATGAAGAAAAAAAATGGGGGGGGGGTGCGAGTATATGTCCAGAATATCCCGCCAAGGAAATTTCTGCAGTTATATATATATATATATATATATATCTTATTATAATGGAGATTGTGTGTTTTTCTGTCTGTAACCGAAACTATATCACTACTCAAGTCACATCACAATTGCCTTAATTATTTACGTCAAATTATCCAGGGTTTCATTCTTTTAAACCTTCAATTATTAATAAAATTGTTTTACATTATTAATACTGTTGACCATATCTAGATACTAATAAAATGTGATTGTATTTATATATACAACAAAATAGCGGCATACAGTATGAACGGGAAGGCTATTTGCATATTGATATTTAAAATTTGATTTTAATAAATATGTGCTTGGTATTATTGATTTCTAATTGTTTGGTTTTATCTTAATGAATATGAGCAAAAATCTCGGAGATAAATCTTAAAATAAAATTATTTACAAGAAGAAATAACTGTAATTTTATTCTTTACTTCCTATTTTAACTAAATAGTTAAATTAGGAAAATGTACCAATGAAAGAAGGGAGTAAGGGAAAATGATGGAAGAGTTAGTTTGAAAGTTGTTCTATTTTTCAATCATACCCCCTCTGTTCCAAATATTTTTATCTGAATTCTTATTCAGTTTCATTAGCCTTTCTAATTTAATGATATTTTATTATATTAAAACTTAAATACTTGCACCCGGAGGGTGCATATATTTGCTAGTATATATAATGAAAGTAATATACTTACATTCACCAACTAAATAAAATTAAGTTCCGTCATTTTTAAAATTCGTATTAAATAGTTACATTTTAGTCCCCAAATTATATATCGACAATCAGCTGTAAGTAGCCATCTTATTAGTGGTGTTAGGGTGGGGTGGGATGAGATTAAAGTAATAATGGCGGGTGGGAGGTCGAATTGTAGTGAGTTTAAAGACGTGTTTTTTTAATAAATATTCAGGGGGAAATTTGAATAAAGATTAAAACTTATTCTTGTCTGGATGATGAATATAAGTATCAAATACTTATATAATTTTTTTGTACATACCACTGATATTTCCTGAGCGAGCTATTCTGGACAAGTACCAGATGAAAGTTTTGGTACAAATGCAGAATAGCGCGCAAGAGATAATAATATTAGAATTACATTCTGCGTATAAATAGCATTAGATTACGGAAACTCCCGAAATAGCTTAACACTGACCTAAAACTAAAACTAAAACTAACCCTAGAGTCTCAAAGGTTTCGTGTATTTCTGTGAAATGCAATGCTTTTTATACGTAATCTAATGATATTATTATCTTGTGTGCTATTCCGCATTAGTACAAAAACAAAAACAAAAAGAGTTAGATCACATGTCGTCAAAGAACGTCAGCGTAATTATGGCCTAGTATGGTCGGTTTAAGTATTGTATCAACCTCAAAGTACTGCCAGTGATTGGCCAAGAGATAGATCACATAATTCTGGCCGAGTCTATAAGTAGGAGTGGGCTTTTAACACACACCTTATATATAAAACTCGCAACAATAGGCAATTTAAACATTTAATTCCCAACAGATCACCAAACCCTTCTATGGGTAAAATAGAAAAAAAAAGAGTTTAAAAAAGAAAAATTGAGTAGCCATCAAGAATGGATAAAACAAAACCTTTTCGGCATAAAATGACCCAATGGGTTGGACATGCCGTAAAACCCAAAACAACCAGATCACCAAAATAAAACAGCAATGCGCCTGCAAAGTATTTACATGGGGGACCATTAAGGAACTCAATCAATCAAATGTCTGTGTAGTTCTCTACTTAACAAACCTTAGTAAACCTTATTTTCTAATAGAAATAATAATAATAATAAGTAGTAATAATGATAATAATAAAAGAAGTAGTAGTAGTAGTAAAAGGAAAGTCGTCGGGGCGGCCTAATGTCGGTATCAGCCAATCAGCGAGGGAGTCTATCCCCTTTTCCCTAGCGCCAGACCAAGGAGATTGTTTTTTTTGCGTCTGCGGTGGAGCCCACACTACCATCAGCTCATTACTTTACTGCACAGATCCCTGTGCTACTCATACGCTGAGTTGGCGAGGACCGGGATCGAACTAGGAACCTTGTGGTTTCTAGCCGAACTGAGCATTAGTAGTAGTAGTAGTAATAATATTAATAATAATAATAATAGTAATAATAATAATAATAATAAGTAGTAGTAATAATAATAATAATTAGTAGTAAGTAATAATAATATAGTAGTATAATAATAATAATAAGTAGTAGTAGTAATAATAATAATAGTAATAATTAGTAATAATAATAAAAAGAAGTAGTAGTAATAATAAGTAGTAGTAATGAATTTAGTAATAATAATAAGTAAGTTAGTAGTAATAATAATAATAAAAGTATAGTAGTAATAATAATATGTAGTAGTAGTAAATAATAATAATAATAATAATAGTAGTAGTAGTAGTAAGAATAAGAATAAGAAGTAATGATAATAATAATATCTTTTTAGCTAGATATATTAGGCCTGAGACCTGTCAGCTGTTCTTTATATTTAAAACATTCATCTTATTTCCACTGAATATTTAAATTCTTTCCACAAATCACCCTACTTTGCCTTAAAAGAGTTCTACAGCTGATTAAAATAAATAGCATACGTTTTTTTTTTCTTTTCTAGTTTGTTATTCTTGGTCGTTCTTGAAGCAAGTCTTTGTCTCGATTACTTTTTGCCGCCATTATCATCACCATCATCATCATCATCATCATCAGTAGTATAATCAATCAATTGCGATTTTTGATCAGACCCTACTTTGATCACGTGATTCTTTCCTCCCCCTCGCATTCCCTTCCTCAACCACCGCAGTTATTTCTTTGCCTTTCGTTAAGGTATTTTGAAATGAATTTTCGGTAATATATCAAATTGCTTCTCTAAGTAATTAATTAATTAGAATTAATTTGAATTTTTCGTTTGTCTTATTCATTTTATGCGATTGCAAATTAGGGCAGGTGACACACACACACACACCACACACACACACACACAATAATAGCACAATCACATACATATGCATACAAGAATTTCACACAAGTACAAAATTCACACATGAATAGGAAATACACGCATATACAAAATAATGGCACACACACACACACACACACAAAATACACATATACAAAAGAATTGCACATACACGCATATACAGAATAAGTGCACCACACACCCAATCATTAGATGCTCGTGGTGTAACGGTTATCGTGGTAGAAAATGAACCCGGCCATCAGAGTTCAAATCCTGGTGGAGGCTGTTTGCAGTTCACACGGTGCTGATAAACTTGGAAAAGGCATGAATCCAATTACTCCACACACAGCTATGGCTAAATGGGCAGACGGTTTTCTTTTCTTCTTCTTTTTTTTTTAGTCCCAATCAATCTATAAGAAGGAAAACCAGCTGTACTCCGCCTAAAATTGATCGTGTCACATTCTGCTCATGGTGAAGGAGTATATATATATTTACCAACCCCTCCGTACGAGCAGGATGTGACACAAGGTCAATTTTTTAAGCGGAGTTCAAGAGGTTTGAATTCAGAGTTTTCCTTCTCCTAGACCGGTTGCCTAACCAAGGTTAAAGAGCCCAGTCTGCCCTACTATTTATCCATAGCTGGAGGGAGAGTAGGATTCATACCTTTCCCAAGGGTTTTAGAGCAAAGTGAAATGCAATTACCACATCCAGGATTTGAACTCGGGGGACGAGTCCATTTCCCATGACTTTAACCATCACACCACGCGCTTCCTAGGAGTTGAGTATATAGAAACCCATTTTCTCTTCTAGTAACACATGATTAGGTTACATGGTACCAGAATCAAACAGGAAGTCTGAAACGACCAAGATGCATTGCCTTTACAAGGCAAAAGGTTTCCAGCTGCTCTGTAACTTACGCATAGCTGGGTGGAGATTCATGCTCTCCCACAAGGCATTTGTGAATAATGAACGGAAAACAGACGGTGAGAGTTGTGCATGGGTTCAAGCCCAGGTGAAAACTAGGGTTCTAAATGCTGATTTTCAAAGCAAACTTTAATAGATATCCGAGTGCTTCTTGTATATATTTACCCAACCACTTTAACCCAGCGGTGAAGTTGGTCGGTTAGATTTTACGGCATGTCAACCCTTGTTGGGGTATTTTATGTCGAAGACGTTCTTGTTTTATTCATTCTTGATGGATATTCAACATTAATTTCAAACACATTTTTAAAACTCATTTTTTTTCTATTCAACTAATAGATTGGACCCTAACAAGTATTACCACTCCGGGTCAGAGTGAACCTGGGAATAATGGTAATGAAGGAGTACTATACATTCCCTAGAGCTCCAGAATTGGAACCTCACCATCAGATAAAGTTTAACATCATACCCAGGACATCAAGACCTTCAACCACCGCCTTCTAGCACATACATGATAAAAAAAGTTTTGGCGGTTTATCATAATGGCAATAGGATTGGGACAATCATATAGGTGCTAGGGCTTGACGTGAACAGCCGAGGGATCGAAGGGGGTTTCTCTGACCGCCCATCTAGCCTAAATAAAGGCCAAAGCAGAGTATTGCAGCCACCAGGGTTCCATCCTTAGACATCACAGGTCGCCACACACAGCCAACAGGTAGCCCATTGGGGAGGAGACTTGCCCCTCTGCAGAGGTGCAGTCGGTGTATTCTAAAGCCTATCCGACAGGGCTGGCTATTACGCTTCGCGAGTGACAACTAATGTTAAACAAGAACTGTCAACCCATAAAATGAGAACTGAAAGAGATGCACACAGAAGAAACGCTGAAACTCAGATGCACATATATGTGTGTGTCCAAACACTTAAAAGATTTAATACTCTCATAGAACATCTCATTTTAATCCACTGGTACACACAAAACATTTTTTCTGTATGTGTATATACATAATATATACGTATATGTATATATAATATATACATATACGTTTATATACATATACATATATTAGTCATTCACAGACACTGTGTTTCGACGTTTACGTCTCATCAGTGAGCGCGACTTTAACAGCTACTTCTAACCGGGAGCGAAACCCGACAGAATTTTCGTCTGTCAAGCTCCTTACCCTAACAGTTGCTATTCATGCACACTATTTGGTTATATATATATATATATATATATATATATATATATATATTATATATATATAGTGGAAACTAGCACATGGGTACGCCTGTGCGGACCGCCCAGCAAAGACGTACATTGACCAGTTCTGCACAGAAAATGGATGCTGCAGGCAATTAACGCTCTTAAGTAAACATATCATACGTTGTAATAATTAAATTATAATACTGTGGTAGTGATGCTGATAGCTTTTTAACTTTAAGCGTCCTGAGACTCACAGATTTGATTTGAATGAGTCCCCGGGAAATTTGATGAGTCCCAACTAAAGTTTCTTAATAAATTGTAGAGTTTTTTCCATGAACAACTCCACACAGTGTAATTCGTTTCCTAGAAGATATTGAAATGTATTTATAGTTAGCTGGAAATGTTGGGGGAAGAAAAAAAAAATACTGGGACGCATGGATACGATTTTTCTGCGTTCTTTTAGATTTTTATGCGTCAGTGACGCAGGTCACGTACCTATCAGCATCTCTGCTGTGGTATATAGTAAATAAATAAAATGGCAGTTAACGTGTTTTTTTTTTTGGGGGGGGGATTTTTTACAATGTTAGAAGCAATCATAATTGACCAGCAGAGAGACACATAAAAAGAAAAAAGAACGACCCCCCCTTCCAATTCTGTTCACAAAGCACCCTGTTCTTCAACCCCACTAGCAAAAAAACCACGAATCGCAGACACAACAGATAGAAGAGTTTAAACACAAAAATGCACTCATGCACACGCACATTGAACCCTCGTCGTTCAGCAAGAGACACATGTCTGGAACAACTGCTACTGCTGCTGCTGCTGCTGCTGCAATGAGAGAGAACTAAGAGTTGCAACTGAGTCCTGATGATGACAGCGACAACGAGAACAACGAGAGATTGCCCAGGGCACCACAGCCCTTTGCCTCTCTTGTCATATTCTAGCAGAAGATGAAGGAGAAGAAGACACTGTGCATTTTATACTGTGTGCCATTACTTAAACTAGAGCAAGTTCCCAGACAAAAACGAACGCCGGCGATACACATGCAGCAGCAGCAGTAGCAGCGACGATGACGACGGCGACAAATGACAAAATTCTCAAGACATCCACCAACACCCTCCCCACTCCCCCCTTCAACACCAAACTCTCCTCTGCTTCAGTTAGAACCCTCACCAGCATCAAACAAAAGATGAAAGATCAACTCTATAACAACAATAAAAAAAAAATATATTTTTTTTTTCGTTGAAAAAAATCCCAAAAAAACAAAAAAAAATAAACGTCTTTCATTAAAATAATATTATTGGAAACTTTTTTATTTCAATATTTTCAAGAAATGGCAGAGACGCAAATAGGTTCACGTCCTGCGTCCCTGACGCATAAAAATTAAAAGGACGCAGTGAAATCATATCCATGCATCCCAGTGTTTTTCTTTTTTCTTCTTTCACATTTCAAGCTAACTGTAAATGCATTTCAATAGTTTCTTAGAAATGAATTACACAGGATAGGTTACAAGGTAAGAGTTAGACGGCTTTAGATGTTTCGCCAGATCAGAAATAAAAACATTGCAATTTATTAAGAAATTTTAGTTGGGACCCATTAATTTTCCTTGGGACTCATTCAAAGCATATATATGCGTCCCAGGACGCACTAAATCAAAAAGCTATCCGCATCACTGGAATGGTTTTGTGATCAAGCATAAAATCTATATAAGGAGATAGATTCATTTTCCGTCCTATTTTACTAGAAATGGTCAAAAATTTAGTACGACTTTAAGTTTCTATAAATAATTTAAAATTCTAAAATGTTACTTATTTTTTATTTAAGAACAGTCTAAACTAGGTATTTGGTTGTTTTGTTTTATGGTATATCAACCCTTTTCGGGTTATTTAATGCCGAATTAAGTAATTTTGATAAACAACGGACTCAGGTTGCTTACAGAACCCACTGTTGCTAAAGAGGTCACCCTACAAAATATTGAACAGGCTCATTGCTGCTTAACTTCAGTTGTTTTGTTGGTTGTTGTGTTTTACGGTATATCAACCCTTTTCGGGTTATTTAATGCCAAATCCAGTCATTTTTTATAAACAAAGGACTCCGGTTACATACAGTACCCACTGTTGCTAAAGTGGTCACCCAATTAAGTATTGAACAGACTCATCGCTGCTTAACTTCGGTCATTGCGGGAACCAATGATTTCAGTTTAACTTGACCAAAATAGTTTAACATTATTACTGTTTGTTAGTATTAATAGTTATAACAGTAACTATACTAATCACATAAGTAACCCCCCCCCAAAAAAACAACAAAAAAAAACAAAAAAAACAGTGGAATGGCCTATCGTAGGTAGCAGCCGGATAGCGAGGGAGTCTATTCTCTTTTCGCATGTGGTAGACTAGGGAAATTGTTTTTACTGAGGTGGTACGCCACACCTACCACCGCACAGTATCGAACCCAGAACCTTGCGATTCCTAGTAGGATGTTCTACCAACTGAGCTAAACTGGCCCCTTATATATTAGATAAGTAATACTATATAGCAACAAAAACAGAAGCATTACAAATGTGCATTTCTAGATTTCTTTATCGTGATAAGCTTTTATCTTAATTAAGAACGAAGCTTATCTAAATCTTTCACGAAGCAAAGATTTATTATCATCATAATTCTAATAATTATTTATCAGATCAAATTAATAGAGTCCTTCATACAAAATGGCAATAACACTGGAATAACAACATCCACAATAAACTCTTCCTAACCAAACACACTTTGGGAGGCTGGAGACCAACTTTAAGAAGTCTAGAAAGGAACAAGTCATTGTGTCCCGATTACGCACTGGTCATACAAGACTAATGCACTCCTATATACTCAAACAAGAACAACAACCACAATGTGGAACATGTCAAACACCTTTGACAGTTAAACACTTATTCATGGAATGCAGGTTTTTTGCTCACATCAAAAACCGTTATTTTAAAGCAAACAATATGAAAGATCTGTTTGAAAATGTCAACATGGAGGATATTCTCTCTTTTTTAAGGGAAATGAAATTATACCATAGAATATAGACATGAAACAAATCAATACCATACAACATAATCCCCAATAATGCTAACACATTTTTAAAACCAACTACTAAAAAGTATAAATATAAATACACGATGTGTATCACTTCCTAACCGTTAGGCATGACATAACCCCCGACGGGTTGATATGCCGTTAAAATCAATAAACAAACAAACAAATCAGATCTAATTATAATTATCTATCACAATTATCTCATACACCTATCGATATGGGATATAATGTGACCAGACATGCTGATAGGTACACGTCCTGTGTTCCTGATGCACAAAAATCTAGAAGGACGTAGTAAAATCGTACCCATGCGTCCCAATGTTTTTCTTTTTTTCTTCCGTTACCATTTCAAACTATCTGTAAATACATTTCAACAGTTTCTAAGAAACGAATTACACTGGATAGGTTACAAGGTAGGAGTTAGACAGATTTTGGTGTTTCGCCAGATCATGAATAAAAACCCTACAGTTTATTAAGAAATCTTTAGTTGGGATCCATTAATTTTCCTGGGGACTCATCCAAAGCCAATATGTGCGTCCCAGGACGCATTAAACCAAAAAGCTATCAGCATCACTGTGTAACAGTATATTTCGCAATCTTTTTACTGTTTCATGTATTTGCAGAGTTACCAGACCCACTTCCAAGAGCAGAATGACATACAAGGCGAGGTTTACGACCAGAACTTTCTCATGTATGAGCAAGTGGACTTGAGACTAGCTCAGCTCGATCAACGTGGTGTCCCTAAAAGGGTCACCCCAGGTATCAAGAATTAATCCTGTCTACCCCCCAACTCACAGCTTAGTGCAAGGGAGGAGGTGATTCCTGTAAGAATAGCTTCCCCCCAACCTACCTTTAAGCTGAACCAGTTAATTATTTCTAGCCATAGAAAACCAGACATCTTTCTTGTGGCAATAAAGAAGGAGACAAGACAAAAGGAGCAGATGATTGCTTAATCCATTTTTAATGCTACAGTCTTTCCAGATGATCATCTTATTATAATGGAGATAGTGTGTCAGTTTTTCCAGGGGATCATAAATATAATTGGAAGCGTGCGTGGTGTAACGGTTATCATCGTAAAAAAAATGGACTCAACGAACCGAGTTGAAACCCTGTTTGCATTACACTTCATGCTGATGGCCTAGGGAAAATGGGGCATGAAACACGGAGGCACAAGCGTGTATATATATATATATATATATAAGTAAAGTCGTCGGGGCGGCCTAAAGTCGGTATCAGCCAGTCAGCGAGGGAGTCTATCCCCTTTTCTATAGCGCTAGACCAAGGAGATTGTTTTTGGCATCTGAGGTGGAGCGCCACATCTACCATCAGCTCCTTACTTTACCGCACAGATCTTTGTGCTACTCATAACGCTGAGTTGGCGAGGACCGGTATCGAACTAGGAACCTTGTGGTTTCTAGCCGAACGCTCTACCGACTGAGCTCAGTAAAGTCGTCGGGGCGGCCTAAAGTCGGTATCAGCCAATCAGTGAGGGAGTCTATCCCCTTTTCACTAGCGCTAGACCAAGGAGATCGTTTTGGCATCTGAGGTGGAGCGCCACACCTACCATCAGCTCCTTACTTTACCGCACAGATCCCTGTGCTACTCATACGCTGAGTTGGTGAGGACTGGAATCGAACTAGGAACCATGTAGCCGAACGTTCTACCGACTGAGCTAACCCGACCCTACATATATATATATATATATATATATATATATATAATGTTGTTGGTTGGTTTGGGTGGATCCACGTATGCTAATTTATAAATGAATATAGTTGAGTATCAATATATTGTTCTTGTGGATGTTTTTGATTATATTGGAAGCATAGGAAATATATAAAAACTGAACAAAATAAACGAATTCTAATATATAACTGTTGTTTTGTTTTTGTTCCGCTTTATTTTTCCAATATTTCGTGTGGCCTCTACCCTTTATCAAGTTTTTTTTTTTACAACTGAATATGATTTAATAAAAAAAAATTATTTTCCTATTAAATCATATTCAGTTGTCAAAACTTTGAAGTAATCGCAATAAAGGAGTACTCCACACTCCCCAGAGCTCCAGAACTGGAACTTCACCACTAGATGCAGTATAACGTCATACTCAGGACACTTGTTTATGAAGACTACTTTATGAAACTTGACATGTAGTAGAGTGGGCGCCCCATATAAAAGATTTTGAGGGTCTCGTATCATAAATTTGGGTGTAACAACCTTGGAACTTGGCCATGACCAGAACTCAATTCAATGCTTGAAAACATAAACTGATGATTCATCTATTACATTTTAGCAGTTTATCAAATTTCAAGGTTTTTTTCTAATTATGTATAGAAAGTGGAACAATATGTTTCTAATATAATTTACATAATACAAGGTATGCTCAAAAAATATCAAGACTGAAGATGTATTTTCCAAGACAGATGAGAACAATGATTATGATGTTAATTTTCTTAAAAATAGACACCTTGGAATTCAATATATACATTCCAGTGATGCTGATAGCTTTTTGATTTAGTGCGTCCTGGGACGCAGATATTTGCTTTGAATGAGTCCTCAGAAAAATTTAGGGGTCCCAACTAAAGTTTCTTAATAAATTATTGTTTTTTTTATTCATTGAGACTTTACTAGCAGGGCCTGTGAATATACCACAGTATCATAATTTAATTATTATTATATATAATTAATTATTATCATATTGATATGTTTGTTTAAGAGCTATTGCTAAATACTTCAATATGTAAAAAGTATAATAATCTTGATTTAACTCTCTTTCTTTCTTTCCTTCTTTTCATTATTTTGGACTAAAAAAAGATTAGTGCACGCCCACCCCCACTCTCAATATTTTTCCTACTCTTTCTTTCTTATATTTTTTCTGTGTAGCATGTCCTTTTTATTCCCTTTCTTTCTTTATAATTAGAACAGAAGAACGGTTCATTATGATAACAGCCATACTATTAAGGAACATTTTATACATACATTATGTTATTCAGATGTCTTTATTTAAATTTTAGATTTTTAGATTAGAATATTTAAAGATAGAGTCTTGATACACCTTGATTAAATCTCAAATTATATTATAAAAGAGGTGCTTGTTGTGTAATGGTTATTGTCATAGGAAATGGACATGGTGAACTGAGTTCAAATCCTGGATGAGGCTGTTTGCATTTCATATAGCCTTGGGAAAGGTATAAATTCAACTGTTCTTCCTCCAGCTATGGGTAACTAGTAGGACAGACTGGGCTCTTTAACCATGGTATTTACCCAACTCCTCCACCCTGGGCAGTATTTGACACAAGGTCAATTTTTTTTTAAGCAGAGTAAAGCAGGTTGGATTCAGAGTTTTCCATCTCTTAGGCTGGTTACCTAATCAGAGTGAAAGAACCCAGTCTGCCCTACTATTTATCTATATCTGTGGGGAACAGATGGGTTCATGCCTTTCCTAAGGGTATTAGCATGAAGTGAAAAGCAAACTGCCTTGTCCAGGATTTGAACTCAGGCTGCTGATTCCATTTTTCTATGATGATAACCATTACACTAAGTATGCCTTGACCATAAGTTGAATAAACATTAAAAGATGTTGAATTTAGAGTCTATTGATTTGATTTCCAGAAACTGAATAGGTGATAATAGGTTTTTATATATTCATTTTAACAAATCAGATTATTTAATGGTTCAAATTATAGTTTGAAATTGAATATAAGAACTCTAGCGGCAGATCTACTAACTAATTAGAACAGATACAAAATGTGGTTAAATCTAACTTAATGGATCTAAATTCCACCATTGTATGTCACCCTGCTGAAAGAAAATAGAAAAGAATACAAAAAATCAGGGAATTAACCGAATTTAATGCAATTTTCAGTGTTGATATATTAATGAACAAAACATATAATGCACCAGTTATTTTATTTAAAAACTTTTACATTTTTTCAGCTCAATTAACTTGGAACCACATATCTTTGAGGTGTAACACAGATTCTCAAAGATACATGGTTCAAAGTTAACTGACCTGAAAAAATGTAAATGTATTTTAATAAAATAACTGGTGCATTATATCTTTTATTCATTGATATGTCAACCCTGAAAATTTCATTAAATTCGATTAATTCCAGGATTTTTCTTTTTTCTTTTGGCAGAGTGACATACCATGGTGGAATTTAGGTCCGTTAGGTTCGATTTAACCTAAAATATTGCTGGACCACAGAGAGTTGGAGTCAGTAAATACAACCAATATTGATCACAGAATTTCTATTAATGGTCCCCTACACCATTGAGGACATTTGTTTTTTTTAAACACAATACTTTGATATTATTTGGAGATGAATATAACTTTGACTAATGGAGAAAAATATATTTTATGTTCAAAAGAAAGATTTCAACAAGCTGGGTTTAAACAAGCAGTAAAAACTTCTTAGTGAGTAAAATACAAAATAGGCCTCAATGGTGTCGCAGACTGTTGAGTGGTTAGATTTTATGGCATGTCAACCCTTGCTGGGTTATTTTATGCCAAAGATGTTTTGTTTCATTCATTCTTGATGATCCTCAGCTTTTTTTTAAACTAATTTTTTTAAAACACATTTTTTAAAACTTATATTACCCTGACAGGTACTCGCACTCCAGGCCATAGTGGAGCTGGGTACAATAGTGATAAAGTGGTACTCCACATTCCCCAGAGGCCAAAAAATTTAACTTCACTTTGAGATAGAGTTTAACACCAGGACATTATGACCCTCAGGCACCGCCTTCTAGAATGTATATGATAAAAAGGGTTGAAGCTTAACATAGGGGCAATAAAGTTGAGACAATCAGATAGGAGCTTGGGCTTAATGTGACCAGCCAATTGGCCTCTCCAACCGCCTGTCTAACCCAAGTAATGGCCAAAGTGGAGTGTTGCATGTTATGGACTGCTCTGCCATCAGGGTTCCATACACAATGCTTTGAAGTTATTTGGAGATGAATATAACTTTGACTAGTACAGGGAGAGTAAAATATATTTCATGTGTAAAAAAAAAAAAAAAAAAAAAAAAAGATTTCTACAAGCTCTATTCAACAATCTAATGTGTTTAAACTAGCAGTAAAAACTTACTGAATAAAATACAATGGTGTCACAGACTAAAACATGAATTGATAATGAACCTTAGTATTATCTGCGTTATTCAGACTATTGTCCCCATCTTTATTGCTATTTGTACAACGTTTCGGCCGATATGCCCTCAAGCCTTCTTCGGGTATTTCTTGTTGGACTCGTGAACCTTCTTTTTGGACTTGGGAACCTTCTTGTCGTAATTGGGAGCCATTGGTTCCCAAGTCCGAAAAGAAGGTTCCCGAGTCTGACAAGAAATACCTGAAGAAGGCCGGAGGGCATATCGGCCGAAACGTTGTACAAATAACAATAAAGATGGGGACAATAGTCCGAATAATGCTGATAATAATAATCATTAAGCCTCATCTCAAACATTCAGAGAAATAGTATAATGAACCTTTTTTTACTTCACTCATTTAGGTTATAAAGATATCGATAAATAAATAACAGCAGTTCTATGTTTCTTGATTGGATGCCCCATACCTGTGACCTTGTGTCACATTTTGCCCATGGTGAATGGTTTGGATAAAGACCTACTCTTTTGGTACACAAAAGACCCCATCATTCTTAAAATCATTTTCATTGGCTTAAATTTTCAAGTTTGAATTTAATTGGTCTGAAATGTTGTCTGTTGGACTCTGGTGTCTGAGGACATCAGTGAGTGAATCATGGGACTATCAGTTTTAAGAAATATTTTCTACTGTTATTGTAAACACTGTCCAGAATAGCAATTTCTTTAACTCTCAACATCCTATACCACATTATTCCGCCTGGTCGGAAGTCATATTAATTTTCCTATTCCAACCCAAATGGTAGCCTTTATTTAAATGTAATATTAAACTTATTTAGAAGTCTTTGATTTAAGGGAAATAACAGATAACTTTAAAAGAAAAGGCCATTTTTAGCCATTTTTTCATTTTTTATTTTTTTCTAAATCCTTGTAGGAATGGGGCTCTGGACTTGGAAAATTCTGACCAGGAAGTTAAGAGTTAACAAACCAGAAGCTGTATTGATGGAATTGAAAGAAAGTCAAGATGAACATTATGTATTTATCTAACCACTCCACCATGAGCATTTTCCATGGAAACCAAAACAGGTACAGGCAGCACAATAACATTAACAGAGAGGGGAGGTTTTCAGGTGCAATACATTATTTGTTCCACAGAGACCCAACAATGCATTATTTAATATAATTAAATTTAATTCATCAAACCACTCCACACATGAGCAGTTTAAAAAAATATTCAATTTATATTTAAAGATATTTAAAGGTATATACATTCTCGTATATATACATTAAATATATCTAAAGACATATACAAGGATGAATAAAAAAGTAATGCCATTTTGTTTAGGACAGGTATAATTACCAACACAGGAATATGTATCCTACATCAAAATCAAGCTGGTCCTCTGTGGATTACATTCCTACTTTCCCACACAGTCACTGTTTCTCTCAATAGCAATGTTTCACCTTCAAATGAGAGCATGTATCCCTGACCTGTAAAATCCTGTTGACTGTTCTTTGAGCCACTTCTTCACTACAGATTTCACTTCCTCTTGACTGGAATGATGTTTGCCTCTCAACCCCTCTTTCATGGGGCTGATTGAGACAAACAGTGACTATGTGGAGAAGTAAGGATGTGATCTACAGAGAAACAGCTTCCTTTTGATGTATGATACACGTTCCTGTGTTGGTAATTATACCTGTCCTAAACAAAATGACATTACTTTTTGACACACCCTCATACATTCCAGCTCAAAAATATTCAATTTATATACACACAATAACATAAATAGAGAGAGAGGAAGTTTTCAGATACAAAACACTATTTGTTCCACAGAGAGTCAATCATGGATTATAAATTGTTTGCAAGTGATGATGACAAAAAGATATGCTTTAGAAAGATCCTCATCTTCGGTCAGATCAATTAAAAGGGCTCATAAAAAATGACCCTCAATTGCAACTAGAAGAGTCTGCAAGTTTACTCCACTCTGCCACCATGAGCATGTTGGTGACACAAGGTCAATTTTTAAGCAGAGTACAGCTGGTTTGAATTACAAGTTTTCCTTCT
>CM042149.1:57819166-57824166 GCA_023376005.1 Doryteuthis pealeii | reverse complement strand
TTCAATAAATAAATAAATAAAACGATATTTTTAATTGCTTTTCGTTGTTTTGATTTCAACTTCGAACCTAATTTAGAAGTAATAAATAAAAATAATGAATTAAGGACTTTTTATCAAAAGTCATTTTTATTTTTATATTAGTTCAATTGAGCTGACACTTGCTAAAAATCACGATTAATAAATATTGATTCAATATTTATTTATTCAATATTTATTATTTGTATTCAATACAAATAATAATACAATGTATTGTCTCAGTTATTATTCAATATTATTGAATAATAAATGAGACAATAGAAAATAACTTTCAAATATTGTCAACAAAAATAGAAGAGTGTTTTTATTTTAAGTAATGAAATTGAGGACGAGATTTGCTGTAAAATTAGTATAAGTGGTGGTTTTACTTTTTAGATAAGAAAACGGGGAAAATTTTACTCATTTTTAACCTTTTATTTATTTATTTATTTATTTATTAAGCACCCAAAATAAAGAAATAAAAAGATCTTGTTTAATGATTTGTTATGTTGATTTCAACCTCAAACTTCAAACCGAAATAATAACGAATTTAAGACTTTTTATCAAAAGTCCTTTTTTTATTTTATTTTATTTTAGTTCAACTGAGATGACACTTGCCAAAAATCAGGATCAATAAATAAAATATTAAATAATAACAGAGACAATACTAATTTAGTATTGTCTCTGTTATTTAGAATTACTAAATAACTTTCAAATATTGTAAACAAATAAAAGAAGAATGTTTTTAAGTAGTTTTAAGTTTAAAAAGAAAATGAATTGTTTTCTTACTTTTTACTTTTCTATAAGTTTCCTCTAAGAATTAATTATATCTTTCTTTTTTTCTTTTTGAAGTATATTTATGTATTCTTAGAATTTCAAGTGTATCTCTTCATTCTCAAAAGAATACAGTTTTCTTTTTTCAAAAGAAAGAGTTTTTAAAACAAGGATAGAAGATGGTTAAAAAATATCGGCGTTCATTCTTTTTTTTCACAACATAAAATTACCGGAAACTCATGTCTAACTAGTTCTCGTATATAAGTCGACAGATCATGATTTGTGATCACGAAATCATTAATTTATAAAATTAATTCTAGAAGGTAAGGGTTGCTCATAGTCTTTCGTATTGTGCGTGAAATACAACCCTACATAATTATTACTTTTATTATTATAGAACGACACTAGTTTTTGTTTTGTTTGTTTTTTTCTTCTAAAAATGAAATCTTCAAATTTCGACTTATATACGAGTATGGTCGGATACACAAACAAAAAGTTTACAGACAACAGAAATTAAATAATGAATTAAAAATGAAAAAAAAAAATTAATATTTTTAATGACATAGAAAATTCAAATATAAGACTTCCACATCTTTTCAGAACTTTACATGTTTTTTAACAACATTAAATTTACATACAAACTATTTTCTCTCTCACACAAGACATACATGTGTATGCATGAATGAATACATACTGACATTCTCTCTCACACATACACACACGTATGTACTCATGCATGCATTGTTACAATATGTGTGTACATGCATTAACGAAAAACTGCTGCCCGAATATACAATGTTTAAACATACATGTAGACCCCTCTCTCTCAAACACGCACACACGAATTCATACCCATGACCTGTGTGTGTGTGTGTGTGTGTCCTCTCTCACTAATGACACACACACATACAATGCTAACAGCCACTTTTAAAAGTAATTTTTAAAAATTTAGTGAACACATTTTGAAATTGAATAAAATATAAAAGAAAAAGAATAAAAAAAGATAGAAAAATGCTGAAAGAAATAGGTACAAATAGAAAGAAACAGAAATGCTGAGAAAAACTGGGATATATATATATATATATATATTATATATATATATATAGAGAGAGAGAGTGAGAGTGGGGGTAGAGGATAGATAGAAAGAGAAACAAACTCTAAAATTATTTGCGGAGTAGAAATAAAAAAAGGAGGCAAAATATGTGGAAAAATAAATAAGAAATAGGTACAAATAGAAAGAAACAGACATGCTGAGAAAAACTGGGATATATATATATATATATATATATATATATATATATATATATATATATATATATATATATAGAGAGAGAGAGAGAGAGAGCGAGGATAATAGATTAATAGATAGATAGATAGATAGATAGATAGATAAACAAACTCTAAAATTATTTGCGGAGTAGAAATAAAAAAGGAGGCAAAATATGTGTGGGAAAAAAACAAAACAAAAAAAAATTATAAAATAAAAATAAGAATTCAAATGTTCTTACCTTTTCGTAGTTTCTGTTTTTCCAGGGAATGGACA
Source organism: Doryteuthis pealeii (assembly GCA_023376005.1). Taxonomy (NCBI): domain Eukaryota; kingdom Metazoa; phylum Mollusca; class Cephalopoda; order Myopsida; family Loliginidae; genus Doryteuthis; species Doryteuthis pealeii. The sequence goes on along the minus strand of CM042149.1, from coordinate 57,821,834 downwards.
AATAATGAAAAAGAAAAAGAAAAAAATCCACTTGAATAAGGTATCCATGTTAAAGATCCATAATATTGGCAATTTGATGGGTTTTTTGTATTTTTGGTAAGGAATTTGGTTTTGTGGAACCAAAACTGGAATGAATGTCACTTTTACCCAAAAAGACAGCGATGATAAAAATAGACACGAAGAACGGAAAATATAAATTCTAATGACAATAATGGTGACAAAACAATCTCCAAAAAAAGTGATTTAGTTTTTAAAATAATGACAATTATTAAATATTTTGTCTCTCCAGGTTTACGATCTTAAAAAAAAAAAAAATTCTTCGACTACTAAAAACAAAACAACGTGCGTTTTACGAACTGAGACTACAATACATTTTTTCTTCTTCTTCTTCCTTTTCTTTTTGGGGAATAAAAATATTATGGTTTTTTTAGTATCGATATATTTGTAAGATCCATTTTAGTGTGATTAAAGGGAATCGTTACTAAAAAATACCAAGTGTGTCTAGTAGTAGCGTGTAGGAAAGGAGTATTGATGGTTTTGTTGTATGTAAACATTGAACGGAACGTCGAAGTACAGTTTGATATAACTGATGCCATACACAGCGAGTTGCAGAATTTACAAAAATGCTTCCCTTCGAACATGTGCGCGCTTGTGTGTTGTGTATGTGTGACGGAGGAGGAGGAGGGGGGGAAGGTCGAAGAGAAATATAGCGACAGACAGATATACAGGCTGGGCTAAAGTGGGGACATCACCCAAAAACGACGAAGAAGAAGAAAGTGAAGAAGAAGAAGTAGAGAAAAAAAGGGAGGTGGTGGTGTTAGGTGATGGTAGACGAGACTCCTGATGTTTTTTTTTTGTGTTTTTTTTTTTTTTTACAAATACAAGACAAATCCTTTGCGTTCTACTTGAGGTTATGGGTCTTTCTTTTCTTTCTTTTCTGTTTCTTTATTTGTTTGTTTATATTTTTCTTTCTTTATTTTATTTATTTATTTTTTTACCAAAGTCTGAACATAGTGGCATTGTCGGTGGCTGGGTTCTGTGAGAAAGAAAGAAAGGAAGGAAGGAAACAGAGATGTGAACTAGCAGGGTCCCTGGTTAAAAAAGAGACAGCAGGGTTTGTTAAAGGCGTAATGGGGCCGGGGAAGGTGATGTGAAAGACAGACAGGCAGTAGGGTGGGGGAAAAGAAAGAAAGAAAGAAAGTAACTAAGAAACTAAGAAAAAGAAAAAGAAAAAAACAGAGTATGACAGACTATATCGACAAAGATTGTTTTCTTTTTTTCTTTTTCTTTTTAATGGTAAAGAGACTAAATAGACACGTATAAGATTCTACGCTGGGTTTACCAATCTTAACAACTAAAAAAAAAAAAGAAGGAACCGTTTCTTTTTCTTTTTCTTTCGTCTTTTTCTTTTTAAACCTTGATTGTCAATGTCATTCAACTACTACTGTCTTCATTTTTTTACAACCTATCCTGTTGTCTTCTTACGTAGAATATAGTAATCTATCTATTCATCTATCTAAAACTATATCCATCTATCGGTAAAACTTGCAAATCATACTCAAAATTAAAACGGAGCGGGAAAGTTCAATTACAGAGTGACCCAGAAAAAACAGAACTCAATTTATTTATTTATTTTACCATTAAACTAACCCCAAACCCTAACTCTAACCCCTCCTAGTTGAGTAACATGATATTACAGGGTGACCAAGAAAAAACAGAACCCACAAATTTCGTAATAAAACTGTTAATTTTAACTAAGGGGATTTAGGATTAGGGGTTAGGGTTGGGGTTTAGGGTTAGTTTAATGGGAAAATAAATAATTTGGGTTCTGTTTTTTTCTGGGTGACCCTATAGTTGAACATTCCCGCTCCGTTTTAATTTTGAATATGATTTGCAAGTTTTACCCATCTATCTATAAAGGGCAGTCGGTGTGTATGTATGTCCGGATGAAAATACAAAATTAAAACAATTTTAATAACAAAGTAAATATATATATACACATTAAATATAACAAGATCTTGGTTTTTGTGCAAAAATTATGAAGATTTGATTTATATTCGAAGATTTTTAAAAATCAAAATATACATAGAAATAACATTGAAATTTTACTCTCAAAAGTAAACAAATCAATACACTAGAATTTACCCCCCCCTTACCCAGTCGTCGCTGGGTAGTCACATCTAGTACATATATAAAGGGCAGTTGTGAGTATGTGTGTTGTGTGTGTATATGTCCGGATGAATCTATGAAAAAAAAAAAAAAAAACAACAACAAAAACGAACAAACAAAACAAACAACGACTATGTAAATGTATATACACATTTACTATCACCAGAGCTTGTTTTTGTACAAAAGTAATAATGATTTTATTTATAACTGGGAAGATATTTAAAAATTAGAATTTGAATAAAAAAGTAAAAAAGTAAAGTCGTCGGGGTGGCCTAATGTCGGTATCAGCCAGACAGCGAGGGAGTCTATCCCCTTTTCACTTGCGCTAGACCGAGGAGATTATTTTAGCAACTAAGGTGGAGCGCCACACCTACCATCAGCTCTTCATTTTACCACACATATCCCTGTGCTACTCATACGCTGAGTTGGCGAGGGCCGGTATCGAACCAAGAACCTTGTGGTTTCTAGCCGAACGCTCTACCGACTGAGCTAACTCGTC
>CM042149.1:57804166-57814166 GCA_023376005.1 Doryteuthis pealeii | reverse complement strand
CTCTTTCTTAACTCTCCCTTCATTCTTTCTATCATTATTTCTTCCTTTCTCTCTCTCCTTATTTTATCTTTATCCTCTTCATCACCCTCTCTCCTCTATCTTTCATTTCTCTCTCTCTTTCTCTTCACTCTCTCTTCATTTCTTTCTATCATTATTTCTTCCTTTCTCTCTCTCCTTATTTTATCTTTATCCCTCTTCATCACCCTCTCTCTCTCTATCTCTCATTCTCTCTCTCTTTCTCTTCACTCTTCATTTCTTTCTATCATTATTTCTTCCTTTCTCTCTCTCCTTTATTTATCTTTATCCCTCTTCATCACCCTCTCTCTCTCTATCTCTTCATTTCTCTCTCTCTTTCTCTTAACTCTCCTTCATTTCTTTCTATCATTATCTTCCTTTCTCTCTCTTATTTTTATCTTTATCCCTCTTCATCACCCTCTCTCTCTCTATCTCTTCATTTCTCTCTCTTTTCTCTTCACTCTCCCTTCATTTCTTTCTATCATTATTTCTTCCTTTCTCTCTCTCCTTATTTTATCTTTATCCCTCCATCACCTCTCTCTCTCTATCTCTTCATTTCTCTCTCTCTTCTCTTCACTCTCTCTTCATTTCTTCTATCATTATTTCTTCCTTTCTCTCTCTCCTTATTTTATCTTTATCCCTCTTCATCACCCTCTCTCTCTCTATCTCTTCATTTCTCTCTCTCTTTCTCTTCACTCTCCCTTCATTTCTTTCTATCATTATTTCTTCCTTTCTCTCTCTCCTTATTTTATCTTTATCCTCTTCATCACCCTCTCTCTCTCTATCTCTTCATTTCTCTCTCTCTTTCTCTTCACTCTCCCTTCATTTCTTTCTATCATTATTTCTTCTTTCTCTCTCTCCTTATTTATCTTTATCCCTCTTCATCACCCTCTCTCTCTCTCTATCTCTTCATTTCTCTCTCTCTTTCTTAACTCTCCCTTCATTTCTTTCTATCATTATTTCTTCCTTTTCTCTCTCCTTATTTTATTTTATCCCTCTTCATCACCCTCTCTCCTCTATCTCTTCATTTCTCTCTCTCTTCTCTTCACTCTCCCTTCATTTCTTTCTATCATTATTTCTTCCTTTCTCTCTCTCCTTATTTTTATCTTTATCCCTCTTCATCACCCTCTCTCTCTCTATCTCTTCATTTCTCTCTCTCTTTCTCTTAACTCTCCCTTCATTTCTTTCTATCATTATTTCTTCCTTTCTCTCTCTCCTTATTTTATCTTTATCCTCTTCATCACCCTCTCTCTCTCTCTATCTCTTCATTTCTCTCTCTCTTTCTCTTCACTCTCTCTTCATTCTTTCTATCATTATTTCTTCCTTTCTCTCTCTCCTTATTTTTATCTTTATCTCTTCATCACCCTCTCTCTCTCTATCTCTTCATTTCTCTCTCTCTCTCTCTTTCTCTTCACTCTCCCTCATTTCTTTTATCATTATTCTTCCTTTCTCTCTCTCCTTATCTTTATGACTCTCCATCACCCTCTCTTTCTCTCTCATCTTTTGACTCTCCATCTCTTCTCTCTCTTCTCTCTCTCTCTCTCTCCACATCTTTATGAATCTCCATCACTTTCTCTCTCTCTCTCTCATCTTTATGACTCTCCATCACTCTCTCTCTCTCTCTCTCTCCACATCTTTATGAATCTCCATCACTTTCTCTCTCTTTTTCTCTCTCATCTTTATGACTCTCCATCACTCTCTCTCTCTCTCTCTCTCTCTCTCTCTCTCTCTCTCTCTCTATCTCTCAAGATTTCTATTTTAGACAATATTATCACTTCTGTCCTTCTTTATGTTGACAATAACAGTGTCCAGCCTTTAATACAAGAACACTATGACAACAATAGTATCACTGAAACAAAGAGGGATACAACAATATGTAGAATAAGTATCATACTGGTAGAATAATTCCAAGTAGCCAATCAGGACTCAAGGAATGGAATCACCCAAATGCATTGAGAATTCAGGCGCTGGTAATCTTGCAACAAGGTAAGTTCCGTATTGAGTTACGTCTTCCTTGTTGCCTTCTTACTAATTTGACGATAATTATTCTACACAAAAGAATGATAGAATTGACATTTGCTGTCACTTGGTCTCAGTTAAAATTCAACCAGTACAAATAATATAACTTAAAGCGTATTGTTAAAGGTCCAGTGATTTAATCCTATGTCCGTCGTCCACGAAAGTCAAAGCAGTTATGAGTAGTTATGACCAGTACAGCCGGTATAAGTATTGTATCAGCAGCAGAGTACTGCCAGCGATTGGCCAAGAGTATGATCACATTGTTATCGCCGAGTCTATAAATAGGAGCGGGTATCTAGACCACTCTTTATATACCAAAAAAATCACCCCCCCCCTATTTTGGCATATAAGGTGGGCTGTTCCACTCAGAAATATTAAATCATTTCATTCAGAAATATTAAAATTTATAATAATAGTATTTTTGTTTTATTATTTCTAATCCTATTTTTATTAATATTTTTATTATTGTTAATATTTTATTATTCATAATCTAATTCTTAACCTTATCATTACTGCCAATATTATTGTTAATATTAATATTGTCCCCTTTTTCTTTCCTTTTTTTTCCGGGTATCTAGATCACACCTTATATACCAAAAAAGCGCGGCGTGTAATGGTTAAAGTCATGGGAAATGGAATCGTCGCCCTGAGTTCAAATCCTGAACGTGGTAATTGCATTTCACTTAGCGCTAATACCCCTGGGAAAGGTATGAATCCTACTCTCCCACCAACTATGGGTAAATAGCAGGGCAGACTGGGTTCTTTAACCATGGCTAGGTGACCAGTCTCGGAGAAGGAAAACTCTGAATTCAAACCTGTTAAACTCCGCTTAAGAAATTGACCTTGTGTCGTATCCTGCTCGTGCGGAGGAGTTAGTATATATTATATATATATATATATATATATATATATTATATATATATACCAAAAAGTCAACAGTTGTTTTTTTTTAATTACCTAAAGATAAGTCATCTTCAGTCGATTATCTTTGAATTCAAACGTCGTTTCAGAGCTGAATTCACGGATAATCTTTTGAAGATGACTTATTTTAAGGTAATTAAAAAAAAAAAAAAAAGAATCTGAACAGAAGTGAAGGTTACTATGGGAAACAGTCATATCTCGGCACGTAAGTGAGATCGCTCTCTATTGGGGGTGGATTACGTGCTATAAAAGAATAAGGATTCCCTCCATCAACCAAACAAACAAACAAACAAACAAACAACAATTTGGGTTTTTCCGGTTTATGAGACCGGTTAAAAAAGAACTTGTAGAATCACGAATAAACGTGTTTTCTTACTTGTAACAATGTGTTTTATCTGGATTTTTTTCTTCACCTCGGGAATCAAGTGACAACCTCTTTGTCTTTTTCGTTACCTCTTCGAAATTATGGGGTTAAACAGCGACCATTGGTAACACACACACACACACACATTATATATACTAGCAAATATATGCACCCTCCGGGTGCAAGTATTTTAGTTAAATTTTATAATGAAATATGATATTAGATTAGAAAGGCTAATGAAACTGAATAAGAATGCAGATAAAAAGATTTTGAACAGAGGGGGTATGATTGAAAAATAGAACAACTTTGAAATTAACTCTTCCATCATTTACCGTTACTCCCGTCTTTGATTGGTAAATTTTCCTAATTAAACTCTTTAGTTAAAATAGGAAGTAAAGAATAATATTACAGTTATTTCTTCTTGTTAAGGGATTTCTTTTAAGATTTATTGAAGAGATTTTTGCTTATATTCAATAAGATAAAACCAAAGAATTAGAAATCAATAATACTAAGCATATATTTATTAAAATCAATTTTTTAAGATCAATATGCAAATTAGCCTTCCCATTCATACTGTAAACCTCTATTTTGTTGTATATATAAATACAATTGCATGTTATTAATTTGTAGATATGGTCAACCGTGTAAGTAATGTAAAACAATTTTATTAATAATTGAGGTTTAAATAAAAATAAAATCATGGAGAATATGATGTAAATAACTAAAGAAATTGTGACTTGTATAGTAATATAGTTTCGGTTACAGACAGACAAACCCACAATCTCCATTATAATAAGATATATATATATATATATATATATATAATATATATATAGGACCATATGACTTTTAGGCACCCCTTTTGCGATCTCGATTCTTGGGAACATTTACACCGTCAAAATCCGGTGTAATCTTAACAGACGATTTTTAGAGGGTTTTTTTTTTAATTATAAAACTAACCCCTAACCCCTAACAAACCACCAGATTTTGACGGTGTAAATGAGAAAAGTGTCCTCACGAATCGAGATCTCGGAAAGGGGTACCTAAAGTTCATATGCTCCTATATATATATTATGGAGAGAGAGAGAGAGAGAGAGAGAGAGAGAGAGAGAGAGAGAGAGGAGAGAGAGAGAGAGACTCTACAACAACGTATAACAAAAAAATCCTTGTAAAATAAAAAGGTGATTCTTTCGAAATATCGGAACGGAATAAAATGGAACTCAATACATAACATCCAACTCAATTTCTCATTTATTTCTCACATCACTTATGCTTCGCATTAAATCTAAAATATATATAAATAATAGACATGTATATAACACATGCACACATATTATATAAATACAGTTATAGTATATACACTGAAAATTACATCAATTATATATATTATATATATTATATATATATATATATATGTTGTGTGTGTGTGTGTGTGTGTGTGTGTGTGTGTACAAATGGAAATTGGAAATGAATCCGACAATATGAGGAAGAATGAATAAAGAAAAGAAAGAACAGAATGGATTCAAAATAAAATCTCACTCTGATGAAGGTCGAATCTTCTCTGTGTGCGGAATATTTTTACACAGATGAACTGACCGAAACACATGTGTAAGTGATATTGATTAAATTCATCTTTTATGATCCATTCTGTTCTTCTTTCTTTTTCATTTATATAATATATATATATATATATATATATATATTATATATATACAACCCTCCGCACAAGCAGGATGTGACACAAAGTCAATTTCTTCAGTGATGTTTAACAAATTTGAATTCAGAGGTTTCCTTCTCTTAGATCGGTTACCTAGCCACGGGTAAAGAGCCCAGTCTACCCTACTATTTACCCATAGCTGGAGGGAGATTAGTTGGGTGCATACTTTTCCTAAGGGTATTAGCGGTATGTGAAATGCAAACAGCCCCGTCCAGGATTTGAACTCGGGTCGACTTTACCACGCGCCTCATTGGTATCATATATGGAAATATGCAATGATCACAGCCACGTGATCCAAAATAGAATCAAATTAGATTTTTAAAATGCGAGAGTGAGGATCGAACCTGCGATAAGAAATTTGCACGTTGACAATAAGTGCGTCCTTGTATTTTTCGTGAGGTGAGGGAAAAGAAGGCAATTCAAGTTATCCTTTTCCATATGCATGTGCGTACTTGATTTGAATAAGTGTCCTAACCTGCCCCCCCCCCCCCCCACGCAAAATGGTGTCCCCCATATGGTGTATGTGTTTTACGAGTGCGCTAGAAGAGCAAAGGCAGGACTTCCTTACCGGCCTCCCCCCATATTTTTTTTCTTTTTGTTTGCCTCTACCCCCATCCTTTCCCTTTCTCTCCCTCCCAGTCTCCTGCCATCATCACCACCATCACCAACATCATCATCACCACTGCCTTTGTTGTTCGCATCATTTTCGTCATCATAATCACAGTTATCTAAGCCCATAACGGGAACAGCAGCAGCGGCGACAGAAGTTAGTGACGGAGAAATATGAGTTGAATATTGTCAATAATTCAAGGCACATGAAACATAAACCAACTTGCTAACCATGCCTGTTTGGTTGAGTTTCTTTGTTTAATGGCATATCAACCTTTCTGTACTATTTAATACCAAAGTAGGGGGTCGAATTTTAGGTACCGGACATATATATCTAAAAGAGGGGATTCCCTTTATGAAAAATTGTGATATTGTGAAAAGTACCTCGTACCTATTACTTAAGCATAAAAATTTGCTCTATATATAATTAATTTTTTAGTTATTATACATTGAGCTCTCATAGGGATTTATAAAGATCCTTGTATGAACTAGCAAAATAAAAAAACGTCCTCCGGGCGATGTAAAAATAGATTTTTGCAACATAGAGTGGTAGTACCTGTTAGGGTTCCATGCATAGTATAAATAGATCTGTTTAAGAATTATTTGTACTAGCAAAATAAAAAAACAACCTCTGGGCGATGTAAAAATAGATTTTTGAAACATATTGTCTGAGGGGTGGGAGTAAAAATTCAATGCCTGCGAGTTTGTACCCTAAGTAAGTAAATCATCAAATTCATTAAATGATTAAAAAATAAAACAATTTGAAATGTAAACTTTAAATATGTATTAAAATAAAACAAACTATATATAGATATATAATACCAGTCATGTATTTATTAAAACTTGTTTTAAAAAAACAATGAGGACTGTCTAATGTTGCATGTTCAATTTTGGGTGTATTTATTCTATGTTATGACGGTTTTGGGTGATGTGACGTAAGCAGTGACGTAGTTTTTGTTACAGACAAAAACCGGAAGCGAATCTCCATTATAAATAGAAGATCTATAAGTTTGCATCTACATGAGCATACAGTATGGATGTACAGTGGGATTTCAATGATCTCAAATAAAATCATCCCTTACTTACATCAACTGGATTATTTTACACACACACACATATATATCTTATTATAATGGAGATTGTGTGTTTGTCTGTCTGTAATCGAAACTATATTAGTACTCAAGTCACAATTCCCTTAGTTATTTACGTCATATTCTCCATGGTTTTATTTTTATTTAAACCTCTTAATAATAAAATTGTTTTACATTATTAATACTGTTAAGCATATCTGCAAACTAACAACATGCAAAGCGGTTTACTGTGCGAATGAGAAGGCTAATTTGCATATTGATATTAAAAATGTGATTTTGATAAATATGTGCTTAGTATTATTGATTTCTAACTGCTTGGTTTTGTTTTAATGAATATAAGCAAAAATCTCTTCAATGAATCTTAAATGAAATCCATTAACAAGAAAAGATAACTGTCATTTTATTCTTTACTTCCTCTTTTAGCTAAATACTTAAATTAGAAAAAATAAAAATAAAAGACGAGAGTGATGGAAGAGTAAGTTTCAGTTGTTCTATTTTTCGATTATACCCGCTGTGTTTCAAATCTTTTTATATGCATTTTTATTTAGTTTCATTAGCCTTTTTAATTTAATACGATATTTTATTACATTAAAACTTAAATACTTGCACCCGGAGGGTGCATATATTTGCTAGTATAAGTAAAAAAGTAAGTAAAGTCGTCGGGGTGGCCTAAAGTCGGCATCAGCCAATCAGCGAGGGAGCCTATCCCCTTTTCACTAGCTCAGACCGAGGAGATTGTTTTTTTTATCTGAGGTGGAGCGCCACACCTACCATCAGCTCCTTACTTTACCGCAAAGACCCCTGTGCTACTCATACGCTGAGTTGGCGAGGGTCGGTATCGAACGCTCTACCGACTGAGCTAACCCGGCCCTCATGCATAACATTTATTATCTAGACTCAGATATGATATAAATTATCAATCTATATATCTTATCTATTAATAATGGAGATTCGCTTCCTGTTTTTGTCTGTAACAAAAACTACGTCACTGCTTACGTCACTATAGCCCTCATAAATCGTCATAACATTGAATAAACACACTCAAAATTTGAGCATGCAACATTAGAAAGTCCTCATTGTTTTTTAAAACAAATTTTAATAGATACATCCTCGGTATCATATATTTATATATAGTTTGTTTTATTTTAATAATATTCAAAGTTAATAGAACTTAGTTTCGATTTCAAATTGTTTTTTTGTTTTTTTACTCCTTTAATAAATTTGATAATTTCATGATTTATGGTTCAAACTCTCCGACATTTAATTTTTAACTTCCACCTCCTCAAGTAATATCTTTCAAAAAATTATTTTACATCGCCCGGAGGATCTCTCTCTTTGCCATTACTGCTTAGGTCCTATCTGACCCAAGTCATAGTACCTGTTAGGGTCATAGATCTGTTTTGCAAATTATTTTTATTTTATATAGGAATACTTGGTTTATAACTGTGCAAACAAAAAAAAACTCTTAAAGTACACAAAAATATAAATGTACTCAATTCCCTATCTTCTAGGCATAAAATAACCCGACAGGTTGATATGGCAAAAAGATTTTTAATTTTTCTTTTCTTTTTTTTTTTTTTTGTTGCATTAGATATGTATAACTCCTTGAATCTTTTCTCACATAAAAAGGATTGCATATGTTTGGCCTTTTTTTCCATCTTGGTTTGCTTATTTCCAGGTCACTTAATGCTGAATCAAGTCATCTTGATAAACAAAGGATGCAATACGAGAGATTCAGTTGACAGACACGATTAGGGGGTCAGTCCATGTGACGTAATGGCTAACGTTCTGGACTACGACATCGTAGTAAACACGTTCAAACTCTAGTCGTGCAATTAAGTTTACTTTTAGGCTAATACCCCTGGAAAAAGTATGACCCCTAATCTATTACTGTTCTACAAGAATGGCTATGGCATTAATAACCCACGAAGGTTGATATGCCATTAAGCAAAGAAACCGCAACCGAACATCATTTATGCAGCTCTATGCCTTAGAGGAATCTACGGAGATATTTATCAAATTAGTTTTAGTTGGTTGGTTGGTTGGCTGAGATTTTAACGGCATATCAACCCGTCTGGGGTATGTCATGCCTATCAGTTAGTATAAATATATGTTGTATACCTATATTATACTTTTTAGTAATTGGTTTCTAACGGATGTCCTAGCATCATTGGGGACCATGTTTGTATGGTAATTGATTAAGTTCATGTCAATATTCTATGGTATAATTTTATTTCCTTCAAAAGGGACAGAATGTCTTTCTATGGTGACTTTTTCAAATAGATCTTTCATCTTGTTTGCATTGAAAATAACGGGTTCTGATGTGAGTAAGTGTTTAACAGTCAAAGGTGTTGGCATGTTTCACACTGTGGGTTGTTGTTCTTGTTTAAGTATATAGGAGTGCGTAAGTCTTGTGTGACCAAGTAATCGCGGACACAAAGACTTGTTCCTTTCTGGACTTCCTTAAGGCTGGTCTCCAGTCTTCCAGAGTGGGTTTGATTAGAAAGGGTTTATTGAAACTCATCAATCACCATTTTTCATAATTCTGAATATTATCACTTTTTTTCTTTCTAATTCTAGTTGCCTGTGGGCGTGGTATAGTGTTTATGTTCTGGACTGGAAAATCATAGTAAGCGAGTTCGAATTCCAATTGTGCTATTGCGTTCACTTTTGGATTAATACCTTGGAAAGGTATAAAGCCAATTCATCACCCCCACAATGTGTTAAATAGTGCCAGTATTCTTCTCTGTTAGGATGTATTTGACATTAAAATAACCACGAAGGTTGATAGCCTTTAAAAAAGAAACCAAAACAAACATAGCTTTGGCAGGGGTGGGTCAAAATTTAGTACTGGACATTATACCGAAAAAGGGGGGGGTTAAGAAATATTGTGATATTGTAAAAAGTATCTGGTATCTCTAAAGGAGGCGCTTTATTTCTGAAATGAGGTCAGCAAGCCTATTGTACTTGGTACAATTAGTGTTTTTTGTAATAATAACCATTGTAGTTACTTTTGACAATAACAAAATAAATAAAACGATACTAATTAATTATTATTCTGATAACTCCATTTGCAATCTATAAGGTTCCATATGATACAGTTAAATGAGCGTGTATACCCTTATTTAATTCTAGAATGACTTGATTTAGTTTAAAATTTTAAAGTTAATAGAAACAATGACATGCACATGCATTTTAAAAAATTCAACAGTTTATTATAAATCATTTAAATTTATTATCTAAACTACGCAAAATAAAAAACAC
>CM042149.1:57793503-57804156 GCA_023376005.1 Doryteuthis pealeii | reverse complement strand
TAATGGAGATAGGATTGGGACAGATCATATAGGTACTAGGCAACCCGCCTGTGACGTGCAGACAGCCGAGTGATCGAAGCGGGGCCTCCTTGCAACCCCGCCCCATCTAGCTATATAAAGAAGCAGAGTATTGCAGCCACCAGGGTCTCCATCCAATCCCTTAGACATCACAGTCGCCACTATTACAGCCAACAGGGTTAGCCCATTGGCGAGGAGTCTTGCCCCTCTTGCAAAGGTGCAGTCGGTTGTCGGATTTCTAAAGCCGATCGACATGGGCTGGCTATTATGCTTCGTCAGTGACAACTAATGTTAAACAAGCACTGTCAACCCATAAAAGAGATGCACAAAGAAGAACGCTGAAACTCAGAATGCACATCATATGTGTGTGTCCAAAACACTTAAAAGATTTAATACTGCTCAGTAGAACATCTCATTTTAATCCAGGCTGGTCACCCAGAAAACACAAAACATTTTCTGTGTGTGTATATACATATATTATCGTATATGTATATATAATATATACATAATACGTTTATGAGTAATCATACAGTATAGTGGTATAGTCAGTTTCACAGACATGCTGTGTTGGTTTCCCGTGTTATTGTGTTATCTCGTCGTCATCTCAGTGCGTAATGCGCGACTATTTTAACAGCTAACTGTCTAACCGGCGGAGCGAACCCGACGACAGTAATTTTTCGTCTGTCAAGCTCCTTACCCTACGCGGCTTGGGAGACGCATAATAACAGTTGCTATAAAACAATCATAAAAATCTAAGGAAGTTTCGTTTGGTGTTGGGTGTTAAATGGGATCGCCTGTCCAGCCCTTGGCAGTCCGGTTTCAACAAATCACGCACAGGGCGGGTCTTCCGATCTATAGCTCTTGCTTGATTCCGAGGCCTAATAGGCCCGAATATGTGACGATACAGAGATTGTATTTTCCTCGATTTGTTTAGCCATACGATTTCACATAGTACTTCCCCGCCTATAGTTCATTATTAATTACATTAATTTTACAAAATTAGGGTAACCGCACTTCCAATAAAAACAGCCTTATTCTCCAAAAATTATCGATGCAAAAAGCCATTCTAAACAAACCTTATAATATATATCCACACTATAATACTATATATATATATATATTATATATATAGCCTGGAACTACGCAATGGGCACGCCTGTGCGGACCGCCCAGCAAGAGCGTACATTGACGCTAGTTTCTGGCACTTGAAAATGGATGGCTGCAGCGCCAATTAACGCCTCTTAAGAAACAATATCATACGTTTGGCTAAATATTAAATTGATAATTACTGTGGCATGTGACTGCTGAAGGCAGTTTTTAACGTTTAGGCGTCCTGGGGAACTTATCACGATTTGAGGGGTTCGAATGATGTCCCGTGGTTGAGTGCAAACTCACTCTCTTGAATGATTGTTTCCCAACTAATAGTGGTTCGGTTAATAAATTGTTAGAGTTTTTATCGTCATGAACACCCTCCAGCACAGTGTAATTTCGTTTCCCTTTTAGAAGATTTGAAATCGTATTTCTAGTTAGCTGGAAATGTTGGGGAAGCAAAGAAATAAACAAAAAGCAGAAAGATGGTCTGAATTTGTTAGGGGCGTAGTTACTGCAGGGATTAAGCTGGACGTTTCTCTGCTTTCTGGCGTCCTTTTGTTAGATTTCTTAATGCGGCCACATCAATGACGCAGGTTCCAACGTACCTAGAGCAGTGTTCTCTGCTGTTGTATATAGTAATGATTAATAATAATGGCAAGTTAACGTTTGTTTTTTTAGGGGGGGGGGGGTTGTACAATGTTAGAAGGCAATCAATAATTGACCCCATGCAAGAGACACATAAAAAGAAAAAAGAAGAAAGACCCACCTTCCCAATTCTGTTCAAACAAAGCACTCTGCTCTGTTCTTCAACCCACTGAGCAAAAAAAACCAAAGCGAATCACGCGAGACTACATACAGATAGGAGGGTTTAAAAAACACAAAAATGGCCACTCATGGCAGACACTGTGGCCGCGTGGATATTGAACCCTCGTCGTTCAGCAAGAGACACCTGTCTGGGAACAACTGCTATACTTGGCTGCTGCTCTGCTGCTTGCGCTGGCAATGAAGAGAGAACTAAGAGTTGGCAACTGCAGGGTCCTGAATGATCGACAGCCGACAACGAGAACAAAGCGGAGATGCCCAGGGCACACAGCCCTTTGCCTCTCTTGTCAATAATTCTTAACGCGAAGATGAAGGAGAAGAAGACACTGTGCATTTTATACTGTGTGCCATTACTTAAACTAGAGCAGTTCCGACAAAAACGAACGGGATGCCGGGGCGATACAAACACATGCAGCAGTAAGCAAGCAGCAGTCAGCCGCGCCCGACCGATCCCCGACGCCACGGCGCCAAATGACAAAATTCTTCTCAAGACATCCACCAACACCCTCCCATACCAACACTTCGTCTAGGTTCAACACCCAAACTCTCCTCTGTGGGCTTCAGTTAGAACCCTCACAGCATCAACAAAAGATGAAGATGCAACGTCTATAACAACAATAAAATAAAAATATAAATTTTTTTTTTCGTTGAAAAAACCCAGCGCGCCAAAAAACAAAAAAAAATAACGATCCTTTCATTAAAATAATATTATTGGAAACTTTTTTATTTCATTATTTTCAAAGAGAAATGGGAGAGACGCGCATATATTTCGCTGTCCATGCGTCCCTAGCATAAAATAATAAAAAGGGCGGTAAACTCATATCCTGCATCCCACAGTGTTTTTCTTTTTCTTTCTTCTCAACACAATTTCAGCTAACTGGTAAAATGCAATTTCAATAGTTTCTTAGAAATGAATTAACACGGCTCGGTTAAAGGTAACGAGTTTTAGAAGGCTTTAGTTGTTTCGAGCACAAGATATCATCATAAATAGAGACAAATCAATAAAACTATATCTCTGCAATTTTATTTAAGAAATTTTAGTTGGGAAAGGCATTATATTCCTCGGGGAGTCATTCAAAGCAATATATATGCGAGTCTAAGGATGACTAAATCAAAAGACTAATCCGCAATCAACTGGGATGGTTTCTGTGATCAAGCAGAAAATCTATATAAGGAGATAGATTCATCTTTCCCGTCCTATTTTACTAGAAAATGGTCAAAAAATTTAGTAGCACATTTAGTTTCTATAATACTAAAATTCTAAAATGTTTACTTATTTTTTTATTTTTAAGACAGTCTAACTAGTATTATGGTTGTTTTGTTTTATGGTAATAGGTCAACCCTTTTCGGGTTTTTAATGCCGAATAAGTAATTTTGTATATAACAAAACGGCTCAGGGTTGCTTACAGCAACCCAGAACTGTTTGCTAGAGGTCAACCCCTACTCTAAAAATAATGAACAGTCCTCATTGCTGCTCTCATCTCCATTTGATTTTTTGTTGTTTGTTGTGTTTTAAAAAGCCGGCACCACGGTCTTGGGTAATTCTGTTGCTGTTATTTTTATATTTCCCTTTTGGCGGGTGAGTTTGAGTGCTCAAAATCCAGTCATCTTTTTTATAGAGGACAGTAAGGGACTATAGCTGGTTAAATTGATATCTATGGCGGTACCGGGCCAGCTGGTGGTTTTGATATTCGTTTTTTTTTTTAATTGTGGTTGGTCGTTCACTTGCTCTGCAACAACCAATTAATTATTTAGTATCTGTCTTGTAACCCTGTCTGTAAAGATCTTATCGATCTCTTTGTTTCTGTTTTTTGTGCTGTTTTGCGTTTTTTTTTATTTTTTTTTATATTTCTTTCTGGGTCTATTGTTTTGGTGTGTTTGTATGCGTGTTTGTGGCTTATTTTTCCCTCTCGTGGTTTCCATATCTGTATGGCCTTCATCTTTAAAACTTGACTGATTTTTGCCGGGAAGTGAAAATTTTTTGGTAAATTTGTTTTTTGGAGAAAGAAAACGTAGATTGTCTTTCGTTTATCGTTTTCTTGTGTTTTGTTGTCATTAAATAGTTATAACACCGTACACTATAAATATAATACTTTGTATGAGTAAAAAACCACCCGCCCCTGGCCTTATCCGGCTCTTGTACGGTATGGGAAGAGAAAATGAAAAACTACAACACTTAATGTTATAAAATATATACTAAATCCAACAACATGTGGAATGGCTCTCTATGGTCCTAGGTTCAGCAGGGCCGGGTTATCATAGCTCGAGTGGGTGGCAGTTCTATTTCTCTTTCCATTGTGGTAGATCTTATGGAATATTATTGTTTTTTTTCTTGAGGTGGTCACGTCACCATCTACCACCGCTCCCAATTTTAACCGCCTTGCACAGTTCTCGATACCCAAGAATTATTGTCGATTCCGTAGGTGGCGTTATGTTCTGAAGTTCGTACCCCACACCTTTGATGCTATTCAACTGCGCTATGTATTAAATAAGTTAATACTGTATAGCCAACAAAAACAAGGCACTTACAAATGTGCATTTCTAGGATTTCTTTATCGTGATAAGCTTTTAAAAACCTTTAATTAAGAACGAAGTCTTATCTAAATCTTTCACGAATGCAAAGATTTATTATCCATCATAATCTAATAATTATTTATCAGATCAAATTAATAGAGTCCTTCATACAAAATGGCAAATAACTACTGGAATAACAACATCACAATAAACTTTTTCCAAATCAAAACCCACTTTGGAAGACTGGAGGAACCCGACAAGCTTTAAGAAAGTCTAGAAAGGAACAAGTCATTGTGTCCCGATTAACGCATTGGTCACACAGCTAACGCACCCTATATACTATAAACAAGAACAACACCACAATGTGGAAATGGTCAAACACTTTTGACAGTTAACACTTATTCATAGGAATGCAAGGTTCTTGCTCATACATCATAGCTTCAAACAACGTTCATTTTAAAGCAAACATATGAAAAGATCGTGTTTGAAATTTGTCAAACCATGGAGGATATTCTCCATTTTAAGGGAAATAATTAATAAGGATTGAGCCATAGAATATAGACATGAAACAATCAATACCATACAACATAATCCCCCAATATGCTAACTTTGGACTTTTTAAAAACCGAAACTACTAAATATCAGTATAAATATAAAACACGATTGTAATCCTTTCGCTCTGGAAGGCCCGTTAGCGTTGCATTACATAACCCCAGACGGGTTGATATGCCGTTAAAAATATAAACAGACAAACAAATCAGATCTAATTTATAATTATCTACCAATTAATCTGCATGACAGCCTATCGATATGGGATATAATGTGACGACACTGGCTGAATAGGTAACATACTAAACAACGTCCTGCTGTTCCTGAATGCACGCAACAATCTAGAAGGAACGGGGTCAGGTAAAATCGTACCATTTGCGTCCGCAATGTTTTTCTTTTTTTTTCCGTTAATCATTTCAAACTATCTGTAAATTTACATTTCAATCAAAATCACAGTTTTCTAGAACGAATTACACTGGATAGGTTACAGGTAGGAGTTAGGAGAACAGATTTTGGTGTTCGTCCAGACATGAAATAAAACCCTAGCAGTTTATTAAGAACTTTTAGTTGGGATCCGCTTAATTTCTCCCTCGGGGGGACTCACCAAAGCAAATATGTGCGTCCTAAGACGGCATAATGAAAAGCATCACATCACTGTAACAGCGTAATATTTCGGCAATCTTTTTAAACTGTTTTATGTATTTGCAGAGTTACCAGAAGACCCACTTCCAAGAGCAAGAATGACATACAAGGCCAGGTTTAGACCGCACTTTCTCACATGTAATGAGCAAGTGGACTCGAACTAGCCTCAGCTCGATCAAACGGATGTCCTGAAAAGGGTCACCCAGGCATCAAGAATTAATGCTGTCTACCCCCGCACTCACAGCTAGTGCAAGGGAGGAGGTGATTTCCTGTAGATGCTTTTCCCCCAACATACCTTTAGCTGAACCAGTTATTTATTTTAGGACTAGCCATAGAAACGGACATCTTTCCTTGTGGGCAATAAAGAAGGTAGAACAAGTACAAAAGGAGCAGATGATTGCTTAATTCCATTTTTTAATGCTACTATGTTTCCAGATTGATGGTCAGTTTCTTATTTATATTATGGAGATAGTGTGGTCAGTTTTTTTTTCCCAGTGGGCATCATAATATTTATTGTTTGAAGTTTCGGCGTGGTTGTATATTTTCCCAAGGTTATCATCCGTAAAAAAATGGACTCAAAACGAACGATGTTTGATAATACTTTTCTTGTTTGCATTTACACGTTTCCGTCTGTTATATTTTGGCCTATTAGGGAAATTTGGTTGCATGAAAACTACGATGGAGGCATTCAGTCGTGTATATTATCATATATATTTAGTATATAGTATAGTTTATTGTTGTTCTGTCGGGGCGGCCTATTTTTTATAAGCTTCAGTATCTTAGGTTTCCAGTTCAGTTTCGAGGGGTAGTTTTCTATATATTCCCTCCTCTTTTTTTCACTAGTGCTTATGATCTCCAATGGAGATCGTTTTTGGCATCTGAGGTAGATGTGCCACACTCTACCATCAGCTCTCTTACTTTATATTCCACAATTCAGTATTTCCCTTGTCTACTTTTTCATATCGCTTGAGTTGGCGAGGACCCCACGACCGGATCCATCGAACTCCATGCCGACCATCCGGGTACCGACGTTCTGATAGGTTAATGGTACAGGAATAGGCCCGGCTGACTGAGCTAGGAACACCCGGCCCTATATATGATATATATATAGGGTATGTTGTTGGTTGTGTTGGGTTCACTCACGTATGTTCTTTTATCACGAATATACGTTTGTTGTATTATATATTGGTTTTTTGTGGACGTTTTCGTGAATAATTGGGAAGCATAGGAACCATATAACAATCGAACGCCACAACATTCTATAATTAACGTTGTTTTCTCTTTGGACCGGTCCTGTTTTTTTCTGGTTTTTTTGGAACCGCGTTTATTTTTCCACCTAAATTGGTCGGGTGGCCTCGGGCCTTGGTATGCAAGGGGTTTTGTTTTTTTTTACCGACACTGATATAATGGTTATATATTTTTAATAGGTATTATTAGTTAAAATAGATTTTTTTCCTATTTGAATCATATTCAGTCTTGTCAAAACTTTGGAGTATTTTCGCAATGGACAGGGCAGTACTTGTGTTTGCCGGTATTTATTTATGGCTCTCTGGGCAGATGCTTCTAGAACTGGAATTCCACATGGGCACTACTAGATGCATGATAAACGTCATAATGACTCAGGACACTTGTTTTGAATATACTTTATGAAACTTGACATGTAGTAGTAGAGTGGGCGCCCATATATAATAAGATTTTTGAGGGTCTCGTATCATAAAGGGTTGGGTGTAACAACTTGGAACTTGCCATGACCAGAATCTTAATTCAATTGCTTGAAATCACATAACTGATGATTCATCTATTACATTTTAGCAGTTTATCAAATTTTCAAGGTTTTTTTTTCTAATTATGTATAGAAAGTGGAACAATATGTTTCTAATATAATTTACATAAATACCAAGGTATGCTCAAAAATATCAAGACTGAAGATGTATTTTTTCCAGGACAGATGAGAAAATGAAATATGATGTTAATTTTTCTTAAAAATAGACCCTTGAATTCAAATGTATATTCCAGTGATGCTGATAGCTTTTTGATTTAGTGCGTCCTGGACGCAGATATTTGCTTTGAATGAGTCCCTCGGGAAAATTTAGGGGGTCCCAACTAAAGTTTCTTAATAAATTATTTGTTTTTTTTTTTTTATTCATTGAGACTTTCTAGCAGGGCCTGTAAATATACCACAGTATGATAATTTAATTATTATTATATATAATTAATTATTATCATATTGATATGTTTGTTTAAGAGCTATTGCTAAATACTTCAATATGTAAAAAGTATAATAATCTTGATTTAACTCTCTTTCTTTCTTTCCTTCTTTTCATTATTTTGGACTGAAAAAGATTAGTGTTTTCACTTCTGCATGCTCACACCCTCTCTCAATATTTTTTCTACCCTTTCTTTCTTTCTTTCTTTCTTATATTTTTTTCTGTGTAGCATGTCCTTTTTCTTCCCTTTCTTTCTTTATAATAAGAACAGAACGGTTCATTATGATAACAGCCATATTATTAAGGAACATTTATACATACATTATGCTATTCAGATGTCTTTATTTAAATATTAGATTTTTAGATTAGAATATTTAAACATAGAATCTTGATACACCTTGATTAAATCTCAAATTATATTATAAAAGAGGTGCTTGTGGTGTAATGGTTATTGTCATAGGAAATGGACATGGTGAACTGTGTTCAAATCCTGGATGAGGCTGTTTGCATTTCACATAGCCTTGGGAAAGGTATAAATTCAACTGTTCTTCCTCCAGCTATGGGTAACTAGTAGGACAGACTGGGCTCTTTAACCATGGTATTTACCCAACTCCTCCACCCTGGGCAGTATTTGACACAAGGTCAATTTTTTTTAAAGCAGAGTAAAGCAGGTTGGATTCAGAGTTTTCCATCTCTTAGGCTGGTTACTTAATCAAAGCTAAAGAACCCAGTCTGCCCTACTATTTACCCATAGCTGTGGAGAAAACAGATGGATTCATGCCTTTTCTAAGGGTATTAGCATGAAGTGAAAAGCAAACTGCCTTGTACAGGATTTGAACTCAGGCTACTAATTCCATTTCCATATGATGATAACCATTACACTAACTATGCCTTGATCATGAGTTGAATATACATTAAAATATGTTGAATTTAGAGTTTATTGATTTGGTTTCCAGAAACTGAATAGGTGATAATAGGTTTTTATATATTCATTTTAACAAATCAGATTATTTAATGGTTCAAATTATAGTTTGAAATTGAATATAAGAACTCTAGTGGCAGATCTACTAACTAATTAGAACAGATACAAAATGTGGTTAAATCGAACTTAATGGATCTAAATTCCACCATTGTATGTCACCCACCCTGCTGAAAGAAAATAGAAAAGAATACAAAAAAAATCAGGGAATTAAACCGAATTTAATGCAATTTTCAGTGTTGATATATTAATGAACAAAACATATAATGCACCAGTTATTTCATTTAAAAACTTTTACATTTTTTTCAGCTCAGTTAACTTGGAATCACATATCTTTAAGGTGTAACACAGATTCTCAAGGATACATGGTTCCAAAGTTAACTGACCTGAAAAATGTAAATGTTTTTTTAATAAAATAATTGGTGCATTATATCTTTTATTCATTGATATGTCAACACTGAAAATTTCATTAAATTCGATTAATTCCATGATTTTTTCTTTTTTCTTTTGGCAGAGTGACATACCATGGTGGAATTTGGCCCGTTAAGTTCGATTTAACCTAAAATATTGCTGGACCACAACAGAGAGTTTGGAGTCAGTAAATACAACCAATATTGATCATAGAATTTCTATTAATGGTCCCCTACACCATTGAGGACATTTGTTTTTTTTAAACACACAATACTTTGATATTATTTGGAGATGAATATAACTTTGACTAATGGAGAAAATATATTTATTTATTTCAAAAGAAAAGATTTCAAACAAGCTGGGTTTAAACAAGCAGTAAAAACTTCTTAGTGAGTAAAAATACAAAATAGGCCTCAATGGTGTCGCAGACTGTTGAGTGGTTAGATTTTATGGCATGTCAACCCTTGCTGGGTTATTTTTTTATGCCAAAGATGTTTTGTTTCATTCATTCTTGATGATCCTCAGCTTTTTTTTTAAACTCAATTTTTTCAAACAAATTTTAAAAAACTTATATTATCCTGAAAGGTACTCGCACTCCAGGCCAGAGTGGAGCTGGGTACAATAGTGATAAAGTGGTACTCCACATTCCTCAGAGGCCAAAAAATTTAACTTCACTTTGAGATAGAGTTTAACACCAGGACATTAAGACCCTCAGGCACCGCCTTCTAGAATGTATATGATAAAAAGGGTTGAGGCTTAACATAGGGGCAATAAAGTTGAGACAATCAGATAGGAGCTTGGGCTTAATGTGACTAGCCAATTGGCCTCTCCAACTGCCTGTCTAACCCAAGTAATGGCCAAAGTGGAGTGTTGCATGTTATGGACTACTCCACCATCAGGGTCCCATACACAATGCTTTGAAGTTATTTGGAGATGAATATGACTTTGACTAGTAGAGGGAAAGTAAAATATATTTCATGTGCAAAAGAAAGATTTCAACAAGCTCTATTCAACAATATAATGGGTTTAAACTAGCAGTAAAAACTTACTGAATAAAATACAATGGTGTCACAGACTAAAACATGAATTGATAATGAACCTTAGTATTATCTACATTATTCAGACTATTGACCCCATCTTTATTGTTATTTGTACAACATTTCGGCCGATATGCCCTCCAGCTTTCTTCAGGTATTTCTTGTCGGACTCGGGAACCTTCTTGTCATAGTCGGGAACCTTCTTGTTGTAATCAGGAGCCATCGATTCCCAAGTCCGAAAAGAAGGTTCCTGAGTCTGATAAAAAATACCTGAAGAAGGCTGGAGGGCATATCGGCCGAAACGTTGTACAAATAACAATAAAGATGGGGACAATAGTCCGAATAATGCTGATAATACTAATCATTAAGCCTCATCTCAAAC
>CM042149.1:57773503-57788503 GCA_023376005.1 Doryteuthis pealeii | reverse complement strand
TTTTAAGTCTTATATTTTTTTAAACCAAATTTTCTGTTGTAAGTTGCAAATTCATAGAATTTGAAAGATAATTAAATTCATTTCAAAATTGAGTAAAAAAATTTTAAAAGTTGAGAAAGACGTTTTTTGTTATTTTTTTTTTTTTTTTTACAATTCATCCAAGTAAAAATTATTCTAATAACTGAGTATATGTGATCACAGGAATAAGACTTTGAGTAGTAATGTGTCTGAGATGTCTTTCCATGAAATAATAACATTAATGAAGTGTAAGGTGTGTGTGGAAGAGGGTGGTGACAGATTTAGTTTTTCTAAATATTTGAGCAAATTAAAATTCATTACTTCAGCCAATTTTTATTTGTAGCAAAAAAAAAAAAAAAAGAAAAAAAAATTTATTATAAAAAGTTTATTCTATTTAGCTTTTTGTTTTTTAGACGTAGGACAGTGAATTACCATTATTATCATTATTATTACTACTATTATTATTATTACTATTATTACCATTATCATTACTACTATTATTATTACTATTACCATTATTATTACTACTATATTACCATTATTATTACTACTATTATTACCATTATTATTATTATTATTACTACTATTATTACATTATTATTATTATTATTAGTACCATTATTATTACCATTATTATTATTATTATTATTACCATTATTATTACCACCATTATTATTATTATTATTATTACCATTATTATTACCACCATTATTATTATTATTATTATTATATTATTATTTATTATTTTTTTTATTATAAAAAACGTATGGCAGTCAGTTAATATTATTATCATTAATTTTTATTAAAAACCTACAAATGTGAAAGGATTAAGTTAATAAAAATTAACTTGTGATACAATTCCTGATTTTGATTTTTGTGTTGATAAAATTTATTTTGATTCTCAGAAAAAAAACGTGTTTAAAAAATAGTAAATCTTAAAAAAAAAAAGCAAATTATAAATATTTTAAAAACAATCAACACAACAGCATTGATTAGTTAAAAACTAATTCTAAACACTTTAAAATGTACTGTACATATTATAATAGTTAATTTTCCGTAAGACTATTTTATTATTAATTATTATTATTATATTATTATTATTAATGGGGAGGGTGAGTTTCTTTGCTACTGTGATAAATGTGAACATGTTGTAGTTCGTCTTAGACAGGCAAAGAATGATTTTCCTGATGAGTTTTTAAGTTGTTTTGTTTTTGTTTTTTTAATAATTTTAAAAATAATTTTATTAATATTCAAGCATTTTTTTCGATTTGTTTCCCTGAACTTTAAGTTCTGGTAAAAAGTTCGTGATAAGCTATCGAATTTTGGCCAAAAACTTAAAAATGAAAATATTATGAAAGATCTCGATGCTATGTAAACACTGAGCGTGAGAAAAAAAAATTGAGGGTAGATCAGTTCAAATAAACAGAGTCATCAATTTTTTGGGGAAAAGGTTTCATTGGTCAGTTCTTGAAGTTAAAACGAAAACGTGTAAATTAATATTTTCTTCCCTTTTCTGTAGCGTGGATTCTGGATAGAAAATAAATGTTACATGTTCGAAATGGAATGGAATGCAGTGTAAAGAAAAATAAATAAATAAATATAAGATAAAACTGATAAATGGAAACAGAGTGCGAGAGAAAACCAAAATAAAAATCAAGTTGAAAAAGAAAAAAAAAAAGAAGAAAAAAGATTGAGAAATGTAAACGAAGAAATTGAGGGCGAGAATTTGGTGTAAAATTAGAATGAATGGTGGTCACTATTTAGATAAGAAAACTGGGAAAGATTTTACTTATTTTTAACCTTTTATTTATTTATTTATTTATTTATTTATTTAGCGTCTACCTTCAATAAATAAATAAATAAAACGATCTTGTTAAATGGTTTTCGTTGTTTTGATTTCAACTTCGAACCTAATTTAGAAGTAATAAATAATGAATTAAGGACTTTTTATCAAAAGTCATTTTTATTTTTATATTAGTTTAATTGAGCTGACACTTGCTAAAAATCACGATTAATAAATATTGATTCAATATTTATTTATCTATTCAATATTTATTATTTGTATTCAATACAAATAATAATACAATGTATTGTCTCAGTTATTATTCAATATTATTGAATAATAAATGAGACAATAGAAAATAACTTTCAAATATTGTCAACAAAAATAGAAGAATGTTTTTATTTTAAGTAATGAAATTGAGGACGAGATTTGCTGTAAAATTAGAATGAGTGGTGGTTTTACTTTTTAGATAAGAAAACGGGGAAAAATGTACTAATTTTTAACCTTTTATTTATTTATTTATTTATTTATTTATTTATTAAGTACCCAAAATAAAGAAATAAAAAGATCTTGTTTAATGATTCGTTATGTTGATTTCAACCTCAAACCGAAATAATAACGAATTTAAGACTTTTTATCAAAAGTCCTTTTTTTATTTTATTTTAGTTCAACTAAGCTGACACTTGCCAAAAATCAGGATCAATAAATAAAATATTTAATAATAACAGAGACAATACTAATTTAGTACTGTCTCTGTTATTTAGAATTACTAAATAACTTTCAAATATTGTAAACAAATAAAAGAATGTTTTAAGTAGTTTTAAGTTTAAAAAGAAAATGAATTGTTTTCTTACTTTTTACTTTTCTATAAGTTCCTCTAAGAATTATATCTTTCTCTTTCTTCTTTTCAAGTGTATTTATTCATTCTTAGAATTTCAAGTGTATCTCTTCATTCTCAAAAGAATAGTTTTCTTTTTCAAAAGAGTTTTTAAAACAAGGATAGAAGATGGTTAAAAAATATCGGCGTTCATTCTCTTTTTTCACAACATAAAATTACCGGAAACTCATGTCTAACTAGTTCTCGTATATAAGTCGACAGATCATGATTTGTGATCACGAAATCATTAATTTATAAAATTAATTCTAGAAGGTAAGGGTTGCTCATAGTCTTTCGTATTGTGCGTGAAATACAACCCTACATGATTATTACTTTTATTATTATAGAACGACACTAGTTTTTGTTTTGTTTGTTTTTTTCTTCTAAAAATGAAATCTTCAAATTTCGACTTATATACGAGTATGGTCGGATACACAAACAAAAAGTTTACAGACAACAGAAATTAAATAATGAATTAAAAATGAAAAACATTTTTTCAATGACATAGAAAATTCATATATAAGACTTCCACATCTTTTCAGAACTTTACATGTTTTTTAACAACATTAAATTTACATACAAACTATTTTCTCTCTCACACAAGACATACATGTGTATGCATGAATGAATACATACTGACATTCTCTCTCACACATACACACACGTATGTACTCATGCATGCATTGTTACAATATGTGTGTACATGCATTAACGAAAAACTGCTGCCCGAAATATACAATGTTTAAACATACATGTAGACCCCTCTCTCTCAACACGCACACACGAATTCATAGCCATGACTGTGTGTGTGTGTGTGTGTGTGTGTGTGTCCTCTCTCACTAATGACACACACACATACAATGCTAACAGCCACTTTTAAAAGTAATTTAAAAAAATTTAGTGAACACATTTTGAAATTGAATAAAATAAAAAAGAAAAAGAATAAAAAAAGATAGAAAAATGCTGAAGAAATAGGTTACAAATAGAAAGAAACAGAAATGCTGAGAAAAACCGGGATATATATATATTATATATATATAATATATATTATATATATATATATAGAGAGAGAGAGAGAGAGAGAGAGAGAGAGAGAGAGTGAGAGGTAGAGGATAGATAGAGAGAAACAAACTCTAAAATTATTTGCGGAGTAGAAATAAAAAAAGGAGGCAAAATATGTGGAAAATAAAAAGAAATAGGTACAAATAGAAAGAAACAGACATGCTGAGAAAAACTGGGATATATATATATATATATATATATATATATATATATATATATAGAGAGAGAGAGAGAGAGAGATAGATAGATAGATAGATAGATAGATAGATAGATAAACAAACTCTAAAATTTTTGCGGAGTAGAAATAAAAAGGAGGCAAAATATGTGTGGGAAAAAAAACAAAACAAAAATTATAAATAAAAATAAGAATTCAAATGTTCTTACCTTTTCGTAGTTTCTGTTTTTTTCCAGGGAATGGACAAATAATGAAAAAGAAAAAGAAAAATCCACTTGAATAAGGTATCCATGTTAAAGATCCATAATATTGGCAAATTGATGGGTTTTTTGTAATTTTGGTAAGGAATTTGGTTTTGTGGAACCAAACTGGAATGAATGTCACTTTTACCCAAAAAGACAGCGATGATAAAAAATAAACACGAAGAACGAAAATATAAATTCTAATGACAATAATGGTGACAAAACAATCTCCAAAAAAAAAGTGATTTAGTTTTTAAAATAATGACAATTATTAAATATTTTGTCTCTCCAGGTTTACGATCTTAAAAAAAAAAAATTCTTCGACTACTAAAAACAAAACAACGTGCGTTTACGAACTGAGACTACAATACATTTTTTCTTCTTCTTCCTTTTCTTTTTTGGGGAATAAAAATATTATGGTTTTTTTAGTATCGATATATTTGTAAGATCCATTTTAGTGTGATTAAAGGGAATCGTTACTAAAAAATACCAAGTGTGTTTAGTAGTAGCGTGTAGGAAAGGAGTATGATGGTTTTGTTGTATGTAAACATTGAACGGAACGTCGAAGTACAGTTTGATATAACTGATGCCATACACAGCGAGTTGCAGAATTTACAAAAATGCTTCCCTTCGAACATGTGCGCGCTTGTGTGTTGTGTATGTGTGACGGAGGAGGAGGGGGGGGGAGAAGGTCGAAGAGAAATATAGCGACAGACAGATATACAGGCTGGGCTAAAGTGGGGACATCACCCAAAAAACGACGAAGAAGAAGAAAGTGAAGAAGAAGAAGAAGTAGAGAAAAAAAGGGAGGTGGTGGTGTTAGGTGAGGTAGACGACTCCTGATGTTTTTTTTTTGTTGTTTTTTTTTTTTACAAATACAAGACAAATCCTTTGCGTTCTAACTTGAGGTTATGGGCTTTCTTTTCTTCTTTTTCTTGTTCTTTATTTGTTTGTTTTTTTTTTCTTTCTTTATTTTATTTATTTATTTTTTTACCAAAGTCTGAACATAGTGGCATTGTCGGTGGCTGGGTTCTGTGAGAAAGAAAGAAAGGAAGGAAGGAAACAGAGATGTGAACTAGCAGGGTCCCTGGTTAAAAAAAAGACAGCAGGGTTTGTTAAAGGCGTAATGGGGCCGGGAAGGTGATGTGAAAGACAGACAGGCAGTAGGGGTGGGGGAAAAGAAAGAAAGAAAGAAAGAAAGTAACTAAGAAACTAAGAAAAAGAAAAAGAAAAAAACAGAGTATGACAGACTATATCGACAAAGATTGTTTTCTTTTTTTCTTTTCTTTTTAATGGTAAAGAGACTAAATAGACACGTATAAGATTCTACGCTGGTTTACCAATCTTAACAACTAAAAAAAAAGAAGGAACCGTTTCTTTTCTTTTTCTTTCGTCTTTTTCTTTTTAAAACCTTGATTGTCAATGTCATTCAACTACTACTGTCTTCATTTTTTTTACAACCTATCCTGTCGTCTTCTTACGTAGAATATAGTAATCTAACTATTCATTTATCTAAAACTATATCCATCTATACATCTATCGGTAAAACTTGCAAATCATACTCAAAATTAAAACGGAGCGGGAAAGTTCAATTACAGAGTGACCCAGAAAAAACAGAACTCAATTTATTTATTTATTTTACCATTAAACTAACCCCAAACCCTAACTCTAACCCCTCCTAGTTGAGTAACATGATATTACAGGCTGACCCAGAAAAAACAGAACCCACAAATTTCGTAATAAAACTGTTAATTTTAACTAAGGGGATTTAGGGTTAGGGGTTAGGGGTTAGGATTGGGGTTTAGGGTTAGTTTAATGGGAAAATAAATAATTTGGGTTCTGTTTTTTCTGGGTCACCCTATAATTGAACTTTCCCGCTCCGTTTTAATTTTGAGTATGATTTGCAAGTTTACCCATCTATCTATACATATATAATATATATGTATATGTATAATATATATGTATATATATAATATATATGTATATACATATATAAAGGGCAGTTGGTGTGTATGTATGTCCGGATGAAAATACAAAATTAAAACAATTAATAACAAAGTAATATACATATTAAATATCACAAGTTCTTGGTTTTTGTGCAAAAATTATGAAGATTTGATTTATATTCAAAGATATCTAAAAATTAAAATATACATAGAAATAGCATTGAAATTCTACTAATAAATCTCCGGCATTTGTAAATCTCAAAAGTAAACAAATCAATACACTAGAATTTACCCCCCCACCTGTACCCAGTCGTCGCTGGGTAGTCACATCTAGTACATATATAAAGCGCAGTTGTGAGTATGTATGTGTGTGAAAAAAAAAAAAACGAACAAAACAAAACAAACAACGACTATATAAATATATATACACATTTACTATCACCAGAGCTTGTTTTTGTACAAGCAATGAAGATTTTATTTATAACTGGGAAGATATTTAAAAATTAGAATTTGAATAGTAGGAAAAGGGAAAGTCATTGGTTGTGTTAGTGATTAAAGCATAAATCAATTATGTAAGACCAAAACAATCAATGGATCTGCGAGACTAACTTTTTATTATACACCTCTACCCAGAAAACGCCGGGTAGCTGCTTCTAGAACATATATAAAGGGCAGTTGGTGTGTGTGTGTGTGTGTGTGTGTGTGTGTGTGTGTGTCCGTATGAAACTACCAAACTAAAAGAATTAACGACAAATATATACACATTAAATATCACCAGTTTTTGCTTTTGAGGAAAAATTATGAAGATTTGATTTATATTCGAAAATATTTAAAAATTAAAAAAATACATAGAAATTGCATTGAAATTCTACTTAGAAATGTCTAGTATTTGTAAATCTCAAAAGTAATAAAATCAATACACCAGGGTTTTTTGCGCCTCCATCTACCCAGGACTCTGGGTAGCCGCTTCTAGTCAGTTAATAAAAACGAAGTTTGCTGCCTGTAGTGGCAAGTCTTGGACTGTTGTTTTCGTGAGTGCTCTTGTCTATGAAGAGGAGGGTGACAAGTCTTCATGCATGCCATGTTTGCTAATGTACCCGAAAGAGAGGAGTACTAAACAGAGACGTAGAGGAAGAAGGAGTATTTTTTAAAAAGAAGACTTCGCTAAAATCGGACGATAATTGTTAATCGATAATTTATGGGGGAAGAGGGAAAGTTCGGTCAAGTAAGGAGACCCTATTTCTGCTGGCGAGTAGCAGGAACAAAGAATTGGATCAGAACCGATTATACGCAACACACACAAGGGGTGAGGCTAGGGTGTCCGATAATGTCATTGACTGCCCTATAAATTCGGCTCTACCACTGGCTTTTAGATACAAATGCAGAATAGCGCGCAAGAGATAATATCATTAGAAAACACATTTTACGTATAAATAGAATTAGACGTCGGAAACTCGCGAAGTAACCTAACCCTAGTCGCTTAAAGGGTTTTGGGGATTTTCGTGAAATGTAATGAAATATGTTATTTATACGTAAAATGCGATTCGGTACAAATGCGGAATAGCGCGCAAGAGATATTAGAATCGAATTTTACGTAAGTAAAAGTAAAGTCGTCGGGGAGGCCTAATGTCAGTATCAGCCAGACAGCGAGGGAAGTCCTATTCCTTTTTCATAGCGCTAGATCCAAGGATAAATTATTTCGCGTCTGGCTGATACTGACATTAGGCTCCCCGACGACTTTACTTTTACTTAGTAAAATTCGATTCTAATATCTCTTGCGCGCTATTCCGCATTTGTACCGATCGCATTTTACGTATAAATAACATATTTCATTACATTTCACGAAAATCCCAAAACCCTTTAAGCGACTAGGGTTAGGTTTACTTCGCGAGTTTCCGACGTTAATTCTATTTATACGTAAAATGTGTTTTCTAATGATATTATCTCTTGCGCGCTATTCTGGCATTGTATCTAAAAGCCAGTGTAGAGCCGAATTTAATAGGGCAGTCAATGACATTATCGGACACCCTAGCCTCACCCTTGTGTGTGTTGCGTATAATCGTTCTGATCCAAATTCTTTGTTACTGCTACTCGCCAGCAGAAATAGGGTCTCCTTACTTGACCGAATTTCCTCTTCCCCCATAAATTATCGATTAACAATTATCGTCCGATTTTGCGAAGTCTTCTTTTAAAAAATACTCCTTCTTCCTTCTACGTCTCTGTTTAGTACTCCTCTCTTTCGGTACATTAGCAACATGGCATGCATGAAGACTTGTCACCTCCTCTTCATTAGACAAGGCACCTCCACGAAAACAACAGTCAAGACTTGCACTACAGGCAGCAAACTTCTTCGTTTTTATTAACTGACTAGAAGCGGCTAACCAGAGTCGCCTGGTAGATGGAGGCGCAAAAAACCTGGTGTATTGATTATTTACTTTGAGTTTACAAATACTAAGACATCTAAGTAGAATTTCAATGCAATTTCTATGTATTTTTTTATTTTTAAATATTTCGAATATAAATCAAATCTTCAATAATTTTCCTCAAAAAGCAAAAACTGGTGATATTTAATGTGTTATATATTTGTTCGTTAATTCTTTTAGTTGGTAGTTTCATACGGACACACACACACACACACACACAACACACAACACACACACCAACTGCCCTTTATATATGTTCTAGAAGCAGCTCCCCGGCGTTTTCTGGGTAGAGGTGTATAATAAAAGTTAGTCTCGCAGATCCATTGATTGTTTTGGTCTTACATATTGATTTATGCTTTAATCACTAACACAACCAATGACTTTCCCTTTTCCTACTAATTCAAATTCTAATTTTTAAATATCTTCCAGTTATAAATAATCTTC
Source organism: Doryteuthis pealeii (assembly GCA_023376005.1). NCBI lineage: Eukaryota > Metazoa > Mollusca > Cephalopoda > Myopsida > Loliginidae > Doryteuthis > Doryteuthis pealeii. The sequence goes on along the minus strand of CM042149.1, from coordinate 57,779,533 downwards.
ATTGCTGTACAAAAACAAGCTCTGGTGATAGTAAATGTGTATATATATTTATATAGTCGTTGTTTGTTTTGTTTTTGTTCCGTTTTTTTTTTTTCACACACATACATACTCACAACTGCGCTTTATATATGTACTAAGATGTGACCTACCCAGCGACGACTGGGTACAGGTGGGGGGTAAATTCTAGTGTAATTGATTGTTTTACTTTGAGATTTACAATGCCGAGATTTATTAGTAGAATTTCAATGCTATTTTCTAATGTATATTTTAATTTTTAGATATCTTTGAATATAAATTCAATCTTCATAATTTTTGCAGCAAAAACCAAGAACTTGTGATATTTAATATGTATATTACTTTGTTATTAATTGTTTTAATTTTTGTATTTTCATCCGGACATAATACACACCAACTGCCCTTTTATATATTATATACATATATATTATATATAATACATATAATTATACATACATATATATTATATATGTATAGATAGATGGGTAAACTTGCAAATCATACTCAAAATTAAAACGGAGCGGAAAGTTAATTATAGGGTGAACCCAGAAAAAACAGAACCAAAATTATTTATTTTCCCATTAAACTAACCCTAAACCCCAATCCTAACCCCTAACCCTAAACCCTACCTTAGTTAAAATTAACAGTTTTATTTACGAAATTTTGGGTTCTGTTTTTTCTGGTCAGCTGTAATTCATAGTTACTCAACTAGGAGGGGTAGAGTTAGGGTTGGGGTTTAGTTTAATGTAAAATAAATAAATATTGAGTTCTGTTTTTTCTGGTCACTCTGTAATTGAACTTTCCCGCTCCGTTTTAAATTTTGAGTATGATTTGCAGTTTTACCGATAGATGTATAGATGGTATAGTTTTAGATAAATGAATAGTTAGATTACTATATTCTACGTAAGAAGACGACAGGATAGGTTGTAAAAAAATGAAGACAGTAGTAGTTGAATGAACATTGACAATCAAGGTTTAAAAAGAAAAAAGACGAAAGAAAAAGAAAAAGAAACGGGTTTCTTCTTTTTTTTTAGTTGTTAAGATTGGTAAACCCAGCGTAGAATCTTATACGTGTCTATTTAGTCTCTTTAACCTTAAAAAGAAAGAAAAAAGAAAACAATCTTTGTCGATATAGTCTGTCATTACTCTGTTTTTTTCTTTTTCTTTTTCTTAGTTTCTTAGTTACTTTCTTTTCTTTCTTTCTTTCTTTTCCCCCACCTACTGCCTGTCTGTCTTTCACATCACCTTCCCCGGCCCCATTACGCCTTTAAAACAAACCCTGCTGTCTCTTTTTTAACCAGGGACCCTGCTAGTTCACATCTCTGTTTCCTTCTTCCTTTCTTTCTTTCTCACAGAACCCAGCACCGACAATGCCACTATGTTCAGACTTTGGTAAAAAATAAATAAATAAAGAAAGAAAAAAAAACAAACAATAAAAGAACAAGAAAAGAAAGAAAAGAAAGACCCATACCTCAAGTAGAACGCAAGGATTTGTCTTGTATTTGTAAAAAAAAAAACAACAAAAAAAAAACATCAAGGAGTCTCGTCTACCATCACCTAACACCACCACCTCCCTTTTTTTCTCTACTTCTTTCTTCTTTCTTCACTTTCTTCTTCTTCGTCGTTTTTGGGTGATGTCCACTTTAGCCCGCCTGTATATCTGTCTGTCGCTATTTTCTCTCGACCTTCTCCCCCCTCTCCTCCGTCACACATACACAACACACAGCGCGCACATGTGAAGGGAAGCATTTTTGTAAATTCTGCAACTCGCTGTGTATGGCATCAGTTATATCAAACTGTACTTCGACGTTCCGTTCAATGTTTACATCAACAAAACCATCATACTCCTTTCCTACACGCTACTACTAACACACACTGGTATTTTTTAGTAACGATTCCCCTTTAATCACACTAATGGATCTTACAAATATATCGATACTAAACCCATAATATTTTTATTCCCCAAAAGAAAAGGAAGAGAGAAAATGTATGTAGTCTCAGTTCGTAAAACGCCACGTTGTTTTGTTTTTAGTAGTCGAAGAATTTTTTTTTTTTTAAGATCGTAAACCTGGAGAGACAAAATATTAATATTGTCATTTTTTAAAAACTAAATCACTTTTTTTTTTGGAGGATTGTTTTGTCACCAATTATTGTCATTAGAATTTATATTTTTCGTTCTTTCGTGTCTATTTTTATCATCGCTGTCTTTTTGGGTAAAAGTGACATTCATTCCAGTTTTGGTTCCACAAAACCAATTCCCTTACCAAAAATTACAAAAAACCCATCAAATTTGCCAATATTATGGATCTTTAACATGGATACCTTATTCAAGTGGATTTTTTTCTTTTTCTTTTCATTATTTGTCCATTCCCTGGAAAAACAGAAAAACTACGAAAAGGTAGAACATTTGAATTCTTATTTTTTATTTTATAATTTTTTTTTGTTTTGTTTTTTTTCCACACATATTTTGCCTCCTTTTTTATTTCTACTCCGCAAATAATTTAGAGTTGTTTATCTATCTATCTATCTATCTATCTAATCTATCTATCCTCTCTCTCTCTCTCTCTATATATATATAATATATATATATATATATATATATATATATATCCCAGTTTTTCTCACATGTTCTGTTTCTTTCTATTTGTACCTATTTCTTATTTATTTTTCCACATATTTGCCCCTTTTTTATTTCTACTCCGCAAATAATTTTAGAGTTTGTTTCTCTTTCTACTATCCTCTACCTCTCACTCTCTCTCTCTCTCTCCTCTCTCTCTCTCTCTTATATATATATATATATTATATTATTATATATATATATATATATCCGGTTTTTCTCAGCATTTCTGTTTCTTCTATTTGTGCCTATTTTCTTTCAGCATTTTTCTATCTTTTTTTATTCTTTTCTTTTATATTTATTCAATTTCAAATGTGTTCACTAAATTTTTTAAATAACTTTTAAAATGCTGTTAGCATTGTATGTGTGTGTGTCATTAGTTGAGAGAGGACACACACACACACACACACACAACAGGTCATGGTTATGATTCGTGTGTGCTGTTGAGAGAGAGGTCTACATGTATGTTTAAACATTGTATATTCGGGCAGCAGTTTCCGTTATGCATGTAACACATATTGTAACAATGCTGCATGAGTACATACGTGTGTGTATGTGTGAAGAGAGAATGTCAAGTATGTATTCTTCATGCATACACATAGGTATGTCTTGTGTGAGAGAGAAAATAGTTTGTATGTAAATTTAATGTTGTTAAAAAAACATGTAAAGTTCTGAAAAGATGTGCGAAGTCTTATATATGAATTTTCTATGTCATTGAAAAAATGTTTTCATTTTAATTCATTATTTATTTCTGTTGTCTGTAAACTTTTTGTTTGTGTATTCCGAACCATACTCGTATATAAGTCGAAATTTGAAGATTTCATTTTTTAGAAGAAAAAAAACAACAAAACAAAAACAGTGTCGTTCTATAATAATAAAAAGTATAATCATGTAGGGTGTATTTCACGCACAATACGAAAGACTATGAGCAACCCTTACCTTCTAGAAATTAATTTTATAAATTAATGATTTTCGTGATCACAAATCATGATCTGTCGACTTATAATACGAGAAGTAAGTTTAGACATGAGTTCCGGTAATTTTATGTTGGTTGAAAAGAGAATGACGCCGATATTTTTAACCATCTTTCTATCCTGTTTTAAAAACTCTTTTGAAAAAGAAAACTATCTTTGAAATGGAGATACACTTGAAATCTAAGAATGATAAATACACTTGAAAAGAAGAAGAGAAAAGATATAATTCTTACGATGGAATTGATAGAAAAGTAAAAAAGTAGAAAACAATTCATTTCTTTTTAAACTTAAAACTACTTAAAACATTCTTTAATTTGTTTACAATATTTGAAAGTTTATTTAGTAATTCTAAATAACAGAGACAGTACTAAATTAGTATTGTCTCTGTTATTATTAAATATTTTATTATTGATCCTGAGTGTTTGGCAGTGTCAGCTTAGTTGAACTAAAATAAAAATAAAAGGACTTTTGATAAAAAAGTCTTAAATTCGTTATTATTTCGGTTTTGAGGTTGAAAATCAACATAACGCATATTGAAACAAGATCTTTTTATTTCTTTATTTTGGTGTACTTAATAATAAATAAATAAATAAATAAATAAATAAAAAGGTTAAAAATTATGTACATTTTTTCCCCGTTTTCCTTATCTAAAAAGTAAAACCACCACTCATTTCTAATTTACAGCAATCTCGTCCTCAATTCATACTAAAATAAACAATTCTTCTATTTTTGTTGACAATATTTGAAAGTTATTTCTATTGTCTCATTTATATTCAATAATATTGAATATAACTGAGACAATACATTGTATTATTATTTGTATTGAATCAAATAATAAATATTGAATAGATAATAAATATTGATCAATATTTATTTAATCGTGATTTTTAGCAAGTGTCACCTCAATTAAACTAATATAAATAAAAATGACTTTTGATAAAAAGTCCTTAATTCATTATTTATTACTCTAAATTAGGTTCGAAGATTGAAATAAAAACAACGAAAACCTATTTAACAGATCGTTTTATTTATTTAATTTATGAAGTAGACGCTAATAAATAAATAAATAAATAAATAAATAAAAGGTTAAAATAAGTAAATATCTTTCAGTTTTCTATCTAAAAGTGACCGACCATTCATTTAATTTACACAATTCTCGCCCTCAATTCTTCGTTTACATTCTCAATCTTTTTTCTTCTTTTTTTTTCTCTATATTATTTTATTGGTCTCCGTCACTCTGTTTCCATTTATCAGTTTTATCTTATGTTTTATTTATTTATTTTTGCTTGTTACAGCTGCATTCCATTGCCAATTTCCGAACATGTAACATTTATTTTCTATCCAGAATCCCGCTAAACACGAAAAAGGGAAAGAAAATAATTAAATTTCAACGTTTTCGTTTTAACTCAAGTGACCAATGAAGACCTTTTTCCCAAAAAATTGAATGAGCTCTGTTTATTTTGAACTGATCTACCCTCATTTTTTTTTCTCACGCTCAGTGTTTACATAGCATCGAGAATCTTTCAATAATATTTCATTTAAGTTTTCCTTGGCCAAAATTCGATAGCTTATCACAGACTTTACCAGAATCTTAAAGTTCAGGGAACAAATCGAAAAAAAGCTTGAATATTAATAAAATTATTTTAAAAATTTTAAAAAAAGCAAAAACAAAACAACTTAAAAACTCATCAGGAAAATCATTTCTTTGCCTGTCCTAAGACGAACTACACATGTCCACATTTTATACAGTAGCAAAGAAACTCACGCCTCCCCCATAATAATATATAATAATAATATAAAATAATAATAATAATAGTCTTACGGAAAATTACTATATATATATGTACAGTACTTTATTTTAAGTGTTTAGAATTAGTTTTAACTAATCAATGCTGTTGGTTGTTGAATTGTTTTTAAAATATTTATAATTTGCCTGTTGTTTTTTTTTAAGATTTACTAATTTTTAAACCACGTTTTTTTTCTGAGAATCAAATAAATCTTTATCAACACAAAAATCAATAATCAGGAATTGTATCACAAGTTAATTTTATTAACTTAATCCTTTTCACATTGTAGGTTTTTAAATAAAACATTAATGATAATAATATTAACTGACTGCATATCGTTTAGATACGTAAAAAAACATTGTGGATTTAATAATAAATAATAATAATAATAATATGGTGGTAATAATAATGGTAAAATATAATAATAATGGTGGTAATAATAATGGTAAATAATAATATAATAATAATGGTGGTAATATAATGGTAATATATAATAATAAATAATAATGGTAATAAAATGGTACTAATAATAATAATAATAATGGTAAATAATAGTAGTAATAATAATAATAATAATGGTAATAATAGTAAGTATATATGGTAATATGAAAAAAAATAGTAATAATAATAGAATGAT
>CM042149.1:57763236-57773403 GCA_023376005.1 Doryteuthis pealeii | reverse complement strand
TTTATATTATATATATATTATATATATATATATATGATATAATATGGGCACCTCACAAGGTGTAATGGTTAGCAAGCTAGTTAGTAGGCTATTGTTAGTGAGTTCAGTTCTCACTGAGTACCCCATACTTCTGCCCTTGTGCCACATCTCATCTAAGCTTAGTAAATACTATATAATATATATATATATATATATTTATATATATATATATATATATAATAAGCTGTTTGAAATTTTCACTTTTAAAGAAATATTTTCATATGCTGAGCAGAGGTTACATTGTTTGTTGTGAAATGCCATTATATATATATATATATATATATATATAATATATATATATATATATATGTATATATATATATATATATATATATATATATATATTATAGTATCCGATTGCCACTTTAAAGCCCTACAATGTGCCCCACGGGGGAAGATGCTTGACAAAAAGCGTTGTTTACCAGAGGAGGAATTACATTAACTTGGTTAATGTAGAGTAAGATCAATTTTTGATTGAAACTGGGCACCCCATACTTCTGGCCTTGTGCCGCATCTAATCTAAGCTTAGTAAATAACTATATATATATATATATAAGCTGTTTGAAATTTTCACCTAGTTTTTAAAGAAATCTTTTCATAGGCTTAGCAGAGGTTATATTGTTCATTTAGAAATGGCAAACTAATGGTGACAATGAGTCATACACGTATTCCATGCACGGCCATTCCAAGGATAAGCTGTCAACCATATTGGATTATTTGTCATTTTGGAGGATGCAAACGTCCAAAACTCTTGGAACGGAATATTAATTATTCAAAGAATTAGAGACTTCAGCAGAAGGGTCTTTTGCATTTCCCATTTTTCTGACAAATTTTTCAACTTCTGATTGGTTCAATTGGCCTTTAGGAAAAAAAAAAAAAAAAAAAAAAAAAAATGGAAGAAATTTCATGGCCAGACGTTTCTGGTTGGAATTTCTTTTTATTATAGTCGCAGAGTAGCTGTCAGAAATGATGGAATTATTATTTACATATGTACTTTTTATTTGTGAATGGCTTTTGAGATGTGGCAGCATCAGCTGTGTTGGTGTGTTGGGAATGTAGTTGTCTTAGTTGAGGGAATTGGAAGGATTTCATTCAAGTAAAGAAAAGAAAGAAAAGAATTAAAGATAGAAAGAAAAATGAAAGAAATTAAAGGGAAAGAAATGAAAAGGATAAAAAGGGAAGAAAGAAAAATAAAAAAAAAAAACAGAAAAGAAAAGAATATGAAAGAAAGAAAAAGAAATAAAGAAGCATTAAAGAAGGAAAAAAAGAAAGAAAATGAAAAGAAAGAAAAGAAGAAAAGACAGAGAAAGAGAGAAAGAAAGATAATGGAAAGAGAGAAAGAAAGAAAAGAGAGAAAGAAAGAAAAGAGAGAAAGAAAGAAAAGAGAAAGTGAGAAAGAAAGAAAGAAAAGACAAAGTAGAAAAAAAAGGTAGAAAGAAAGAAAATGGAAAAAGAGAAAGAAAGAAAAGAGAAAGACAGAAAGAAAGTAAAAAGAAAGAGAAAAAAGAAAAAAGAAAAAAAATATTAAAGAAAGAAAGAAAGGGTAGAAAAAAGATAAATTAAAGAATGAAAAAGGAAAAAGAGAAACATTAAAGAAAAAGAAACATGGAAGAAAAAGAAACATTGAATAATGAAAAACTGCAGGAAAAAAGATCAAAGAAAGAAATAAAAAAAGAAAGAAATGGAACGAAAGAAACATTAAAGAAAGGAAGGAAATTGAATAAAGAAAGAAAAACTAAAGAAAGAAGAAAGAAAGAAATATTAAAGAAAGAAAAGTTAAAAAAAAGATAAGAGAAAGAAAGAAATCCAGGGTAGGAACCACAAACTGAGGAAAGAATGTACCCTTTACAGGGGTGGTGGTATATGTATGTATATAATATCACCTATACATAAGTACACACCAAAACAAGGTCCAAAGTTACAGTGGTCTGAACATTGTACAACATCCCGTATTTGTCTACCTTTCTCCACATACTGTCGGATTAATTTCCTCTTATTTCTCCACATATATATATATATATATATATATATACACACACACACACACACACACACACACACATATATATATATATATATATATATATATTATATATATATAAAATGAATATAGAAAAAAAACCTTTAAAAGTTTCAGGAATAGAATGTCATATCCAAAAGATCTCCCAAGAAAACAATGTCTAAGAACTTCTAAATTCTTTATCTATCTATATATTAATACTCTTGTTCCTTAATCTTCCAACTGTTATAATCTTGCAACTCCTTCTGGTTAAAAATAGGACAAGTTGAAATGCAAAAATGGAAATCCTGATTATCTGTTGTTGCTTACCTGACGATTTCTTATGAGTGTCGTCACCTCAGCTAAATAATGGACCATTCCGTTTTTTAATGATAAATAAAGAAAGAGAAGAAAAAGGTCATGCTACACAGAAAAAATATAAGAAAGAAGGGGTGAGTGTGAGGAAGCGATAATGCTAATCTGTATCACTCCAACATAATGAAAAGATGAAAAAAAGGAACAAAAGAAAAAAGTGTGAGAGAGAGAGTTAAATCAAGATTATTATACTTTTTATATATTGAACTATTTAGCAATAGCTCTTAAGTAAACATATCAAACATTGTAATAATTAACTTATCATACTGTGGTATATGCACAGGTTCTGCTAGTTTGTAAAATTACACTAATTATGATGACATTAAAAGTTAAATATCTTCAGACAAATTTTAAAAAATTAAATAAGCCCTGTAAAAATAAAAAAAATAAAAAATAAAATGATAACTCTGATGAAATATTTTCAATAAATCTATTTGTAAAATTGCACAAAAAATGACACTATAATTTCAGACACATTCAGTTAATAAATGGATAAACAGAAGACAGAGCGACGAGACAAAAAAGAAAAATATATTTGCAATATAAAATTTGTTAGAACGCATAAACTCAAAAGCACAATCGGGAAAATAAATGTATGGAATAAATAGATATAGAAAAGAAAAAAATGAAAAAAAAAAAAAAAAAAAAAAATATATATATATATATGTATATATATAAAAAATCTAGAAAAGATTCAGAAGAAGAATGTCATATCCAGAAGCTCTCCCAAGAGAACAATGTCTATAAGAATTTTTGAATTCTTAATCTATCCATTCTTAATGTCTAAGAATCTTGACTTATTCCCTTCAGGAACGAAAAAGACAACAGAATTCCTTGTTTTTCAATTGTCTGATGCTAATTTCTTTGGAATGGGTTTTTCTTTCTCTCTTAATAGCTCCATGATTTGTTTTCCCTTCGGAAAAGTCTTTTTTGTCGATAAAGATAATTTATAGATGCAGAATATTTGGAGGAAAGAATAAATCTATGAAGACTTACATCAAGATAAAACCTCAACCTATCAAACTAGACTTCAAACTGAGACTTATAAAATCTATTTGGGTTTACAATTCTATGCATACAAATGTATGCATATTTACATATAAGTCTACATACCCCCCTCTCTCTCTCTCTCTCACTCTCTCTGTCTCTCTGTCTCTCTCTTTCATATTATGTATGTATATAGCTCAGTCTGTAGAGCATTCGGCTAGAAACCACAAGGTTCCTAGTTTGATACCGGTCCTCGCCAACTCAGCGTATGAGTAGCACAGGGATCTGTGCGGTAAAGTAAGGAGCTGACGGTAGGTGTGGCGCTCCACCTCAGACGCTAAAAATAATCTCCTTGGTCTAGCGCAAGTGAAAAGGTGATAGACTCCCTCGCTGATTGGCTAATACTGACTTTAGGCCACCCCGACTACTTTACTTTATATATATATATGTACACTTGAAGAAGCAGTAGTAATCCAACGTATAGTGTTATTAGAAGAGTGCTCAATATCTGTGATAGAGCATTAATAGATAAATAAATAAATAAATAAATGTTTATACTTATTTTCGTTGGAACAATTTTGCTACCATTGATTTCTTGCTCTGTCACAAAATTTTTCCAATGAAGATAAATATAAACTAAAACGTATATATATATATATATATATATATATATATATATATATATATATATATATGAATGGATGATATCAAGTGTTACTTTGATAGAATTCAACCAAAACTGAGAACTCAAACGTACATATAAATATTTGTGTATATATTTTTACATATACAAAGTATGATAAATAAATAAATAAATAAATGATATATACCTTCAGAAAATAAATTGACATTGAAATAATTAAAAAAAAAAACAGAACAGATGGAACGACAGAAGTCAAAATAAATTTATTTTCTGAAAGTATATATATATATATATATATATAAGGATATCTACTGAGTCAGATTTTAGCCCTGAAGAGCTTTATGCGAAACTAACAGTAGGTTCGTCTGACTCAGTAGATATCCTTATTACTTGGCTCTACTTAGGTATCGAGCACTTTTTACAAATTAGCTTCTCCTAGCGGTTATATGAATATATATATATCTTATATACATATATATGCATATAAATTGTTTTTTCTTTTGGCCAAATACTATACCAATAGATTATTTTTTGTTGGTACGAATATCTTGGTCTTTTCTTTTTTTCAAAAATTTTTTTCTCCCTGGTTGATGTTTGGTAGTATATTTTTACAATCAAACTCTCTGCCGGGTTTTTTCTCTCCGCAAGGATCTACCAACACGCTTGGTATATTAAATTATATATATATATATATATATATATAATACAATAGTCCCTTGGCTTAAGAGTTTAATTTGTTCTGTTCATAACTCAAATTCCTTGCATATAAAAAAAAAGAAATAAAATAAACTAATTATTTTTGTTACATCCTTTTTTTTATTGTATAAAAATATAAAATATAATGTAATAAATTATGTATTGTAATATGTTTTAATGCTTATTTTTTCATGGGATTTTTCTTTGGCACAATAAATTTGGAAACTTAAATGTTTTTAAGTGTAACTTATTAACATAAGCATATCTGAAGCTCGCTCATATAACAAATTTTAACTTTCAACACAAAGCAAAAAAATCAACCGAGCATCAGTTTGGAAGTTGGGGAACATGTAAGTTAGGTACCATTGTATTTCATTCTCTAAGTTCGAGTATTTTTATATATTTTTCTAATAATGAAAATCTTGCTTTGGTGTGTGTGTATGTGTGTGGGGGGGTTATGATTATATATCTATGTATACAAGCATAATAAGGATGCTAGCAATATATATATATATATATATAATATAATGATATGTATAGAGAAGTAGTAGTATATAGATAAAATAGACTGAAATGGATAGATATGAACAGACTGAGAATAGATAGTTTTGAATTCATGTATATTATTATATATATTATTATTTATAGATATAGATAGATATGAATAGACGAGGGAGAGATAGATATTAACAGATAGGTAGGAATTTACTGATAGATAGATGATAGGATATGAATAGACGATAGATAGATAGATAGATAGATAGATAGATAGATAGATAGATATAGATAGATAGATAGATAGATAGATAGATAGATAGATAGATAGATATATAGACTAGATAGATGAGATAGAAGGAGAATAGATATAGAATAGACTAGAAGATAGATAGGATAGAGAGATAGATAGATAGATAGAGAGATAGATAGATAGATAGATAGATAGATAGATAGATAGAATAGATAGATAGATAGATAGATATAGAGATAGATAGATAGATAGATAGATAGATAGATAGATATAGATAGATCTAGAAAGAGATAGATATGAACAGACTAGGGAGAGATAGATATTAACAGATAGATATGAATATACTGAGATTAGATAGGAATGGATTGATAGATATAAACAGATTGACCTAATAATAATCAACAACATACAAGCTCATTATAAATGAGGCCATTTGTCAGATGTATTTTTTTTACTCCATTAAAAATTGTCAACATAATCTCTTTGTTTCTTCAAGGTCATGGAAAAACAATTTTTCTAAAAATGCACACAGGCAAATTTCACAAAATAAAAAAAACAACTTTGTAGATTGTGAGGAAGCAACAAAAGACATTCTTCTCTTTAAAGTGATTCATATTCTGATCACATGACCTCTCACATTGTGATCACATGACCTCCTTTATCGTTTCTATACACATTAAAAGTCTTCTATAATAAAATAGGAATCATCTGGACTGTGATTCACACAAGCTAAACAATTATTTAAAAAAAATTTTTTCCTTCTATCTTTTTAATGAATATGTATTTATTTTTCTGAATATGAATATACAGTTTCTCTGAATTTTTGAGATGAGGCTTGATAATTTGGATTATTTGGATTATTAACCCTAGAAATAATAAAGGGCTGGGTTCAAAGTTCAGTGGAGGCTCCCAATTATGACAAGAGGTTTCCCGAGTTCGAAGATAAGACTTCTGATTACAACAAGATAGTTCCTGAGTTTCGAAGAGAAGGCTCTCAAGTTCGAGAAGGTTTCCAAGTCTGACAAGAAATATCTGAAGAGGACCAGGGGGCACATCGTCCGAAACATTGTACATATAAAAATAAAGATGAGGACAATAGTCCAAATAATCCAAATAGATATACAGACTGATTAAAAAGTAACTCCCTATTTTAACACAAAATCTGGCCAGTTATTAATATTTTCCCAAGTACTGACAACTGGCCAGATTTTGTATTAAAATAGGGATTTAATTTTCAATCACCCTGTATATATTTAGAGGTGATTGTGGTGTAATGATTATGGTCATAAGAAATGAATATAGCAACCCGAGTTCAAATCCTGGACTAAGGTGTTTGTATTTTCATATATGCGCTAACATTTTTGAGAACGGTATAGATCCAATTATTCTCCCTGCAGTTATGGGTAAATAATAGGACAGACTGGGCTCTTTAACCTTGGTATGGCAACCAGTCTATGAGAAGGAAAATTGAATAAAAATTCTAAACATTTAGTTTTGCCACAATAATAATTGTTTACTAGCAGGACCAGTGGATATACTACAATATGATAATTTAATTATTACAAGGTGTTTGTATTTTCACATATGCGCTAACATTTTTGAGAAAGGTATAGATCCAATTATTCTCCCTGCAGTTATGGGTAAATAATAGGACAGACTGGGCTCTTTAACCTTGGTATGGCAACCAGTCTATGAGAAGGAAAATTGAATAAAAATTCTAAACATTTAGTTTTGCCACAATAATAATTGTTTACTAGCAGGACCAGTGGATATACTACAATATGATAATTTAATTATTACAAGGTGTTTGTATTTTCACATATGCGCTAACATTTTTGAGAAAGGTATAGATCCAATTATTCTCCCTGCAGTTATGGGTAAATAATAGGACAGACTGGGCTCTTTAACCTTGGTATGGCAACCAGTCTATGAGAAGGAAAATTGAATAAAAATTCTAAACATTTAGTTTTGCCACAATAATAACTGTTTACTAGCAGGACCAGTGGATATACTACAATATGATAATTTGATTATTACAATGTTTGATATGTTTACTTTAGAGCTATTGTAAAATACTTCAATATGTAAAAAGTATAATAATCTTGATTTAACTATCTCTCTCACTCTTTTTTTTTCTTTTCATCATTTCATTATGTTCAATTGAAACAGATTAGTCTTATCACTTCCGCATGATCACCCCCTCTCTCTTTCTTTCTTATTATATTTGTTCTTGGTAGCATGACCTTTTTCTTCCCTTTCTTTCTTTATAAAACCGTTGACTACAAAAGTATAAATATGGATACACAACATATTACTTCCTAACCTCTGGGCATGAAATAACCCCAGATGGGTTTATATACCATTAAAATCCACCAACCAACCAACCATTTTGTTCTTTATAATAAAAACTTAATGGTCTGTTATTTTGCTGAGGTAATGACACTCATAAGAAATAAGAATTCGGCAGATAAGCAACACCAGATAATCAGGTATTAAATTTATGCATTTCATCTTGGCTGATTTGGATGTTCTCAATTTTAACCAGTGGGTATTACAAGATGATAACGGTTGTTAAAAAAGTTAGTGAAATAGATCACTAATTAAGATTGAGGCTATTCTAGTAGTGACCACCCCAAGTGGAGTTTAACAGGTTTGAATTCAGAGTTTTCCTTCTTCTAGATTGTTTGCCTAACCAAGGTTAAAGAGCCCAGTCTGCCCTACTATTTACCCATAGCTGGATTTATCCCTTTCCCTTTAGTGCTATGTGAACTGTAGCTTCGTCTATTTCCTACATTAATTACACCATGTGCTTCCAACTGTATTTTTGGAACACCAGTATTATTATATAGAATTGGTTGGAGCTCTTTCTCTCTCTTTTTTAAAATCTTAAAACCTTTCGATAATGTATACTGGCTTTAGTATACTTATATGAAACCATTTGGCCATTTATAGAAAAGAGACAAAGCAGCAACCCTTCCCAATTATCGATATAATACATATATTGCCCATAAAAGACAAAAGTGCTTTCCTGGTTTCTTAAGAAAGGATAAGAAAGGAATTATAGATCTAAACTGGTGATGTGTATGTGGATGGGGGTTGTTAGTTTAGGAGAGTCTGGTATGTCTGTGGGGTTGGGCATAATGCCAAGGCAAAAAAAACGGTATTATTTCCTCTCCATTAAGTTCTTTCACCCTTTTTTATTAATACTATCAGATAATAATAATAATAATAATAATAATAATAATAATAATAATAATAATGACAATACTCTGCCAGGATATAGGAATGGAATTCGGAATTGAAAAATATGCCATGCTAGTGATGAAAAAGGGAGAAAGAGAATTAATGGATGGAATACAACTACCAAATCAGGACAATATAAAACACTTGGAGAAAAAGAAAGTTACAAATACTTAGGAATTCTAGAAGTGGACACCATCAAGCAAACAGAGATGAAAGGAAAATTTCAAAAAGAATATCTCAGAAGAACAAGAAAACTCATAGAAACCAAGCTCTGCAGCAGAAATCTCATCAAGGGAATAAATACCTGGGCTGTCCCCATTGTAAGGTACTATGGACCATTCTTAAAATGGACAAAAGAGGAGCTCTGACAGATTGACATTATATATATATATATATATATATATATATATATATATATATATATATATATGAAGAGAAATGGTATTGAATCCGATGGTATGTAGTATAGTGAGAAATTTTAAAAAACACACATTTAAATTACCACTCATTTTATTTAAACCTGTGTTTTTTTCAAATTTCTCACTATACTACATTATATATATATATATATATATATATATATATATATATATATATATATATATATATATAAAGTTTGTTTCTTTATAGTATCATTGAAGCATTGTGTGTATGTGTAATATAAAGATTTTGAAGGCAATTTACAATGCAATATGTATTTACATATTGCATTGTAAATTGCCTTCAAAATCTTTATATTACACATACACACAATGCTTCAATGATACTATAAAGAAACAAACTTTATTTCACTATGCCGAGCAAGGCTTATATTTATAGCAAAAATTAAAAGAATTTCGAACATTTACCATGCGCAGGAACAGCCAAGCCGAGTTAACATCACGGAATTAGCCGATTTAACATCACGGAAAAAAATTTTCAAATATACGGCGTTCATCAACTTCTTAAACAACAGAAGATTACAATGTCGCCGTGGGATAAGTACTTAAAAAAAATCACCTCGTACTTTCAATACTTTCAACTTTCAATAACTCTGAAGATGGAATTTTACTTCCGAAAATATTTAGTTTTGAAAAAAAAACAAAAGTTAAATAAATTCAACACATATTGCATTGTAAATTTCCTTCAAAATCTTTATATTACATATATTTATATATATATATATATGTATATATATATATATATAGAGAGAGAGAGAGAGAAATACATATTTTATTTTATATTTATTTGCATTGGAACAATTTTACTACCATTGGTTTCTTGCTGTGTGGCAATCATCAGGCAACGAAAATGTTTTGAAAATTATGCAAATGATATAAATATAAATATGGTCAAATGAGTGCGTTTGATTAACTGTATTCGCGTGTGACTTGTTTGTTTACGTATTTGCATGCGTAATGTCGGATGTGCCTTGTTCTGTTCATAACATGTGCATAT
>CM042149.1:57752674-57763226 GCA_023376005.1 Doryteuthis pealeii | reverse complement strand
CTTTCATACATGCTATGTGGCATGCTCTCATCACAAATATGAGCACTCTTCTTATATAACACTGTATGATTGCGACTACTACCTTTCTTCAAGTTAATGTGCCTAATCCAATACACATTATATATAATATATAATATATATAATATCTACTATATAACTATAAGTCGTCGGGAGTGGCCTAAAGTCAGGTATCACAATCACTGAGGGAGTCTATCCCTTTCATTCGCTAGACAAGAGTCATTTTAGTGTCTGAGTCGGAGCACACACACCCCTACTATCACTTCTTACTTACCGCACAGATCCCAGTGCCTTACGCATCACGCTGAAGTTGCGAGACCGGATCGAAATATGAACCTTGTCTTTCTAGCCTAACCGTTCTACCGACTGAGCTAAACCCGATGATATATATATATATATATATATATATATAATATATATATTATAGTATATATGGTATGTGTTGCATATGGTAAACAAAAGATTATTAAAAAACAAATTTATTATCTGAGATACAAAAATACATTTTCGCTGGACACTTCTTTTTTATATAATTATGAATTTTCTTCCGTTAGAACCAGAACAACATTTATATATATTATATAATATATATATATAATAATAATATAGTTACATGTATTTTATCTAGAAGTAGTAAATATGAGAGAACTTGAATAGATTAATCCACATTATGAGTGATGGTAAATTTAGGACTAGAATGATTCTTTGGCACCTCAAATCTTCCCCCTTAAACTTTACTCTATCACTGACTGGAATTATTCTACATCAGATTATTAAAAAAAGTACGGAGAAGAGTGTGAAGGAGGAGGAGGAGAAAAGTTCAAAGAACAGGAGAACGAAGAAATGAGGGAATGGTCACATAGAGAGGAGTAGACTTAGGAAAACAAGAAAGGGAAGGAACAGAGTTAAATGAAGGAGGTAATTTTCAACCAACTAAAAAACGATGTATCACCATCTTTACCTTTTCTCTGAAACCTTTTTTGCCTTCCATTTTGTCTTTTAAGACATTTTATATTATCATAATAGTCTGCGGCAATTTTTCTCAATTTATATTAGACAAAAAGGTGTCTATGTTTCTGCTTTGTATTATTTCTATATATTGTCCTTTTTCTTCTATTCTTTCCTCCTTACATTTTTTCTGTTTCATTCATTATTTTCTTCTTTTTTTTTGCTTTCTTTTGGTTTCTTTTTTCTTCAATTGTCTTCTTACCTTTTTTTTCTTACTGTTTGTCATTCATTTCTTGCTTGCTTTTTCTTTTTTTAACCTTCTTTTCTTATCTCCGAAGAACCTGTTTCTTTTCTTCTTTCTTTTTTCTTCTATTGATCGTTTCCGTTCTTTTTTCTTCCATTGCTTTCCTTCATTTTCTTTCTTTCTCTTCTTCTTACTCGTCTTCATTCATGTCTTCTTACTGCTTTTCCTTCTTTTTTTTTCCCTGCTTTTCTTACTTAATTCTCTTTCTTTCTTTGTTTTTTCTTTCTATTTCGTTTTCTTTTACCCCTCATTCCTTCTAGTTTTCTTCACTCTCTTTCTTTTTCTTCATTACCTTTTCTTTTAATCTCTCTCTTTCGAGATAAACAATCTTCTATCACTGTGCAAACAGGTGCGGATGGTCCAACACAAGCCTTTCACCACTATAAATAAATCACTGTGTGGGTGTTCATTGTATGTGTGAACCCTCATGCGTCGAAAATCGACGAGAGAATCCATAACATATATATATATTTGTGAATAAAAAGGCCTTAAATACCATGGGTATCGTGGTTATGGACCATTTCCACTCATGGGTATCTAGAGCCCACGGAGCTAAATAAAAGATATACGTGGTCTGAAGAAGCTCCGTGGGCTCTAGATATCCACGAGTGGAAATGGTCCATAACCACAATACCCATGGTATTTAAGGACTTTTTATTCACAAATAACTTTGCTCTGGTGACAATAATTACACGGAACCTGAACTCTACAAAAAAATACTGGTAGAGAATAGGACCAGCCAAGAATCACCAAGAAACTTGGTACCACACCAAAGAAAGTATATATATTATATATATATGAGAGAGAAATAGAGATATCTAAGCTAGGGTAGCAAAAACAAAGTCA
The DNA here is from genome assembly GCA_023376005.1 of Doryteuthis pealeii. Taxonomy (NCBI): domain Eukaryota; kingdom Metazoa; phylum Mollusca; class Cephalopoda; order Myopsida; family Loliginidae; genus Doryteuthis; species Doryteuthis pealeii. Next base: position 57,761,110 of record CM042149.1, on the reverse strand, counting down.
GTGCCACTTGGTAATGAAATTAAATAATAACACATATAAAAAAGATTACACTTATTTTAATTGCTTTCTATAAAAAAACAACCATTCATTGGATTGATCTTAATATGTTGGAGAATAAAACAATGATATTAGAGATCAATGACACCAAGTAATTATTCATTAAATCCGGTTTTGTTAAAACCAGTATGCAAATTAACCATGCTATGTATTATGTGAACCTTTATTTCTTAGTGATATATGACACATTACAGTATTTTAAACGCACTAATAACATGGGCTGTTTTGAGGGAAATCTAACTCAGATTTTCATAGAGACATCATTAATAAATAAGATTTATTCTATTCTATGTATTAATGATTTTGACTATCAATTAAGTACTTATTGCAAGCCCCAACCCCTTTTTATCATATGGGTGCTAGAAGGTGGTGGCTGTGGGCCTACATGTCCTCGGAATGACGTTAAACTCTATCTGATGGTGAGGTTCCAGTTTTAGAGGCTTGGGGAATGTGGAGCACCCCATTCATCACCACTGCTCCCTGGTCCACTCCGACCCGGAGTGGTAGTACCTGTTAGGGTCTCATCTATGGGTTAAATAGAAAAATGTATTTTATAAAAAAATTGTATTATCCATTAAGAATTAATTTATTTCAAAACTTTATCGGCATTAAATGACCCGCTGAGGTTGATATGCCGTAAAACAAAACAAACCAAACCAAACAAACCAAAGTACTTATTGATAAACTTATTCAATTCCTGATATGAAAAATATGGGTTATCCTCCCCTGAGTTGGTACCGGAAGTAAAGGACTAGGAGGTTAGGGGCAAAAACCCTAGAAATCATCAGAACAGTAACAGCGGTCAAAGAGACTACACACCGAAATCCTTAGCCACAGAGACTGTTGAAAACTACAATGACCAACACAGACTATACCTCAACTTTTGGTGAACGAATATAGTAGCAGACCCAACAATGAATGAGCCTACAACCAGAAGTCTTTACACCACAAGAATTCTACACAAAGATAAGTGTGTTCTTGACTTGTTACTTTATATATACTAGCAAATATATGCACCCTCCGGGTGCAAGTATTTAAGTTTTGATGTAATGAAATATATTAAATTAGAAAGTCTAATAAGAAGGCAGATAAAAAGATATGTAACAGAGTGGGGGTATAATAGAAAAATAGAAATGAAACTTACTCTTCCATCACTCCCGTCTTTCATTGCTGAATTTTACTTATTTAATTCTTTAGTTAAATTAGGAAATAAAGAATAAAATGACAGTTATTTTTTCTTGTTAATGGATTTCATTTAAGATTCATTGAAGAGATTTTTGCTTATATTCATTAAAATAAAACCAAGCAGTTAGAAATCAATAATACTAAGCACATATTTAATAAAATCACATTTTTAATATTAATATGCAAATTAGCCTTCCCATTCACACTGTAAATCGCTATTTTTTGTATATATAAATACAATTGCATGTTATTTATATGTAGATATGGACAACACTAATAAAAAGGTGAAGCAATTTTATTAATAATTGAGGTTTAAATATAAATAAAATCATGGAGAATTGGATGTAAATAACGAAGGGAATTGTGACTTGAGTAGTAATATAGTTTCGGTTACAGACAGAAAAACACACAATCTCCATTATAATAAGATATATATATATATATATATATATATGATGTAGTTAAACAATGTGTTTGAAATGGCAAAGGCCGACAATTTGTGGGAGATTATGTGCTTAATTAAAGTCATACCTAATTTTGTTAATTAATTAATTATGATTAAATGATATGTATATAATTAAGCACATAATCTCCCACAAATTGTCGGCCTTCGCCATTTCAAACACATTGTTTGACTACTTCATACTGTCGTACCATAAGTCACCCAAAAAGTGCGATATACATATCATTTTAAAAATAAACAAGAAATTCTGGGGAAGCCAGCTAGTGTAGTGGTTGGAATGTCAGCCTGTCAGCCTGACAGGTAGGGTTCGAATCACACACAAAGCACTGCCCTGTCTATAGCTCTGCTGATGAGGCCTAATAGGCTGAAATGTACATACAGAGATCGACTTTTTCTCAATTTTTTTATGCTTTACATTTAAACCAATATGCACGCCTAATTCATTTAATTATAATTAATTAATTAACAAAATTAGGTATGACTTTAATTAAGCACATAATCTCCCATATATATATATATATGTGTGTGTGTGACTTGAGACTGCTAAAGCATTAAGTTTCACATCACATTAAACCCCTATTAAAATATAACAATTTGTCTTGTCTTTTACTCCTTTCTTGAACCGCTATTTTCCCGATATTCTTCCGGGATCTGTCAGGGGAGGGTAACCCATATTTGGGACATAAGCAGTCACATAGTTTTGGTTACAGAGAGACAGACACCCAATCTCCATTATAATAAGATCCTAATTTTCAGCAATGTGCGTCAAAAAGATTTCGGTCATTGAAGATGTCATTAATTATATTTGTTTTGCTGTTAATGAGGAAATGGATCATGTTCTGAATTTATCTGTACTGTCCCCTGGGAAGAGGCAAATCATGATACAACCACCTCTGGTCATAATTTAATTGAATGACTAGCCAGCAGGAACCTTTTAGTCTTAAGAAGTTGAGTGATAAAGCAATACTATAAGCAGATGGTCCGCACTATTGCATTGTGGGTAGAATACAATAAGATAATAATGAAGTACTAGCAGGACCTGTGAATATAGGATGTAAGTATTTAAGTTTTATTGTAACGAAATAGAATTAAAATGTTTTGATGTAACAAAAATGAATTAGAAAGATTAATGAAATGAAATAGGAATTGCGTATAAAAAGATTAGATTTATTTTGGTTTGGTTTGTTTTGTTTTACGGCATATCAACCTCAGTGGGTCATTTAATGCCAATAAAGTTTTGAAATAAATTCATTAATGGAAACTTTGGTCCTATCTTGGGCTAGACGGGTTGGTCATGTCAAGCCCTAGCCCTATATGATTTTCCCAGCCCTATTGCCCTTATGGCAAGTCCCAACCCCTTTTTATCATATGGGTGCTAGAAGGCGGTGACCGAGGGTCTACATGTCCTGGGAATGACGTTAAACTCTATCTGATGGTGAGGTTCCAGTTTTGGAGGTTTGGGGAATGTGGAGCACCCCTACATCACCATTGCACCTAGGTCCACTCTGACCTGGAGTGGTGGTACCTGTTAGAGTCCCATGTATGGGTTAAATAGAAAAATGTATTTAGTAGATGGCACCCTAACAGGTACTACCACTCCATGTCAGAATGTACCTGGGAGCAATGATGATGAAGGGGTGCTCCATATTCGCCAAACCTGGAACCTCACCATCAGATATAGTTTAATGTCATACCCAGTACATGAAGATCCTCAGCCACTGCCTTCTAGCACCCATATGATAAAAAGGATTGGGGCTTGTTAAGTTTTAATGTAATGAAATAGAATTAAAATGTTTTGAAGTAATGAAAATGGATTAGAAAGATTAATGAAATGAAATAAGAACGCATATAAAAAGATTACACTTATTCTAATTATATTTTAATAGCTTTTTATAAAAAAATATTCATAGGATTGATTTTAATATGTTGGAGAATAAAATAATAATATTTAGATATCAATAACTAATTGAATGACTAGTCAGCAGATCTTTTAGTCTTAAAAAGTTGAGTGATAAAGCAATACTATAAGCAGATGGTCCACACTATTGCATTATGGGTAGAATATAATAGGATAATAATTAAGTACTAGCAGGACCTGTGAATATAGGGTGTAAGTATTTAAGTTTTAATGTAACGAAATAGAATGAAAATGTTTTGATATAATGAAAAGTAATTAGAGATTAACGAAATGAAATAAAAATATGTGGATATACCATAGTATGATAAATCAATTATTACAATGTTTGATATGTTTACTTAAGAGCTACTGTCAAATAGTTCAATATGTAAAAAGTATAATAATAATAATCTTCATTTAAATCTCTCTCACTCTTTTTTTTCATCTTTTCATTATGTTCAATTGAAACATATTAGTACACTCAATCTCTTTCTTTCCCCTTTTTTCTTTCTTTCTTATATTTTTTCTGTGTAGCATGTTCCTTTTCTTCCCTTTCTTCTGGAATGATCCATTATTTAGCTGAGGTGACAACACTTATAAGAAATAAGAATTTAGTGGATAAGCAACACCATAATAATATATATATATATATATATATTTTAATCTATAAAATAAAATAAAATAATAAAAAATACACAAAATTAACAATAGGTCATCATCAGAGCAGACCTATTTTTATTTTATTTTATATTTGAAATAATTCTAAACAGAATACGGTATGTGTAAACAAATTCAGGTTGAAACACATGTCGACATATAATAAATTTCAACCATACCAAAATGTATATATTTTTTTCTATTTATCTTTAAATATAAATAACCTACTTAAGTTTTATGAAAAAAATGATCATCAGGGTTAATTGTAATGAATTAATCAAGAAATTGATTAATTACAGGCAATTGCAGAAGTTAATAATACAATTATAGCCACTAAAAACAGTTTCACTGCAAAACTATTTTCAATGGCTATAATTGTATTACTCACTTCTTAAATTGTCTTTAATTAATCAATTTCTTGATTAATTCATTACAATTAACCCTGATGATCTTTTTTTCATAAAACTTAAGTAGGTTATCTATCTATACCTTTCTACTAAATCTGCTCTACTAATGCATTGAGCACTTCATATTCTTTATAACGCTGACTTATTCAATTAATATTTTTATCGACCTTTGATGTTGCAATTAACTCTATATTCTATTCCCCAAGAAGTCATCTTCTTTATCATATTCATTAGATATATTCTCATACTGTCATGTATTAAAGTCACCATAAGTGGAATATAACCTACTTCTAAAGAAACGAAAAATCTGGGAAAAAAACCAGCTGGTGTAATGGTTAGAGTCCCGACCTGTCAGCTTGACAATCAGGGTTCGAATCACATACAAAGCGGTCTTCCTGTCTATAGCTCTGCTGATGAGGCCTAATAGGCCGAAATGTACATACAGAGATTGATTTTTCTCGATTTGTTTAGCCTTACATTTGAATAGGTATGCCCGCCTAATTCACTAATCATTAATTAATTAATTTTCAAAATTAGGTACGACTTCAATTAAGCATATATTCTCCCAAAAATATATATTTATGCAATTCTATTTTTGGCTACAGAGACAGAACACAGATACTTGGATCCTAGGCAGAAGTACTAATCCATACATTAACCAATTCTTTATGGGTATTATGCTAGTAATGAATGGAGACTCTTCTCAAATTCCCTGATGGAATGAAAGTACTTATGTGTAATTATGAAAATACTTCCTTTGAGATATTCAAATGACAGATAAAGTGTCATCCATTAAGAAAAAACAAACAATTTAAAAAAAAAAGAAAGAAAAGTCTTTTAACCCATTTTCAACCAGATATGACAGATTGTTGGTAATTTGATTACGGCTAAATGCAACATTCCATCTGGAGATTAATTCAAAGACATGTTTGGCGGCAAAACGTATTTCCATTTTTATTCAGTGAGACTGCTGCGTGTTCAAGAGAGACGACAATGTCTGCATTGTTGGTGAAGATAAGATGTTGGAGATTCAAGTGCAAAACAACAAGCTAAAATAAAGAAATTCCCTTAGTGAGATAAGCCATTATATGATGCATATATATATATATATATATATATATATATATATATATATATGCATCATATAATGGCTTATCTCAATAAGGGAATTTATATATATATATATATATATTATAATGTAATATGCAGTAATTTCTTAGTTCTAGTTTTATTTCCTAACAAAGTGACATACTCTGTTATTTCCTGGGCTTTATATATATATATATATATATATATATATATATATATATATATACGCATCACATAATTGCTTATCTCAATAAGGAAATTTCTTTGTGTATATATATATATATAATATATATATATATACATACATGCATCACATAATTGCTTATCTCAATAAGGAAATTTCTTTGTGTGTATATATATATATTAAATATATATATATATATATATATATATATAAGCCCTGTAAAAAAGACAGTATCTGTCATTTTGTCAGGAAACAAAACTAGACCTAAGAAATTTATGCATATTACTAACATGCTATGTACTTTGTTTCTCTCTCTCTCCCTCTCTCTCTCTCTATATATATATATATATATATATATATATATATATATAGATAGATAGAGAGAGAGAGAGAGAGAGAAGAGAGCGAGCGAGAGAAACAAACAAAGTACATAGCATGTTAGTAATATGCATAAATATTATATATATATATGTATACATACATACACACGTGTACATTTAAGGAGGTATACTTAGTGATACTTATATATACTTTTCATATAAGTATCACTAATCATGCCTCCATTTTTTCACTCTTTTATAAAAGATAACAAGAAACTATATATATATATATATATATATATATGTGTATGGAAATATACATGTGTGTGTGCATGGGTGTAATCTAGAATTGCAAATGATTCCTAATGAGAGACAATAGTCTAAATAATCCAAATTATCAAGCCTCATCTTAAAATCTCAAATAGTTAGAATTAATAATAAAAATTGATAATAAAAAAATAGAAATAAATGAAAGATATCAAAGATCATGCATATGAGAAAGTTTTATAAACAGTTTAATATTTTAATAGAGTTTTTAAAGAAATATTTTCATATGCTGAACAGAAGTTACATTGTTTGTTGTGAAATGCCATTATATATATATATATATATATATATATATATATATATATAAGATTTATCCAAAACTTGGTAGTAAGTAAATTGATCAAAACTTGCTAGTAAAGTAAATTGATCCCCATCTGATGAGACTGAATTTTTGGGAGCTAGATTAAATCAACTTAGATTTATATAGGCCCCAATTTTGGTCGAAATAAATTTATTATGGAATTACGGTATTGAGTTCTTCCTTCCTTTCTATGATATATATATATATATATATATATATATATATATATATATATATATATATATATATATATATATAGTATCCGATTGCCGCTTTAAAGCACTACAATGTGCCCTACGAGGGGAAGATGCTTGACAAAAAGTGTTGTTTACCAGACGAGGAATTACATTAACTTGGTTAATGTAGAGTGGGGTCCTGACGAGATCAATTTTTGATTGAAACCATGGTAGACCCTTTATTTTACATCTAACAATATTATTAGTATTATATATATATATATGTATATGTATAATATGGGCACCTCCATGGTGTAATGGTTAGCAAGCTAGATTAGTAGGCTATTGTTAGTGAGTTCAGTTCTCACTGAGTACCCCATACTTCTGCCCTTGTGCCACATCTCATCTAAGCTTAGTAAATAACTATATATATATATATATATATATATATATATATATAAGCTGTTTGAAATTTTCACTTTTAAAGAAATATTTTCATATGCTGAGCAGAGGTTACATTGTTTGTTGTGAAATGCCATTATATATATATATATATATATATATATATATATATTATATATAGTATCCGATTGCCGCTTTAAAGCCCTACAATGTGCCCCACGGGGGGAAGATGCTTGACAAAAAGCGTTGTTTACCAGATGAGGAATTACATTAACTTGGTTAATGTAGAGTAAGATCAATTTTTGATTGAAACTGGGCACCCCATACTTCTGGCCTTGTGCCGCATCTCATCTAAGCTTAGTAAATAACTATGTATATATAAGCTGTTTGAAATTTTCACCTAGTTTTTAAAGAAATATTTTCATAGGCTTAGCAGAGGTTATATTGTTCATTTAGAAATGGCACACTAATGGTGACAATGAGTCATACACGTATTCCATGCACGGCCATTCCAAGGATAAGCTGTCAACCATATTGGATTATTTGTCATTTTGGAGGATGCAAACGTCCAAAACTCTTGGAACGGAATATTAATTATTCAAAGAATTAGAAACTTCAGCAGAAGGGTCTTTTGCATTTCCCATTTTTCTGACAAATTCTTCAACTTCTGATTGGTTCAATTGGCCTTTAGGAAAAAAAAAAAAAAAAAAAAAAAAATTGAAGAAATTTCATGGCCAGACGTTTCTGGTTGGAATTTCTTTTTATTATAGTCGCAGAGTAGCTGTCAGAAATGATGGAATTATTATTTACATATGTACTTTTTATTTGTCAATGGCTTTTGAGATGTGGCAGCATCAGCTGTGTTGGTGTGTTGGGAATGTAGTTGTCTTAGTTGAGGGAATTGGAAGGATTTCATTCAAGGAAAGAAAAGAAAGAAAAGAATTAAAGATAGAAAGAAAAATTAAAGAAAT
>CM042149.1:57737674-57747674 GCA_023376005.1 Doryteuthis pealeii | reverse complement strand
ACTGATAGATATGAATAGACGAGGGAGAAATAGATAGATAGATATGAATAGACGAGGGATAGATAGATATTAACAGATAGGTAGGAATTGACTGATAAATATGAATAGACGAGGGAGAAATAGATAGATAGATATGAATATAATAAGGATAGATAGATAGATAGATATGAATAGACTAGGGATATATGTGAATAGACTAGGGAGAGATATATAGATATGAATAGACTAGGGAGAGATAGACAGATAGATATGAATAGACTAGGGAGAGATAGAGAGATATGAATAGACAAGGGAGAGATAGATAGATATGAATAGACTAGGGAGAGATAGATAGATAGATAGATGTGAATAGAATAGGGATAGATAGATATGAATAGACTAGGGAGGGAGAGAGATAGATATGAATAGACTAGGGATAGATAGATAGATAGAGAATAGACTAGGGAGAGATGATAGATAGATGTGAATAGACTAGGGAGAGATAGATAGATAGATGTGAATAGACTAGGGAGAGATAGATAGATATGAATAGACTAGGGAGAGATAGATAGATAGATGTGAATAGACTAGGGAGAGATAGATAGATAGATGGATATAAATAGACTAGGGAGAGATAGATAGATAGGTATGAATAGACTAGGGAGAGATGATAGATAGATGTGAATAGACTAGGGAGAGATAGATAGATAGATGTGAATAGACTAGGGAGAGATGATAGATAGATGTGAATAGACTAGGGAGAGATAGATAGATAGATGTGAATAGACTAGGGAGAGATAGATAGATGTGAATAGACGGGAGAGATGATAGATAGATGTGATAGACTAGGGAGAGATAGATAGATAGATGTGAATAGACTAGGGAGATAGATAGATGAGACTAGAGATAGATAGATAGATGTGAATAGACTAGGGAGAGATAGATAGATGTGAATAGACTAGGGAGAGATAGATAGATAGATGTGAATAGACTAGGGAGAGATAGATAGATATGAATAGACTAGGGATAGATAGATAGATAGAATAGACTAGGGAGAGATAGATAGATATGAATAAGACTAGGGAGAGATAGATAGATAGATGTGAATAGACTAGGGAGAGATAGATAGATAGATGGATATAAATAGACTAGGGAGAGATAGATAGATAGGTATGAATAGACTAGGGAGAGATGATAGATATTAATAGACAAGGGAGAGATAGATAGATAGGTATGAATAGACTAGGGAGAGATAGATAGATAGATATGAATAGACTAGAGAGGGAGAGATAGATATGAATAGACTAGGGAGAGTTAGATGGATAGATATGAATAGATTAGGGAGAGATATATAGATAGATATGAATAGACTAGAGAGGGATAGATAAATATGAATAATCTAGGGAGAGATAGATAGATAGATGTGAATATACTAGGGAGAGATAGATAGATAGATATGAATAGACTAGAGAGGGAGAGATAGATATGAATAGACTAGGGAGAGATAGATAGATAGATATGAATAGACTAGAGAGGGATAGATAAATAGATATGAATAGACTAGGGAGAGATAGATAGATAGATAGATATGAATAAACTAGGGATAGATAGATAGATATGATTAGACTAGGGAGAGAGAGAGAGAGAGAGAGAGAGAGAGAGAGAGAGAGAGAGAGAGAGATGAATAGACTAGGGAGAGATAGATAGATAGGTATGAATAGACTAGGGAGATATATATATATATATATATGAAGAGACAGATATTAACAGATAGATATGAATAGACTGAGATTAGATAGGAATGGATTGATAGTTATAAACAGATTGACCTAATAATAATCAACAACATACAAGCTCATTACAAATGAGGCCATTTGTCAGATGTATTTTTTTTACTCCATTAAAAATTGTCAACATAATCTCTTTGTTTCTTCAAGGTCATGGAAAAACAATTTTTCTAAAAATGCACACAGGCAAATTTCACAAAATAAAAAAAACAACTTTGTAGATTGTGAGGAAGCAACAAAAGACATTCTTCTCTTTAAAGTGATTCATATTCTGATCACATGACCTCTCACATTGTGATCACATGACCTCCTTTATCGTTTCTATACACATTAAAAGTCTTCTATAATAAAATAGGAATCATCTGGACTGTGATTCACACAAGCTAAACAATTATCTAAAAAAAATTTTTTCCTTCTATCTTTTTAATGAATATGTATTTATTTTTCTGAATATACAGTTTCTCTGAATTTTTGAGATGAGGCTTGATAATTTGGATTATTTGGATTATTAACCCTAGAAATAATAAAGGGCTGGGTTCAAAATTCAGTGGAGGCTCCCAATTATGACAAGAGGTTTCCCGAGTTCGAAGATAAGACTTCTGGTTACAACAAGATAGTTCCTGAGTTTGAAGAGAAGGCTCTCAAGTTCGAGAAGGTTTCCAAGTCTGACAAGAAATTCCTGAAGAAGACCAGAGGGCACATCGGCCGAAATATTGTACAGATAAAAATAAAGATGAGGACAATAGTCCAAATAATCCAAATAGATATACAGACTGATTGAAAAGTAACTCCCTATTTTAACACAAAATCTGGCCAGTTATTAATATTTTCCCAAGTACTGACAACAGGCCAGATTTTGTATTAAAATAGGGATTTACTTTCCAATCACACTGGAGGAGGCACTTGTTGTGTAACGGTTATAGTCATAAGAAATGAATATAGCAACCCGAGTTCAAATCCTGGACAAAGGTGTTTGTATTTTCACATATGCGCTAACATTTTTGAGAAAGGTATAGATCCAATTATTCTCCCTGCAGTTATGGGTAAATAATAGGACAGACTGGGCTCTTTAACCTTGGTATGGCAACCAGTCTATGAGAAGGAAAATTGAATGAAAATTCTAAACATTTAGTTTTGCCACAATAATAATTGTTTACTAGCAGGACCAGTGGATATACTTCAATATGATAATTTGATTATTACAATGTTTGATATGTTTACTTTAGAGCTATTGTAAAATACTTCAATATGTAAAAAGTATAATAATCTTGATTTAACTATCTCTCTCACTCTTTTTTTTTCTTTTCATCATTTCATTATGTTCAATTGAAACAGATTAGTGTTATCACTTCTGCATGCTCACTCCCTCTCTCTATCTTCCCCTACTCTCTTTCTTTCTTATTATATTTGTTCTTGGTAGCATGACCTTTTTCTTCCCTTTCTTTCTTTATAAAACCGTTGTCTACAAAAGTGTAGATATAGATACACAACATATTACTTCCTCACCTCTGGGCATGAAATAACCCCAGATGGGTTTATATACCATTAAAATCCACCAACCAACCATTTTGTTCTTTATAATAAAAACTTAATGGTCTGTTATTTTGCTGAGGTAATGACACTCATAAGAAATAAGAATTCGGCAGATAAGCAACACCAGATAATCAGGTATTAAATTTTTGCATTTCATCTTGGATGATTTGGATATTCTCAATTTTAACCAGTGGGTGTTACAAGATGATAATGGTTGTTAAAAAAGTGAAATAGATCACTAATTAAGACTGAGCCTATTCTAGTAGTGACCACCCCAAGTGGAGTTTAACAGGTTTGAATTCAGAGTTTTCCTTCTTCTAGACTGGTTGCCTAACCAAGGTTAAAGAGCCCCGTCTGCCCTACTATTTATCCATAGCTGGATTTATTCCTTTCCCTTTTGCGCTATGTGAACTGTAGCTTTGTCTATTTCCTACATTAATTACACCAACTGTATTTTTGGAACACCAGTATTAGTATATAGAATTGGTTGGAGCTCTTTCTCTCTCTTTTTTTAAATCTTAAAACTTTTCGATAATGTATACTGGCTTTAGTATACTTATATGAAACCATTTGGCCATTTATAGAAAAGAGACAAAGCAGCAACCCTTCCCAATTATCGATATAATACACATATTGCCCATAAAAGACAAAAGTGCTTTCCTGGTTTCTTAAGAAAAGATAAGAAAGGAATTATAGATCTAAACTGGTGTATGTGTATGTGGATGGGGGGGTGGGGTGTTAGTTTAGGAGAGTCTGGTATGTCTGTGGGGTTGGGCATAATGCCAAGGCAAAAAAAAAACGGTATTATTTCCTCTCCATTAAGTTCTTTCACCCTCTTTTATTAATACTATCAGATAATAATGATAATAATAATAATGACAATAATAATAATAATAATAATAATAATAATAATAGTAATAATAATGACAATACTCTGCCAGGATATAGGAATGGAATTCAGGATTGAAAAATGTGCCATGCTAGTGATGAAAAAGGGAGAAAGAGAATTAATGGATGGAATACAACTACCAAATTAGGACAATATAAAACACTTGGAGAAAAAGAAAGTTACAAATACTTAGGAATTTTAGAAGCAGACACTATCAAGCAAACAGAGATGAAAGGAAAAATTTCAAAAAGAATATCTCAGAAGAACAAGAAAACTCATAGAAACCAAGCTCTGCAGCAGAAATCTCATCAAGGGAATAAATACCTGGGCTGTCCCAATTGTAAGGTACTCTGGACCATTCTTAAAATGGACAAAAGAGGAACTCTGACAGATTGACATTATATATATATATATATATATATATATATATATTAAGTTGTAAACAAGGTTTGTTTAGAATGGCTTTTTGCCGATAATTTTAGGAGAATAAGTGCTTAATTGGAGTCATACCTAATTTTGAAAATTAATTAATTAATAATGAATTAGGCGGGAATACCTATTAAATGTATGGCTAAACAAATCCCGCCTAATTCATTATTAATTAATTAATTTTCAAAATTAGGTACGACTGCAATTAAGCACTTATATATATATATATATATATGAAGAGAAATGGTATTGAATCCGATGGTATGTAGTATAGTGAGAAATTTTAAAAAACACACATTTAAATTACCACTCATTTTATTTAAACCTGTGTTTTTTGAGATTTCTCAGTATACTACATTATATATATATATATATATTAAAAAAAATGGACTCTCCTGTCGATTTTCGACGTATGAGGGTTCATACACAATGAACATCCACACAGGGATTTGTTTATAGTGGTGAAGGCTTGTGTTGGACCACCCACACTTTTTGGCACAGTTGATAGGAACGAATTGGTGCATCAAGGGTTGCCACAAACCCAATCAACGACCGATCTCAGGAATTTTGAATTCAGAGTTATCCCTCTCCTAGACTGGTTACCTACCCAAGGCTGAAGAGCCCAGTCTGCCCTACTATTTAACCCATAGCTGGAGGGAGAATATATGGATTCATACCTTTCCCAAGGGTATTAGCGCTATGTGAAATGCCAACAGCATCGTCTAGGAATTGAACTTGAACCGACGAGTCCATTTTCCACGACTGTAACCACTAGCGCACGCACCTCCATATATATATATATATATATATATATATATTAATGTAGTATATGAGAAATTTTGAAAAAAACACATTTTATTTAAACCTGTGTTTTTTTAAATTTCTCACTATACTACATTATATATATATAATATCAAGAGAGAGAGAGAGATGAATAGATATTTTAGTTTATATTTATTTGCATTGGAACAATTTTACTACCATTGGTTTCTTGCTGTGTGGCAGTCATCAGGCAATGAAAATATTTTGAAAATAATGGAAATGATATAAATATAATTATGGTCAAATGAGTGCGTTTGATTAACTGTATTCACGTTTCACTTGTATGTTTACGTGTTTGCATGGGTAATGTTGGATGCGCCTGTTCTGTTCGTATGTGTGCGTATGTTGGCATGCTCTATCACAAATATTGAGCACTCTTCTAATAACACTGTATGTTGGATTACAACCATTTCTTTAAGTATAATGGTGCCAACCATACACATTGATATATTATATATATATATAATATATATATATATATATATATATATATATATATAATATATATAAAAGTTGTTGGTATCAGCCAATCAGCAAGGGAGTCTATCCCTTTTTCACTTGCGCTAGACCAAGGAGATTGTTTTAGTGTCTGAGGCGGAGCGCCACACCTACCGTCAGCTCCTTACTTTACTGCACAGATCCCTGTGCTACTCATACGCTGAGTTGGCGAGGACCAGTATCGAACTAGGAACCTTGTGGTTTCTAGCTGAACACTCTACCGACTGAGCTAACCCAATATACATATATATATATATATATATATATATATATATATATATATATATTTTCACGTTACATCATTATTTTTTTCTCAATTTTTGCGTGCAGGTCACATGCAGGTCACCGCAAATTGCATGCAAATATTGAAAAGAATAATATAGCGTTCAATCGTTATTAAACAACCATAACAGAAAAATTACAGAAACATGCACAATGTATATATATATGTGTATATGTGTATATATATATATGTATATCAATGTATGTATTGATCAAAGCCTGAAGAAGATACCAGAATATCTGAAATACGTGTTGTGTATGTGAAATAAAAAGAATAAAACATTTTTTCTTTTTAAAATATTACATTTTCTCCCGTGGAACCAGAACAACATTTATATATATATATATATATATATATATATATATATATAGTTACATTGTATTTTATTTAGAAGTATGTGAGAAGATGAGAGAATTGAAAGAGTAATCCACAGCATTGAGTGATGGAAATTTAGGATAGATATTTATTCGTTGGCACCTTAAATCTTCCCCCTTTAAACTCGTTACTCCTTATCACTGACTGGAATTATTCTAATCAGGATTATTAGAAAAAGCTAAGAGAGAAGAGGTGTGGAGGAGGAGGGGGAGGAGAAAAGGTGCAAAAGAAGAGCAGGAAGAAGAGAGTGAGTGGAATAGTACAAGAGGAGGAGTAGGAGGCTGTAGGGGAAAACAAGGAAAGAGGAGGAACAGAGTAAAATGAAGGGAGGTAATTTTCAACCAATAAAAATACGAATGTGATCACCATTTACCTTGGTCTCTGAAACCTTTTTTGCTTCTCATTTTGTCTTTTAAGTACATTTTTATATATCATATAGGTTCTGGGCATTTTTCTCAATTATGATTTAGACAAAAATGGTGTCTATGTTTCTCCTTTGTATTTTTCTTATATTGTCTTTTTTTCTTCTATTGTCTTTCCTCCTTCATTTTTTTCTGTTTTCATTCATTATTTTTCTTCTTTTTCTTTTGCTTTCTTTTTTTTCTTCTTTTTCTTCAATTGTCTTTCTTCCTTTTTTTCTTCTGTTTTCATTCATTATTCTTCTTGCTTTTCTTTTTTTACCTTTTCTTTTTCTTCAATAGCCTTTTCTTTTTTCTTTTCTTTTTCTTCTATTATCTTTCCTTCTTTTTCTTCAATTGTCTTTCCTTCATTTGTCTTTCTTCTTTTCTTTTTCATTCATTCTTCTTGCTTTTCCTTCTTTTTTCCTCTTGCCTTTTCTTTACCTTTAATTCTCTTTCTTTCTTTGTTTTTTCTTCTATTGTCTTTTCTTTTTCTACCCTCATTCCTTCTGTTTGTCTTCACCTCTTTCTTTTTCTATTACTTTTTTTCTTTTCTTTCCTTCTTTTTTTCTTCTTTCCTTCTTTTTCTTTTATTCTCTTCTTTTTTCTTCTTGTCTCTTCCTTCTTTTCCTTCTTGTCTCTTTCTTCTTTTTCTTCTTCTTTCCTTTCCTTCTTTTTCTTTATTCTCTTTCCATTTCTTTTTTCTTGTCTCATTCCTTCTTTTCCCTTCCTTTTCTTTTTCTTCTTGTCTCTTTCCTTCTTTTCTACTTCTTTATCTGTTTCTTTCTGTATTTCCTTCATCTTTCTATCTACTGGGATGAAGGAAATGACAAATTTGTTTCCATCACTCTCCCCCCACCTTCTTCTTTGTTTCATCAATTAATCATTCAAGAAAATGACCTACCCCCACTCCACACCCCAACCCTTCTGCTAACCTCAGAATAAAAAATAAAAAAAAGAGAAATAAAAATTAAAAAATAAATCATAAAAAAATAACTTTTCTTTTTTTTTCCTTCCTTTCCAAAGATCAATTAGCTATTTCTAAAAAGTGAAGAATTTTTTCTTCATTTAAAAATTCATTCAACCTTTTTCTTTTAAGGCTTTCACAATATACCTTAATAGAAAGACAAAGCTCATACAGAACGGTGTAAAAAGGAACAAACGCTTGTTTATATTTCTCCCTAACCCCCCCCCCCAAGATACTTGATATATGCGTCTTAACCTATCGACAGATTAATAAAAAGAAATATTCGAATATAAAATTTAAAAAAAAAAATGTGATACTTCCGAAAAAATTTTATTTGAAAGAAATACCCCTGACCTTGATTTTTTATTCAGAAAAAAAAAAAAAAAAATTAGTGTGATAAAAAAATTTCCTCCTCCGAAAAAAAAACCCACAAAAAACTACCAAATATTTTCTAAGTCCCTTCTTTATCATAAAAGGTTAATTTGAAAAAAAAAAAAAAAAAGATCAGTCTTAGAGAAATTTTGAACAATAACGGTAATTGAAATAAAGAAAAAGATCAGAGGAGAATGATAAATAGACGAAAGCCGCTCTAAAAGAATTACTTCCTGTTTATTTCCATGGAAATCACAACAGATGCAGCGAGCACAATAAGACTGTTGGATAGAGCAAGTTTTCAGCTAAAAAAACATTTTTTTCTCTACATCATCATCATCAACGTTTGTTGACATCAGATTCCCTTAACTTTCTGTTAGCGAGACCAAATTTTAAGCTAAAAACATTTTTTGAATTATTTCTCTGAATTTCTGAGATGAGACTTGATAATTAGTATTATTTGGATTATTCGGACTATTGTCATCATCTTCATTGCTGAACTTGCACAAAGGTGTCAAAATTAGGTTGACCCAGAAAAAACAGAACCCAAATTATCTATTTATTTTCCATTAAACTAACCTTAAACCCCAATCCCAACCCTAACCCTAGACCCCCATAGTTAAAATTAACAGTTTTATTACAAAATTTGTGGGTTCTGTTTTTTCTGACACCTTTGTGCAAGTTCAGCCCTTCATTGTTATCTGTACAACGTTTTGGCCAATGTGCCCTCCGACCTTCTTCAGGTATTTCTTGTCAGACTCAGGAACTTTTTCGGACTCAAATCATTATAATGATAAATCATTATCATACGTGCTGTCTCCACAGATTCGCTTGGCTGTTAGATAGAGTAAGTTTTCAGCTAAAAAACATTTTTCTAAATCATCATCATCACCATCAAGGTGTGCTGATATTGTACCGTTGTGGTATATTTTCACGGTACCAAAAGGATATAAGTAACGTTGTCCTTTTTTCCGAGTGCTACTACGATAACTGTAAGTGGCGGCAGCGGTGTATATTGTATAGCAGGTCTCGTCCACGTGCCTCAAAATTCACAGTGCTAAAATGGTTTGATAGAAATTATAACACGAGAAATATGTCGTCACAACTGCTAGCCTTTATTTCCAGGGTAGGTTTGTCTCGTGTGCTGTATCAGAGAGGAGGAAAGGCAGAGAGAAAGAGAGAGAGAACACTACTTGATTACTGGGACCCCATACTAACCACTAGAGGCCCGATCCGTACCCTACGATGGCGGAAGGCAAAAAGAGACCGATACATTTCTTCGTTGTTCCACGTCACCACGTGACTTCCGGTCAACACCCGACTTCCGGTTGCCACTCAATTCTCAGTTCGGGGTCACACTACGGTCAAATCATCTTTCATCCTGTTTTGGCTCATCACTATTTTTTAAACCTTTATCATCTCTTATTTATTTATTTCTTCCTCTCCCTTCCATTAGTAGTCCTAGCTCACAAAAGTCAGGATAATATACCCATCTTGCAACAACATCAGATTCCATTCACTGCTAGATAGAGCAAGTTTTCTGCTAAAAAACATTTTTTACATCATCATCATCATCAAGGTGTACTGACAGTACAGATTCCCTCAATCTGTATGATAGAGCAAGTTTTCAGCTAAAAATTCTTTTTACATCATCATCATCATATAAAA
>CM042149.1:57730174-57735174 GCA_023376005.1 Doryteuthis pealeii | reverse complement strand
CACACATAATTTTGACACATACCCAGCATGAAAATTGTCAATGCCATAATGAAAATATGAAATTATATATATTATATATATATATATATATATATATATATATATATATATATAATGTTGTTTTGAGTCTTTTGTGTATGTGTATATATATATATATTATATATATATATATATATATATATATATATATGTATGTATGTATGTATGTGTCTTTTATGTTTTCATTATGCCATTGACACACAGACACATACATACTCACACACACACACATATATATATATATATATATATGTGTGTATCTTTTACGTTTTCATTATTCCATTGACACACACATACATATACATTAGTTACACACACATAATTTTGATACATACCCAGCATGAAAATTGTCAATGCCTTAATAAAAACATTTCTTATATTTCTCTCCATTAGTTGTGAAATTTAAATTTGCAGTTGAATAAAAGTTTTTCTTTTTTTTCTTTTCACGTTTCCTGGTGACTTGAACAATTCCATACATTTTTTTCATGGAATAAATTTAAGAATAAAATGAATATGAATATTTTTTGAAAAACCTTTTTTCAACTATTTAAGTTGAGCTCATTTCATCTCATATTCAAGACTTTTAAACACACAACTTTCGCCATTTTAAATCTAAAATTCATACAATCAAATATCTATAAAAGTATTTTATAATTTAAAAAATAAAAAATAATGAAATTTATTGTGTACAGTGTTCAGGTGCACCACATCTCATCAAAGTCTCATGTCAAGTACACAGAATAATGTATTAGTGTCAGGAACATGAACAGTTTACAGTAGTAATATTCATGTATGTGTGCACGTGTGTGCATATGTGTGTGGAGAGGGGCATCATGTATAGTGTCAGCAGACTACAGGAAGCATGGAGGCTTTGAAAGATTCAGTGTTTCGGCAGCCTACAACAGATGTGGACAGCTTATTCCATGCCTCCGCAATTCTGAGTGTGAAAAAATGTTTCCGAAAGTCACGTAAGCAGTGCTATTTTCTGACTTTGTAGGCATGCCCACGTGTGTTAGAAAGATGGAGATCAAAAAGGTGCTCAAGGTTGCTGTTGTTAAGATGATTAATGATCTTATGAGCATTTATGAGGTCAGTTGCCAGATGCCGAAGTTTCAATGAATCCATTCGCAGGGCAGAGAGAGGTTCAGAGTATGGTAGATGCCTGATGGAGGGTATTCATTTGGTTGCACATCTCTGTACAGTTTCTAGGAGGTTAATTTGAAGCATTGCATAAAGTATATTATTATTATTATTATTATTATTATTATTTTTGAAGGCTATTGCAATGCGAAAGTAATTGTCCAAGGTCTTATTAATTTTCAAATATCTTCATCTTCAGAGACGTTTTCAATAGGAACATGGTATTGTGTGTTCATTTTTCTGGACATTATAAACACGGCATCACATGGGGTGTTTGAATGCCATGCAGAAGAGACATGACTTCAGTTGCTCAAATCAATTTCTCTCTTTTTTTATTTTTATTACTAATAATCCACTCGATGTTTGAACAACTAAAAAGAAATTCTAATCTACTGATGAATTGAGTTAAAATTCAGTTAAAATCAATTTTTTGAAATTTCAATATCTATTTAGGAATGTGAATGTTAATCAGTGATATATTCAGTGTTTAATTTTAACCTACTGTTAATCTGAGGAGGTAACCTAGCTATTAATAAAGCTTCCTTAATTCTGAGATTACCAACATTACATACTATTGCTTGAGGTAAAATAAGGAATGAAAGAACAAAACTCAGACAAAAATGTGTAGTATATTTTGCTGGAGAATTGAACTCAGCTTCTTCTGCTTTTATTGAATTATTCAGATTATACAAGTATGATCTGAATAATTCAATAAAAGTAGAAGAAGTGTTCCATACTCCAGTGAAATATACTACACATTTTTGTCTGAGTTTTGTTCTTTCATTCCTTATTTTACTTCATTCTGTTGGATTCATTCCAATACCCTTTTCTTCATACCATTTTATGGGAAAATTATTATCATTATTTCTGCATGTAATTATATGTCTATGAAATGAGGATATACATGTGTTGAGGTGTTCTTTAATTTTGATGTGGAGGTATCTGATTGTACTTTCTATGTAAAAATCATGGTATTTTAAGCAAATTAAACGTTGGCTGGTGTGTATATTGTGACAGTATTGTTATGTTTTTTTCACTAGATGTTGGTGTAGTGAGGGTCCAAATTGGATATCTAGCGCCTCCTTGTAAATAGCAAGATGGGTGACTTAAAAAAAAAGAGAGAGCTCTAATTAAAGCAAAAGTCTTGTGTTCGTTACTAAGAATAAACAATGGGTCAAGATACAAAAGGTTTCTCAGATCGAGAATAATAACAGAAGAACAACCAGCCTGGAGCAGCCAAAAATTGACTAAGCAGAATCAACAGTCAGACAAATCCAGCTATGTAGATAACCGATATCTGCAAGTAAACAACTAAGATGAAGAAACAGAAGCTAAATATACGAGTATACATCCATATACATCCATATACGAGTAGACATCCATAGGTAGACTCTACAGTTATAGGGTCATACATTGAATTAAAGATGGCTATGTAACACTAGTACATACCAAAACATTGCCCAAATTTTGACTCTCCTAGCAGTTGTGACATTCAGGAAATTTTATATGAAAATGTTATGGAACAGAAGTAGTATTAATTAAATCAGTCAAAAATAAAATTACTTATGTACATTTAAAGCTGAAAGATAAAAAGATATTGAAAGGAAATGACCTGTGACCTTTAAATTGGTGGCCCATAACGCTTTGCGAGAGAGAGAGAGAGAGAGAGAGAGAGCAGATCCCTTGTTTAAAAAATTCACTTTGAAAATATTAAATCTTTGCTTATCAAGCAATATGGACGGCAGCTGGGAAATGAGAAGGAGAGAGAGAGAAGGAGAGAGAGAGAAGGAGAGAGAGAAGGAGAGAGAGAGAGAGTGAGAGAAAGAGAGAGAGAGAGTATTAGTCTGTAAAATTCCAATGACCCACAATATGGAATTCATAATTGGTGCCTTGGAAAATGGAATTTGATCATATAGTCATGTGATGTAATTTCCTTGGGATTCTACCCCTGCCCCCCCCCATTTCCCATTTAGTGCACCAATTAATAACTTTAATAGCAAAACTTAAGTTTTCTGTAATACTTATACAGTGACCAGTTAAATTCTTGTATCTGTACTCACTTTTCTGTCCATTTGTACTCACTTTTTGTGTACAAAAAACAATTTTTAGTACTTTAATCAAGTATTATTGGACACATGGTCTAGTGGATAAGGTAGTTAGGTTAAGACAGTTCTAAGTGACAGTTATCTCTGGATTCCAGGTTCAATCCTAAGTAGAGGCAGTAACATAGAAAAAATTAATATAACTCCTACCCCAGCTATGGTTAGCGGAATGAGAACAGGATACCCCTGTGGACTGAATAAAGGGTTAGGTTTGAAGTTCTGTGATGGCTCCCGATTATGACAAGAAGGTTCCCGAGTCTGAAAAGAAGGTTCCTGAATCCGAGAAGACATACCTGAAGAAGACCGGAAGGCATATCGGCCGAAACGTTGTACAAATAACAATAAAGATAGGGACAATAGCTCGAATAACACAAATAATACTAATCATCAAGCCTCATCTCAAACATTCAGAGAAATAGTTTAATCCAGTACTTAAACATCGACTACATCATCATACACCAGTGTGATTTACCTACCAGATTTTCTGGACATAAGAGCAAGGAGAGGTGCCTGCTGCAGTGCGGACCATGGTATGGTTTGGTTTACAGCATATCAACCTCAGTAGGTCATTTAATGCCGATAAAGTTTTGAAATAAAGTCATTCTTAATGGATACTTAATTTTTTTTATAAATACATTTTTCTATTTAACCCATAGATGGGATCCTAACAGATATTACCACTTCGGGTCAGAGTGGACCAGGGAGCAATTGGGATGAAGGAGTGCTCCACATTCCCCAGACCTCCAAAACTGGAACCTCATCATCAGATAGAGTTTAATGTCATTCCCAGGACATGTAGACCCTCAGCCACAACCTTCTAGCATCCATATGATAAAAAGGTTTGGGGCTTACCATATGGGCAATAGTGTTGGGAAAATCATATAGGTGCTAGGGCTTGACGTGACCAGCCGATTGATTGGAGGAGGCCTCTCCAACTGCCCATCTAGCCCAAGAAAGGGCCAAAGTGGAGTATTGCAAGTCAGGGACTGCTCAACCACCTGGGTTCTATCCTTAAGCATCATAGGTCGCCACCCACTGCTGACAGGTGGCCAACATTGGGGGAGTCTTAACCCTCTGCGGAGGTACAGTCAGTGCATTCTAACGCCCCAGCCAACATGGAAGAATAATTCTTAGTAAACAATTATAACTTCAAGTAACTATTTTTAATATAAATGATTTACAGTTATATGGGATTAAGTATTCCTATCGGATACAAATAACTTCTAATTGCAGTAGGGGTTTATCGATGGAGTAAGCTGCTGCACTGGTGATGCAAATATTGATGGTGTATAGTAAATAATAATAATAATGCTTAGTAAACAATTACAGCTTCAAGTAACTATTTTTAATACAAATAATTTACAGTTATATGGGATGAAGTATTCCTATCTAATACAAATAACTTCTAATTGCAGTAGGAGTTTATTGATGGAGTAAGCTGCTGCACTGGTGATGTAAAAATTGATGGTGGGCGTTTAAGCATAAGGATGCAGTAGCTGACAATGTTTTGTGTGGGGATGAGTGCTGATTAGTCAATGCTGCTGGTGGTGGTGGTGAGGTGGGTGAGATTCTTATGAAGTTATATTTATCATGATAGTAGGTTTGGTATGAAGAGAGTTAATAGTTATGGCGTAGGTTACAATGCCATTCTGTTTTTTTTTGTGAGGATGGTGAGTGGTAGGGATTACGACTGTATATAGTTGGTAAGGTTGTAATAAT